>CAWUFW010007230.1:0-600000 GCA_963921515.1 Calotriton arnoldi | reverse complement strand
TTAATTTCACTGTATCTCCTTTTTCTCAATTATCACATATAAGCAACCTTGAAATACATGATTTCAGGGTGTGCACTATACAAAGCCTTCTCCTGTGTTGGAATAAACTCTAATGTTGTTCATGTGTAATAGCAACCCAGGACACCCAAAGAATGCATATCATAGCTGACCTGCCTCTTGAGTTTGCTATTGGCATTGTTGTCAGGGTAGGGGAAAGAATTAAGATTTCTAAATTAATGTTTGAAAACAATCACTTTTAAATTAATACTTCTCAATGCACTGATATAATCAATTATACTAAAGTGAAAAGGTTCTGTATGGATATGAGGAGGTAATGGATGTATAGTGTGATATTTCTTCTGAGCGGTAAGGGGGGCTAGGATGGGATGGGAGGAGACCTGGGTAGGGGTTGCTCCATTGATGGCTACTGGGTGTTGTTGAATTGGTGTTTTTTGTTTTTTGTTTATTGTGTTGCATTAAATCAATAAAATATATTTAAGAAAAAAGGAAAAGGTTCTGCATGTTAATTAAGTACAATTTTTCAATTTGAAGAGACTCATATTTTTACACTTTTGCTGCAAGATTTCTTTAAAACATGGAAGAGTTTCTAAAGCTAAGTGCAGGACTCCCTAGTTACTTTCTTTCTTTAACACTAATTTACTTTGAAATAAATGCTTGCCGGTCTATTTAACATCTTTTATTGTCAGTGCTGAGTTGAGCAAATGGCAGCCCAATGCTTCTGTTGACCATGGGGCCCCAAGTAAAGGTCATTGAGTATCAATGCAATATGTCATATCATGCACCTAGTTTTCTTGCTTCTGGAAGAGGCATGTACACATATTTTATTTACATGCCATCATCAGTGATATCACTGACCATGTCATGAGTGATGTAATATGTGAGGACATTAGCTCAGGTAACTATCATAGCTGAATTTCACTGGTTTTGTACGAGTGAAATCTAAGTGTAACTGTAATGTTCCTGCAGCCTTTGGTTTTTTCAGTGAATTTCTAAGGTTTTTTAAATTCTATTTCCTAACTATAACATCCTGATAACCTTTGTTTATTTTCCATTGAATTTCTAAGGTTTTTAAATTGTATTTCCTACTATAAAAAACATACAGTGAATTTCTAAGGTTTTTTTATTTCTATTTCTAATCTAGAACATCCCTGTAATGTATGATCTTTTAAGTGTTTTTCAAAGTTTTAGTTCCTAACTATAACCTGTAACATTTGAGAGTGGGTGTATTAGTAACTTTATGGGCAGCTGAGTGAATTTGTAAGTAGCTCTGTCAATCTGTGAGTGGATGTCTCAGTGGGAGAATGGGTATATATGTGGTTGTCTGAGTGGGTGTATCAGTAGCTCTGTGAGTGAATGGAGGAGAATGAATGCTTACCTGTTTCTTTATTCAAGAAGGGTCTTTCTGTTTTGCACAAAAGTGTACCCAACTGGAGTATTTTCAACTGGTTAATTAGTAAGTGTTATGTGGTTGGGTAAATTTGTAGTACATATTCTACAGTACAGCTGTGAAATGGACCAGGATGCAACTTGTGCTTTGATATGGATGGTATCTACAGAAGTGATGGAGTTCACTTCACAGAGAAAGGCAACAGGTTGTTCCTCAACAACTTGAAACACTGCATCCTGTTTTATGTGCAGTTATCATCTACACACAATAATCAAAAAGGATCTTCTCAGAGCCACCCTATTTCCCAAACACTGGTTGATTTTCTTTTAAAATCTCTTTTTTAAGCTCATTTCACAAAACACGAGCAGACAGTCAATAGACAAAGCACATTTAAAATTCACAACTATAAGTGACTCTGTGCATCTGACTGGTTTTATTAGTGTTTGAATTGGGCTGTGAGTGGATGTAAGAGTCTCTGAGTAGGTCTGTGAGTGCGTGTGTGAGTGTCTGAGTGGGTTTGTCAGTGGGTGATAACTCTCTGACTGGGTCTGTGTGGGTTTGCGAGTGCCTCCATGAGTGTGTGTCAGTCTGTGAGTACATGAGTGTCTGAGTGGGTCTGTGAGTGGGTGTGTGAGTCAATGAGTAGGTCTGCGAGTAAGTGTGTGAGTGTCTAAGTGGTTCTGTCAGTGGGTGTGTGAGTGGGTCTGTGAGTAGGTGCATGAGTATCTCAGTGGATCTGTGAGTGGGTGTATGAGTGTCTGTGTGGGTCTGTCAGTGGGTGCAAGAGTATCTGAGTAGATATGCGAGTGGGTGTGTGTATGGGTCTGTGAGTGGGTGCATGAGAGTCTGATTGGGTCTGTGAGTGAGTGTGAATGTCTGAGTGGGTCTGTGAGTGGGTGTGTGAGTGGCTGAATGAGTATGTGAGTGGGTGTGTGATTGTCTGAGTGAGTCTGTGAGTGGGTGCATACTTGTCTGAGTGGGTCTGTGAGTGGGTGAGTGAGTGTCTGAGTGGGTCAGAGAGTGGGTGCATGAGTGTCTGAGAGGGTCTGTCAGTAGGTGCATGAGTCTCTGACTGGGTCTGTGAGTGGGTGCATGAGTATCTGAGTGGGTCAGTGAGTATGTACATTAGTCTCTGAGTGGGTCTGTGCGTGGGTGCTGAGTCTCTGAGTGGGTATGTGAGTATCTGAGTGGGTCAGTGAGTGTGTGCATGAGTCTCTGAGTAGGTCTGTGAGTGGGTGTGTGAGTCTCTGAGTGGGTCAGTGTTTGGTTGCATTAGTATCTGAGTGGGTCTTTGTGTGGCTATGTCAGTCTCTCAGTGGGTCTGTGAGTGGGTGCATGAGTGTCTGAGTGGGTCTGTCAGTGAGTGCATGAATTTCTGACTGGGTCTGTGGGTGGGTACATGAGTCTCTCCGTGAGTCCGTGAGTGCTCACACAAAGACCATCAAGGAGCCCATTGTGAGTGCCTGCTCACATCGAATATTCAAGAGTCTGTACTGAGTATATGTGACACACCGAACTTCCACAAGTTCTTTATTAGTCTAAGTACACACAGTGGGCATCTAAAAGCCCATAATGAGTGTGTGCTCACAAATTGCACATCCACAGTATACTATAAACCAGCATGCTCTCCTAGATGAAGATTCCATTTGTCTTGGGTGAGTATTCACAAACAAGCACCTTTGTATTCTCTCTCAACTTACTCAATCCCAATGTAAATACTGTGGGCCAGAGTTGAACATAGTAGTGTCCTCTGTAAGTGAGTGTGCGTACACATACACACATGCGAGCACGTGCATGAATGCAAGCCAAGAAGCCTATAAATCTGTGGTGAATGTGCATTAAAAATCCAGTCAGAAACCTTCTACATGCTGCATCCCTTGTCTAGTACTCACCAATACAAGGTATGCCCAGCCAAGCCTCACTGCCACGTCATGATACAGTAAAATATCACTTGAACAGAGCTCGACGCACAGCTGCACCTTGCTGAAGTGGAACTTGTCATTTCCAGCATAGAGATACACAGCAGTAATCAAGCGTATTCCTAAGATGCAAACCCTAGCTAAGTGTACCTAAGTGTACCTAGCATGTACGTAGGTGTGAAGCCAAGAATTCCCCTAGAAAAGAGCCAACACATTTACCTGACGGGAAAGAACGAAGGACCCCATCTTGTTCTCAAGTTGGACACCCCGCAAGGGATGTCCGACCACTGCGTGCTGGAGTTTCTGCATGCAGGGACTTCAGTGTCTCGTGTCAGCATGGAAGCTTCTCCTCTTGTTTTCCCAGCAAAGATGTGGTTCTTACATACCCAAAAGGTACCCTCAGGGGTTCTACCTAGATGTGTAATGGCACTGTGGGCCTGTCATCCAAGAATTACGATAGCAGTGACTTTTGTACAGAGTTATTATACAGAAGCTGGCAATCCTTCTGTGTGATACTAAGAATCCTCATGCATAGTAAATGAGGCTAGTTTTCAAAGGAACAACATTTATTCGGCACTTAACTAGGCAAAAAGGTCAGCACCAGAGCCATTATGTGGAGCGAGGTAGGACAAATGTTGGTAAAAGGTCATGCAGCTACCTAGGCCTATATTGGGGTACATTGGGGCTCATAACACAAGGAGATGGGAGTTATAATCCCCAAATCACGACTTGCCAAAACTTTGTGATCTTAAGCAAATTACTTCACCTCTCTGTGGATAGGTGGTCTTATCAGCCATGTATACACCGCTACATGAAAAACTCACTAAACAAAAGTAATGTGAACCACCCAAAACCTATCCCCTTGTCGACCCTCCACCAGGCAACTGCTCACTGGAACAAAAGAGCTTGTACCTGCAACTGGAATTATCCACACTTAAACTGTTCTGTAATCTCCACCATATGGCAATTCCATTAAAATGGGGAAATACATAAAAAGGTTCCTTTTAAATGCAGGGATCACTGCCATACCTGGCACATGGACCTGACTTAGCTCCTACTGTCAAGAGGCTCCATAATACACCTGGCTCGGGGAGAGCTGGAGTGAACGCTTTGCTGCTGTCCTTCAATGGGGCTGCCTCTCAGTGGAAGGTGTGCATGCAAGGGCTGTGCTATAACCTAATTATAGTTGGTTAGTGCATCTTCCTTATTCTTGTTCTGTCCCTTGCTGCTCAGTCTACAATGATGTCATTTGGAATGTTGAGTGTGTGGGGACTTGAGGAATTGTCAGTTGGAAGAGATGGGCTGAGCAGCAAGGAGGCTGCTCCTGGTGGGGCATTACATGGACTTTACCACCTTCCAGTTAGCTTTATCTGAAGCTGTTACTTTATGAATAAACCTACAACTTGTTTCTACGTGACCTGTCTACGAGACATTCTTTAATTATAACATGCTGGCCATGTGAGGAGAGTGTAAGGGATGCTTCTTGATGTTAATTCAATGTGTGGTGAGCTCAACAGCCCCTGCAGGGCTTAAATAGCTGCACTTTGAATCCAGTGTCTCCCTCGCTCCCTAGTAATGGGACGCTAGGAGGTCAGCTTTTCATTAGAGGAGCAACCTCTTGTTAGAGCTCCTCTGGCTTGTAAGAGACAAAGGGAAGATGCAGAAGGAAGGGAAAGGAGGGAGAGGAAAGGCAAAGGTGAGGGAGAGAGTGACAGGCACAAAAGTGTTTCACTTGCTGCAGGCCTTGTAAGGCTGCAGAAATCTGGGTTCATTTTGAAGACCCAAGTGAGTCAGCTGCAAGGAGGTGACACATCCAGGGGGAATGTCTTCTGTGCTGCACAGTATTAACCCTGGGCGTAGTTCGCGTAGCAGCGCTATGCGTAGCTACGCAAAGTGCACTTCGCACTATCCGAGCTACGCGTAGCACTACGCGAACTGCGTAGTGCGGTAGGAAATGCTGTTCGCAATGATTGCACAGTGCCGGATGCTTGTCCGCGCTGTGCAATCATTGCAAACGGCATCTTGCACAGTGCAAGCGGTCGTTTTCTGCCGCTCGAGTAGATTTGTACTCGAGCTGCAGTTTTCTCAACGCGGACTGGTAGTTTCTCATCGCGAGTGGTCGCGAGCATATGCGACCACTCGCAATGAGAAACCTGACCTCCCCGCGTTGAGAATCTCGCCGGGAGGTTTATTTTCCACGCTCGCGATCGGCAACTTGATGTTGCTGATCGCGAACGAGGAAAAAGTCTCGCCGGGATGTCATTTTGCTCGCTCGCGGTCGCCAACTTGACGTTGAGGACCGCGAGCAAGCAAAAAATGCCCGCTATGCTACGCGTTTTTGCACTGTGCTACGTGCAATTTGCGTAGCGCGTAGTTGCACAAACTACGCAAACTACGCGAGCGTACCGTAGTTTTCCGCCCAGGCCTACACAGTATTATACTTTCAATATTAATTGTAATAAGTTTTGGAGCATGGTGCATCAGTGCCAGTAGGAAAGGGGCCAGTGTTAACATTAGACTACTGTGTTTTACATTCTGTCTGACGTAGTGTAAGTGTAAGTAAGTGGTGCTGGAGCAGTATTCGTAATGGGGTACTGAAATCATGAATTTGAAATCACAAAATGTGAACCAGCCATCATAGCCCGCAAATGCCATGAAGCTGGCAGTGCTGCTGTTGCACTAACACACCTCACCTCTTGGTCTACATCCACTAAGTCATTACAACATAGCACAGTGCTCTGTGAGAGGTATGATTTTCCACAAAGAAAAAGTGAAGCAAATGACAGGAGGAAGGTGGTAGAACTCAGGCATGGGGGGACTAAAGCACCCCAAGCACTGAAACAATTGTGGACTGACATCATTGGTTTACATTTCTCATTTAAGGTTAATAATGCCAGCACCCCCCTTCATTTGAATATTACTCCAGAGTGCTGCAAGATGTCTTATCCACGTAGGCGTTTGCAAGAAATTGTAATTGCATTTATATAGCACTTACTACCCTTGATGAGGTGGCTTTGCCGTGACGCACCAAGCCATTGCTCCAGGGCTGGAATACCTTCTTTGCATGGATTCTGTAAGCAGACAAAAGCACACAATGCATCAAAGAGTGATGCCCTGCGGAGGTCAAGGTCCCTTTGCCAACCCGGAGATCAGAACACCATGACTTCATAACCACACCTGGGTTATCTTCTTAGTTCCATTTCTTTGCATTAGGTAAGTAACTGACCCGCTGTCTCAAACAGCAATGCTGAAGAGAGGTTACATGAAAAGGTGTATAAGAAGAAGCTGATGACAATGAAACACACAAAGACACAGGCACACTCACAGCCATGCATACATACACATGCTCAGCACACAAGCACAGAGGCACATGCACAGCCACACACACAAACACAAACCCTCACAGATGCAAACACGCAAGCATGCACCGTTTGACACAAACTCACATTCGTACACAAAACACTCACCTAAAGTGGATTTCCGTGGTCCTCCTGTCAAACAGGCCTTCATCTTCCTCAGTGGCATACGAAATGGTCTTTCCGGAGTAAATAATGTGCATCAAGTCGACTCAGGAATGTAGGCCACAAGCCGCTCAACACTGGCCAACAACACAGTGTCTGATCAAACACATGACATCTTGAGTGACTAAATATTCACACACAGCACCAGGCTGTGTGCGGGAGCTCTCAATGTATTTTTACTTGTGAAATTTGACACCACCAGCTAGAATAGCAACATATAAATGGCTGATCCAATAAAAAAACAAAAGACACTTTGTGCAACAGAAATAACAAAAAAACATATTTATCCTTATGAATATGATATCCGGGGACTTACTTTGAAGACAAGAGAGGGAGACCGCGCTTGTTCTTTTTAACATTTTTATGAGTTTTCAAGATTTCACAGCAACATTTTTAGAAAAATGTTTTTTTGCCATGGCAGGGTGCCAGGGGGACCCCAAGGCCAAGGCTTCAGGGTAAGGTTTTTTATCCTGCCCCTTTTTCCTTTTTTGCACTCTTTGTGGGACTCGGCTGAAGTCCAATCCCAAGATGGCTGCCAAGATTTCCTGATTGAAATGTTGGCAGCCAATCCGAGCTCTGCAGATCTCTGCATGAGCTCATCATTATTTGCGAAGTTGTCGCAGCCACAGATATCCAAATTTGGATTTCTTTTAATTTCTCGACAACTACTGAATGGATTTACACTAAATAACTGAAAGCATGATGTGTGGAACAAAATCTACCTTTCTGCCAAATTCAATGTCATTTCATCCAGCAGTTCGGGCTGTAGTCATGTTCAAACCCCCTATGGGAATTAACATGAAAAACACACTTTTTGACCTCCCTTTTGCTTGGTTCCTGCTTGAAGGATCACCCCGAAACTTTCCATGCACAACAAGGTCTAACTTAACACTTTCTTTAGAAAATGTTGTGCAGATTCGTCAAATGGTGCCAAAGTTATCGGCAAGTCAAAAATGCTTTTCCTATGGTACATAGTACTAACTATAACTGCCTGCCAGTAGGTTATATATATTTATATATATATACATATATTCACTGAAAAAACCATAGGTTTCAGGGGCGTTATAATTAGTTGGACATTTCACTCGTACAAAACCATAGAAATTCCCCCGTTATAGTTAGTTCAGCTAACTATAACTCGCGCGCCCATAATGCACTGCTGATGATGTCACATATTACATCACTCATGACATGGTCAGTGACATCATTCATGACATCACTGATGACATCTCAAATGACATCACTGATGACATCACTGATGACATCATCCTTGTGATAGAGTAGCAGACCTCCTCTCACCCTAATATATCCTTTGATACACACATTCAAAAATACAAACTAACATTTTCAAAACAATGGACATCCAATACCAGTTACAACACACCTATTCAGTAATTCCAAGATCTACACACACATCCACTCATTCACCAACAGTCCCTATACAGTCACTCATACATGTACTCACTCATCATATGTACTCATACACCTATACATCCTGTTACACACCGCCACTCATCCATAGAGTTACTCACACACATAGTCACACATGCAAACAAAGTATCAAACATCCATTTACTTGCATATACAGTTATAGACACACTACCACACTTACTTCTACAGAAACTTACACATACTTACTCTCTTAAACAATCACTTATAGAAACACCTACTTATTTGTACAGGAACTCTTCCAATCTCTCACTCTCACATATACTCACTTATATACACCAATACTCACATATACTAGTTTAAAACATATGTAGTTACTCATAAAGACACTAATGAGACAGTCATTCACTCACTAACACACCCATACACATACTCATCCACCTATACAGTCCTGCCCACATGCTGTCTTCAACACATACAAACAGTGAGTCACTCATTCATGCATCTATGCACTAAGTAATACCCCCACTGAACCATACAGACACTCAGACACTCATACTGATACTCAAAAAACCAACTAATAACCCATATAGACACTCATGTAGCTACTCACCAACCCACGCAGCCACTTATACACAAAGTGAGAGACTGATACAGATATTTTCATATTTAAACATTACTCACTAACCCATGTATTCACTAAGATACACTTAGTCAGTTATACAATCAATTTTACAAAAAAAATCATCCATTTAGACACTTATATACCCATTTATTCTTCCATCGACCTTGAGATATACATATATAAAACATATTTAATTTTCAGAAAAACACACATTCACTGGATGATGTCATCAGTGATGTCATCAGTGATGTCATTTGAGATGTCATCAGTGATGTCATGAGTGATGTCACTGACCATGTCATGAGTGATGTAATATGTGACGTCATCAGCAGTGCATTGCGGGTGCGCGAGTTATGGGAATTTCTATGGTTTTGTACGAGTGAAATGTCCAACTAACTATAACGCCCCTGAAACCTATGGTTTTTCAGTGAATTTCTAATGTTTTTTAAATGCTAATTTCTAACTATAACGTGCCTGAAACCTATGGTTTTTTCAGTGAATTTCTAAGGTTTTTTAAATGCTAATTTCTAACTATAACGTGCCTGAAACCTATGGTTTTTTCAGTGAATATATATATATTTATTATACTATGTATACATGTGAAAATGTCTCGGTCCCCTGTTTGCCTCAGTGGCATGGAAAAAATGGGTGGAACTGACATCAGCACGCCGTCGAGATCCTCTTATGGCTCCGATGAAGTCATACAGTGTCGCGAGCGGAGCCATGCTATTATGACATCCTCGTTGACGTGGGAGAGCTAGGAAAGAATTTCCGTGGAATGCTGGTGCAGGGGATATTCACCTAAGTGTTCAGGCTAGTCCTTTGGGAGCAACTGTTTATGTTGCCACTCCAGAAACCGAAACCAGTGATCCGAGGGCAGAGGCCCTGCAGATGGCACACGAGGTGGGGTGCCCAGTCGTGTGCACCAGCGGGGCAGCGAAGTGACAAGCACCACAACCCACAAAAAAGGTAATGAGGGCACTGAATAACACAGGATCATCTCTTTGTATCTGGCAGGAACAACAAAGTTAAAATGCCCTAGTACCAAAATGTAGAATTAGTGCTACAACGGTCTTCAAGAGGACCTGCGATGCCGCTTCTGCCTCCCGTACCCTGGAGGTGGCACATGGTTCACGCGGTACGGTCAAACTGCAGTGGGACGCACACTCGTTGACCTCTCATGGCACTGCTCCACACTTCAGGGAGGACGCTTTCCATTAGCTATGTTTTCTGATGACATGATGTGCCGGCCCCGTACAACAACAGAACTCCTTTAGATCCAAACAGACTCTTCCACTCTCTCACCGGAAGTGAAACCAGGCCACGCGGACACTTTCACAATACAACAGCCGGGAATGCACTTTTCGGTAAAAAAACCACATTCCTTTCTCCTAATTAATCAAATACACGTCTCACTGAAGAACAGGGGCCAGCTTTGATCGGTAAACAGCCGTTACAGCGACTTTTTTACTTTGCGATACCATTACAACGCATGCATTACCACGCATGCGTTGTACATCACGAAGTCATTACTACGCATTTTTTTAGAACGCATGGTCATTTACCACACATGCCTTTACAACGAATTTTGTTGTAAAGGCATGTATGGTAAATGACCATGCGTTCTAAAAAACATGTAGACGATCCATGTCGTTGTAAGGAAACAGAGGCTGTTCCGTTTCCTCACAATGACGTGCACCGCCCCTCAGAGACGACGTGAAGCAGGAACCACGAGGAGAGAGGAACCACAAGGAGTGAGAGGTAAGGGGGATTGGGCATGGGGTGGGGGTTTCTTTTCTAGGGTTTAGGGTAGTGCAGTGGTGTTTGGGTGGTGTAGGGGGTCGTGCTGGGGGTAGTGTTTTAGGGTTTAGGGTAGTGCAGTGGTGTTTCGGTAGTGTAGGGGGTCGTGCTGGGGGTAGTGTTTTAGGGTTTAGGGTAGTGCAGTAGTGTAAGGGGTCATGCTGGGGGTAGTGTTTTAGGGTTTAGGGTAGTGCAGTGGTGTATGGGTAGTGTAGGGGGTCGTGCTGGGGTAGTGTTTTAGGGTTTAGGGTAGTGCAGTGGTGTTTGAGTAGTGTAGGGGGTCATGCTGGGGGTAGTGTTTTATGGTTTAGGGTAGTGCAGTGGTGTTTGGGTAGTGTAGGGGGTCGTGCTGGGGGTAGATTTAGGGTTTAGGGTAATGCAGTGCTATTTGGGTAGTGTAGGGAGTCGTGCTGGGGGTAGTGTTTTAGGGTTTAGGGTAGTGCAGTGGTGTTTGTGTAGTGTAGGGGGTTGTGCTGGGGTAGTGTTTTAGGGTTTATGTTAGTGCAGTGGTGTTTGGGTAGTGTAGGGGTAGTGCTGGGGTAGTGTTTTAGGATTTAGGGTAGTGCAGTGGTGTTTGTGTAGTGTAGGGGGTAGTGCTGGGGGTAGTGTTTTAGGGTTTAGGGTAGTGCAGTGGTGTTTGGGTAGTGTAGGGGTTCATGCTGGGGGTAGTGTTTTAGGGTTTAGGGTATGCAGTGGTGTTTGGGTAGTGTAGGGGGTCGTGCTGGGGGTCGATTTAGGGTTTAGGGTAGTGCAGTGGTGTTTGTGTTGTGAGGGGGTCGTGCTGGGGGTAGTGTTTTAGAGTTTAGAATAATGCAGTGGTGTTTGTATAGTGTAGGGGGGTTTAGGGTAGTGTAGTGGTGTTTGTGTAGTGTAGGGGGTCATGCTGGGGGTAGTGTTTTAGGGTTTAGGGTAGTGCAGTGGTGTTTGTGTAGTGTAGGGGGTCATGCTGTGGGTAGTGTTTTAGGGTTTAGGGTAGTGCAGTGGTGTTTGTGTAGTGTAGGGGGTCATGCTTTGGGTAGTGTTTTAGGGTTTAGGGTAGTGCAGTGGTGTTTGTGTAGTGTGGGGGTCATGCTGTGGGTAGTGTTTTAGGGTTTAGGGTAGTGCAGTTGTGTTTGTGTAGTGTAGGGGGTCGTGTTTTAGGGTATAGGGTAGTGCAGTGGTGTTTGGGTAGTGTAGGGGGTCATGCTGGGGTTAGTGTTTTAGGGTTTAGGGTAGTGCAGTGGTGTTTGGGTAGTGTAGGGGGTCGTGCTGGGGGTAGTGTTTTAGGGTTTAGGGTAGTGCAGTGGTGTTTGTGTAGTGTGGGAGGTCATGCTGGGGGTAGATTTAGGGTTTAGTGTAGTGCAGTGGTGTTTGGGTAGTGTAGGGGGTCGTGCTGGGGGTAGTGTTTTAGGGTTTAGGGTAGTGCAGTGGTGTTTGTGTAGTGTACAGGGTCATGCTGTGGGTAGTGTTTTAGGGTTTAGGGTAGTGCAGTGGTATTTGTGTAGTGTAGGGGGTCATGCTGTGGGTAGTGTTTTAGGGTTTAGGGTAGTGCAGTGGTGTTTGTGTAGTGTAGGGGGTCATGCTGTGGGTAGTGTTTTAGGGTTTACGGTAGTGCAGTTGTGTTTGTGTAGTGTAGGGGGTCGTGTTTTAGGGTATAGGGTAGTGCAGTGGTTTTTGGGTAGTGTAGGGGGTCATGCTGTGGTTAGTGTTTTAGGGTTTAGAGTAGTGCAGTGGTGTTTGGGTAGTGTAGGGGGTCGTGCTGGGGGTAGTGTTTTAGGGTTTAGGGTAGAACAGTGGTGTTTGTGTAGTGTGGGAGGTCATGCTGGGGGTAGATTTAGGGTTTAGTGTAGTGCAGTGGTGTTTGGGTAGTGTAGGGAGTCGTGCTGGGGGTAGTGTTTTAGGGTTTAGGGTAGTCGAGTGGTGTTTGTGTAGTGTAGGGAGTCGTGCTGGGGGTAGTGTTTTAGGGTTTAGGGTAGTGCAGTGGTGTTTGGGTAGTGTAGGGGGTCGTGCTGGGGGTAGTGTTTTAGGGTTTAGGGTAGTGCAGTGGTGTTTGTGTAGTGTATGGGGTCATGCTGGGGGTAGTGTTTTAGGGTTTAGGGTAGTGCTGGGGTAGTGTTTTGGGTTTACGGCAGTGGTGTTTTGTGTAGTGTGAGGGGTCGTGCTGGGGTTGTGTTTTAGGGTTTAGGGTAGTGCAGTGGTGTTTGTGTAGTGTAGGGGTCATGCTGTGGGTAGTGTTTTAGGGTTTAGGGTAGTGCAGTGGTGTTTGTGTAGTGTAGGGGGTCATGCTGTGGGTAGTGTTTTAGGGTTTAGGGTAGTGCAGTGGTGTTTGTGTAGTGTAGGGGGTCATGCTGTGGGTAGTGTTTTAGGGTTTAGGGTAGTGCAGTTGTGTTTGTGTAGTGTAGGGGGTCATGTTTTAGGGTATAGGGTAGTGCAGTGGTGTTTGGGTAGTGTAGGGGGTCATGCTGGGGTTAGTGTTTTAGGGTTTAGGGTAGTGCAGTGGTGTTTGGGTAGTGTAGGGAGTCGTGCTGGGGGTAGTGTTTTAGGGTTTAGGGTAGTGCAGTGGTGTTTGTGTAGTGTGGGAGGTCATGCTGGGGGTAGATTTAGGGTTTAGTGTAGTGCAGTGGTGTTTGGGTAGTGTAGGGAGTCGTGCTGGGGGTAGTGTTTTAGGGTTTAGGGTAGTCCAGTGGTGTTTGTGTAGTGTAGGGAGTACGTGCTGGGGGTAGTGTTTTAGGGTTTAGGGTAGTGCAGTGGTGTTTGGGTAGTGTAGGGGGTCGTGCTGGGGGTAGTGTTTTAGGGTTTAGGGTAGTGCAGTGGTGTTTGTGTAGTGTAGGGGGTCATGCTGGGGGTAGTGTTTTAGGGTTTAGGGTAGTGCAATGGTGTTTGTATAGTGTAGGGGGTAGTGCTGGGGTAGTGTTTTGGGTTTACGGTAGTGCAGTGGTGTTTGTGTACTGTAGGGGTTCGTGCTGGGTTCTAGTGTTTTAGGGTTTAGGGTAGTGCAATGGTGTTTGGGTAGTGTAGGGGGTAGTGCTGGTGTAGTGTTTTGGGTTTACGGCAGTGGTGTTTGTGTAGTGTAGGGGGTCGTGCTGGGGGTTGTGTTTTAGGGTTTAGGGTAGTGCAGTGGTGTTTGTGTAGTGTAGGGGGTCATGCTGTGGGTAGTGTTTTAGGGTTTAGGGTAGTGCAGTGGTGTTTGTGTAGTGTAGGGGGTCATGCTGTGGGTAGTGTTTTAGGGTTTAGGGTAGTGCAGTGGTGTTTGTGTAGTGTAGGGGGTCATGCTGTGGGTAGTGTTTTAGGGTTTAGGGTAGTGCAGTTGTGTTTGTGTAGTGTAGGGGGTCATGTTTTAGGGTATAGGGTAGTGCAGTGGTGTTTGGGTAGTGTAGGGGGTCATGCTGGGGTTAGTGTTTTAGGGTTTAGGGTAGTGCAGTGGTGTTTGGGTAGTGTAGGGAGTCGTGCTGGGGGTAGTGTTTTAGGGTTTAGGGTAGTGCAGTGGTGTTTGTGTAGTGTGGGAGGTCATGCTGGGGGTAGATTTAGGGTTTAGTGTAGTGCAGTGGTGTTTGGGTAGTGTAGGGAGTCGTGCTGGGGTAGTGTTTTAGGGTTTAGGGTAGTCCAGTGGTGTTTGTGTAGTGTAGGGAGTCGTGCTGGGGGTAGTGTTTTAGGGTTTAGGGTAGTGCAGTGGTGTTTGGGTAGTGTAGGGGGTCGTGCTGGGGGTAGTGTTTTAGGGTTTAGGGTAGTGCAGTGGTGTTTGTGTAGTGTAGGGGGTCATGCTGGGGGTAGTGTTTTAGGGTTTAGGGTAGTGCAATGGTGTTTGTATAGTGTAGGGGGTAGTGCTGGGGTAGTGTTTTGGGTTTACGGTAGTGCAGTGGTGTTTGTGTACTGTAGGGGTTCGTGCTGGGTTCTAGTGTTTTAGGGTTTAGGGTAGTGCAGTGGTGTTTGTGTAGTGTAGGGGGTCGTGTTTTAGGGTTTAGGGTCGTGTAGTGGTGTTTGGGTAGTGTAGGGGTCGTGCTGGGGGTAGTGTTTTTGAGTTTAGGTTAGTGCAGTTGTGTTTGGGTAGTGAAGGGGTCGTGCTGGGGGTAGTGTTTTAGGGTTTAGGGTAGTGCAGTTGTGTTTAGGTAGTGAAGGGGGTCATGCTGGGGGTAGTGTTTTAGGGTTTAGGGTAGTGCAGTGGTGTTTGTGTAGTGTAGGGGGTCATGCTGGGTGTAGATTTAGGGTTTAGGGTAGTGCAGTGGTGTTTGTGTAGTGTAGGGGTCGTGCTGGGGGGTAGTGTTTTAGGGCAGTGCAGTGGTGTTTGTATAGTGGAGGGGTCGTGCTGGGGGTAGTGTTTTAGGGTTGAGGGTAGTGCAGTGGTGTTTGTGTAGTGTGGGGGGTTGTGCTGTGAGTAGATTTAGGGTTTAGGGTAGTACAGTGGTGTTTGGGTAGTGTAGGGAGTCGTGCTGGTGGTAGTGTTTTAGGGTTTAGGGTAGTGCAGTTATGTTTGGGTAGTGTAGGGTGTCGTGCTGGGGGTAGTGTTTTATGGTTTAGGGTAGTGCAGTGGTGTTTGGGTAGTGGAGGGGTAGTGTTTTAGGGTTTAGGGTAGTGCGCCCAACCAGCCACAATATCCGTGGACAAAGGGGATCCTGACTCTTTGGAACGCTCCGTCAATTGAATAATTTGGGTCAAGGACCGTACCACGTCCAAGACCTATCAATTCCTTTCTTGGGATCCCTCATATACTTGGAGAAAAAGGTACATAGTTTCTCATCAATTTCAGGCGTGTGTGCCACCTTCCCCTTCATTGAGGGCCTGGGGCATTCTCCCCTCATCCTATTCCTGACCTCCCTTTCAAGGGGTTGATGGATTTTCCCCACCACATACTCTGCCACTTTGGCGTCAGGTGTCCACTCCGCTGACCTAGGATGGTAAATTTGGGTAGGCTCGAACATGTCCGAGTGGACCCCGTCCCCAACCGGGGACTGAGAGGAGTGGGACTCTGGACGCCAGGGACGCCCCGAGTCCTTATCCTCATCGGAGAAGAAATCGTCATCCGATACACCCTCTCACTCTAAGGGAAACCCGCCGTCTGGGTCTACAATAGTGGTGACAGTGTCGCAAATTTCTCCGGGCGCCTCCTCCTCCCGGCAGGGTGCATGTTTTAGCGTTTGCGCACTCTTGAGGAAGGTCTCCATAAGTTTATCAAATCCTTCCAAGTGCCACGCGTTATGCTTAACGGCCCTTTTATTCCCCATCTGGGAGCTACTGGGATCCGCCACCACCAGATCTGGGTCACTGAACACCCCAGGGAGCCTTTCCGCCAGCTTATCAACCTGATCCCTAAGAGGAGCCAGCGCCCTAGAAATAGCCAGAGAGAGGGCTTGGTCCACCGCTGGAGGGAGAAGTTGGGGGGCCATTCCTCCTCCACTTCCTGGTAGGAGGAGTAAAAATGGTCTTCTGGAGAAGACATGATAGCAGAGGGTGTGAGCACAGAACAAATGCCCTTAAAATCCTTAAGGCAGCCCCCTCGCTGGTGCTCCAACAGCTGGGCTTTCCCCGAAGCTGTTATAAGAATAGACTGAGGCGCAATACCAATTACCACCACCAGGTGGCGCTGGTCACTAACGTGGCCATGTGTGGAAATCACCGCGTAGCGGTGTCAAAATTAGGCGAGGGTTGGTCGGGAATCAAGCGGACACTAAAGGAGTGACCGGATTCCCAAACGCCCGTAAAGACCAGCGGGAGCGCTCGACAGAGCTGCCTCGCTCGGACCAGACGCGCCTGACAGGATCTCACCGCGCGCAGAGCACACAGCGGGAGAAACTGCGAGGGGGAGAACGCGCTCGGGCAAGAGCCTGCTGCGCAGGGAATATGAAACAATACCAAGGCAATAATGCTAATAACGTGCACAAGAAACGCTATATAAACAGCAACAACGTCAGATTAAGCCAAGAATGTAAGGAATGCACTTAACTGACGAGCAGTGAAGAAAGAGGAAGTGAAAGGGACGTCACGATATTATATACGATGGACTGTGATATGATTGGACTATAGTTGCCTTGGAGACTACCCCCTAATGGTTCATGGGTTGTGTAGTCTTTTGTTTAATGATTGTTGTGTTACGTTTTCTTTGAACTGCTATGCAAATAAAGTGAGGAAAGATATGCATAATCCTCGCCTCCGTCCTGCCATAGAATTTATTAAACTTTATTTGATCTGATTTAGAAACATAGATCATAAAAGTGTACATAAAAACAGTAAATCCTCTTTCCTAATACAATACAGTGAGAATTAATTAAAACCAGTAGGTAAAAACGGGTGTTACAAAGCCCGGTTCAGAGCAACTTCAGGTTAACAGAATCGTAAAGGTCAATGTTTCACAAGATCAATCTCATGTACTTCGTGCAAAATACGCAATAAGGGGTCCAAGTAAGATGTAACGCTCCAATACCTGACCAGTTTGCACTATATAAAACTGCAGAAAAAATAAAAAGTGTTTTGCACACTTCTGTCATTGGGCTATATGTGGGCTACATCTGGGTGATATTTGTGCTACATTTGGGCTCTTTTTTCTCTGGTGGCCATCTTGGGAGACTTATTTGTTATGAAGTTTCCTAATTTCATCATTTACTGCAGTCTCCTCAGTAGGAAATGCTTTCAGTTTTTTACTTTGATTCCATCAAGAAGGCATTCAGATGTGTCACACATTTGCCATAAATTCAGAATGTTAGCACTCTAGTTGTTCATTAGATCACTGTAGTAAAGCTACTGCTCACCAGGAGTTAACTGGAAGTCTACTACTGGTATTGAAAGTGATTGTTTCAGTCTGCATGTCAGAATTTTCTAATGAAATAGAAGAGGATTTGAGATCTCACTTAAAACATGCCCTACATTTTCTTTCTGCAGCACTAACCATAATTTCTATGGCAAAATGAACCCCCTCATTTTGTTCCTTTTTAAATTAAATGTTTTAAGTGTTACCAGTTTATTCCAATCAAGATGGCTTCAGGTGTGCCATACTTTTGTCATAAGTAAAGCTGTTAGCACTCTAGTTGTTCTTTAGAACACTCTGGGAAGCTGCAGTAGAACACAAAGGCATCAACTGACAGGCTGCTCCTGTTGAAATATAACAGAAATATATTTGAGATCTCACTCAAAACATGTCCTCATTTTTCTTTCTGCAGCACTAACCATAATTTCTATGGCAAAATGAACCCCCTCATTTTGTTCCTTTTAAATTAAATGTTTTAAGTGTTACCAGTTTATTCCAATCAAGATGGCTTCAGGTGTGCCATACTTTTGTCATAAGTAAGACTGTTAGCGCTCTAGTTGTTCTTTAGAACACTCTGGGAAGCTGCAGTAGAACTCAAAGGCATCAACTGACAGGCTGCTCCTGTTGAAATATAACAGGAAGATATTTGAGATCACACTTGAAACATGTCCTAATTTTTCTTTCTACAGCACTAACCATAATTTCTATGACAAAATGAACCCCATCGTTTTGTTCCTTTTTAAATTAAATGTTTTAAGTGTTACCAGTTTATTCCAATCAAGATGGCTTCAGGTGTGCCATACTTTTGTCATAAGTAAGGCTGTTAGCACTCTAGTTGTTCTTTAGAACACTCTGGGAAGCTGCAGTAGAACACAAAGGAATCAACTGACAGTCTCTGCCCTTGTTGGATGTACATGTTTTACTGAGAATGTCAGACTTCATTCTCACATGACTGAGAAAGATAATGTGAATTTACAGAAAATATGCTCTCATTTTAGCTTCTGGAGCACCTTCCAAATCTGTATGGGACAAGCATGTGAAAATAGTTTTCTCTCAAACATGATTCATGATATCCCAGCAGAAGGTTTTTCACAGGGCAAAATCACCTTAGAACACACCACAATTCCTGAAATTAGTATGGTACCATCAACAAATGAATTCTAATGTAACTAAAGTCTGTTATCACCCTTTATAGTTCTCCTTTTGGTAACCCTCAAAATCTTCGATTCACTACAATGCATTTCAATGGGGTACTATAATTTATATTGGTCCCAAGATGGCTGCCAGCAATTCCAGGATGAAGTGCTGACAGCCAATCAGATCTCACGATGACATTTGTGGTTAGGCTCCGCCCAGATATATATGTGTTTTTACTTTTGATTTTCTCAGGAACTACTGAACGGATTTACACCATTTAACAAAAGGGTTCTTTCTGAACCAAGAACTACCTCTTTGCCAAATTTGGTGTAATTCCATTCAGCAGTTCTGGCTGTAGCCTTGCATAAAGTTTCCTATGGGAAATTGATTTTTTGACTCTTATTTTTGAATTTCTCCGCAACAATTGAACGGATTTACACCATTTAAAAAAAAGGTCGCTTTCTGGCCCAAGCGCTACCTTTTTGCCAAATTTAGTGTAATTCCGTTCAGCAGTTCGGGCTGTAGCCGTGTCTAAAATTTCCTATGGGAATTAACATGGAGAAAACACGTTTTGGGACCCCCCATTTTTCTCAGCCCCCGCTTGCTGAATCACCCCGAAACTTTCAGGATAGGAGCAGACCGGAGCGCCCCACGAGTTTTGAAAATTTCGCGAAGATTCATCAACCGGCGCCAAAGTTATTGGAAATAGAATGTTGTGAATTTCCTATGGAAAATAGGTGCTAACTATAACTATCTACTGGCGACCGCCAGTAGATATATATATATATATATATATATATATATATATATATATATATATATATATATACAGGTTACAGGGATGTTATAGTTAGGTTCAGATTTTACACACACAAAACCATAGAAATTCAGCGGTTATAGTTATCTCAAGTAACTACAATTGTGCCCTAAGGTAACTTTAACTCATGCCCCACCATGTGTGGGTGTGTAAGTGGGTGTGTAAGTGGGTTTGTGAGAGTGTAGTGGGTATGTGAGTACATGTGTGACTGGCTATGTGAGTCTGTGTGGAAGTGGCTGTGTGGGTGTGTGAGTAGGTATGTGAGTGGCTGTATGGGTGTGTGAGTGGTTTTGAGGGTCTGTAAGTGGGTGTATGGGTGGTTATGTGGGTGTGTAAGTGGGGGTGTGAGTGAGTGTGAGTAGGTGTGTGGATCTGTGAGTGATTGTTGTTTTTCCACCACTCTGCAAACGCACCTCCTGGCATGCTGCTGGCTGGCGGATAAAGTCCCCTTGGCTCCAGAGAGTCCTTGGGGGCCAACAAGCCCTCCTGTTACCTCAAATAGGGCCTACACTGTGAGTTTTTTTAGAGGTCTTCGGAGGCCATGACCCCTTTCTCCATGCGTTGCCCCTCACTAATAAAAGGTAAAGCCCTAGGAAGGTGCGGGCCCTGGGGCTACAGGGGGGTCTCCATGGCCTCCCTCATTTTCACTTGCAAAGCCCTGGGGAGGTGGCGGTCCCCGGGCTGGGGGATCCAAGAGGACCCCCTATTTAATCAGTAAGGAAGCCCCAGGGATGTGGTGGTTCCCTGGGTGCGGGTGTGCCGTGCGGGTACCCCCACATAATTTAATTCAAAAACCCTGATAAGGTGGTGGTCCCCGGGGTAAAATTAAACTCTAGGATCGGGGCCCCATGGCCCCCACTCCATTTGTTTCACATGCCCCTGGGATTTGGCCCAACCAGGGGCTTCTTTTAAATGACGCATGGGAGTCCGTGCGTCTTTTTTTTACATTTTTGTCACAGATTTGCGGATCCACCCATAATTGTGGCAAAATTTAAAAAATAAAAATGGTTTTATCCCTCCACCATATCGGGGGGTTCAGGGTATTCTATCCTGCCGCTTTTCTTTTTTTAATTTTTTTTTGTGGAACTCAGCTGAAAGCTGAGTCCCAAGATGGCTGCCAACACTTCCTGGTTAAAGTTTTGGCAGCCAATCAACTTTCAGTAGGGTCTCAGTAGGCTTTTGGGCTCCCAGATCTCTATATTTTTTAAACTTAAATATCTTTGGAACTACAAAATGGATTTACACCAAATTACAAAAAGCGCACTCTCTGGACCAACATATAGGTTTTTGCCAGATTTGGTGAAATTCCGTTCAATGGTTTGGGCTGTAGTTGTGTTCAAAAAATGAAAAATCCCTATAGACATAGCATGGGGAAAACTCATTTTGGAACCCCCCTATGTTCTTGGGCCCTGCTTGAGGGATCACCCCAAAACTTTCAACACAGCTGCCGAACCAAAATGGGGAAGTCTTGTGAATATTTCATGAAGATACGTGAAGCAACGCCAAAGTTATTGGCAATACTAAAATGCTTTTCCTATGGAAACTTTGGTTCTAACTGTAACGGCCTATCTGGCACATGCATCAAGCTAGGATTTTGCGAGTCCTTAATAGCGAATATTAAGGATTCGCAATTAAGGATTCGCAAAATCCTATGCATGTAGGAATCGCTATAATAATAGCGATTCCTTCACATTCCTTATTTGTGACTCGCAAATTGCGAGTCGCAAATAAGGAATGGCTTCCCATTAATTCCTATGGGCCTACAGGCTCATAGGAATGAATGGGAAATTGCGAGCGCTATTTGCGAGTACTAATAGGTACTCGCAAATTGTGCATGCAATTTCAAGGGTGCAGGGGTGTCAAAAGGACACCCGGTTGCACCCCTGAAATTGATCCGTGCACATATGTTGCGCACACACATGTCCCAAGGACATGTGTGTGTGTAACCTTCAACCTTGAAAAATGCACTTTAGTGCATTTCTCAAAGTTTTGCAATTTACCATGAAGTTCAACTTCATGGTAAATTGCGCCCTATTAGCGAAATCGCTAATTTTTTTACTTTGTTGCATTGCATTTAAGGAATCTCAATTTGCGATTCCTTAAATGCAATCGCAATTTAAGTAATCACAATTTTGCGATTCCTTAAATTGCGATTTTTGCATTTGGGATGATGCATCCCAAATGCAAAAATACAGGTCGCAAAGGGGCAGATTCTGCGAATCTGCCCGTTTGCGACCCGATTTTCGGATGATGCATGGGGCCCCTATATACACATATATATTCATATATATACTACCTACTAGTTGTTAGCTATAGTTAGGACCATGTTTTTTGACTTGCCTATATCTTTGACGCCCTTTGTCGAATCTTCACAAAATGTTCCAGGTGTCAACTGTTAATCAAATGTTGTTTTCAATGTGCTGTTTCATTTACCACATCTAGTCAACCAAATGCAACAAAAACCAGATAAGAGATTGTGCTCTGCACTGTATCACTTGCTCCAATGTTTACTAACTGCCAGAACTGTTATACAGTCTGCTTCAGGTATTTGAGATCTTTTAGATATATGTAGCTGATTAGTAATCAAGACACTCAAGAATTTATTATGGTTATGTTTGGAGTTTTAGAAGAAGAAGATGAAAATATTGATGATTTATTCAGACTGATTTACACATGGAACCATGACTGTGGAGACTGTGATTATTCATCTACCACTCAAATAAATTCCGAGCGTGTTCTCTATTTGACATTACCAGATTCAAAAACTGTGCCTTTTGAAAAATCTTTGAAGAATGCTAACCAAAATATGGCCTACCCAAACTGCAGATCAGATGTTATATCTACGTTAATCCTAACAAGAACTGGAAAATAACTGCTACAACGATGCATTGCAGATGGTTCCAAATTGGAAACCCAAATTACAAACTTCAAAGCTGGAAAAATATCAGTTTTAGGAAGAACTTTTTGTACTTCAGCTATGATCTTTCACCGAGGATTTAATACAACCTCTGGACTGGTTGGACGGAATGCAATGATATCAACCTAAAATTCAAACCAAAACTTCCTTTCAAACTACCAAACTCATATCTTTTCTTTCATCAACCAAAGTTCTATGGAAGAATTCTGGGTAAAAAAGTAGTATACAGTGTTTCTTCGGCCTTCTGACAGTAATGTCTTTGAAAACTTCTTCAAAATTGAGCAGTCTTTTTATCTTCCACAAAGGAGTTAATACTACATATAAATACTATACTATATAATTAAATTCTGAAATTAAATGGACATAATATAGTTGCAGCACACTTAAGTTGAAAGCAAAAACTGTTGTTGTAACTAAAAAATGACCCTTTTTGTTTCATCAATCAAACTTCTACATACTCTTTGTGCAAAAAAATGACAGTATGGGATGTTATCTATACGGATCATCAGCATTTTAAACATCATTATGCCTACCAGGGGTGATGTTTACAAAAGGATCCTAAAAATTTAAGAGTGCTTTACATTTATTTGCAATATTGTACCAGATATAATATTTTAAGAAATACTTTCAACATAGGTTTGTTTAGATTAGTGTAGTAACTCCAGATAAAAATAACTGAATAATGTATTGTACTTAGTGCAACTCAGAGTGTCACTTATTTATAGTGATGTACTGTGCAGCTTTGTTTTTATTTTTACAATCCATTGATTGTTTTTCCCCACTGCTCAAGGATGATGCTTCATACCGACCATGGTGTATGGAGATACAGTATGAAAGCTGAGAACAGTAAAAAGGGGAAAATATAATGATATTTTTACTATTATTGTAATACAATGTTACAGTATAAGTAATGTGTATTGTTATGTTTCTGTAATTTTGAAGATTAAATACTAACATATCTTTATGTTCTTTATCTTTTTCAAAGGTTGAATGTCATTAGATGTCTCAAAACTGTTTTTCTACCACAGACATATTGGTTAGAGATATCCATGGAGAGTGTTTTTAAACAAAAAGTGTTCTTGCCATATCTTCGTATTAGTTTGGTTTGCCTATTTTGATATTACAACTTTCAGTGTAACAGGACAGAATTACAGTCAGTCACACAACAACTCACACAATCCTTCAGACATTTATTCATGCAGGCATTTCCACAACAAGTCACTGATCCATACAGATTCTCACACAAGCAGTCACTCTTCCAGACAGGCACTCACATACCTATTATTTCACTCATAGAGAAGATCCCACCCTCACTCATTCACTCAAACAGCCACTGACACACCCTCTCAGTCACTGAAATAGCCCTTCACACATCCACTCACTCACATGTACAGTCAGTCTCACACCTATGGATTCACCCATATACCTACTGACAAACTCAGGGGCCGATTCCGATCTGGGTCGGAAAGCTCTCCGACCGAGCCGGATCCGGAGTGTTTTCCGACCGAGCCGGAGTCCTGCAGTCCGACCGAGCGAGTACGATGCGGCCGCATGCTGCCGGACTCGATTCGGTCGGACTCCCATTGAAGTCAATGGGAGCCGGTCGTACGACGCGTACATGGGCTCCCATTGACTGAATGGGTACGTTGCGAACAAGTGCGCCCCTACAGTGGGTTCGCGTCGGTGCAACCCGCACCGTACATACCTGTGTTGGGGAGACCCATGGGTCTCCCCCTGTGTTCGACTCGTAAGGCTACAGGTTTTGGGGGGTCCGGCACGGACCCCCAACGTCCGGCTCCGGAAGCTTTTTCAAGCCGGACGCTCTGACTCGATCCGGCTGTCCGACGCGTACATCGTACTCGCTCAGTCGTAAGACGTCTCCATTTCATGGTGCGATTTGTTTCCGTACGAGTCGGTCGGAGCGGTTGGGATCCGGAAACGGTTCGGTCGGGACACACGCGTACAATCGCATCGTACTCGCTCGCTCGTACAGCTGTACGAGTCGGTCGGAAAACAAGCGTACGGCTCGTACTTTTTCCGGCCGGATCCCGTCTGGAGAGCTTCCGACCGAGATCGGAATCGGCCCCATAGTCACTCAACAATGTAGCCAGTAACACAGCCACTTACTGACCGATTCAGTCACACACATATCCACTCACATACCCATACAACCACTTGCACAGACACTAACTCACCCAGACAGCCACTCACTCACCCATACAGCCACTCACACAGGTACTTTCCCACCCATACAGCTACTCATACATGCAGTCACTCATCCATAGAGCTACTAACACAATCACACCATCACCCATACAGTCACTAACACACACACTCATTCACCCATATACCACTCATGTACTCACTCACCCATATAGCCACTGACAAACCCACTCCCTCACCCACACAGCCACTCATACAATCATTCAATAACCCATACAACCACTCACACAACAACTCACTCTCTCATATGGTTCCCAACACACCCACTAACTTACTCATACAACCACTCACACACCCATATATTCACTTATACGCCCACTCTCTCACCCATAAAGTCACTGACACACCCAGTCACTCTCTTCACAGTTACTCACACAGCCACTCACTCAGCTATACAGTTACTCACACACTCCATCACCCATACAGTCACTAAGACACATACTCAGTCACCCATATATCACTGATGCACACACTCACTCATCCATGCAGCCACTGACACAGCCATTTACTTGTCCATACAGCCACTCACCCATATAGCTACTTACACACCAACTACCTCAGCCACACAGCCACTCATGTACCCTCTCACTCATTCATACCATTCACATATCCACTCACTCACCCACAAAGCTACTCACATAGCTACACATTCACCTATACAACCACTCACACTAGCACTCACTCATACATCCACTCACATACGCACTCATTCATCCATAGAGCCAATTACATAACTATTCACTCACCCATGAAGCCACTCACACAGCCACTATTTTCCCCATATTGCCACCCACATACCCACTTACCCAAGAAAACAGCTGCTCATACAACCAGTCACTTACCCCTACAGCCACTCATGCACCCCCTCACTCACTTCTAAAGGTAGTCATATATCTACTCACCCACTCATACAGTCACTCATACACCCACTGACTCACCTATACAGTTACTCACAAACCCTCTCACTCACCCATATAGCCACTCACACATGCACTCACTCACCCATACAGCCACTCACACATCCACTCACTCACCCATACAGCTACTTACAAAGCCACATATTCACCCATTCAAATACTCACACACCTTCTCATTCACTCATACAGCCTCTCACACTAGCACTCATTCACCCATACAGCTACTCACACATCCACTCAATCACCCATACAGCTACTCACACACCCTCTCACTCACCCATACACCACACTTTATCTTTTCCTATTCATAAATGATGGTTCTGACAAGAATATTTTGTTTTTCTTCTTATTTTGTGGAACTGATGGTTTTCTTTTGATCTTCTAACATTTTATATATTTTTATTTTTTACCAAACAAAATGGCAACAAGGGGGGTAAAATATGTAACCAGAAATACTAAAACAGTGAGATAAATAAAAAAATAACAAGTATGCTGCCTTGCAGCTTTTAAGATGGCATCAGCAGACTGCTCACCAGCTGTGAGCGTGGTGCTGCAGTCAAGGCAATATGAACTGACACGCCTTAACTCTGGTGCAATTTGTGGATGACGCCTTTCCACTTCAGTAGGCACTCTCTCCCCAAGGACAGATGGTACAGCTGTAAATGTAGATGGCCCCTCTCCATCTCTCTCCTACTGCGCCCTCTTAGAGCTTTTCCTATGGTAGGTCTTTAAGTGGTACAACATAGATGTTGTACCACAGGAATATTTTTTGCTTGCTCCTCTTGAGAGGATCTTCTCACACAAACTGCATTATACAAATTTCAACAAAGTCTTGGACTCTCCAGAGGGGATCATAAAAAAATCCAAAGCAATACTTTAACTTTTCAGTGCATGCTCCTCAACACCAGAGTCTTGCTGTTCTACCTCCTGCTCCTCTGGCTGCTTTGGCACCTCCTGCTGGTCACTGCCTCCACTTGCCATCTTAGATGATAAAAAATGACAAAACAAAATCTCTAATCAGAGTTCTCTACTACAAGCACAGGACAGCTCCAAAGAATGCTCCAAAATAAATAGAATATTCAAAAACAGTGACATGGGTGGGAACTTCCTTTGAAGATTAATGAAAACTGTCTTGTCCAATCAAATCTCTTTCTTACACAGTCACATGATCTTCATGAATACCTACGCCATCGCAAAAATCGTTGTTGTCGCAAAGACGGGAAATACAATTTAAAAGTGCTTTAAATAAAAAAATTACAAAAATAGAAGTTTCAAAACTATATTAGTAAACAGCTATTGCCAAACATTAATTACAATATGTGTATGTGTGTTTTTCACACTTTTCGAAAAACACGCCGTCTTTGTGACTTTTCGATGAAACTGTAACATAAGTATCGCGATAATTCACAATGAATTTGCGACGATTAAATGAAAAAAAAACACAGTTATTATTCGACTGAAACAAATGACAAGGAGTGACACAGAGAAATACATAAATGGGTGGCCCATTATGCAGGTGTAGTGTATAATATGCAGCAGACATTTGTACAATGACAAAATAGCAGTTCCTGCTGAGGAAGTCGTGGAGTCCGCAGGCCAACATTGTTTGGGGCACCACTGTGTGTTTGGATGCCTCATTACTTAATGGGCACCCACAGCAGATTCTAGACTGACTTTTGCAGCATGAAAAGCGAAGGTTGAACTGCATCGTCACAGAGATCATGCTCCAATAGGAGTGTCTATGTCAGCATTTCAATCAGTCCCAGGTGCTTATGACTCCGCAACGAAATCGGCACTGATGAAAGCTGTCAGGCTGAAATGCGTCTGCCACAGCGTTTTGCCAGCTCACCTAACTTTGCGCTTTTAAATGGGATGAAATAAAGCCCCTTCGTACTGCACCCAAGCTGTGCCGGCTCCATTCTTACCTGAGTGGAACTTTGGATTCAATATATATATATATATATATATATATATATATATATATATATATACACACTCACACAAATATATATATATATACACACACACACGCATATATATATATATATATATACACACACACATATATATATATATATATATATATATATATATTACCTACTGGCGGTCGCCAGTAGATAGTTATAGTTAGAACCTAGTTTCCATAGGAAAAGTGTTTTTTGATTTGCCAATATCTTTGGCCCCGTTTGACGAATCCTCGCGAAATTTTCAAAACTAATGGGTCAGCCCTTTCACTTTCTCTGTTGGAGGTTTCGGGGTGATTCGTGAAGCGGGGGCCGAGAAAAAAAGGGGGTCCCAAAGCGCGTTTTCTCCATGTTAATTTCCATAGGAAATTTTGGAACAGGCTACAGCTCGAACTGCTGAACGGAATTACACCAAATTTGGTAAAAAGGTAGCTTTTAGTTCAGAAAGCGCCCTTTTTTTAATTGGTGTAAATCCGTTTAGCAGTTTTTGAAATATTAAAGGAAAAAGAAATATAGATATCTGGGCCGAGCCTAACCACACATCTCCTCCTGAGCACGAGCTTCATTCTAATTGGCTGCCAACACTCCAAACCAAGAAGTGTTGGCAGCCATCTTGTGCCTCGCATCGAGTGAAAATCAAAAAGGTGAGACATACATTGCAAACAAGAAAAGGGGGCAGGGTAAAAACACACTGACCCCCCAGGCCTGCTCAGGCCCCCCCAGGCCCAAAAATAGCATTTGGGGGCCCGCCACCTCCCCGGGGCTATTTAATTGTATGCGGGGGGCACGAGGTGCGGGGCCCGCAATGGTGTAAACTGCCTTTTACGGATCATTTGTGTGTTGTGTGTTATAAAACAGAAACAGCCCATGTGCGCACTGGTAGACCCCGGCGCAAATTAAGCAGTAGTTTAAAGTCCATAATTGCCAAACTGATGTAGCAGCATGGTTGCCTGCTCCTAAAAGATGAAAGGCTGAGCGCTTGAACACATGGTCTCTGCAGAAGGCTCTCTTCACACTGAGCTGTTCGTCCATGTGGGCTTGTGCCTTAGCATCATCACACTCGCCGGTTTGTGTGTTGTGTGTTATAAAACAGAAACAGCATATTCCCTAACGAGTCTGTTACACAGCACGCCCAAAGAGCAAGTGCTAATGATTCAGTGCCCCTGTGCGCACTGGTAGACCCCGGCGCAAATTAAGCAGTAGTTTAAAGTCTAAAATTGCCAAACTGATGTAGCAGCATGGTTGCCTGCTCCTAAAAGATGAAAGGCTGAGCGCTAGAACACATGGTCTCTTCAGCAGGCTCTCTTCACACTGAGCTGTCCGTCCATGTGGGCTTGTGCCTTAGCATCATTACACTCGCCGGTTTGTGTGTTATAAAAGAGAAACAGCATATTCCCTAACGAGTCTGTTACACAGCACGCCCAAAGAGCAAGTGCTAATGATTAAGTGCCCATATGCGCACTGGTAGACCCCGGCACAAATTAAGCAGTAGTTTAAAGTCTAAAATTGCAAAACTGATGTAGCAGCATTGTTGCCTGCTCCTAAAAGATGGTCTCTGCAGCAGGCTCTCTTCACACTGAGCTGTCCGTCCATGAGGTAGTCAGTTGGTAGAATGAGAGGTATCTAAAATGGTGGACACGATGCAGTTTTTAAAAAAGTTGATAATTATTTGGGTGTTTAAGGACATTGTACATTTAAAAATAGGGTGCATGTTTCTGTCTTTAAAAAGCATGCATCTTATTGGTTAGTAAAAAATGTATGAAAGGTACAGTAGATAGGATAAGCTCATATATTGCAAAGTCAACCACACCTGCTGTTTGCATTTGCAACATTGTGTGGTGAAGTTGAAAATATGCTGAACTTGTGACCTGTCAGTTAAGTGGAATGTTCCATGAACTGTTGCTATGGAAACTGGCATTAAGCAAATTTGAAATTATCTAGGAAGGCTTGTGATTTGTTACTTACATGTATTTGTGTGGAGAAAGAGAGGGAAACTTTGCCATTACTGGTTCTACCTTGCTGAGACTGGTGCATTACATTGATTGTGTGCATAAGAAAATGTTTTATGAGTTTGTGATATTTTAAATTCTACAAATCTATTTGGAAGGTGAGTTATAAGTTTGTGAGGTGTATTATGGATTAGGTTTATTTTAAACTTTAAAAATAATTTAAAATCTGTGGTGCTTGAAATATATTAATAAATTATACAGATGTGTATTGTAGTTTGTTTTATTGTAGTAAAACATTGTTTGAAATAGATTTTGAATACTAATATGTGTATATTGGAAGATGGATTAGTGATTGTGCTAGTTTGTTTTAGTGTGTGGATATGTACATTTGTAGTATACCGCATAATTTTAACTGTTGCTTTAAATTTGGAGGTGGAGTCTGTCAAGTTTTAAGGTGTACATGGACTTCTGTCTCAAGTATGTTTCTACTTGTATATGTATTTTCATATGTCTTAGACATTTGAAGGTGCATGATTTATAATAAAGAGGTGTTGTTGCTTTTTATGTGGTAGACTCAAGACTGTGAGTACTAGTAGAATGGTGAAGATGCAACAGAAAGTGTGGTTTAAAAGATGCTCACATAAGGTGTTAGTGAATAGGCTTGTTTTTTATAAGTCTCTAGAGAGGTACAATTCAAAAATGCCGCATCATTTTTTATGTTTGTCTGAAATTGGAAGTTTGTTCTGTGAATTTTTAAGGTTTGGATAATGGTATGGTACAGACACATTCATGTATGCTTTTAGCAATATGATGACACTTTCACTAAAGATATGTGAAGGGTTCCTACTTTGTATTTGGGTAGGTGTAATATTATAAATAGTTGTAGAATGGTTAAGCAGCAGCCTGAAACTGAGCTTTGAGATGTTTGTAGAGATGTTATTTATTAGAGTAATTTGTATCATGTGAGAAAGTTATATTTCTTATATACCGCATAATTTTCAGTGTCTGTTTGAAAATTGAAGTGTACTGTGTTAAGTTTTGAGCTGTGCATGGTATTGTCACTGAGATATGTGTCTACTTGCTTATACACTTATAAAATCACCCAGGCACTATCTTTGCACTCCTGTAATCACTCAGGCAGTACCTTAGTACTTCTGTAATCACCCAAACAGTACCTATGGAGTTATAAAATGACCCACTCAGTTTCTATGTATTTCAGTAATCTCCCAGATATTTTATTTATTTATTTTATTTATTTATTTATTTGAGTTGTATATAGCGCTGGCTAGACCCGGATGTATCAGAGCGCTTTACATAAGGAAACTGTGTGTTACAAATTATAGAGATTTCACATTAATAACAGAATGAATACATATTCAATACAGGAGTTATTAGCGAAAATGAGAGTCAGGATCAAACAGATCAGGTAGAGTTGGGAATCCAAAGGAAAGGAGACAGCAGCGGAGGAGAAGACGAGACAAATGTCCGAAGACCAGCTGGGTAGGTGATGGCCAAAGCGGTGTGCCAGAGCCAGTCTCCCCTATAGCTGTCGGAGCAGCTCCACCGGGGATTGGCCATGCGATTCGGACTCCGCCGGCTTAAGGTGAGGATCAGGAGGTGGACGAAAGACTTGAGTCCATGTGCGGGTGAGTGGAAAGGGCGAGGGTGGGGGGGTATGAGACGATATGTAGCTTGGCTGCCCTCTTTAAGTCAGGTAGGCCAAGGTTATTGATCACTGTGACTCTGAGGCTGGGGGTTTTCGACCACGAAACTTGTTCTTGACTAGGTGGGATCAGTGGCAGCCATTTTAGGGTCAGGCGCGGAGTGTTGTTCAAGTCCCTTGTTGTTAAGGACAGGCCAGTTCCCTGGATAGAGATTATGGACGACCAGGAGACTCCATGATGATCCAGGGAGGAGGTCACCAGTTGGAGAGAGCCGAAAAGTCCTGCCCGAAGCAAAAGCAGCATGGGCGCTCGGGCAAAAGCAGCATGGGCGCCATGTTGGAGTCAGGCGCGGCCGGGAATCAGTATTTGTCTTGTGAAAGGAGAAAGCCCTATGGTAACAGGGGCAAGCCCATTCTACCTCCAGAGATAGTTAAGGGCCGTTAGGGTATTACACGTTAGGGTATTAGCACTCACTGTGTTCTCGTTTCTTCTTCGTCCCTTCAGCTCAGCGGACCAGCAGCTGTCTAGCGCACACGTGTCGGGGAGAGTAGAATTCTACCTCCGCTTTATCAGCGCTTGCACTGCCGCTCCTCTGCTCCCCACGTTCGCGCGGTCAGGTTTGCGCCGTCAGTCTGTTCTTCAAAATGCTCCCCCTATTTCACGCAGAGCATTGCGTTGAGTTTCTAGATATCGGCGGTGTTCTGGTGTGCCGGGCTCATGCCGGTCAATGCCGCTCTGTGGGACGTGTTGTAGCGAAGGCGCTCCTAAATGTATCTTTTCTTCACATAGGCTCTGGTCCTTCACCGTCATGCCGCCATCTTAGTATCAGGGCTGAGATCTTTTTGTCCATTTGACTGCGCCCAGTATATCACGCTTATATAGTATGCAATATCGCTGAAGAGCTCGCACTCACCAGCCTGCTCTCGATGGGTGTGTTTTCAGGCTTGAAGGCTTATCGCCGGACTAACTCGCCTTCTTTTTTATTCCGCTCCGATGTTCGCCGCCATTTTCTCGTCCGTTTTCTCAGGCAGGTCATATCGTGCTTATTTCTCGGCTGTTCGGGCGTATTTTCCGGTCATGCTGGCATCTATCTGTTCCGCCATATTTCCGATCACGTTATTTGCGGTCAGATCGATTCAGCATCGGCTCTTTCCGCCGATAAATTAGCAAATCGGCACTCCGGCCAGCAGAGCAGCGCTAGCGCGCGGCCATCTTCAGCTCTCTGTTTTTCATATGCCTCATGGGAGTCTTATTAGTCCTCATGGGACTCATATTAGTCCTGCAGTCATGCAATCACCCATGCACTAGTTATGTACTACCCCTACAGTCATGCTATCATGCAGGCTGTACCTATGCAGTGATGTAATAACCTACACACTACCCTTGCAGTCATAGAATCACCCACGCCCTACTGTTGCATTCATCTATTCATCTAGGCACTACTCAATGACTCATCTATGCTTTCAGGTGCTATTTATACACTTATCCATGCACTAAACGTATATGTCTGCACTCATGCAGTTAGCCACTCACTATCCATCTTCTTCTGCAATTACCCAGTGACTACCTTTGCACTCATACAATCTGCATAGCAGTACCCATGGCGTTATGCAATCACTCAGGCAGATCTATTATATGTCTCAGTTTCTAGGTTTCACTATTTTCCAGAACTATTGTATACATATTTCTTTTAGATATGATGATGATTTGAAAAGGTAGAGACATATGTATGCTCGCTTTTAACAATATGGAGAGACTTATGGTTGAGTGATGTAATAGTGTGCTACTTTATATTTCGCTAGGCCCAACACTCATGCAGTTATAAAAAGACCCAAGTACTGTGCATGCAGTCTTTGAATGATCCAGGCACTACATATGCACTTCTGTAATCACTCAGGTATTAGTGTTGCACTCATGCAATCATCTAGGCACTATCTATGCACACATGCAATCACGAACGTATTACCCATGCACTCTTTCAATCATGTAGCCACTATTCATGTACTTATATAATCACCCAGGCACTACCGTTGCACTCTTTCATTCACTGAGGTACTATCCTTGTACTTATATAATCACTCAACCAGTAGTCTTGCTGTTATGAAATCACCCAGGCACTACCTTTGCACTCCATTATTCACTCAGGCACTACCTCAGTAGTCATTCAATCACTCAAGAAGTACCCATGAACTTATAATTTCCCCAGTCATTTCCTATGCAGTCATGTAAATCCTCATACATTACTCCTGTAGTCATGCAATCAGCCAGGTGTTACCTATGTACTCCTTTAATCACCCAGACATTACTGCTGTTCTCATGCAATCACCAATGCATTATTTATACAGTGCTTCAATTACCCAGGCACTATGTTTGCACACTTTCAATCACACAGGGACTACTCTTGTAGTTATGTAATCAGTCAGTCACTACTCATGTACTTTTAAAATCACCCACGCACTACCTTTGCAGTCCTGTAATCACTCAGGTAGTACCTAAGTTCTTCTGTAATCACCCAGGCAGTACTCATGGACTTATACAATCACCCACTCACTTTTTATGTATTGCAGTAATCGTCCAGATATTACCCCTGAAGACATGCAATCACACAGGCACTAGTTATGTACTACCCCTACAGTCATGCAATCATGCAGGCTGTAGCTATGCACTCATGTAATAACCCACACAGTACCCTTGCAGTCATAGAATCATCCGGACCTACTGTTGCATTCATCTATTCACCTAGGCAGTACTCAATGAGTCATCTATGCTTTCAAGTGCTATTTATACCCAAGCACTATGCTTGCACTCTTTCAATCACGCAGGGAGTACTCTTGTACTTATGTAATCACTCAGCCAGTACTCATGCACTTATAAAATCACCCAAGCACTACATTTGCCCTCCTGTAATTCCTCAGGTACTACCTTAGTACTTCTGTAATCACGCAGACAGTACTTATGGACTTATGAAATATTGTATACATATTTATTTTAGATATGATGTTGGTTTGAAAACGTAGAGACATATGTATGCATGCTTCTTACAATATGGAGAGACTTGTATTTGAGTGATGTAATAGTCTGCTGCTCAAAGTTTTGGTAGGCTGAACTCTCATGCAGTTATAAAAACAGCCAAGTACTTGCCATGCAGTTTTCCAATGATGCAGGAACTATATATGTAGTGTTGTAATCACTCAGGCATTAGTGGTGCACTCATGCCCCTTACCTGGACTGACCACTCTGCTGTGCAATTTGAGTTGGCTTGTTCAGTGCATTGTCAGAATAGGGAGGGGCCGAAGAGTCAAATTAAAAGCAGGGCTTGGAATAAAATTGAGGGCCCTGTGTTAACTAATGCTCTTTTAGTAAGTGTGGGCCAGTTTCCTCCAGGATTAGAGGAGGCCACCACACACTACACCAATTGGATCGAAACAGCGTGTAACGATCTCGCCCGGAAAAGTGCGGGTCCCTAGAAGATCCCAACCTACGGCCCCCTGGGATACGGAGGATCTAAGGGAACAGAAACTTATCTGCAAATCTCTTGAACGGATTTGGAGGAGAGATTATGAGGAAGCTGCTAAAAAAGTTATAAACAAAGTCTTGCAATTTATAAGGAAATGATATGTAATGCAAAAGGATTTCTTCTCAAACCGCATCAGTCTTGCAGGGATTTCGGCCAAGGAACTTTTTAATATAGTGTCCAGCTTGGCATCCCCTCGTCCCAAAAAGATTGAATCAACACAGGAACTATGTGAGGATATTGTCTTGTTTTTTCAAAAAAGGTTGATATTATTTTTTCGGCTTTCCAACACCCAAGTGTTTTGGGGATGGGGGCTTATTTGGAGGAAAGTACCAACACTTCTACCCCACTTGTTGTCTTTGATAAATTTGAGCCACTTTCTTCTGTGGAAACAGAGAAGCTCTTGGTGACAGCAAGGTCAGGCTCCCCCTATGATCCCTGCCCGGTATCGGTAATCAAACGGGCTTCGGGACCGGTTGCCCGTTCACTTAGCTCCCTATTCTACTCAATGTTTGAAGTAGGGGAATTCCTAATTCGTGGAAGATCGCCTCAATACTTCCTCTATTAAAAAAGCCTAACTTGGATCCTAAAGATCCTAATAATTTCCGCCCAATATCTCGCCTTACGTTGCCAGCCAAATTGGTTGAAAAAGCTCTGAATGGACAACTCACTGCTTTTTTATGCAAGACAAAAGGCTTAGATCCAACTCAATATGGATTTCGAGAGGGCCACAGTACAGAGTCCGCTCTTATTAAATCCACCGAAGAGATTAGAGAAGTTTTGGATAGGGGAGGTAAGGCCGCTTTGATTATGTTAGATCTATCAGTGGCCTTTGACACGGTCCATCATGATTTATTGATGGACCGGCTGTCAACATGCGGGGTCCAGGGCAAGGCCTGGAAGTTGATAAAATCCTTCCTAACGGATAGGTCTCAAATTGTGGCATTGGATGAATTTTGTTCCAGACCCTTCTCCTTGCCCTGCGGAGTGCCACAAGGGTCCTCCCTTAGCCCAACACTTTTTAATATTTATGTCTCCTCTTTGGCATCTCTAATTGGCTCCTATGGTCTTAACCTTACCTCCTATGCAGACGATACACAAATTGTGGTTGCTCTGCATCCTGGCCAGAGAGCGAGAATAGAAAGTCGGTTTCATGACTGTATGGAGGCGGTAGGGAGGTGGATGGCGCAAAACTGTTTAAAACTTAACTCAAGTAAGACAGAGGTCATTTTATTTGGAAATGACCCTAACTTCTGGGCCCCAAGTTGGTGGCCAGACACTCTGGGCACTCTCCCCACACCTACCAGGAAGGTAAAGAATCTGGGAGTGATTGTTGATGATAAGCTCAATTTTAGTGATCAGATAAATGCTGTAGCTTCAATCACCTTTTACACTCTCAGAATGATTAAAAAATCCTACACTTCTTGCCGGCAGACAGTAGGCGGACAGTTGTCACGGCACTCATCATGTTTAGGTTAGATTACTGTAATGGTCTCTATCTAAACATACAAGAACGATCTATGAATAAGTTGCAACTGCTGCAAAATGCAGCCGCTAGATTGCTTACTAACACTCCCAAATGTATGCCTATTGCTAATGAAATAAAAAACTCCACTGGCTGCCGGTGAGGAAAAGGGTGCGCTTTAAGGCCCTGTGTACAGTGTACAAGGCTTTGCAGGGCACTGGCCCAGAATATCTTAAGCAGCGACTGCAATGGTACCAACCCATAAGAACACTACGCTCCTCGGGGGCAAAGTTGGTATCAGTACCAGCCATAAAAAAGCTTCATGGGGTGGAAGAAGCTTTATAGCTTGTGCAGCAAGAGCCTGGAATGATCTTCCCTTCTACTTGAGAAACTCCACTGATCTGCTACTTTTTAGGAAGCAACTGAAAACATGGCTTTTTAATTTATAACTTGTGTTTATATCTTAATGCCCAGAGGAAAGCAGTTAGCGCCAGGACACCCTTGGGTAACCGTTTGCGCTTTAGAAATACCAATAACATAACATAACATGCAATTATCTAGGCAGTACCTATGCACTCAAGCAATCACCAAGGTATTACCCATGCACTCTTTCAATCATGTAGCCACTACTTATGCACTTATATAATCACCAAGGCACTACCGTTGCACTCCTTCAATCACGAAGGCACTACCCTTGTACTTATGTAATCACTCAGCCAATAGTCATGCTGTTATGAAATAACTCAGGCACTACATTTGCACTCTTTTATTCACTCAGGCACTACCTGAGTAGTTCTGCAATCATGTAAGAAGTACCCATACAAATATAAAATCACCCAGACACTTCCTATGTAGTCATGTAAATCCCAGATATTACCCCTGTAGTCATGCAATCACGCAGGCATTACCTATGTACTCCTTTAATCCCCCAGATGTTACTGCTGTAATCATGCAATCACCAATGTATTAGTTATACAGTGCTTGAATTACCCAGGCACTATGTTTGCTCTCTTTGAATCATCTAGAGACTACTCTTGTACTTATGTAATCACTCAGCCAGTACTCATGCACTTATAAAATACCCAGTCACTACCTATGCACTCCTGTAATCACTCAGGTGGTACCTTAGTACTTCTGTAATCACCCAGACAGTTCTCATGGAGTTATAAAATCACCCAGTCACTTTTTATGTATTCCAGTAATCCCCCAGATATTACCCCTGCAGTCATGCAATCACCCAGGCACTAGTTATGTCCTACTTCTGCAATCTTGTAATCATGCTGGCTGTACCTATGCACTCATGTAATAACCCACACACTACCGTTGCAGTCATAGAATCAGCCAGGCCCTACTGTTGCATTCATCTATTCACATAGGCACTACTCAATGAGTCATCTATGCTTTCAGGTGCTATTTATACACTTATCGATGCACTCAACGTGTATGTTTGCACTCATGCAATTAGGCAGGCACTATCCATCTTATCCTGCAATTACCCAGTGATTATCTTTGCACTCATCCAATCACCCAACTACTATCCATGGAGTTATGCAATCACTGAGGCAGATCTATTACATGTCTCAGTTTCTAGGTTTCACTATATTCCAGAAATATTGTATACTTATTTCTTTTAGATTTGATGATGATTTGAAAAGGTAGAGACATGTGTATGCACACTTTTAACAATATGAAGAGACTCATGGTTGAGACATATATAAGTATACTGCTCTATATTTGGTAGGCCCAACACTCATGCAGTTATAAAAAGACCCAAGTACTACCCATGCAGTGTTCAAATGATCCAGGCACTACATATGCACTGCTGTAATCACTCAGGTAATAGTGGTGCACACATGCAATCATCTAGGTACTACCTATGCCCTCATGCAATCACCAACATATTACCTATGCACTCTTTCAGTTATGTAGCCACTACTCATGCACTTATATAATCACCCAGGTACTACAGTTGTACTCCTTCAATCACGGAGGCACTACCCTTGTACGTATGTAATCACTCAGCCAGTAGTCATGCTGTTATCAAATAACCCAGGCTCTACCTTTGTATTCCTTTACTCACTTAGGCACTACCTCAGTAGTCCTGCAATCCCCCAAGAAGTACCCATGTACTTATAAAATCACCCATGCACTACCTTTGCACTCCTGTAATCACTCAGGTAGTACCTTAGTACTTGTCTAATCACTCAGGCAGTAGTCATGGAGTTGTAAATATTGTATACATATTTCTTTTAGGTATGCTGTTGGTTTGAAAATGTAGAGATATATGTATGCTTCTTACAATATGGAGAGACTTTGCGCCTCTTTCACTGAAAAAACCATAGGTTTCAGGGACGTTATAGTTAGAAATTAGCATTTAAAAAACCTTAGAAATTCACTGAAAAAACCACAGGTTTCAGGGACATTATAGTTAGTTAAACAGTTCACTCGTACAAAACAAGAGAAATTCGGCCGTTATAGTTAGTTGAGCTAACTATAACTCGCGCCCCCGCAATGCACTGCTGATGACGTCACATATTACATCATTCATGACATGGTCAGTGACATCACTGATGACATCACTGATGACATATCAAATGACATCACTGATGACATCACTGATGACATCATCCACGTGATAATCTGATGCACCTCCTCACACCCTAATATAACCTTTGATACACCCACTCTAAAATACAGACTACCATTTTCGAAACCATAGACACACCAATACCAGTTACTACATACCCACTCACAGTGATGTCATCAGTGATGTCATTTGAGATGTCATCAGTGATGTCATCAGTGATGTCACTGACCATGTCATGAATGATGTAATATGTGACGTCATCAGAAGTGCATTGCGGGGGCGCAAGTTATAGTTAGCTCAACTAACTATAACGGCCGAATTTCTCTGGTTTTGTACGAGTGAAATGTTTAACTAACTATAACGGCCCTGAAACTTGTGGTTTTTTTAGTGAATTTCAAGGTTTTTTAAATGCAAATTTCTAACTATAACGTCCCTGAAACCTATGGTTTTTTCAGTGAATTTCGAAGGTTTTTTAAATGCTAATTTCTGACTATTCCTACAGAGGTAGGACATGTGCAGAAAGAGGAAGAAAAGCGAAGAAAGAAGCAAGAGAAATGCAGAAAGAGGCAACAGAAGTCCAGAAAGACGATGAAAGGTGCAGAAAGAAGCAAGAGATATGCAGAAAGAACCAAAAGAGGTGCAGAAAGAGGTCTTGTTGCAAAGTCATCCTGTGCCCACAACTTTTTGCTGACTGGTAGTGGTGGTAACTGACTCTGACTAACCAGGCCCGGAGCCAGTGCTATCCTGAAAGACACTTAGAATACAGTGAAAACACCTACATACACTAGGGTACACTATGGGTTGGGGTACCCCTCTAATTGGCATGAACTCCCCTGTAAGGCCCTAGTACGTAATAGGGCAGGGGGATTAAAACTACCTCTAAGTCAGAGGTGCAAAAAGAGACAAGAGAAGTGCAGAAAGAAGCAACAGAGGTGCCGAAAGAGGCAAGAGAGGTGCAGAAACAGGCAAGAAAGGTATAGAAAGAGGGAACAGGGGTGCAGAAAGAGGCAAGAGGGATACAGAAATTTACAAGAGAGGTACAGAAAGAAGCAAGAGCAGTGCAGAAAGAAGCAAGAGAAGTGCAGAAAGAAGCAAGAGAGGTGGAGAAATAGGGAAGAGGGTGCAGAAAGAGCAAGAGGGATATAGAAATTTGCAAAAGAGGTGCAGAAACAAGCAAGAGAAGTGCAGAAAGAGGCAAGAGAATTGCTGAAAGAAGCAACAGAGGTGTAGAAAGAAGCAAGAGAAGTGCAGAAAGAGGCAAGTGAGGTGCAGAAAGAAGCAAGAGCAGTGCAGAAGGAACCAACAGAGGTGCAAAAAGAGGCAGGAGGGGTGCATAAAGAGGTAGGAGAGGTACACAAAGAGGCAAGAGAGGTACAGAAAGAGGCAGGAGGGGTGCAGAAAGAAGGAAGAGAAGTGCAGAAATAGGCAAGAGAATTGCTGAAAGAAGCAACAGAGGTGTAGAAAGAAGCAAGAGAAGTGCAGAAAGAGGCAAGTGAGGTGCAGAAAGAAGCAAGAGCAGTGCAGAAAGAACCAACAGAGGTGCAAAAAGAGGCAAGAGAGGTGCAGAAAAAGGTAGGAGAGGTGCACAAAGAGGCAAGAGAGGTACAGAAAGAAGCTGGAGGGGTGCAGAAAGAAGGAAGAGAAGTACAGAAAGAAGCAACAGAGGTACAGAAAGAGGCAAGAGAAGTGCAGTAACAGGTAGGGAAGGTGCAAAAAGAGGGAACAGGGGTGCAGAAAGAGGCAAGAGAGGTGCAGAAAGAGAAAAGAGGGGTGCAGAAAGAGGCAAGAGGGGTGCAGAAAGAGGCAAGAGGGATACAGAAATTTGCAAGAGAGGTGCAGAAAGAAGCAAGAGCAGTGCAGAAAGAACTAACAGAGGTGCAAAAAGAGGCAAGAGGGATTCAGAAAGAGGCAAGAGGGATACAGAAATTTACAAAAGAGGTGTAGAAAGAAGCAAGAGCAGTGCAGAAATAACTAACAGAGGTGTAAAAAGAGGCAAGAGGGGTGCAGAAAGAGGTAGGAGAGGTACACAAAGAGGCAAGAGAGGTACAGAAAGAGGCAGGGGGTGCAAAAAAAAGGAAGAGAAGTGCAGAAAGAAGCAACAGAGGTGCTGAAAGAGGCTCAAAGGGTACAGAAAGAGGCAAGAAAAGTGCAGAAAGAAGCAACAGAGGTACAGAAAGAGGCAAGAGAGGTGCAGAAACAGACAGTAAGGGTGCAGAAAGAGGGAACAGGGGTGCAAAAAGAGGCAAGAGAGGTGCAGAAAGAGGAAAGAGGGGTGCAGAAAGAGGCAAGAGGAGTACAGAAAGAAGCAAGTGAGGTACATAAAGAAGCAAACGAGGTGCAGCAAGATGCAAGAGAGGTGCAGAAACAAGCAAGAGAAGTGCAGAAAGAGGCAAGAGAATTGCTGAAATAAGCAACAGAGGTGTGGAAAGAAGCAAGAGAAGTGCATAAAGAGGCAAGTGAGGTGCAGAAAGAAGCAAGAGCAGTGCAGAAAGAACCAACAGAGGTACAAAAAGAGGCAAGAGGGGTGCAGAAAAATGTAGGAGAGGTACAGAAAGAGGCAAGTGAGGTGCAGAAAGAGGCAAGAGAGGTGCAGAAAGAGGCAAGAGGGGTGCAGAAATATGCAAGAGAGTAGCAGATAGAAGCAAGAGCAGTGCAGAAAGAACCAACAGAGGTGCTGAAAGAGGCACGAATGGTGCAGAAAGAAGCAAGAGAAGTGCAGAATGAGGTTAGAGAGGTGCACAAAGAGGCAAGAGAGGTACAGAAAGAGGCAAGAGGGGTGCAAAAAAGGAAGAGAAGTGCATAAAGAAGCAACAGAGGTGCTGAAAGAGGCTCAAAGGGTGCAGAAAGAGGCAAAAAAAGTGCAGAAAGAAGCAACAGAGGTACAGAAAGAGGCAAGAGAAGTGCAGAAACAGACAGGAAACATACAGAACGAGTGAACAGGGGTGCAAAAAGAGGCAAGAGAGGTGCAGAAAGAGGCAAGAGGAGTGCAGAAAGAAGCAAGTGAGGTGCAGAAAGAAGCAACAGAGGTGCAGAAAGATACAAGAGAGGTGCAGAAACAAGACAGAGAAGTGCAGAAAGAGGCAAGAGAATTGCTGAAAGAAGCAACAGAGGTGTAGAAAGAAGCAAGAGAAGTGCAGAAAAAGGCAAGTGAGGTGCAGAAAGAAGCAAGAGCAGTGCAGAATCAACCAACAGAGGTGCAAAAAGAGGCAAGAGGGGTGCATAAAAAGTAGAAGAGGTGCACAAAGAGGCAAGAGATGTACAGAAAGAGGCAGTAGGGTGCAGAAAGAAGGAAGAAAACTGCAGAAAGAAGCAACAGAGGTTCAGAAAGAGGCAAGAGAGGTGCAGAAACAGGCAGGGAAAGTGCAAAAAGAGGGAACGGGTGCAGAAAGAGGCAGGAGAGGTGAAGAAAGAGAAAAGAGGGGTGCAGAAAGAGGCAAGAGAGGTGCAGAGAGAGGTAGGAGAGGTACACAAAGAGGCAAGAGAGGTACAGCAAGAGGCAGGAGGGGTGCAGAAAGAAGGAAGAGAAGTGCAGAAAGAGGCAAGAGAATTGCTGAAAGAAGCAACAGAGGTGTAGAAAGAAGCAAGAGAAGTGCAGAAAGAGGCATGTGAGGTGCAGAAAGGAGCAAGAGCAGTGCAGAAAGAACCAACAGAGGTGCAAAAAGAGGCAAGAGGGGTGCATAAAAAAGTAGAAGAGGTGCACAAAGAGGCAAGAGAGGTACAGAAAGAGGCAGTAGGGGTGCAGAAAGAAGGAAGAGAAGTGCAGAAAGAAGCAACAGAGGTACTGAAAGAGGCAAGAGGAGTACAGAAAGAGGCAAGAGAGGTGCAGAAACAGGCAGGGAAAGTGCAAAAAGAGGGAACGGGTGCAGAAAGAGGCAGGAGAGGTGAAGAAAGAGAAAAGAGGGGTGCAGAAAGAGGCAAGAGGGGTGCAGAAAGAAGCAGGTGAGGTACAGAAAGATGCAACAGAGGTGCAGAAAGACGCAAGAGAGGTGCAGAAAAAAGCAAGAGAAGTGCAGAAAGAGGCAAGAGAATTGCTGAAAGAAGCAACAGAGGTGTGGAAAGAAGCAAGAGAAGTGCTGAAAGAGGCAAGTGAGGTGCAGAAAGAGGCAATAGAGGTGCAGAAAGAGGCAAGAGGGGTGCAGAAATGATCAAGAGAGTAGCAGATAGAAGCAAGAGCAGTGCAGAAAGAACCAACAGAGGTGCTGAAAGAGGCAAGAAGGGTGCAGAAAGAAGCATGAGAAGTGCAGAAAGAAGCAACAGAGGTACAGAAAGAGGCAAGGGTGGTACAGAGAGAGGGAAGAGAAGTGTAGAAAGAGGCAAGAGAGTTGCACAAAGAAGGAAGAGGGTTCCAGAAAGAGGCAAGAGGGGTACAGAAAGAAGCAAGTGAGGTGCAGAAAGAGGCAAGGGAGGTGCAGAAACAGGCAAGAGAAGTGCAGAAAGAGGCAAGAGAATTGCAGAAAAAAGCAACAGAGATGCAGAAAGGGGGAGGAGGGGTGGAGAAAGAGGCAAGAGGGGTGCAGAAAGAAGCAACAGAGGTCCATAAAGAGGCAAGAGGAGTGCGGGAAGAGGGAAGAGGGGTGCAGAAAGAAGCATGAGAAGTGCAGAAAGAAGCAACAGAGGTGCAGAAAGAGGGATGAGGGGTGGAAAAAGAGGCAAGAGAAGTGCAGACTGAAGCAACAGAGATGCAGAAAGAGGGAAGGGGGTGGAGAAAGAGGCAAGAGGGAAGCGGAGAGAAGCAAGAGAGGTGCAGAAAGAAACAAAAGAAGTGCAGAAACAAGGAACAGATGTGCAGAAAGAGGCAATAGGAGTGCAGAAAGAGAGAAGAGGGGTGCAGAAAGAGACACAAGGGGTGCAGAAAGAGGCACGATGGGTGCAGAAAGAAACAAAATAAGTTAAGAAAGAAGGAACAGAGGTGCAGAAAGAGGCAAGAAAGGTGCAGAAAGAGGGAAGAGGGGTGCAGAAAGAGGCAAGAGGGGTGCACAAAGAAGCAAGTGAGGTGCAGAAAGAGGCAACAGAGGTGCAGAAAGAAGCAAGAGATGTGCAGAAAGAAGCAACAGAGGTGCAGAAAGAGGCAAGAGGGGTACAGAAAGAGGCAAGAAAAGTGCAGAAAGAAGCAAAACAGGTGCAGAAAGAGGCAAGAGAGGTGCAAGAAGAGGCAGGAGAGGTGCACACAGAGGCAAAAGGGGTACAGAAAGAGGCAAGAGGGGTGCAGAAAGAAGCAAGAGAAATGCAGAAAGAAGCAACAGAGGTGCTGAAAGAGGCAAGAGGAATGCAGAAAGAGGAAAGAGGGGTGCAGAAAGAGGCACGAGGGGTGCAAAAAGAAGCAAGAGAGTTGCAGAAAGAAGCAAGAGAAGTGCATAAAGAAGCAACAGAGATGCAGAAAGGGGGAAGTGGGGTGGAGAAAGAAGCAAGAGGGATACAAAAGAAACAAGAGAGGTACAGAAAGAAGGAACAGAGGTGCAGAAAGTGGCAGCAGGGGTGCAGAAAGAAGGAACAGGTGTGCAGAACGAGGCAAGAGGGTTGCAAAAACAGGGAAGATGGGTGCAGAAAGAGGCACGAGGGGTGCAGAAAGAAGCAAGAGAGGTGCAGAAAGAAGCAACAGAGGTGCAGAACGAGGGAAGAGGGGTGGAGAAAGAAACAAGAGAGGTGAGAAAGAAACAACAGATGTGCAGAAAAAAGGAAGAGGGATGGAGAAAGAGGCAAGAGGGGTGCAGAAAGAAGCAAGAGAGGTGCAGAAAGTAACAAAAGAAGTGCAGAAAGAAGGAACAGCGGTGCAGAAAGAGGCAAGAGGAGTGCAGAAAGAGAAGAGGGGTGCAGAAAGAGGCACAAGCGGTGCAGAAAGAAGCAAGAGAGGTACAGAAAGGCACAAGATAAGTGCAGAAAAAAGCAACAGAGATGCAGAAAGAGGGAAGAGGGATGAGGGGTAGAGAAAGAGGCAAGAGAAGTGCAGAAAGAAGCAACAGACATGCAGAAAGGGGGAAGAGGGGTGGAGAAAGAGGCAAGAGGGGTGCAGAAAGTAGAAGAAAAGTGCAGAAAAAGAAAGAAAGATGCAGATAGAAGCAACAGAAATGCATAGAGAGGCAAGAGAGGCGCAGAAAGAAGCAAGAGTGGCTTGCACACCATTAGTACCAATTTAACACCCCCATTTAACAATAAGTAGCAGGTGACCATTCTAGGTTTACAAAGGACCTTCCACCACGCTGTAACACTTGTCGCTGCATTTTGGGTAACGTTTGATCCGTTTGAGCTAGAAACAAGGCTTTTTTGTTCAAATCTGCAGATTAGGCAGCAGATGATGAATTATGTGGCTAATGCGGAAAATGTATAATTGTGCAAACGTTGGTGCAGCCAAACAGTTGCATAATTCCAGTGGCCCTGCTCATACCTCTGACTAGGTCCAGAAGTGCTCCTCAGTGATTTCTTCTTTTTTTTGTCTCATTGAGTTCATAGTTTAGGTTCTATGGAAACGAGGAAGACTAAACCTGAGGTTACAACTCCACAACACAGACTACCATACCACATAATTACTCTCCATAACACATAATCCCACTCTACATAATTCCTATAAAATAAATACCACATACTTTCCATCCACATAATTTCACTGCACAACTTACCACATAATTCCACTACACACAACGAACATCCACTCCACTCCAAAAAACATTATTAAAAACTTTTACATTTACATCGCCAATAGCTCTTACTCTCGCAAATGCGAAACCTATTACATTACAAACACTTCTTTAACTAGTAGTTGCATTTGCAGAGTGGTGGAGAAAGGGTGCTGGGCCTCCGACCAGCGTTCAGGAATTCCACAGTGTAGGACTTACAGGAGGTACCAGGAGGGCTTCTTGGCCCACAAAGTCCCTCAGGAGTAAATTGGACTTCATCCCCCATCCCGTACTCTGCCAGGAGGCACGTTTGCAGAGTGGTAGAGAAGGGGGGCATGGCCTCAGAAGATGTCTTAGCAAACCCACTGTGTGGGACTTACTGGAGGTAACAAGAGGGGTAGTTGGCCCCCAAGGACATCGTTGGGGGCCAACTACTCCTCCTAATACCTCCAGTAAGTCCCACACAGCAGGATTGCTAAGTTGTCATAGCAGGCCATGGCCCCTTTCCCCACCACTCTGCAAACGCACTTCCTGGCACGCTCTTGGATTGGGATTAAAGTCCCCTTCGCTGCTGGGGGTCCTTAGGGGCCAACTAGCCTACCTGATACCTCCAGTATGTCCCAGATAGTGGGGTTGCTGAAAGCTGGACACAGGCCACGCCCCCTTTCTCCACCACTCTGCAAACACCCCTCCTGGCACGTTCTAAGTTGGGGGATTAAGTCCCCTTGAATACTGAGGGTCCCTGGCGGCCAACTAGCCCACCAGGTACCTCCAGTAAGTACCACACAGCTGGATTGCTGAGAGTGGCCAAGGCCACGCCCCCTTTTTACACCACTCTGCAAACACGCCTCCTGGTGCACTGCTATTTGGGGGATGAAGTCCACTTTAGTCCTGAGGTCCTCAGGACACAAGAGGACCTCATCGCCCCACCAGCAGTGCGCTAAGAGGCGCGTTTGCAGAGTGGTGTAAAAAGAGGCATGGCCTTGGACCACCTCTCAGCAATCCAGCTGTGTGGCGCTTACTGGAGGTACCTGGTGGGCTAGTTGGCCCCCAGGGACACTCAGTATTCAAGGGGACTTAATTCCCCAACTTAGAACACGCTAGGGGGTGCGTTTGCTGAGTGGTGCAAGGAGGGGGCGGGGCCTCCGGTGAGATGCCGGCTTTTAAAAAAAAAAAAAATCTTTGAAGGGGGGCTGTGTGGCCTCCCTTCTTTCAATATATTTTTGTCCCTGGGGACCGCATCCCCCAGGGCCTGCACATTTAAAAAAATGGGAAGGGGGCCACGCGGCCCACCTCCCGAGGCCAATTTTGGCCCTGGGGACCCCATCCCCGGGGCATGGCCACAAATACATTTTTTTTAATTTTGAATGGAGGGGGGCCGCGTTGCCCCCTCCTGAGGCATTTACCTGCCCCGGGGACCCCATCCCCCGGGGCATTGCTTCTTTTTTATTTATTTATTTTTTTATTCTGGAGTGGGGCTGCATGGCCCCCCTCTCCTGGGCCACTTCTGGCCCCGGGGACCCCATCCCCCGGGGCATGCCCAATTCTTTATTCATTTTTTAAAGGGAGGGGGGCCTTGTGGCCCCCTCCTGGGCCATTTTTGGCCCCGGGGACCCCTTCCCCAGGGGCATGCCCAATGCCTTTTTATTTTTATTTTTTTAAGGGAGAGGGGCCGAGTGGCCCCCCTCCCGGGCCATTTTTGGCCCCGGGGACCCCATCCCAAGGGGCATGGCCTCTCGTTGGGGACCACGGGGGGCCTCAATGCCCCCGCGGTCCCAGCCGGCTCCCCACCTCCTGCGTGAGCCGGCATTACTTTTGCACAAGGGGAGCTGCTGACATGCAGCTCCCCTTGTGCAAAAGCAATCTGCTTTGCTTTTTGGAAGTGAGAGCAGGTTTCCTGCTCTCACTTCCAAAAAGCAAAGCAGGGTTTGCAATGTTAGGGTGGGAGCCGCACGGCTCCCGCCCTGACATAGCAAACAGCAATGTCCCGGGGGTAGGCACCCTGGGACATTGCAGGAGCTGGCCCTGGGGGGTGGCGGTCCCCAGGGCCATCAAGGGCTCCAGGAGGGGTGCCGCGTGGCCCTCATCCTAAGGTAAAGATAGCCCCGGGGAGTTGGTGGTCCCCGGGGGTCTGCAATGGACCCCCATATATAAATAAAGATTGCCCCGGGGAGGTGGTGGTCCCTGGGGCAGTGTGGGGGGCAGGAGCCCCCCCACACTATGTTTATGAATTTAAGCCCTGGGGAGGTGGTGGTCCCCGAGGCTTGGGGGGGCCCGCAAGGCCCACCGCACATAAATCAAGATTGTCCCGGGGAGGTGTCGGTCCCTGGGGCAGCGTGGAGGGGGGCAGTAGCCCCCCCATGCATTTTTACAATGAAGCCCCGGGGAGGTGGCAGTCCCCGGGGCTGCGGGGGGGCCACGTGCCCCCCATGCATAAATAATAAAGCCCCGGGGAGGTTGTGGTCCCCGGGTCTGTGGGAGCCCCCGCGGGCCCCTGCTATATAATTCCTCATTGCCCCCGGGACCTGGCCCACCCGGGGGCTTAACAATAACGAAGCGCGGGAGCCCGCGCATCGTTTTTCTTTGTTTTCTCAGCCGGATTCGCGCACCCAGTGCGAATTCAGCCGATTTTCTTTTTTTTTAAATGCTTTTTTTGGCCCTGGAGGTCCTTGTGGGACCCCCTGAACAGGCCTAGGGGGTCAGGGTGTTTGTACTCTGCCCCACTTTCTTGTTTTTAAATGTTTTTTCACCCTTTTTCTTGTGACTCGGTTACCGAGTCACAAGATGGCTGCCAACACTTCCTGGTTTGGAATGTTGACAGCCAATCAAAATGAAGCTCGTGCTCGGGAGGAGTTGCGAATCCTCCTCGGTGCTCAGATATCAATAGTTTTATTTTTTTAATTTCTCAGCAACTACTAGACGGATTTACACCATTTATAAAAAAGGGCGCTTTCTAAAGCAAGAGCTACCTTTTTGCCAAATTTGGTGTAATTCCGTTCAGCAGTTCGGGCTGTAGCCGTGTCTAAACTTTCCTATGGAAATTAACATGGGGAAAACGCATTTTGCGACCCCCTTTTTTTCTCGGCCCCCGCTTGACGAATCACCCTGAAACTTTCAAGACAGGAGCTGACCGGAGCGAGCCATTAGTTTTGAAAATTTCGGGAAGTTTCGTCAACCGGCGCCAAAGATAATGGCAAATCAAAAAACGCTTTTCCTATGGAAACTAGGTCCTAACTATATATATTTATATGTCTCGATATATATAAAAAAACAAAGGTTCTAGTTAGGGTTGGTAATAATGTGGTACTTACATTAACAAAATCCCTGCAAAGTTACAGAAAAAAACAGAGGTTAAAGTGACATTATAGTTAGGTCTGGTAATAAAATCTTATTTTTTGACAAAAAAAGACTGGGCCCTCATTAGATCATTCTGGCCCTTAAGTCCTCGCTAATCTGTCCCAGCTGATTCTCATTATGCGTAGGTGCACCCATCAGGTTTCTACTCATGGTGATGACATTAGTGACAATACTCTGAGTCTGGGAGCCAGCTGCATGTCCTGTCACAATGATTTTCAAACCACTCTGTTTCCTTTACTGGGTGACCACTGGTGTAGTGTATCCTGGATGCAGATCAAATAGTATGGCTGTGGTTCTCACAGAAGGCAGGACAGAGGTGACCAAGCGGGGCCACAGACAACTTGTGGAGGCACTGATGTGCTCAATTGGGACAGTACTCAGAGCAACTATTAGATTGTGTGTCCTGAGGAAGAGGAAGAGGCAAAGGGAACTGGCTACACACACTTGATGGACCAGGCTGGTCTTGAACACCACCCTATTCCTTAGGAGTGTTGGTCCCTTTGGTGGCTTGTTATTGTCTTTCCTCAGGTAGAGTTGGCATCACAGTTGAAGTTGATGATTGAGATCTTGCTGGTTCACTTTAAAAACAAACAAAAATGTTTAGACAATGGAAGTTTATATTAATTTTAAGTAATGTATTACCTCTTTAGGAAATCGGATTAATATTTCGAGTCGATGACTACTCACCTCGAGGATTAATCAGTAATAACTCTTGTCAGTGTGATCCCTTAAAGCGGTGGTTCCCAAACTGTGCGCCGCGGCTCCCTGGTGCGCCATTAGGAGTAGCCAGGGGCGCCGCGCACGATGTGGAAACAGCTTGTGCCGAGGAAGCTTGTAATCATGTGAGAATGTAAGCAATTAAAAAATGATGCGTCTTTTGACGCCTACCGTCAGCCTGAAGGCAGCAAGCAAAGCTTATTTAAATTACACACAGGGGTGTTACAAATGCCACCTGAATGATCATGAATCATGGTTTGACCCAAGAGCGCACGTAGCCTCTGCCTATATTCGGAGCAATGAATGTTGAGCGTTATTGCTGCCCGTGTTCAGTCGTGCCTCTGGGGTCCCTCTTCTCAAGAGACAAGTAGGTTGGTTTCACACTAATACTCCTTGCTTTAAGTTACTTGTTACTTTAATGTACAGAAGGGGAACATGTCAAACTCATGACCCCCAAGCAGCCCTATTTAACTGCTGTTAAGTGCTGTTCCTGCACTTTGTTCGTGTGAGTAAACACTGTGCCGGATTTTACAAGTCAGAAATTTCAGTGGGCAAACTCGCTGTGGAAATAGGCCGCATTGCAGACAGGATTAGTTTCCCGGCCCCAGTCTGACCCTCAGCAAGGCCCGGCAGGAAGCATGTAATAACCCCGTCACATGTAATAACCCCGTCACTGTAATAACCTTTCCTTCTCAGCCTCCGTGAAAGTTTCTCATTCTTCCCTCCGTATGTTTCTCCATGCTAGTGACAAGAAGAGTAAGGCCTCTCAAATTAAATGAGTAAGTATTATAAAACCTTTAATAAGGTCTCGAATTGTATTGTAATTACATGGATAACGCGCTTACTACCTCGGACGAAACATCGCAGCTCAGACTGCAGCAACCTGGGCATCGGAGAGGCTGTTAAATCACCCCAGACTGCGTTTTATTTCTGGGATGAGAGAAATACAGGAAACTAAAAGTGACACCAAGACTTTCAGTCTGAGAAAATAAGGGCAAGCAGCAGGTGGAAGAAGGAATACACGGGGGTAGAACAAAGTGTGAAAGAATCAAAGGGGAAGAGAAGGAAAGCAGGACATAAAGGCAGAGAAAGGGGAGAAAAAGAATGTCTGAAGAGGATAGGCAGCAACAAGAGGTTGAGAAACGAAAAGGCTGAGGGAATAGAAGATGCTTTTTCATAATTGAAAGTTTCTCAAGCGTCATTAACTGACCATAAACAGATACAGCTGGGGTTGCAACAATGCAAGCTTCCTTTAATGCACAGAACAGGCAAGCCTACGGCTGCTCTTTGGCTCTTTTAGCGTTTAAGACAGTGCATTCTGGGGCTTGTAGTTTGTCTTTTTTACATTATCATGAGTATTATCTCACAACTCATTGTAAGCTTTGTATCATTTCTCACTTAACCAATTATAGTTTTTATTAAACAACTGTTATATTTAAATTTTGTTCCAAATATGATAATACCTTCATCAGCTTCATCCATATTAATTTAATGGAGAAAACTGGAAGTACTCCCAAGGTCAGGCTTACATCCCCCGACCGGTAAAAAAAAGTGACATGATGGGGAGCCACGGCCAACTGCCAATTAGGTCAAGGGAGCCACAGATCGAAAAAGTTTGGGAACCACTGCCTTAAAGGGCTTAAATCAACCTTTGCTCACCCCCTTGAAAGCTAAAAATTATGGAATGAATACTCATGCACTACGTTCTGATACCAGAGACACAAGGAAATGATTCAATTTATCAATCCATAGACATCTGTGAAGTGCACGTATAATCAACTATTTGGCAAATAGGCACTGAGAGTTTATGGCAGGCCACAGAAATAGAAAGGATCATTTAGCACGTAAAAGTATAGTAAAAAACATCTCAAAGATTGTGTAAGTAATTAGATTATTATTTGAGGTGGGTGAATACTAACCTCAGGCAATAATCACAGCCCTTGTCAAAGTGAACCCTCAAAGACACTAACCTGAGCTCAACCTCGTGGTAGCTATGGCACAGAGCAGAAGGTCTTAACATATGCCAATGTCTAAAGTATTTATGCAGTACTAAAACAGCAATAAAGTCAAAATGCAAAATAATAAAAATCCCAAACCAAATTAGAAAAATAGAGTAACATTTAATAAAAACAAAATAGAACCAAAATGTAAAAAATCCAAAAAGGGTAAACTTGAGATATGTTTTTTTTGGAGAAATAGCACCATAAAATGCTAGGCACAAATGATGGTAATCATATATGGAGACTAGGAGCAATTTCAGGCTGACTTCCGTTGAGCGTGGACTGAACCAGGTCCATTGTAACAAAGATTTTACCTTCTGACTTAGGGCATGAGTTCTATTTTGAAGGTTGGGATGTCTTCCAACAGTAAATTACTCTGTCACCCTGGCGGAGGTCCTGGCGACTAAATTTAGAAGTGTCCAAGTTGGTCGACATACATTTCTAGCATTCACAGAAACCACCATAAAGGTGGTTTCTGTGAATGAATCGTAACTTTGACATATGGCTCCATTAAACATAACAGAAGCAAACATCAAAGTTACAAAGTTTTTTTCATTTTCAAAAAGAAACTCCAGAAGCCGGGTTTTCTTTTTGAAAATAAAAAAAAAGCCCCCATTGCCATGGGAGTTGTCTCCCATGTTGAGGGGAGCATTAGACAGGAATTAGTTTTCACTGCCCCTTACCATCAAGGTTTTCCTGGCACTGACTGGGCAGTGAAAACTGACATATATGCTCTAAATTAGGTCGGCGTGCATGAGGTCAACCTCCAGCAGCCCTTACTCTGTTGACCCATTGGAGGGGTGCAACCATGGCAGAGATGGAGTAGTCTCTGCAATGGGTACACCAAGGATCCGTCTACATTTAAATCAAGCAGGCAGACCATTATGTTAGCTGTAAGCATACTCCATCGTTCTTGCAATGGAGTGTTCTTACAGCCAACAGATAAATCAGTCCTTAACTCTTTTAGGTACCAATTAACCACGGGAGTACACTTCTAAAAATCCCCAGGACTTCAGCCAAGGTACTTAGATACTCAGAGGGCATTAGGCAGAGGCAAACAGCAGGGTCCAGTCCAGGTTAACTTGCCAGTGGTCAGCTGGGTACTTCCAGGAAAATACCTATTTTGTTGCCTCGCTGTAGCCACACAGAAGGTCTGCCAAATGAATCTTGGAGTCCATTTCTTTGTGCTGGGTAAAAGAAGGAGCAGGTCCAGTCCTTCTGGGCTCCTCTCAGGTCACAGGCAGCAGGTCCAGTCCTCTTTTGACCGTCTGCATATCCAGAAAGTGCTCTGAAAAGGATGCTTGGGTTGTCACATTTATGCCTGGCATCAGCTAGTGGGTGAAGGTGACACATGACCCCTCCCTAACCAATGGGGTAAATCTTCCCAGAGGTAGCCCTACCCATGTTAACCCTACCCATGTTTGCAACAGTTCCTGTTTGCCTACTATGTCATGTATCGATGGCGAAAGTCTTCGGTCACATAAAATTAGGACTCTGAGGGCAGGGTGTGTGGAGTGTACTATGGTATTCATAGTGTCCTCCCACATCTAACACTAAAATCCAATTTGAATCAGGCACTGTACCCATAACAAACCAAGGGACAGATGTTTGGTAGGACAAAAGCAAAACTCTTCAGCAGCCAGACAGTGGGGACATATGAAATGTCTTGTCATCCTATTCTCTCCCTATGTCTTACATGTGGCTCAACAGATCTGTCCAGGAGGATTTGACAGAATGGTATCACAGGATGCTCACAGTCTCTACTCTGAATGTTCTGTACAGTTCAGCGGATTCATCTCTGCTCATTCAGGTCAGCCTATTGTTTGCTCCGCGGCAATAATTCAAACCTTGTTCACACGTATTCCAAGATGAGCACCGGCTGAGATATGAATGAGACTTATGCTAATTAGCCTTCTTACAGTTCAGGCAGGTAAAGGGTAGTTTCCTAAAGTTACTTTTATCTTAATATTTATTACAAAGGTGACTTCATCATTAAATTGGATTTGTAATCACTATTAAAAATTGTTATTTCATTATTTTTCAAGCTAGCCCTATTCCTGAGATAAAGTATTAGTTTTTAATGTGTACTCTGCTTTTCTACACAGAACAGCTAGGCTTGCCATAGTGAAAATAGCTTTTTAGGCCTTGTCCCTGTATGGACATGGTAACATTAATTTTCTACATGTGCTTCTTCTAAATACCATGCACCTTATCTTGTGGGACACAGGGCCTATATAGGGGTGACTTACTAACAAGTTGCATTGCACGTTTTACACTGCCGCAGTCAGGCTAAACAAATTAGTCCCGAAGCCATGTTTGTACTGCCACTATAGTGCATGGCACAATAGGTGCTGCAGTCAATAAGTGCCATTCAACTTCCATGCCATGGCTACATTTGCTATAAGGAATTAGCCAATTTAAGCATGTGTAACGGTGGAGCACTGGCACTATATTCCTGGTTAGCTGGGGTAAATCGCACAGAGTTCTAAACCTAGCAGAAATATAGACTACACCAAAAGGTGAAAATATCCAGTATAGACTCCATAAAAAGGGGAAATATCCAGGGAGAACACGCAGAAAAGGTGGATTTCCTACAAACTCTAAAACATTTGCCCTTTATTCATGCTTATGTCAACTGGTCTTCAATGTTTTTTACACTACTAATCAAATTGGTGACCCATAAAAATGTAATTATTCATGCTAAGATAAAAAAATATTGAGAAAAACTAATACAGAGTGAAGAGTGGTTATTCGTGGTTTCACAGTTCAGGCTGGACTAGTGTTTGTGAGCTGTCAAACATAGGGATGTTTAGCTCTCCTGTCCAAGTACCCATTATGCTATGACATAGCAACAATGTGTGAAGTCACTGAAACATTTTTATATCAATAATTATAATGTTGACCAATCCTAGTCTTCTTATGGAGCCTGGTGTGGACATACAGCACAATATTATTTCATAATTGAAGGTATAGGCCCCTGAAAACCGCACATTCATAATGAGCCCTTTTGATTTGTAGGGTAAAGACAGTGCTATATTATTAATATTTAAAATCTCCCAATCCAGATTTCAAAGCAATCACAGCACCGAGACCGCCCTACCTGCCACCACCGACGACATCTGCTCCCTCCTTGACCAGGGTGAAATGGCAGCCCTCATCCTCCTGGACCTCTTGGCTGCATTCAACACCCTCTCCCACTGCACCCTAGCCAGCAGACTCCAAGACGCAGGTATACGTGGCAAGGTCCTTGACTGGATCCGCTCCTTCCTCACTGGCAGAACTCAGTGGATCAGACTCCCATTCTACCGCTCGGAACCGACTGAAACCAACTGTGGAGTACCCCAAGGCTCCTCCCTCACCCCCACCCTCTTCAACATCTACATGGCCCCCTCCGCAACCATTGTCAGGAACCACTGGCTCAACATCGTCTCATACGCTGACACCCAGCTGATCCTCTCCCTCACCAACAAACCCAGCATCACAAGACACAACTTCCATGAAGGGATGAAAGCTGTCGCCACCTGGATGAAAAACAGCTGCCAGAAAAGACAGACGTCCTCATCCTTGGCTCCACTTCCTCCGCATGGAACGGCTTATGGTGGCCCTTTGCCCTTGGAAAGCCCCCACCCCAAAGGACCACGCACAAAACCTTGGCATCATACTAAACTCATCACTCACAATGAACCGTAAGATGAACGGCGTCTCCTCGACCTGCTTCAACACCCTCTGCATGCTTTGAAAGACCTTCAGATGGATCCCATCCGAATCCAGAAAAACTGTCACGCACTCCTCAGTAGCAGACTGGACTACAGCAACGCTCTCTATACCGGAATCAACAAGAAACTCCTTCACAAACTCCAGACTGTCCAGAACGCCGCAGTCAGACTGATCCTCAACACCCCCGTCCCAATCACATCACCCAACACCTCCGCGATCTCCACTGTCTTCCAGTTGAAAGAATAATAACCTTCAAACCCCTGAAACACACATGCAAAGCCCTTCACAACACTGGGCCTGCATACTTGAACAGCGGCCTCTCCTTCCGCGCACCCAAAAGACACCTCCAACTCTCAATGGCCACCGTCCCACATATCAGCAAGACTACAACATGAGGAAAGTACTTCTCCTACCTCGCAACCAAAGCGTTGGAACACCCTTCCCCTCTGGCAATCTCCCACATTGCCCCAGTTCAGGAAGGACCTCAAGACCTGGCTTTTCGTGTGACCCCAGCACTCAACAGAGCCACTCCCCCAGCGCATTCAGACCCTCACGGGTGAGTAGTTGCACTTTACCAGCCCTGATTGATTGATTGATTGATGCTTCCTTACCCTCTTGTGCCCATGTCTGGAAGGGTGGGCACATCCCAGGAGAGGATTACAGCTCCGCAAAAATTCAAACATATAGTTCATGAAATAATGAAGTGCTTTATTGACAATGACAAAGTTAACAGTAAATCATTACATGTCTTAATTAGCCACTGTAAGACGGTACTATCCTTCGTGGTTCTAATGGTATTCCATTGGTTTATTATGATACATTTCTGCTTTTACCAAGGTGATGATACCGTGACAAACCTAGTAGGCCTACCTTTTGATAACTACACCTCATTATGCTGCATGTAGTGTATGTAGGGTGTTTTATGGTTTTAGGGGTCTGGGCTTGCTGGGGGAACAGGTAAGAGGGTATCACACTAGGTATTTTCTCCCTCATATTTGCTAATTAATGTGTAGTATTGAGTAGTTTGTGTAATAAAGTATTTTTCCTTTTTATAAGTAAAAGTACTGACTTGACAATGGTTTAGTGAGAGTTGTTAATTATATGCCAGTGGACAGGGGCACTAACCCACACCACCTCATCTTAATAGGCTTTGGACTGTTCTGCATCATTACCCTGAGAGAGTCAAGTGTTGGTTCCCAGTAGAAAGAAGGTTGCAGACTTGCTACTTATGAAGGACTCACACTCTTCCCGAATAATAACCCACTTTATTACAAAGACCAAGACATTCTTTTTCGTAACATTTATGAAAAATCACTTTACACTTCAATTTTTCATCTTAAGGGACTAGACAACTGTTAATGGATGTTGTGACAAAAGAATTTAGAATGAACACATTGAACATTTGTCCTTCAACTGATGTATATCAAGCTCCACTACAAAGGAGATATTCTTTTTTCCTAACAAATTTCAGGAACTTCTACAGGGTCAGTCTAGCCCCATCTCATGCAAATATATTTATACATAGGTTTCAGCAGGACCTAATCTTGTAAAAAAAAATGGAAGAAATATCTAGGCCTTGCACGAAATTCTGTTCCGCTTCAGAATTTTTCCTACTCCACACTGAGTTCTGAAAAAACTCTGCTCCACGTAGCCGAGCAGAGTTTTTTACTCGTTCACCAAAGTTAAGTTGACGAGCGAGGAAAATCCTAATCCAGACAACTTCCCGGTATAGATTTCTCAATGCGGGCAGTCGCAGATGGCCGTTACAGCTCTCGTTGAGAAACCTTCCATTCGTATTGAGGAAGCTGCCACTCGAGTAGAACATCTGGGGAGTGGCAGAAAGAAGCAGCGCCCTCCTGCACTGCACATGGTGCCGTTCATGCTGATTTTTCAGCGCCGGACAAACACCTGCCACTAAAAATCAGCTTGAACAGCGTAACGTAATGTGCTCCTCCAGTGCGGAACTCAACATAGCGAACTCCGCACAGGCCGAGAAATATCTGTTTTTTTGATTGCTCTGTAGATGATATTAGATGATATTTTTTCTAACATCGTCAGGCAGCAATAAATGTACTGGAAAGGAATCTAAGTAATGAAAAATGTATATATCAAAGGATAACTGTTAGACCTGGCATATCTGGGCGTGATTACCCCTGACTTTTTGCCTCTATCTCCTTTGTTTTTAGATGCTTTGGGTACTTTGCCACTGCTGATCAGTGTCAAAGTACAAGGGTTCCCTATGTAAAGTACAATGGTAATTGGTTGGCCATGATTGGTATGTTTGCCTTACTAGTAATAGTCCCTAGTGATGTGCACTGTGTGTCCAAGGGCTAGTAATGCAAGGGCGCGCAGAGAAGGGAATTCAGGCCTTCAGTGTAGGGCCTGCGCGCAGTTTGCTAAGTTAGCATGTTGTCCTGACAAGTGCAACCACTTGTCAGGCCTTACTTTCCCTTTTGCGTACACTGTGGGCACCCCAGTGGTAGGTCCCGGGTAACCCCTGGGCAGGGTGCAGTGTAGGTAAAAGGCAGGACATATACTGAGGTGTGTACTATGTCCTGACAGTGAAAAAAACACTCCATTTCGTTTTCACTGGTGGAAGGCCATTCTGCCCATAGGACAGAATGGGGGAGGCTGGGTATGGTGTTTTGTTAGCCTAGTTTCCTATAAGTTTATAATGGAGAGGTGAAGTTTAGTATGTATGAACTCACAGTGTCATAACACATCTTTCTATGAAAGTGGTTTTGTCACTGTGTGTTCAGAAACCACTCTTTTAGAAAGTGGCTGAGTTCTGTGCTTTAAGCATTTCTGTGTGTCTCTGCTGAATGTTGTTTGACTGTCTGGATCTGAGAGGGGAGGGGTGAGATGGCACCAGGCTGACCTGCATCTGGAGAGTATGCGAGGAGAAGCCCCGGGAGGTGAAGAGGCCTGGTTGCGGCTATAAAACAATTGACCCATCTCCTGAGTGATTAAGGATCCAGACCCCCAGTATCAAAGGGAAAAAGGTGACACTGGGAGAGAGACACCCAGAACTGATTTAGGCAGGGGTCAGGGACCCCTGAGCACAACGAACTTCAAAGACATGAAGGAGAATAACTAAGAGAACTGAAACCCCTAGAATTTGGTGTAATTTTGAATGGCGAAATGGACAGGTCGAGTCTGCAAAGGCTTTGACCTCTTTCGTGGTCAAGAAGAACCTCTGCCAAGGAAAAAGTTGCTGAAGAGACTGCTGGATAGGACTGACCCTTGCTTCGTGATCTGGGGCTGGCCTGCAGTTTGTAGCTTTTACTAAGGAAGAGACTGAAGGGACATTGCAGTGGATGGTGTCCCCCCCTTCTTGAACAGGACTGTGCTTTGTGCTGTGTCCTGAACCCCAAGGGCCCGAGGTGAGCTGGCTCCCTGTTTGGAAACACAGGAACATAAAAGTTTCCGGAGAAGTCCCAAGCAACGTGGTGTGCGCGTGCTTTTGCAGCTTGAGACCCTCAGAAGTTGTGCCTTGTGATCGTGGGCACGCAGGAGTAAACTGAGTCTCGGACGAGCAGGGTGCGTGTCGAGGTGCAAGCCAAGGCATTGGTGAGGAGCGCCTGGTCGTTGTGTGCACCGGGAGAAGAAGTGAGTCTCGGACGCGCAGGGTGCGTGTCAGGGTGCAAGCCGAGGCGTTGGTGAGGAGCGCCTGGTCGGTGTGTGCACCGGGAGACGAGGTGAGACTCGGACGCGCAGGGTGCGTGTCGTGGTGCAAGCCGAGGTGTTGATGAGGAGCGCCTGGTCATTGTGTGCACCGGGAAAAGAAGTGAGTCTCGAACGCGCAGGGCGCGTGTCGTGGTGCAAGCCAATGCATTGGTGAAGAGCGCCTGGTCGTTGTGTGCACCGAGAGAAGAAGTGAGACTCGGACACGCAGGGTGCGTGTACTGGTGCAAGCCATGCCGTTGGTGAGGAGCGCCTGGTCGTTGTGTGCACCGGGAGAAGAAGTGAGTCTCGGACGCGCAGGGTGCGTGTCGTGGTGCAAGCCGAGGCGTTGGTGAAGAGCGCCAGGTCGTTGTGTGCACCGGGAGAAGAGGTGAGACTCGGACACGCAGGGTGCGTGTCGAGGTGCAAGCCGAGGAGTGGTGACGATCGCCTGGTCATCGTGTGCACCAGAGAAGAGGCGAGTCTCAGACGCGCAGAGTACGTGTCGCGGTGCAACCAGAGGCGCTGGTGAGGAGTGCCAGGGTAGCGTCTGCACCGAAATCGAAGTAAGTCTCCACAGTGCTGAGGGCGGGTCTTGGTGTCCACTGAGACCAACGGAAGGAGGGCCAGGTCATTGGGCCCTCGTAGTGCAACAGTAGTGGCCCGGACCGGCAGTCCCGGAGGAGCGAAGTCGCCGGCCCGAGCTCGCTGTGCCCGTTGACGGAGTTCTGGATCAAGGCCCAAGTCGCTGAAGGAGGGGAGGAGAGTGGGGTCGCGCCCCCCCAGGTAACGTGGATCACCACCTGGGGTGGGGTGCGGGCTGGGAGGGACACTCTCTCGGCCTCTCGCTCCTGGCAGCTACGTGAGCCTGTTGCTTTGGCTCGGATCGAGGCCCGTGCTGGCCCAAGGAGGGGCAGTACTGGGGCCGGAGTGAGAAGCGGTACTTTTGTGTCATCATTGATCCATGTCGGGTGCAACTGTTAACGGAGCACCTAGACTGTCATATTACACTTTGCTTTATTGCTGCTAACGAACTATCGAACTGTCGTATGACGCCTGACTCTATTTGTGCCTGACGAACTACATGCTGGGTGCGCTACGCACTGCGTTATTTTCCATTGCAGAGTACATGATTGTAAGCGTGGCGCATTGCATTATTTCTTCATCGCACTGTACCTGATTATAATGTGGCGCATTACATTATTTCTTCAGTGCACAGTACATGATTGTAGCATGACGCATTGCTTTGTTTCTTCCTTGCACAGGGCATGCTGGTGGTGATACGCATTGCATTATTCCTTCTATTGCAAAGTACATGACTGTGGCGCTACGTATGGCATTGTTTCTCTATTGCACAGTTCAGGAGTATATCGTTACGCATTGCAGTATTTTGTTTCTTTTGCAAAGTGTGTGATTCTAGCAATACGACCTACCTAACCTTTTGGAAACGGTTAGAAGTCAGCTTAACTGTTGGTTAGAAGCGGTGGTTGGGATTAGAACCTACCAATCCACCGGAAGAAATACTACCCATTATTATATGTTGGTTTTGTAACGTGTGGTCATATCGTATATCTTCTTGTATAAAGATTATACTCGTTTTATAAAAACTTGTGTTCAGTCTATTTGTGGTGACATCATTGGGTTGCTGTGAGTGTGGTTGCACAAACTGTACACTCGTGCCTTGGAGATAAGCCTGGCTGCTCGTGCCAAGCTACTAAGGGGGTGAGCAGGGCTATCTCAGACGGTGTCCTTACTTAGCCTAACGTTGAAACGAGGGGTCCGGATCTCGCACCTGGCAACAGCGGTTTGGGACGGGGACTCCCGCCTCCAGCATTTGGTGGCGGCGGTGAGGGATAAGGACCCCCACTTCCAACAATAACATTCATGTTCACTCTATTTAGAAGCAAGATATATTAATTGAATGTCTTAATACAGATTGAAGGACAAAACTTATGGACTGTAACTATATATTGCATTTTCAAAATTTCTACCCATATTCATTAAAGCAACATCTACCATTTAGAAAGTCTCATCAAGAGAACAATATTTTAGCTGGATGTTTCAGTAAAACATTCTAAAAGAAAGAATACCCCAAATTTTTGAGGAGAAGTAGAGAAGAACGCACCTTACATATGTAGAGAAACATTTCAAAGTCACACTCCTAAATACAAAATGGACAAACAAATACATAAAACAAAATTAGTAAAGTAGTACCGAGAACAGTGTGTAAACTTTGAAAGGTCCTACAGGCCGATGAAGAATTAAAATAATTACTCAAACTAGGACAAATATTAACCTTTCAATGTTCAATTAAGTTACATTTTTTTAAATCGACTAAATATTTAAAGCAATACTATTTGATTACACAAAAAGGTTATCTATCAATGATTAAAATGTGCAAACGTCAACAATATCAAAAAATGTGACAATGTTATCACCCAAAATTAGCATGGGCAGTGCACTTAGGAAATGTTGTACCAGGCAAAAAGAATTTCTATAGATATATATTATTAAGAGCCCTGTCAAGTAATGTATATATGGAAAACCACAAGGTGAATAAAGATCAAATGGGGTGAGTTTAAGAATAATGTGCATAAAGGCAATGGAAAATTAATCAACAGCCTTAAACTTTGAAAACCAAAGAATTAATTTCAATCAGATGCAGTTTCAAGTGCTCAAAGTATTACCAAAATGGCAACAAAGAGGTAACTATGAGCCATACTAACCACAAAACACAGGTGGACAGAATCGATTGTCTCACTGGTTAAACTAAACAGGTGAAAAAATCTGATTAAGATACTACTTGTAATAAGTAATTTCTGTTGTTTATTTATACAATTGAAATTGAATCATAAATTAAGTAGATATATTAGAAACAGCAAAGTTCAAGTGGTAGAGGAAACATTGCATGAACTCATTAAAGAGCTGGAGAATAATGACACCTGAATGATTGGATTTTACCTGTCCAAAGGAAATCATAAAACACCGACTGTGCTGACAAAAACTATGATTTTTTGCACCAGCAGTAAGGTAAGCACACCAGTAAAATTCTAATTTACACAAAATGACTTTCTATGGTGAAAATAGGAGATTACATTTTTGAGGTAGTTTTATGTGCCTTTGTTCTTAAAGAAAATCACATACAAATACTGTGATATATTGATTGTTCCTGAAGAAGGAATAAGGTTATTCAAAAATGCATAAACGCTCAACTTTTTTAAGTGTGAGATCCTTTACTACACTTACACTACAGCTCCCCCTCTGTTAAATATAAAATTAAATTTTTTGTTTTTACAAAATATTTAGATAGATAGACATATGAATCAAATCAAATCAACCAATCTTTCTGATGTTTTAATAGTTCGACCTAATCTTGTTTTCGGAAACTGGGAACTGTCATCACCAATATCCAAGATCTCCATCAGTGGTTTAGAGGCAACAGCAGTGACTGATGGTTCAGACACAGTCTCACCTTTAACAGTTAGATCTGTCGAACAATTAGTTAAAGGCCTAAAGTGAGAAGAGTCTCTGGTAATAGACTTCCCAGTGTGCTGGGCAGTCACCATGTGTCCCTTGGTGGGCACAACTTGAAAAGGTTCTGCATCAAATGGAGCATCAGATTTTCTTCTCTGCATATGTCGAGCGAGCACTCGATCTTCTTTCCTAAAGATAATGTTTTTTGCACGTCGTTGTCGGTCAGCATATGTTTTCATCTTTTGTTTGTTCTCCAAATCTTTCTCATGAGTTTCTTTCTCGTCCCTCTTTCTCTGATTGGTCCATTGAGGCAACATGGTATTCATTGCTCTCCTGAACATCAGTATTGCAGGACTTTCACCTGTGGTCAAGTGGGGTGTCGAATGTAAAGCTCTCAAGGTAGAATTCAACACAGTTTTCAGATCGAGCTTTTCAAGATTAGCATGCTGCACTACTTTCTTTAGTGTACTCATAAACCGCTCAACAAGTCAGTTGGTCTGCAACCACAAAGGTTTGCTCTTTTGATGCTTTATATTCAAATGCTCCAAGAAATCTTTGAACTGTCGACTATTGAATGGCGGGCCATTGTCAGACTTCACTGTGGCTGGAGCACCCCATGTCGCAAAGATGGCACCTAGTCTTTCAATGACTAGTTCTTGTGTGGTAGATAAGAGATCTTCAATTAACGGAAATCATGAATGCTCATCCATAATCACCAGCATGTGATGTCCATTGTCGAGTAGACTGAAAAGGTCAATGGCTATTCTCTCCCATATATGCTTTGGGAGTTCTGACATGCTCAAGGTGTGGTGAGTAGTTTTTGTAGAAAGCCAGTTGCAAAGCTGACAGACTTAATTCCTTTTCAACCATGTCATCAAGATAATGAAGCCAGGCACTGTCTCAGAGAGCTTGTTTTGTGGCAACGATTCCACAATGTCATTCATAGACCACTTCAATTATTTTCTGTCTCAGACTCTCCGGAAACAGAATTCTAGTCTGCCGTAAGATCGCTCCTCACTGAGTTATAGACAGTTCATCCTTGGCATTTTTTTAATTTTTGATATTCACCATCACTGGTGAGCAGTCGAGGACGTTGGTTCCACGAATGATGTGTAATTATGTCCTTCAGCTTTAACATGTCACTATCATGGCTTGTAGCTGTTGTAATCTGGGTTAATGAAATAGCAGTTGATGTTTTTGATTTTACAATGGAATTAATAGAGGCCTCAGCGGTCTTGGAGGGAGTACCATGACCTTGCATAGGTACTCTGGAAAAGTGGTCAGCTGGGTTCTGACCTTTCCCTGTACAACGTACAATGGTGTAGTTTCCTCTGGTATTCGTAGCCCCCATCGTTCAATGCGAGGAGACTTTTGGCCTTTGGGTTGCCAAATATATCCAGTAAAGCTTGATGATCCGTTACTAGCGCAACAGGCTTTCTGTACAGGAAGACGTGGAAATGTTCACAAACCCATACCACAGCTAAGCTTCTTTTACAGGTTGTGAGTAACCATGTTCTGTTTGAGACAAACTTCTACTTGCACATGCCGCATGGACCAGATGTACGACCATTGTGATTTGCGACTCGCAAATTGCGACAAATTGCGAGTCGCAATTTGCAAGTTGCAAATCACAATGTACAACGGTGTCTGAGACACTGTTAGCGATTCCTAATGGGGTCGCAAATTGCATGGCTCATTCATATTGATGAGGAACTCGCAATTTGCAACCCCATTAGGAATGGCTGGCCCTTCCAGGTATGGTGGTCTGCTGTGCTCAGCAGACCTCCATGTCTGGGACTGCTTTTAAATAAAGCAGGTTTTTTTTTAAATGCAGCCCATTTTCCTTAAAGGAAAACAGGATGCATTTAAAAAATGAAACGTTTTCATTTCTTTTTTTAAGGACAGGTAGTGATCCCTGGGACCACTGCCTGCGCCTAAAAAATATGTTCCCCTGCATTCACAAAGGGGAAGGGGTCCCCTAGGGACCCCTTCCCGTTTGCGAGTGCTTTACCGCCCTCGTGAAGAGGGTGTTAAACTGTGAGTGTTTTGCGACCGCAATTGCAGTCACAAAACATTCTTACATGGCTTGTGGGGTCGCAATTAGGAAGGGAACACCCCTTTCTAATACCGAGTCGCAAAACACTAATTTGCGAGTCGCAAATTTTTGCAACTCGCAAAATAGGGTTTGTACATGGCCCACATGATTTTTGCATGCGCAAATGGGTCTAAAACCCATTTGCACATGCAAAAATCGGTCGTACATCTGGCCCAATATGCCTTTCAGCACTCATGTGTCCGCTATGCTGTGCAAGGATAGCACCTAACCTGACAGGGCTAGCATCAACAACAACCTCTATATGAAGCTTAGTCACTCAACGGAGCACTTACAGTGGCAAGGTCTAGTAGATATCTAGAACAGTAACTGGCCATACCAACAAATGAATGCACCATAGAAACATCTGGTGCGGGATCAGCATTTGACGGTGCTTGTAGTTGAGCAGGATCTGGAGTCATACCCCCATCAGAAAAGATATCGTCAAAGAATCTTAGCTTTGTCTTATGGAACTCACACTTGTTTGCATTTAAAGTCAAACCTGCTTCAGCAAGCAAATGACATACTTGTGTAACAGCTTTATCATGTTCTTTTTGTGTAGCTCCGAAAACCAATATGTCATCACTGCAATTGAATACATTCATGAGAGGCTGTATGATACATTAAATGACGTCTTGAAACAATTCAGCAGCAGGCGACACACCAAAACATTGGGCCCGATTCCGATCTCATTCGGAAAGTATACCGAACGACTCGGTTCCGGAATGCTTTCCATACGACTCGGATTGGGGGAGTCCGACCGAACGAGTACGATGCATTTGTAGGCATCAGGATACGATTCGGTCGGTCTCTCATTGCCTTCAATAGGAGCCTGTGTTCCGAACAAGAACACAGACTCCCATTGAAGAAAGGGGTGGCTGGGGAAAACCTTGAACCCTCTGGAGGGCACCCCATGGTGCCTGCCACATTGTGCATGGTTGGAAAAGGAGGTCCCTTGGGTACCTCCTCGGGCCCAATCCGGAGGGCCCTGGGTGAAGGGGGGCCTGCTACAGGCCCGCAAAGACCGATTCCGGCAGCCTTTTCGGTCCGGGCAAACCAAAACGGAAAGGCTGTCCGAATCGTTCATCGTACGTGCTCGCTCAGAAACCAAGTCCATAGAGCTGTACGCATCGGCTACGGAAAGGCTCGATCTATCCGATTCGGTCAGCGGTAAGGGTTTCCAGGCATCGTACTTGTTCATTCGGAACTGGGAATGATTCGGTCAGGAACAAGGGCTCCGGATCGGTTTAGGCAAAGCCAAATCCGATTCGGAGCCCTTCCGAGAGAGATTGGAATCGACCACATAGTCTTTTTATCGAAACAGACCAATATGCACAGAAAAGGTTATAATGTACCTACAATTAACTTCAAGTTCTAATTGATGATAACCTTAAAATCAAGGCGAGGGATGACCTTTGCATCATTGAATTGCCTTTTTTTGTCAGCAATATGTGGACCTGTATGTTGTTCTCGTTCAATTGCCTTGCTTGCCTGATGCATGTCAATTATTATGCGTACAGGTCCTTCACTTTTCTTTTTAGGCAATATCACTATGGGAGAAACCAATGGCATTGAACGAGTTGAACGTTCAATAATGTCATGCATAAGTAATGCTTCAAGTTCTTTTTCAACAGCTTCTTTGCAAATGAAAAGCAATTCGTCGATGTCTCTGATCAACAGGACGGGCGTCCTTATTAATATGCAACTTTACTTTCATGGTCTTGAGTTTTCTCAAACCATGAAATAACGAAGGGAACTGACTTACTATTTCATGGTGAGCGTTCATGTTGTATTTCAAAGAAATCAGTCCCATATCAGCGAGGTGCTGAAACTGAGTAGATATGCCCTTGACACTGTGCCTGGAGGCACATGGATGGGTGCTTGTACCTTAGTTTTCTTTCATTTTATTGTCACTACAAATGAACCTTGACTTTTTAAGGGCTTAAATGCAGTCCAAGTGTATACTTTGGTATTTGATGGCAGAAGTTGCAGCAATGGAGATAGTTTGTTATATTTCTCCTCAGGCATAATGTTTATCGATGCACCACTGTCGATAATGAAAGGCATCAAACAACCATTTACTTTCATTGCAATCTTCAGAAAATATTTTAATGACTTTGGTGCTTTGGCATGTCGATCTTTCTTTGGCTGACATTTTATTTCACAAGCAGCCAAACCAAAATGCGCACTCTTTTCTGAGGTAAGCATCGACATGGCACAATCATTTTCATCACTTTCGCTTGATACTGATACAGAAGAACTGTTTGACGATGATTCGTTCAGTGTCAATTTGTCTCAACTGATGTCGCCGCTAGACCTTGTGGGTGTGCATCAAACGTTTCTTTTGGAATTTTCTGGTGGCCATTTTGTCTTTGCCCCATGACGCACTTACTTTTTCCTTCTCTTGTGGGTTCTCCTTCCCACAGCCTTTGCATATCTGTCCAAGAGGGAGACATTTACCTTTGTGTCGAAACTAAAATCCACATCTGAAACACAATTTCTTTTTCTGTGTAGACATCACTATGTGTCCGTCAATCTTTTGTTTCGGCTTACTTTTCACACTCATGACGAATTTGCTCTGGGCACCTCTGGCCTCCATGTCAGCAGCTTGTCTATTAGCACACTCTTAAGCTCTGGCAGCCATCCGCACTCATTACAGACTAAGAGGTTCTCTCAGCATTCATCATCTAAATGAATCTGACAAGCATCAATCAGTAACTCTCAGACGCACTGCTTGGTCATCATTGAATTCATTGAACTTACAATGTCTGATGAGTGTGTTGAGTCTCTTCACAAATTCGTCGATGATTTCACCAACATTCTGATGTTCTTGGTTGAAGATGTATTGTTCGTAATCAACATTTGTCATTGGATTCAACTTGAACACTTCTTAATTTGACGATATGTAATGTCTTCATCAGTTCGTAGCATTTTCTTTATGACTTCTTTTACAACATCACCAGCAAGATTTTTGAGAAAATTTATAATATTTTTGTCATCAATCTCTTCAAGTGCATCACTGAAACCATCAAATGTCTTTATCCAAACAGTTCATCTATCACCAACATTTTGCTTTTTGGCGATATTGAATGGTGATAGGGGTGTCAGGAAAGCGGCAGCGTTGGAACCATTTCTGGGAGTTATTGATGTTGAGGGGGAGCTCTCTCCGGCTCCCTTGACAGTTCATTTTGGATCAGTTTGTGTGAGCCATCTCTAACTCCTTGAGATGTGCTGGCCTCCAGATCATCCTTGATGACTTTTGAAATGATGGTCTCGGTCTTGGCCTCCATTGGAAAAGCAGTGTGTCAGTATTATAAAGATATCTGCAAACGTTCTGATTGTTGCCAACTGCTATGCTGCTGTTCCAACCGTCTTCACGGCCCTTCAATCATCTTGACAGGACCTATCAGCATCATAAGCACAACCCCTACACTTTGCCTGGGTTGCGGCACCTGGCGCTGAGGTCGCACCGGCTCACTTTACTCGGGTTCTGGTGAGTAAATATCTGTTTCATTCTTTGACGTCCCTTTGTGTGCATTCTGTGTTCACCACTTTCGAATTGTAACATTATCTTGCAATTTGTAAATATTAATTGCTGCTCTTTGAAAACCTGGTTGTAACTGCCATTAGTGTCAATGCTCTAGATTACGTATGACTGTATATTGCGCAGCAGCATGGTACTTTTATGTACAGTCTGACCAGCAGGTTCTCGATCATCGCTATGTAGATATGCTATTGTTGTTTTTAACTTCTTTACAGAGGCTGGAATTGAACTTTGACTCCAGATGCAAGTGTTGATTCTGTACTTTGACTGCAACACACGTGGCATGCAGGAGCAGTTGTAGAGTCTTCCCCAGCCTGGGTACCCGCCAATGGCTATGCCAAATAGGGAGCTTAGTTTTACACATCTTTATTCCTCTGTGTGTAACTGCAAACTCAACATTCTAAATCAGCCTTCAATGCATTCCGCTGTAACACTTATGTCACACTTCTACAGAGTCCCTCATGGGCCAAAAAGGTTCCATAATTTCTAACTCTCAAGACACTACAGTCATAAACTCTCAACTTTTTTAAATGTGAACTCCTTTACTCCCCTAATACTAATGCAAATTTCCCTCTTATTGACTGCAACCTTTTCCCCTGAATTCCCTGATAGTCACCCATCACCTTGTAATCCATGAAGATTGAAGCTTCGTTACACACCGAGCTAATACAGCATGCCTTCAACTCCTAAACATAAGATCTCCTCCCGCATACCACTCAATACAGTGAAAGCCTTTCCTCCTGGAGTACTGATATAATACCAGTACAAAAGTTTATTTTATTATTTACCTGGAGTACTGAAATAGTTCAATTAGATGAGTGAGATGAGGGGACACTCTTTGCAGTAAATTCTGTCAGGGGGGAAGGCTATATTCTCTACTTCGCCAACAATGGTTACCCGTGCCCTTCTTACTGCGAGGGAAATAGGATGCTGTTGTATACTGGCTAGAGTATTGCATATTCGGATTGTGGACAAATGGCGGCATCAAAAGACCTCGACCAATGTTAAGAATACAATTGTGGCAGAGAATGAGCACTAAACATGCTTCATGTGCTTGTTTGCTTTATTATTAATAAATCCAGGTTTCCACTTTTTAACCTCGCAATTTTTGTAGAATTTGTTGTCTTTCATTTTTGCTCTGTTGTTTTATACATTGATGATTTGTTTCTCTTTTTGTCTGTACACATCCCCTTCTATGCCAACAGCTCTTTTTTAGGGTCGCCACGCATTCATGCACTTTTTCATTTCTGGACATTTGGCTATAAAAAGGTTGCCTACAGTAAAAAGGGTTCCTTCTACTTCGCTAATATCTTTTCTTTCACTTCTACTCTTTTTTCCTGTTCTCTTCACACCATGCACGTATTTGTTCTGCTTCACATCGTTTGTTATTTGATTTTATTTATTGGTGAGTGTCAGATTAGAAAGTAACATAGATTGTTTTGAAGACGCTGTCATGGGGAATAGGGCCTGCAGCGGGACTCTATGTCCAACCACCTACATATTCAGCCCATACTGCACACAACCTTCAGCAATATCCAACATGAGTTGTCGATCATCATTTAGATGACGGACATGATCACCTGCCAGGCTCTACACTCAAAAGTGTGCTCATCCCTACTCCCACACCCTTCAGCAATCCACAGAGGGGTAGGGACGAGTAGCCAGTTGGATGCAGGGCCAGCCCTAACTACGCACAACTTTCAGCAATCTGGTGCAAAGCAGAAACACACATCTTAGATAAAGTGACTGGCCTACAGCCTGGCCCTATGAGCAAACTGTCACACATAATGCCCATTTAGCAGAGCTTACACACTATGGGAGGTGGACTACCAAGTGATTCAATGCAGAACTTACTCTGGAGCCAGGAACTGCGCCCAATTGTCCATGTATTCAGCTCCTACTGCACATAACCTTTGGTCTGTGCTGTGGAGGAATGCAGAGCCCTGCTTGGAGCCAGACATTTCACCTATGCACATATGTATGTCTGTGGTGTTTATGCATACTTCTTTGTGTGTGTGTGTGTGTGTGTGTGTGAGTGTGTGTAATTGTATCAGTGGTATGTAGGTGACTAGGAGTGTGTGCATATTAGTAGGAGACCATGCATGTGCTTGCGTCTGTATTTCTGAGCACATGCACTTTTGACCCATGGGCCCAGATTCACAAAGGTTTAGCGTTACTTTTGTAATGCTAACCTGGCGCTAAACCTATTTGGGGATTAGCAAACCAACACTAATTGGTATTAGCATTGGTTTGTATAGAAAAGTAACACAAAGCCATGCGAAATGCTGCTTTGCATTGCTTTGCATCAAGGGTGGCATATGGGCATTCTCATGCAACCACCCATGCTTTTTGATGCTGAACCCTATCTACTAACAGTAGTAGACAGGGATTAGTGCCAAAAATTAACACCGCTGTAAAGCAGGCGTTAAATTGAGAAATGTTTTAATTTCTCCTTTATTTTCCGACTTTGCATGCATGCTGCACTGTGCAGCACACATACTAAGTAGGAAAAGCTTTGAAGTGTGTCTAGGTATAGTATTTTGTACAGGAAGGTTTCCCTTCCAGTACAAAACCTATGATAGACTCAGGCACGCACCCTAGCACTATGGCGATACAGTGTGTGCCTGGGGAGAGGGGAGGAGAGTGGCATATCTCTGTGAATAATTATATTTAAACAAAACAAGGGAACCCAATATGGTATACAAGGACCTTGGGTAGCAATAATTTAGAGAACAGTGGTCCTTGATAGAGGATACGATAAGAAAACAATGAATATAGACTGGAATCAATACTATATTGCTACTGTCCAGCCGGACAGTCAGATTGAATAATTCTCAATTTTTAGGATCAAGCGAGACAAAAATAAAGTGGGACACAGTCCTGCATCCAAAACATCAAAGTGAACACAAATGAAAGTGAACAAAAATAATAAAAACGAAAAAAAAAAACAATCAGGCAAGAGAACAGGCTTGTTTTGCAAATGTGAAGGGTTAAACAAGAGCGATAAAGAACACAGCCGTTACGCGTTACATAGAAATACATTTGTGTGCATGGTGTCAAGCGAGTCGACGACGTTTCGATCCCTTTTAAAAGAATAATGGGATCATCATCAGGACAGAATAAAATAGATGCCTGAAAGACATACAACCTTTACAACAATACATGAAATCCAGGAAAAATGGGGAAGAAAGAAGAAAAGAGAAGAATTGAGAGTGCAGTACTAAATAGGGAAGCCTCCCTCAATTGCAAAGTGCAGACGGCGCAGTGTCAAGTGCTAGTCAATTAAGCATACCATGTGAGGGAGGAGAACGTGGTAGGTGGCAATGGACTAATGAAAAGCGCGTGAAAATAGCCTAGGGGGCTGGTGCGCCCTGACGCAGTGAAAATTCTGGAAAGCGTAGCCAAGGGGCAGAAAGAGTAAGACACTTTCCACTGGGGTCGTGGCAGGTTTACAATACTTGTGCGAGGTAAATAAGGAGACGGAGAGCGCAATGGCCTGGAAGGTGAGAAATGAGAAAGGGAGATGAGTCGGTCTGGTGGTACTAGCCGGGGCTCCAGTACTGTTCAAAAGCGCTAAGTGGGGCAGCTGTTTACCTCCATGTGTGGCCAAGAAGTATGTTACGGTGGTAGATTTCCAAGGAAGGCGGAAGATGCTCCTGGGTTCCTCTGTCATATGGCAAGGACGGCGTGGGGACCGTGGCGGGCCAAGGGTGAATCGGGATAGAGGGGAGCCTGCGGTAAAAGTAATGTGTGTAGGTACGGAGTAGGGTCGGGCCGGAGAGGGCACTGGTGGACAAACTCTTACCTCAAATGAAGCAGGCGAATGTGTGCGGTGGCTTCAAGAGCATTAATTAGAGGTTGCTCGGATTTCTAAAAGTGGAGAAGATCAAGGGATTACTACCACGTGTGGTGTAGGTCCATGAGTACCGGACAAGGGGTAGCGGAGGGCGGCTCACCTTCAATCTGGAAACGCGAGCGGTGCTCAGAGGCAGGGCATCCGGAGTCAATCGGGTGCAATCTGCGTGGTGCTCAATGGCTCAATGGGCAGACGGGGAAAATGTGCGCGCTTGATGGTTTAAATAGCGCGAGAGGAGGGACAAAGCGGTCAGGAATAAAGCAGGCAATTGCGGTGGCCATATTGGGTGTGGGTGCGCGCAACCAGGGTTGTATGGATATCCATGTGCTGATATATTCGGGTGCTCGATACCTAATATCTGACCACCGATTATTCTGTAGCTAGAATTGCGAGTGACTGACAGAGTAAAAAGATGGGTTAATTAACACCGCTGTAAAGCAGGCGTTAAAATGAGAAATGTTTTAATTTCTCCTTTATTTTCTGACTTTGCATGCGTGCTGCACTGTGCAGCACACATACTAAGTAGGAAAAGCTTTGAGATGTGTCTAGGTATAGTATTTTGTACAGGAAGGTTTCCCTTCCAGTACAAAACCTATGCTAGACTCAGGCATGCACCCTAGCACTATGGCGATACGGTGTGTGCCTGGGGAGAGGGGAGGAGAGTGGCAAATCTCTGTGAATAAGGCACTCTCCTACTCTCTCCCTGTCATGCAACCCAGCACAACCTCTTTGGGGGCAGCGCTGAGTTCCGTGACAGTTTTCAGAATCTGGGCCATGGTTTGTAATTTTTTATTCTTTTATTTTACCACAACCTTTGATCCTTTTTGTCATTTCATTCATTTGTATGACATTTTTCTTATCTAATTAATAACTTTTACTCACATTTGCTGAGGAGATTGTAGTTTCTGTCATTCTTACCTTACCTTGCCGATTAAGCCATTGTTACCAGAGGTATTTGGCTGCCAAACAGCGCCAACTCCTGCGACACTTGTTGATATTTAGCCAACATGACTGGTTTGCTTTTACCATTGGTATGATAGGCTTTAAAATAGTCGCATGGAATATACTGTTGGCTCAAAAAAAACATTTTGATTGAAGGTGTCACACATGACATGAGCCTCCTTGTATCTCTGGTGTACCCCTAGTGGTCCTCCAATGTGGGTAGAGCTGAAGACTGTTGCAGCTCACATAAAAACTGTGATCTTTCTCTCTATTGCATTGAATGCAATCGTACTGAATTCCAGCGGTCCAGCAAACAATCACAGTTTGCTCCAGAAGGCTTCAGTGAAAGAAACTATGGAAATTAGAGGCGTCCATAACGCTTTATTGGCCTGTAGAGAGTGTAATGTGTCTAGTCAGCTTTAATCATAAAAGTTAGTTTGTATTTCAATTAGTATTTTTGTATTCAAATTCATTGTTGCTTAACAGCAGTAACATTTGCAGTCGTATCAGCAATTGCATTGATGCTATAACGATGTCTCTATGCAATTGTACAAAAGTAAGTTTTTGCTACCGAGAAATTTAATGAAGTAGCTAGCTCCCCGTAGAATTACTTTGAAATTGCTTTACCTTTATTGAATTTCATATTCTAGCTTAGGTCTCTGTAGACCACTGACATTCACTTGCATGTCTTCTCACTCAATTTCCTTAGACTTTTTGTTTTCCTTTGCATATCAGAATTCATTTGGGGTATCATTTAGAAGGAAAGAAATGGTTAATTTAAAATTAGTCTGCAAATCTCTCCACAGGAAAGAACGTTCAAAGTCTCCATTATTTGATTTTGGGATCCCTGGTGATTGACCTAGATAAGCAATGGAAAAGGAAAATGAACACATTAACATTTTTAAAATAGGCTAGTCACACCGCATTTGATACAGATGAAGACCATTTACAATTTAGATACGGACATATTCAAATCTGTGTGATGAAATCCACTCGAACAACACTGTTTGCATTTATCTTACTAAAATTACCACAAAGGTGCAGATGTTTGGAAAAGTGTGTTAACATTAATTGAAGAACTACGAGTGTCATTTTGAGTTTGATAGAAAAATGCAGCTGCCATAAAACTTTGTCAAACTCGAGGTTCACCTGCCCCATTTAAAGATGAGGTTCTGTCGGAGGAGCCTCAGCTGACTTCACCATCATCTGCCTCTGATCCCCCGCAGGGCCACCAGGTCCCCGTGACACTTGCCCCCAACCAATTTAGGGTAGGCAGCAAGCACTTGTTTTCCCTACCAAAAATGGTAAGAAGAGAAAATGTTAGGGAAATTGAACTGTGCCCACCCAGGCCAGGCATCGGGCAATAATTATTTTGTTCTGTAGCAACAAACTGCTCTTTTGGGAGTTTGTTGATGCAGAACAAAATATTTTGCTGAGCGAGCCCATCAAACAATGTATCTGTTCAGGAACGCTCAGTTCCTTAAATGGAGCCACAGCACCAATGGTTCCACTGATGCCACAGAAACCCCGGCCTTTCTGGCGGTGATCTCTAAATTTAGTAGACTGTCCTCAGTCAGAGGCCTTTGCCACAACAGACCCCGCAGAACAGCAGACTAGTTGTCAGGATCAAAATGAGGCACAACGGACCTAACATATTAAAAATACGAAAAATATGATTTTTGTCGTAAAAAATTAACTGGATGTAGCAGATAACGAGAACAACAAATGCTTCATGTGAGTAGGCCACACGGAGAGGAATACTTTTTTTCAAGTAACAAATTCTAAATCCTCAATTAACAGGAAGTACATTCCTGCCACTTTTAGAAAACATTTTGCATCCCAGGATCTGCAGTTTCCCTTTTAACAATGTATATATATTCTCAGTAATCACAGCTTGCAAAGTGCTGCTACTAAAATATCAGAATTGGTTGTAGGGGTTACATATGTCATAGGGTCACGTGCCATCTGCGTACCCCAAAAGGCTCTGAATCACAGCTGGAGCAAATTGTTATTTGGGCTAAAAAAAGGAATACCTATTACATGAAAGCTTTCCTGTTGGGATGACATTACAGCATCATCTGTGCTACTTAGCACATTAGAGAGTCTGTAGTGTAGGTTTTGTTTAGCTAGCGTTCCTGCCAGGAGTGGCAGAGTGTAAGGAATTATTTAAAGGAGAAGACTTAACGTGTTAAGCAGAGCACCCACACATGTAACTCTATTTACATGGAACCTGGTGTTGCACACAGTAATGCTTCATTTGCATAGCTGCCAAGGTTTCAGATTGCTATGTGTGACATTTCCATAATTTCAGTGTAATTATGAGTGACATTTCAACGACTATAAGTGACACTTTCTCGTGAGCAAAATCAAGGAATGATGACGAGGGAAACATATAAATACCAGAAATTTACACCCATTTGAGCAACGAGAAACGCTAAGAAGATCTTGAAACTGCTGCAAAGAACCAGAAATGGAAGGGCACTCACCGGAGACAGACTGCATGCCTGCAGTTCTCAGTAACAGAGGGTAGGCAGGCACTGCAGCTGCTCAGAAGACGAACCATTGATCTGATCATTCATGACATGCGTAGCCTAAAGAAGCAAATTTGATAGCATAGCAAGTGCAACTAGGAGATTATACCGTCACTCAGGCTCAGGCAATTACTGTTTTTGCGAGTCTGGCGAGCTAGAGCTGCGGCAACAGGCAGGCCCTGTCACACTTTGGAGTCCGGCTGCCGGTCTCCATGGCAGCATAAACTTCACGAGACAGTGTAGGAACTACTTAAATGAATGCAGGATTTAACAGTAAATATATACTTCCTTAAACAAGAGCACAGGTAGCCATTGGACATAAAGTGTCCGCCTGGCTTAAAAGGCAACAACTGACGCTACTCTTGGGATATACAACGAAAACATAAAAAAATACCAGATAATGTCAGATATATAAGGGTTAGCAGGATACTTTAGGGGAAACGTTTGTATACTTCAAATTAGGCAGTGTTCTTACGTGGAATGTGTTGAAAGTCATGCCCCATTTGCACAAGATTTGTGCAGAAATTACAGTGTCTTTGGTGCTCCTGAAAACATGTTTTACACCTTGAATACTTCCCTTGAGCTACCTTGGCAAAGACACTAGTACGTCAAACACAGTTTGAAACTATGGTCCTCAAAACAGCATGTAGTGCCCTGAAGTGAGCCAACTGAGCTATGTATCAGGGCTTATACTGAAGCCCGCAAGTGCAGCACTGCTACACAAACCTACTCACTGTACTGCGGCGCTGTGACATGGGCACTGTTTCAGCCTGTCACTTGGTGGTTAGTGGTGCTCCTACAAATAAAAAGACCATGAGGTGACAGTTCACTTTCGCTAACTCATAGTGCTGTGCAAGTAAGAATTTTTTTCTCACAGCCACGAGAGAAGTGTTTCTCATCAAATCTCACTGACAGGTAGACCCTGATAGTGCATCTGCGGGTGAGATGCACATTTTGCTGGTGTTTAAACCTAATCTCGCATGACACCCGCAAATTGCGGGTAATTTGACAGGTGTGCATTGTTTAAAATGTATTGCCTGAGTTGTTGCTAAACTGAAGTGAACATTTTTTTGTCTTTTACGCTGGCTTTTCCAGTAGGGGAAAGGCACAGCTGATCTACATTTTCTCCTTCCTTTTAGCAGTGAGGTGGTGTCGTGTGCTGCCTATCTATGCTCTTGCGCTGATGGGCGGCTTTCTGTTTTCAATCAAGGTGTTAGATCCTCAATGTGAGCCTTTGATATGTAATTGCTCCCTGCCTTGTCAGTGAGGTGCTGATTCCTCCTGTTGTAAAGTTGTGCATCACCCCCTGCGGGCTTCGCAGCATGTGCCTCCGTGTTTTCATGCTACCCTTCCCTGACAGTAAGGTTGAGGATAAAATAATATTAGCTGCGGCCCTCCCCTCCAACTTGGCTCAATATTAACTGCTGCAGCTGGAGCCCCCTATAGTCCACTCTGCCTGTTAAACTTGTATTGGAGTGGAGGAAGTTGAAAATCACAACTTTCCCATGAAAATATTGTGATTTTACCGCGCACATAAGCAGCCACGGCGTGTGCCCTGGGGTGGCGCCAGGGCCTTCACAGTTAAGAGGCTGGGCACTCGCCACGTCCTCTGAAGTTTCTGTTGACTGATTTTTTATCACCCTAATTACCAGGGCCGGACTGGCTACCGGGCGTTTTTCTGTGCTGCCAAGCTGGCGGCTGATTTTGCTGCGGTGGGGGCTGATTTCGTTAATGGGGACCTGCGTGTGCTTTTAAATAAACATTTAAAAACAAATGTTTTTAAGCACACGCAGGTCCCCATCAACAAAATCAGCCCCCAGCTCGGCAGCACAGCAAAACGCCCGGTACCAAGCCGCGGTCGGTGGTAGGAGTGCTGCCGGGCGGTGACGTGGGGAGGGGGCGGGGCAGGGTGGGGGGTAGTAAACTATGGATTACGGAGGTTTACAGGTAAGTAAACATATAAATAAATAAAACGAATATCGTTGCGCGCACTGCATCCCCAAATGCGATGCAGTGCACGCAACGAAATTTGTTTTATTTATTTATATGTTTACTTACCTGTAAACCTCCGTAATCCATAGTTTACTACCCCCCACCCTGCCCCTCCCCCTCCCCACGTCACCGCCCAGCAGCACTCCTACCACCAACCGTGGCTGCCGGTAGCCAGTCCGGCCCTGCTAATTACGAACACCCCGACGCCAACAGAAAGGAGCCAAGGCCCATGGATGGCACTGCAGCAGGGATCGATGGGCTCTCTGGGCCAGTGACCTCGGAGAGCGAGGACTTCCCGGAGAGGCTGAAACTCCGGCCTCTACATGAACAGACAGCGACCAGGGATGACTTGCAAGAGAAGCACTAGAGGGCTCTGGTCACGAGGCAGCAGCTCCCATCGCCTCCTGCATCTCCCAGATGCATCCATTCTGCTGGGAACCTGGGGTGAGTTCATTTTCTAACCTTCATGTAGTTTGAGGGCAGGCGCGCTAACAAATAGATCTGCATTAGGAATCAGAGTGACCACCAGAGAGTCTGGAGTCAACAGGAGTCGGTATTTGTGTTATTATATTAACACACACAGATATTTACTTTGGCCGAGGCCGCAGATGAGAAAGTCAGTCCGGACTCGATGACTGTGGCAGGTGGAGATCCATAATTGCAGGCTGCGAGTCTCCTCTGCAAGGCTGGCTGCAGCAGGCAGGCTCAGGCCGTGAGCCAGAGCGGGCAGTGGCATTTCAGGTTTGGCTCCGGCCCGCCTCCAGTAATAATTGTCCAGACAGAGGCTTTCCTGACTCCTGTTGAGTCCTGGGCAGGGTCGTCCAGTGACAGGCAGTCATTGGACACATACTATCTCAAGGATGTCAGGCTGACAGAGCAGCGCCCCGGGGAATCGCAATAATGGATTGTGATACATTGTATGCAGTTGAGTGAGTGTGAAATTGCCAGCAGCTTTAACTCCGGTGGGAGCCCTAAGCTGGCTGCAGGAGCAGTGCGCACGCCACGTGCGGCGCGCTGCCACACTTAACAGCTTTAGGCAGTGACAACTGAGACACATGCATATGCATATGCGTGACAATGCATTTCAGTGCGGTAATGCAGAGTACCACACTGAAATGCGTTAGTCTAACGCATGATGCGTGATACTTGGCAGGACTGCATTTGTACTGTGCTAAGGTAAGCTTCACTGAGTGTGATTCTAACCTCAGCGTCACTGCTGTGCACAGGAAGATGATGAAACTTTCCACTGAAGAATATGCACTCTTCACATGGTCATACAGGATTGCAACTCCCCTGTTTACATATATGATATATATTATTTTTTTATAATAATTGCACACTATATTAATTTTTAGAATGTATGCCATGTGATGCATATGAGTTTATACAATGTCAAAATGTATATGACTTTTTAAATATTTGTATTTGTAGGTATTTTTTTTTTTTATTTGTACACTGTAGTGTAAATGAGTGCTTGCAGCATCTAAAGTGATATGATGTGATGCTTACCTGGCCCATGGCCAGTGCTCTGATTATTAGGATATGCAAATTAGGTGTCATTATAATTGGTACTGACAGCCTAGCTGTAAGTCCCAGTATATAATAGGGCATATAGGTTTAGAGGTCCAGTAGATTTAACCCCTTCGATGCTCATGACGGAGCGGTTCCGTCATGAGCATCGGTTGGGCTGTGCTTATGACGGAACCGCTCCGTCATGAGCACAGCCCCTGGGGGAAGCGCTGGCGCTCCCCCCCTGGGGCATCGATCTTGCCCCCACAGAGGGGGATGGCAGCGGAAGAGTTTCCGCTGCCACCCCCGGCCCCCCCACGCTTTCCCATGACGTCAGCGCGCACAGCGCGCGCTGACGTCATCAGGAAGCGCTGGACGCGCTGGAAATCATTTCTTTCCAGCGCGTCCAGAGGGAGGGTGAGTGTTTGTTGGTGCGGTGGGGCGGGGGGCCCAAATCTGGATGCCTTGAGGCATCGGGGGAGAGGAAACTGTGTTTCCTCTCCCCTGATGTCTCAATGCAGGGCATTCCTGGGGCACGATCGCGCACAGCGTCGCGATCGTGCACCAGGAATGTCCCACTAGACACCAGGAATTCCTTTTTTTCTATAAAGGAAGCGACCCCTTGGGCAAGGGTTGCTTCCTAAGGGGGCAAATAAATTAAAGACTTTTCTGCCCCCCCTGGGGATAGATCGGCCGATTTTTGGCCGTTTGTGGACCCAGGGGGGGGCAGAAAACCCCACTAGACACCAGGGATTTTGTTTAATTGTAAATGGAAGCGACCCCTTGAGCAAGGGTCGCTTCCAGGGGCTAAATTTAAAAAAAAAGTATATTCTGCCCCCCCTGGGGACAGATAGCCTGATTTTTTTGGCGTTTCTGGACCCAGGGGGGGCAGAAAAGCCCAATAGAGGCAGGGAATTTGTTTTTTTTAAAAATTGGAAGCGACCCCTTGGGCAAGGGTTACTTCCAGGGGCCATATTTAAAAAAAAATTATATTCTACCCCCCCTGGGGGCAGATCGGTTTGTGTATTTGGCCAGGGGGGGGCATAAAACCCCATTAGACACCAGGGAGAGTTTTAAATTTTAAATGGAAGCGACCCCTTGGCCAAGGGTCGCTTCCTTATGGGCCTAAATCATTTTTAAGACTTTTCTGCCCCCCCTGGGGACAGATCACCTGCATTTTATGGCATTTCTGGCCCGGGGGTGGGGGGCAGAATAGCCCACTAGAGCCAGGTATCTAAAAGTAAATAAATTGTCCGCTTCCAGGGGACATATATTTTTATGTGTATTTGGCCTTTCTGCTCCCATTTGGGTAGTGACATAGCATGTTATAATGTTGTTTTATTTCTTGTGAATTGCAATTGTAATGCTTTATTTCTCCTTTTTTGTTAGGTCAAGGTTTTTGCTCCTTAGACTGTTCCAGGTTGCGGTTTCATTACTGTTTGCGTAGTTGCATGTGTTTGGTAAGAGACGTTTTTTGTACAGTGTAAATGAGTTTTATTTCTCTGCATGAATGTGTTTTTGCGAATGGTGTAATAATAGCAGTATGTTTGGCTTCTGTTTTTGAGTGTCAAAAACGTTTTGCATTTGTGCTCGATGTGTATTTTGTTGTATTGTGAGTAATTGGTTTTGTTTTTTTCTTTCTAGTGGGATATCGTTGGTTTTTGCTGTGTCTCTGCAGACTAGGTGCTGGTGAGTGTAGCTGTCTCTTGTAAGTGAATCGTATAGTTTTTGAGTATATAGATCTTTGTGATAAAGGCACACATTTTTTTACTTACTTGCTTTGCACAGTGTTGGTTGTTGTTGACTTGTTTGTGCAGTCTCCTTTCTTAGTAAGGATAATGGCTAGCCGCAGGATTACTGCTCAGCAGGTTGTTGGTATGTTTTTTGAGTCTTCCTCTGACCATGGTTCAGAGACTGACTCTGCATCTGAGGCAGAGGAGGCAGGGGACGATTCAGGCAGTGAGTTTTCTCTCCACATGGAATCAAGCTACTCTCAGTGCGGATGAAGTGCCTGTGTTAGAGGAGGACATTGATGTGCCGATAGTGCGGCAAGAGGCATCTGGGCTGCAGCCTGGGGCTGCAAGGCTTCCTGTTGGTGTAGTGCGGCAAGAGGCATCTGGGCTGCAGCCTGGGGCTGCAAGGCTTCCTGTTGGTGTAGTGGGGCAAGAGGCATCTGGGCTGCAGCCTGGGGCAGCAAGGCTTCCCGTTGGTGTAGTGCGGCAAGAGGCATCTGGGCTGCAGCCTGGGGCTGCAAGGCTTCCCGTTGAAAGTGCTGACCTCTGGGTTGCCCCAGGCATGGTGCAGCCGGCATTGCCAGACTTTACTGGTGTTCCAGGGTGTAGAGTGAATACTGAAAACTTTTTGCCGATACATTTTTTTCAGTTGTTTATGGACGATGTGTTTTTGGCAGAGATTGTTGAGCGGACTAATTTGTATGCCGAACAGTTTTTGAGGGACAACAGTGCCAGCCTTAAGCCCCACTCTAGAGCTACCCGGTGGACTCCCACAAATTTGGAAGAGATGAAGAAGTTCTGAGGTTTAACTTTTTTGATGGGCTTGCTAAGGAAGCCATCAATGTCTTCATATTGGTCTACTAGTCCCTTGATGGCAACGGCTATATTTCCGGCAGTCATGAGTCGTGATAGGTATTTGCTTCTGATTCGGATGATGCATTTTGTCGATAATGGTTTAGCGTTGCCACGAGATCACTCTGAATGTGACCGTCTTTTTAAGATTCGGCCTGTCATTGATCACTTTGTTGATCGATTTTCTGAGGTCTATGCTCCTGGGAAGGAAATTGCAGTGGATGAGTCTTTGGTGTTGTTCAAGGGCCGCTTGGTTTTTAGGCAATACATTCCTAGTAAGAGGGCACGCTATGGAATTAAGCTGTATATGCTGTGTGACAGTAGGACTGGATATGTCTCTAATTTCAGGGTGTACACCGGTAAGGAATCCAGGATTAACCCCCTGGTTGTCCGTCCACTTTTGGAGTGACTGAGAAAATTGTGTGGGAACTTGGTAGAGGATTTTTTAACAAAGGCCACCATTTATATGTAGATAACTTCTACACTGGTGTGCGGTTGTTCAGGGAATTGGCCAAAGTGGACACTGTTGCTTGTGGCACAATCCGCTCTAACCGTAAAGGTTTCCCAAAAGAACTTGTTTGCCAAAAGCTTGTGCGGGGACAGTGCAGTGCGTTGCGTTGCGAGGAGCTTCTAGCTGTGAAGTTTTCAGACAGGAGAGATGTCTACATGCTGACTACCATCCATGATGAAAGCACTGCACCTGTGACTGTTTGGGGTCACATTGCTGAAGTGCGCAAACCTGTGTGCATTTTAGACTATAATAGGCACATGGGTGGTGTTGACAGAGTAGATCAGAGGTTAGAACCTTACGCTGCTCTTCGTAAGGCTTACATTGGTATAAGAAGTTTGCTATCCATCTTTTCCACTTGGCAACCTTTAATGCTTTTGTTGTCTTCCAGGATTCTTGTCCTGAGTCAAAGATGACTTTTGTTAAGTTTCAGGAGTCTGTAATAGGCAGCCTTGTTTTAGTGGAACAGGCAAGTGTTCCTAGAGTTGGATTGGTGGAGGATGTTGCTAGATTGAAAGATCAAATTAAAGAAGGAGGGAATCACCCCAATATCTAGTAAAGGGACGGGGTACAACTACGACAAAGACACAAGTGTCCCTATATTATAAAAAGGAAAAAATACCTCCCCTGGACCGAGTGTCTATTAAGTTGTATAGGCTGAAACACAGTAATCAGTCTGTATACTTGTACAATGTAATGCCCAGAAAATTCTTAGTTAAAAACAAAAACTAGTTAAAAGGTTTTATTAAAATAATTTGTCACATATTCATACAATTAAACAGATAAACAACATTACTATTCCTCCCAATATAGGTTACAGTCTCATTTATTACACATATAGAAAGTCATAATCTCATTTCATTACACAAATAGATAAAAACTCTAAAAACAGTCGACGCAGCGTTTCGGTGATATCTCAATGTTTTCACCTTCCTCAGGACTACAAAAAGTTTTCATCAGATCTAAATAATAAAAATACATTGTTTAGCAAAATATACTCATCATGAACTTGTCATACTAAACATACCCTTTTCCTAATACTGTTTTCAGCATATCACTAATTTTATTCTATACATCAACTACTATTTCTTTACACTCGGTCCCCCAAGTTAATATTAAAAATTGTGACCTACTTTATATATCACTTTCTTTTGTGTTAATCCGTTGTGTTGATACACCCTTTACATCAACACACCTTTGATTTCTTAAAATAGAGATAGGATATGTATAATATGAATGCCACGGTGTTTCTGAGGTACCCTTAGTGACTAAACAGAACACTCATATATACTTTAAAATTCTCCATCTACATTGTTGCCATATGGTCTATAGACAAGCTTAAAGAATATCTTTTTGAATTCGATAATACAAGCTTGTTTCTAATTGTATGGTGAGAGGGGAACAAGCACTCACGTCTATAACAAATTGAAACCATTCAGTATCTTTATTTGTCATCCCCAAACTCAACCCGATTGCTAGCAGCGTTTTATAGCGACTACTACTTTTTCAAGGTATAAATCTATCATTATTTTATTCTACGAAACTCATCGCATACCTTTTGGTAACAGTTGTAAATTCTTTCTAGCTGTCCGTTAGAGCCACCATACTATTCAGGGCAATGGAGTTGGAAATAGAGACTCGACACTGTCTCCGTCTAAAAAAACGAGACATATTTATCACATATTGCTTAATTGAGCCTACTATATTTGAAAAATGTATTGGTATTCTTAAAACATGCTTACCTATTCAGATCAGACAATATGCCGTCCCATATAAGTCGCTTTATATTAGAAAAACAGGATTCGACGTTTTAAACATTGACGATGCCTTTGTTATATATTGAGGTTCATTTGTTGACCTTAAGCGCTTTGGATAATCTATAAGGAAAACAACGTGCATAAGGATATCTTAAAATCAACGTCTCCATCTACAAACTGTTTGTTATGGGATAATTTAATTATAACAGAAGTATGCTGCATACGATATGGGCTCACTAAACTCTACATCAAAGCCATAGAACTTTCTGTTTAATTATAGATTCAGAATGACTTAGCGTTATCAGCTATGTAGGTTTATATAACGCTCCTCATCAGTATTTATTGATTATATGAATTCTATTTATATTCACTAAGTCCATATGTTAATTGAACCTCTACTTACATTTGGATCGGTACACTGTTTCACCTTCATTCAATAGCACCAAGCTTCTAATATCCCATACTACCAATAAAAGCGGTCAGAGTTAGAAATACCATACACCGCCTCATCCATTATCTAAGTTCTCTTTGGAAAAAATCGCTTATGGGGGTATATATTCTTAAGCCAATATTTAAGATTAGTAAAATATCTTACTTGAGACGCTAGAGTCAGGTATATTTAGTATGTTTTAAATTCAAAACAGACACTCCATCGTCTCCTACTCACCAAATCGGGAAAGAGCGGCCTCCCTGCTCTAACGGACTTCCGTAATCAGGATATATTACGCTTCCGGGTTCCGGACCTATTTATATTACTCGTCGGTGATCACGTGACTGACGTCACGTGGAATTTTTAAAACTATTCGAAAAATAGAAAGTGAAGAGTAAAAAGTAAAAACGGCCGCTACCTCAATGTTACATGCATTAAGGTAATTTCCTATATTGGGTGATATCACCCAATACAAATGCTGTTTGGAAACGATCAACCTACCTAATCTATTAAAACATTATCCGCATTTGTAAACGCTACCAATGGCGGCCATCTTGTAGTGTTATACTATCAGTACAACTGGCAGAGTTTGAATACTATCATATTATCGAAGATACTCTTCACAAGAGAGTATAGTTTCAAAATGGCTTAACTGTCAAAAGGCTGCCGCTGTCCACCATATTAGAATATTGTAATATTATAGTGTTATACCTAGTCGCTCGACAACTCTAAATCGAGAGGTTACGAAAACAATTCGCACAGCTGATATTTGCTACATAATTTGAATAAAAAACATATTGTTTCAATTATTTGATTTGAGGAACAAAAGGATGTTTAAAAAAATATATATAACGAAAAAAATATCATAAAAAATGTATGTATACGGGAGTTGTTATGTATATACAACAACCCCCAAGGAACATCATCACAGCTCGAAAATCTCTACTAGGTTGCCAGACTGGAAGGTTTGGTATTAACCCACAGGGATTAACATTACTCGGATACAAGGTATATTTATTGTTATTCATTTTATTTACTATATTTCGTAAAGAACATATTCTAAATTCAGTGTTATCTTGATCCTTATAGTGTGTGGTATGCAAAAACCACATACAAATGCAGTTATCATAGCCCAAAAGGACTAGCCAGGACAACATTCTACTGTATTATTCTTTCCCATTCCTCTTTATTATTTAAGCCATTTTTGTAAGTGTTAAAATATGACATATAGAATTGTTCACGTTTTTTCCTTTTAGCCATTTGGTCTCCTCCTCGCGCACTAATTTGAATTACTTCTATGCCACTCCATTTTAATTGAGCAATAGTATGATTTTTTTCGATCCAATGTTCTACTAGAGGAGCCGTTCTTTTCTTTGTCCTGATTGCTGATTTATGTTCTGTAATCCTAACTCTTATTTCTCGGGATGTTTCTCCGATATAACCCTTGTTGCAGGGGCAAACAATTAGGTAAATTATATTACTCGTCCTACAGTTAATGAAGTTCTTAACCTTATGTGTGATGCCATTATAGGCAATCACACTGCCTTTCAGTATATTCCCGCAACTCTTGCAAGAATTACAGGGAAAATTGCCGACAGGAAACGGGGTATTACCAATGCTACGTTGTTTACACTCTGTCTGTTCTCTATAAGTATGTACCAGTCGATTACGAATGGTGCGGTTCCGTCTGAAAGAGAACATAGGTTTAGGAAGTCTTACATTGTTCTTATCAATTAACAATTTCCAATTTCTATTTATTATATTCTTGACCTTGTTACTAATGCTACTGAAGTTAGTCACAAAAATCAAGGGAAGTTTCTGTGTAGTTGTTTCAGGATCTTTAGTAATAAACAATGATTCTCTCTCATAGTATTTTGCTCTTTTGTATGCCTGCCTAGTAAGTCTTTTTGGGTAACCCCTATCAAGGAGTTTTCTGGTTAAGACATCTGCGTGTCGGTTAAAATCTTTAATATCCGTGCAGTTACGTCTAATTCTTAAATACTGTCCAAATGGAATGTTATCCTTTTGGCAGGCCGGATGATTACTTTGATAATGGAGCATGGTGTTGCGATCTGTGGGTTTCGTATAAAGTTCTACTTGTAATTTCCCAGTATTGTGTTTAATCTTGATGTCCAAGAAATCGCAACTCTCTTTGTTAATGTTAGAGGTGAATTTTAAGTTTATGTCTCCTAAGTTAAGCCATTCTATAAATTCCATAAGAGATGTTTTCGCACCCTTCCACATGAAAAAAACATCATCGATATAGCGGGACCAGCATGAAATATTTTCGTAAAAGGTGCCGCTGTATTAAATATATGTTTGTCCTCAAAGGCCGCTACATACAGACAGGCTAAACTAGGAGCGCAGGTCGCTCCCATGCTGGTCCCCTTGATTTGTTTATAATAATCAGTGCCAAATAAAAATATATTGTTTTTCAGAATGACTTCTGTGCATTCAATTATAAATAGGGAATGTGGAGAGAGTTCACCTTTGTCATCAACTAAGAGGCCCTCTAACATCCTGATGGTATCATCTTGTGGTATATTCGTATAGAGGGCCTCTATATCTAAGGTGACTAGCCACTGAGAATCCATATTATATTGAAGTTTTTCAATTTTGCTTATCATGGCAGTGGTATCCTTAATATAGGCTTTTTGGCGTACCACCAATGGTTGTAGAAACTTGTCCACATATTTGCTTAGTGGTTCTGTCAAAGAGTCTATACTTGAAACAATGGGTCTCATAGGAGGATCATGAAGATCCTTATGCACCTTTGGTAATCCATAAATTGCTGGCAATCTTGGGTTGGTATTTGTCAAGAATCTATACTCATCAAGACACAAAATCTCATCTTCTTTCGCGAAATATAAAAGTCTTGTCACTCTACTAATTAATGCATTCCACTCTTCCCTATTAGACTTCTGATAATGTAAGGTGTTTTTTAAAAGAGTGAGCATCCTATTATTATAGTAATCAGTATCCATAACAATAATACTCCCACCTTTATCTCCTGGTTTGATAGTCAATTCTTTTCATTGTTCTAAATTATTGAGAGCTATCTTTTCAGCAGGGCTTAAGTTATTTTGCCAATACAATTTCTTTGTAAGGAGATCATCAATATTTTTCTCAACAACCTTTTCAAATAAATCAATGTTTTTATTTACAAGGTTTAAAGAGGGAGTCCATTTGGATTTAGGTTTTAAGTCTGACTTATTAATAGAGAGGGTATCTTCACATTCTTTATTACTAAAAAAGTCATTAAGTCGAATTTTTCTAAAAAACTTTGTAGATCTCTTTCCAGATTGAATCTATCTACTGGTGCACACATTGCATATCCTAATCCTTTCTCTAATATAGACATCTCATCACTATTAAGAACCCTACTCGAGAGATTGATAATTGGGGCTTTCTTGCCTAATCCCACCCTGTTTGACTCCTGGTCTTCATGTAAGGGCGTTTTTGTGGTGGATTCTGGGAGTAGTAGTTCCCTCTCCCCCTCCCTCTGCCACGATTCTGACCAGGATTGGCTTGACGCTGTTCTAAAAAAGAGAAGGTTTCTCTGCTTGTGCCCGGAGTCGGCTCCCCGGGTCTTCTTGAATCCTGTATGTTATCATTCTCAGATTCTGAGCTTGTATAAGAGGTATCTAGGAATGTAACTCTTTTTTTGGGGAAATTTCTCCTAGGTTGTTTCCAAGTATTCCTGTTATACATATCTTCTCTAGGTCTATCATAATAGTCCTTCTGTAAATAAGGATAAACGTGTTCTAAATTATATTTTGTCACATCTTCCCTAAATTTATTAGACTTTTTGTTTAGAAGGTATTCCCTATAACCTGATATATCTTTTTGAATTTCTTCCAGCTTTTTTTTGGCGTCCTCTAGGGAGGTACTTTCTCTTAGTTTTGCTTCCATTTCTTCAATCTCCTTTCTCTCAATAATGAGTATCTCATGAGCTGTTTCTATGATTAATAACATCCAGTCCCGACTGCACCGGTTGGCAATGAATGTCCAATTTTCAATAAATTTGGGATTCTTTATAAAAATACCCGGTTCATTTTTAACTTGCAATCCTCTAGGTATTATCCCCTTCTTACAGTATTCAATCAAAAAATCAGCATGTAATTCGGTTCTAATGATCTTTTTTTTATTATTCCATAGTTCTCTCCATCTATCCTCATCGCAATTATTAGCGGTAACTGAGGAAATGTTTTTTGAAGTACCATTTATGATCTTATTGAATTGTTCTTCTGAGAAACTATAAGTTCTAAGTGTGTCCATCATCAATTAGAATGTCAATCCAAATTACATGGGTCAAGCAACACAAACTCCCCAGCTAACAAGCTGTACAAAGGCAAATTAAAGAAGGAGGAGTCACCCCAATATCTAGTAAAGGGACGGGGTACAACTACGACAAAGACACAAGTGTCCCTATATTATAAAAAAGGAAAAAATACCTCCCCTGGACCGAGTGTCTATTAAGTTGTATAGGCTGAAACACAGTAATCAGTCTGTATACTTGTACAATGTAATGCACAGAAAATTCTTAGTTAAAAACAAAAACTAGTTAAAAAGGTTTTATTAAAATAATTTGTCACATATTCATACAATTAAACAGATAAACAACATTACTATTCCTCCCAATATAGGTTACAGTCTCATTTATTACACATATAGAAAGTCATAATCTCATTTCATTACACAAATAGATAATAAAAACTCTAAAAACAGTTGACGCAGCGTTTCGGTGATATCTCAATGTTTTCACCTTCCTCAGGACTACAAAAAGTTTTCATCAGATCTAAATAATAAAAATACATTGTTTATCAAAATATACTCATCATGAACTTGTCATACTAAACATACCCTTTTCCTAATACTGTTTTCAGCATATCACTCACTTTATTCTATACATCAACTACTATTTCTTTACACTCGGTCCCCCAAGTTAATATTAAAAATTGTGACTTACTTTATATATCACTTTTCTTTTGTGTTAATCCGTTGTGTTGATACACCCTTTACATCAACACACCTTTGATTTCTTAAAATAGAGATAGGATATGTATAATATGAATGCCACGGTGTTTCTGAGGTACCCTTAGTGACTAAACAGAACACTCATGTATACTTTAAAATTCTCCATCTACTTTGTTGCCATATGGTCTATAGACAAGCTTAAAGAATATCTTTTTGAATTCGATAATACAAGCTTGTTTCTAATTGTATGGTGAGAGGGAACAAGCACTCACGTCTATAACAAATTGAAACCATTCAGTATCTTTATTTGTCATCCCCAAACTCAACCCGATTGCTAGCAGCGTTTTATAGCGACTACTACTTTTTCAAGGTATAAATCTATCATTATTTTATTCTACGAAACTCATCGCATACCTTTTGGTAACAGTTGTAAATTCTTTCTAGCTGTCCGTTAGAGCCACCATACTATTCAGGGCAATGGAGTTGGAAATAGAGACTCGACACTGTCTCCGTCTAAAAAAACGAGACATATTTATCACATATTGCTTAATTGAGCCTACTATATTTGAAAAATTTATTGGTATTCTTAAAACACGCTTACCTATTCAGATCAGACAATATGCCGTCCCATATAAGTCGCTTTATATTAGAAAAACAGGAATCGACGTTTTAAACATTGACGATGCCTTTGTTATATATTGAGGTTCATTTGTTGACCTTAAGCGCTTTGGATAATCTATAAGGAAAACAACGTGCATAAGGATATCTTAAAATCAACGTCTCCATCTACAAACTGTTTGTTATGGGATAATTTAATTATAACAGAAGTATGCTGCATACGATATGGGCTCACTAAACTCTACATCAAAGCCATAGACCTTTCTGTTTAATTATAGATTCAGAATGACTTAGCGTTATCAGCTATTTAGGTTTATATAACGCTCCTCATCAGTATTTATTGATTATATGAATTCTATTTATATTCACTAAGTCCATATGTTAATTGAACCTCTACTTACATTTGGATCGGTACACTGTTTCACCGTCATTCAATAGCACCAAGCTTCTAATATCCCATACTACCAATAAAAGCGGTCAGAGTTAGAAATACCATACACCGCCTCATCCATTATCTAAGTTCTCTTTGGAAAAAATCGCTTATGGGGGTATATATTCTTAAGCCAATATTTAAGATTAGTAAAATATCTTACTTGAGACGCTAGAGTCAGGTATATTTAGTATGTTTTAAATTCAAAACAGACACTCCATGGTCTCCTACTCACCAAATCGGGAAAGAGCGGCCTCCCTGCTCTAACGGACTTCCGTAATCAGGATATATTACGCTTCCGGGTTCCGGACCTATTTATATTACTCGTCGGTGATCACGTGACTGACGTCACGTGGAATTTTTAAAACTATCGAAAAATAGAAAGTGAAGAGTAAAAAGTAAAAACGGCCGCTACCTCAATGTTACATGCATTAAGGTAATTTCCTATATTGGGTGATATCACCCAATACAAATGCTGTTTGGAAACGATCAACCTACCTAATCTATTAAAACATTATCCGCATTTGTAAACGCTACCAATGGAGGCCATCTTGTAGTGTTATACTATCAGTACAACTGGCAGAGTTTGAATACTATCATATTATCGAAGATACTCTTCACAAGAGAGTATAGTTTCAAAATGGCTTAACTGTCAAAAGGCTGCCGCTGTCCACCATATTAGAATATTGTAATATTATAGTGTTATACCTAGTCGCTCGACAACTCTAAATCGAGAGGTTACGAAAACAATTCGCACAGCTGATATTTGCTACATAATTTGAATAAAAAACATATCGTTTCAATTATTTGATTTGAGGAACAAAAGGATGTTTAAAAAAATATATATAACGAAAAAAATATCATAAAAAATGTATGCATACGGGAGTTGTTATGTATATACAACAACCCCCAAGGAACATCATCACAGCTCAAAAATCTCTACTAGGTTGCCAGACTGGAAGGTTTGGTATTAACCCACAGGGATTAACATTACTCGGATACAAGGTATATTTATTGTTATTCATTTTATTTACTATATTTCGTAAAGAACATATTCTAAATTCAGTGTTATCTTGATCCTTATAGTGTGTGGTATGCAAAAACCACATACAAATGCAGTTATCATAGCCCAAAAGGACTAGCCAGGACAACATTCTACTGTATTATTCTTTCCCATTCCTCTTTATTATTTAAGCCATTTTTGTAAGTGTTAAAATATGACATATAGAATTGTTCACGTTTTTCCTTTTAGCCATTTGGTCTCCTCCTCGCGCACTAATTTGAATTACTTCTATGCCACTCCATTTTAATTGAGCAATAGTATGATTTTTTCGATCCAATGTTCTACTAGAGGAGCCGTTCTTTTCTTTGTCCTGATTGCTGATTTATGTTCTGTAATCCTAACTCTTATTTCTCGGGATGTTTCTCCGATATAACCCTTGTTGCAGGGGCAAACAATTAGGTAAATTATATTACTCGTCCTACAGTTAATGAAGTTCTTAACCTTATGTGTGATGCCATTATAGGCAATCACACTGCCTTTCAGTATATTCCCGCAACTCTTGCAAGAATTACAGGGAAAATTGCCGACAGGAAACGGGGTATTACCTATGCTACGTTGTTTACACTCTGTCTGTTCTCTATAAGTATGTACCAGTCGATTACGAATGGTGCGGTTCCGTCTGAAAGAGAACATAGGTTTAGGAAGTCTTACATTGTTCTTATCAATTAACAATTTCCAATTTCTATTTATTATATTCTTGACCTTGTTACTAATGCTACTGAAGTTTGTCACAAAAATCAAGGGAAGTTTCTGTGTAGTTGTTTCAGGATCTTTAGTAATAAACAATGATTCTCTGTCATAGTATTTTGCTCTTTTGTATGCCTGCCTAGTAAGTCTTTTTGGGTAACCCCTATCAAGGAGTTTTCTGGTTAAGACATCTGCGTGTCGGTTAAAATCTTTAATATCCGTGCAGTTACGTCTAATTCTTAAATACTGTCCAAATGGAATGTTATCCTTTTGGCAGGCCGGATGATTACTTTGATAATGGAGCATGGTGTTGCGATCTGTGGGTTTCGTATAAAGTTCTACTTGTAATTTCCCAGTATTGTGTTTAATCTTGATGTCCAAGAAATCGCAACTCTCTTTGTTAATGTTAGAGGTGAATTTTAAGTTTATGTCTCCTAAGTTAAGCCATTCTATAAATTCCATAAGAGATGTTTTCGCACCCTTCCACATGAAAAAAACATCATCGATATAGCGGGACCAGCATGAAATATTTTCGTAAAAAGGTGCCGCTGTATTAAATATATGTTTGTCCTCAAAGGCCGCTACATACAGACAGGCTAAACTAGGAGCGCAGGTCGCTCCCATGCTGGTCCCCTTGATTTGTTTATAATAATCAGTGCCAAATAAAAATATATTGTTTTTCAGAATGACTTCTGTGCATTCAATTATAAATAGGGAATGTGTAGAGAGTTCACCTTTGTCATCAACTAAGAGGCCCTCTAACATCCTGATGGTATCATCTTGTGGTATATTCGTATAGAGGGCCTCTATATCTAAGGTGACTAGCCACTGAGAATCCATATTATATTGAAGTTTTTCAATTTTGCTTATCATGGCAGTGGTATCCTTAATATAGGCTTTTGGCGTACCACCAATGGTTGTAGAAACTTGTCCACATATTTGCTTAGTGGTTCTGTCAAAGAGTCTATACTTGAAACAATGGGTCTCATAGGAGGATCATGAAGATCCTTATGCACCTTTGGTAATCCATAAATTGCTGGCAATCTTGGGTTGGTATTTGTCAAGAATCTATACTCATCAAGACACAAAATCTCATCTTCTTTCGCGAAATCTAAAAGTCTCGTCACTCTACTAATTAATGCATTCCACTCTTCCCTATTAGACTTCTGATAATGTAATGTGTTTTTTAAAAGGGTGAGCATCCTATTATTATAGTCATCAGTATCCATAACAATAATACTCCCACCTTTATCTCCTGGTTTGATAGTCAATTCTTTACATTGTTCTAAATTATTGAGAGCTATCTTTTCAGCAGGGCTTAAGTTATTTTGCCAATACAATTTCTTTGTAAGGAGATCATCAATATTTTTCTCAACAACCTTTTCAAATAAATCAATGTTTTTATTTACAATGTTTAAAGAGGAGTCCATTTGGATTTAGGTTTTAAGCCTGACTTATTAATAGAGAGGGTATCTTCACATTCTTTATTACTAAAAAAGTCATTAAGTCGAATTTTTCTAAAAAAACTTTGTAGATCTCTCTCCAGATTAAATCTATCTACTGGTGCACACATTGCATATCCTAATCCTTTCTCTAATATAGACATCTCATCACTATTAAGAACCCTACTCGAGAGATTGATAATTGGGGCTTTCTTGCCTAATCCCACCCTGTTTGACTCCTGGTCTTCATGTAAGGGCGTTTTGTGGTGGATTCTGGGAGTAGTAGTTCCCTCTCCCCTCCCTCTGCCACGATTCTGACCAGGATTGGCTTGACGCTGTTCTAAAAAGAGAAGGTTTCTCTGCTTGTGCCCGGAGTCGGCTCCCGGGTCTTCTTGAATCCTGTATGTTATCATTCTCAGATTCTGAGCTTGTATAAGAGGTATCTAGGAATGTAACTCTTTTTTGGGGAAATTTCTCCTAGGTTGTTGCCAAGTATTCCTGTTATACATATCTTCTCTAGGTCTATCATAATAGTTCTTCTGTAAATAAGGATAAACGTGTTCTAAATTATATTTTGTCACATCTTTCCTAAATTTATTAGACTTTTTGTTTAGAAGGTATTCCCTATAACCTGATATATCTTTTGAATTTCTTCCAGCTTTTTTGGCGTCCTCTAGGGAGGTACTTTCTCTTAGTTTTGCTTCCATTTCTTCAATCTCCTTTCTCTCAATAATGAGTATCTCATGAGCTGTTTCTATGATTAATAACATCCAGTCCCGACTGCACCGGTTGGCAATGAATGTCCAATTTTAAATAAATTTGGGATTCTTTATAAAAATACCCGGTTCGTTTTTAACTTGCAATCCTCTAGGTATTATCCCCTTCTTACAGTATTCAATCAAAAAATCAGCATGTAATTCGGTTCTAATGGTCTTTTTTTTATTATTCCATAGTTCTCTCCATCTATCCTCATCGCAATTATTAGCGGTAACTGAGGAAATGTTTTTTGAAGTACCATTTATGATCTTATTGAATTGTTGTTCTGAGAAACTATAAGTTCTAAGTGTGTCCATCACCAATTAGAATGTCAACCCAAATTACATGGGTCAAGCAACACAAACTCCCCAGCTAACAAGCTGTACAAAGGCAAATTAAAGAAGGAGGGAGTCACCCCAATATCTAGTAAAGGGACGGGGTACAACTACGACAAAGACACAAGTGTCCCTATATTATAAAAAAGGAAAAAAATACCTCCCCTGGACCGAGTGTCTATTAAGTTGTATAGGCTGAAACACAGTAATCAGTCTGTATACTTGTACAATGTAATGCCCAGAAAATTCTTAGTTAAAAACAAAAACTAGTTAAAAAGGTTTTATTAAAATAATTTGTCACATATTCATACAATTAAACAGATAAACAACATTACTATTCCTCCCAATATAGGTTACAGTCTCATTTATTACACATATAGAAAGTCATAATCTCATTTCATTACACAAATAGATAAAAACTCTAAAAACAGTCGACGCAGCGTTTCGGTGATATCTCAATGTTTTCACCTTCCTCAGGACTTTTAATTTTAAAGTATACATGAGTGTTCTGTTTAGTCACTAAGGGTACCTCAGAAACACCGTGGCATTCATATTATACATATCCTATCTCTATTTTAAGAAATCAAAGGTGTGTTGATGTAAAGGGTGTATCAACACAACGGATTAACACAAAAGAAAAGTGATATATAAAGTAGGTCACAATTTTTAATATTAACTTGGGGGACCGAGTGTAAAGAAATAGTAGTTGATGTATAGAATAAAATTAGTGATATGCTGAAAACAGTATTAGGAAAAGGGTATGTTTAGTATGACAAGTTCAAGATGAGTATATTTTGCTAAACAATGTATTTTTATTATTTAGATCTGATGAAAACTTTTTGTAGTCCTGAGGAAGGTGAAAACATTGAGATATCACCGAAACGCTGCGTCGACTGTTTTTAGAGTTTTTATCTATTTGTGTAATGAAATGAGATTATGACTTTCTATATGTGTAATAAATGAGACTGTAACCTATATTGGGAGGAATAGTAATGTTGTTTATCTGTTTAATTGTATGAATATGTGACAAATTATTTTAATAAAACCTTTTTAACTAGTTTTTGTTTTTAACTAAGAATTTTCTGGGCATTACATTGTACAAGTATACAGACTGATTACTGTGTTTCAGCCTATACAACTTAATAGACACTCGGTCCAGGGAGGTATTTTTTCCTTTTTATAATATAGGGACACTTGTGTCTTTGTCGTAGTTGTACCCCGTCCCTTTACTAGATATTGGGGTGACTCCTCCTTCTTTAATTTGCCTTTGTACAGCTTGTTAGCTGGGGAGTTTGTGTTGCTTGACCCATGTAATTTGGGTTGACATTCTAATTGATGATGGACACACTTAGAACTTATAGTTTCTCAGAAGAACAATTCAATAAGATCATAAATGGTACTTCAAAAAACATTTCCTCAGTTACCGCTAATAATTGCGATGAGGATAGATGGAGAGAACTATGGAATAATAAAAAAGACCATTAGAACCGAATTACATGCTGATTTTTTGATTGAATACTGTAAGAAGGGGATAATACCTAGAGGATTGCAAGTTAAAAACGAACCGGGTATTTTTATAAAGAATCCCAAATTTATTGAAAATTGGACATTCATTGCCAACCGGTGCAGTCGGGACTGGATGTTATTAATCATAGAAACAGCTCATGAGATACTCATTATTGAGAGAAAGGAGATTGAAGAAATGGAAGCAAAACTAAGAGAAAGTACCTCCCTAGAGGACGCCAAAAAAAAGCTGGAAGAAATTCAAAAAGATATATCAGGTTATAGGGAATACCTTCTAAACAAAAAGTCTAATAAATTTAGGAAAGATGTGACAAAATATAATTTAGAACACGTTTATCCTTATTTACAGAAGGACTATTATGATAGACCTAGAGAAGATATGTATAACAGGAATACTTGGCAACAACCTAGGAGAAATTTCCCCAAAAAAAGAGTTACATTCCTAGATACCTCTTATACAAGCTCAGAATCTGAGAATGATAACATACAGGATTCAAGAAGACCCGGGAGCCGACTCCGGGCACAAGCAGAGAAACCTTCTCTTTTAGAACAGCGTCAAGCCAATCCTGGTCAGAATCGTGGCAGAGGGAGGGAGAGGGAACTACTACTCCCAGAATCCACCACAAAACGCCCTTACATGAAGACCAGGAGTCAAACAGGGTGGGATTAGGCAAGAAAGCCCAAATTATCAATCTCTCGAGTAGGGTTCTTAATAGTGATGAGATGTCTATATTAGAGAAAGGATTAGGATATGCAATGTGTGCACCAGTAAATAGATTCAATCTGGAAAGAGATCTACAAAGTTTTTTTTAGAAAAATTCGACTTAATGACTTTTTTAGTAATAAAGAATGTGAAGATACCCTCTCTATTAATAAGTCAGGCTTAAAACCTAAATCCAAATGGACTCCCTCTTTAAACCTTGTAAATAAAAACATTGATTTATTTGAAAAGGTTGTTGAGAAAAATATTGATGATCTCCTTACAAAGAAATTGTATTGGCAAAATAACTTAAGCCCTGCTGAAAAGATAGCTCTCAATAATTTAGAACAATGTAAAGAATTGACTATCAAACCAGGAGATAAAGGTGGGAGTATTATTGTTATGGATACTGATGACTGTAATAATAGGATGCTCACTCTTTTAAAAAACACATTACATTATCAGAAGTCTAATAGGGAAGAGTGGAATGCATTAATTAGTAGAGTGACGAGACTTTTAGATTTCGCGAAAGAAGATGAGATTTTGTGTCTTGATGAGTATAGATTCTTGACAAATACCAACCCAAGATTGCCAGCAATTTATGGATTACCAAAGGTGCATAAGGATCTTCATGATCCTCCTATGAGACCCATTGTTTCAAGTATAGACTCTTTGACAGAACCACTAAGCAAATATGTGGACAAGTTTCTACAACCATTGGTGGTACGCCAAAAGCCTATATTAAGGATACCACTGCCATGATAAGCAAAATTGAAAAACTTCAATATAACATGGATTCTCAGTGGCTAGTCACCTTAGATATAGAGGCCCTCTATACGAATATACCACAAGATGATACCATCAGGATGTTAGAGGGCCTCTTAGTTGATGACAAAGGTGAACTCTCTCCACATTCCCTATTTATAATTGAATGCACAGAAGTCATTCTGAAAAACAATATATTTTTATTTGGCACTGATTATTATAAACAAATCAAGGGGACCAGCATGGGAGCGACCTGTGCTCCTAGTTTAGCCTGTCTGTATGTAGCGGCCTTTGAGGACAAACATATATTTAATACAGCGGCACCTTTTACGAAAATATTTCATGCTGGTCCCGCTATATCGATGATGTTTTTTTCATGTGGAAGGGTGCGAAAACATCTCTTATGGAATTTATAGAATGGCTTAACTTAGGAGACATAAACTTAAAATTCACCTCTAACATTAACAAAGAGAGTTGCGATTTCTTGGACATCAAGATTAAACACAATACTGGGAAATTACAAGTAGAACTTTATACGAAACCCACAGATCGCAACACCATGCTCCATTATCAAAGTAATCATCCGGCCTGCCAAAAGGATAACATTCCATTTGGACAGTATTTAAGAATTAGACGTAACTGCACGGATATTAAAGATTTTAACCGACACGCAGATGTCTTAACCAGAAAACTCCTTGATAGGGGTTACCCAAAAGACTTACTAGGCAGGCATACAAAAGAGCAAAATACTATGACAGAGAATCATTGTTTATTACTAAAGATCCTGAAACAACTACACAGAAACTTCCCTTGATTTTTGTGACAAACTTCAGTAGCATTAGTAACAAGGTCAAGAATATAATAAATAGAAATTGGAAATTGTTAATTGATAAGAACAATGTAAGACTTCCTAAACCTATGTTCTCTTTCAGACGGAACCGCACCATTCGTAATCGACTGGTACATACTTATAGAGAACAGACAGAGTGTAAACAACGTAGCATTGGTAATACCCCGTTTCCTGTCGGCAATTTTCCCTGTAATTCTTGCAAGAGTTGCGGGAATATACTGAAAGGCAGTGTGATTGCCTATAATGGCATCACACATAAGGTTAAGAACTTCATTAACTGTAGGACGAGTAATATAATTTACCTAATTGTTTGCCCCTGCAACAAGGGTTATATCGGAGAAACATCCCGAGAAATAAGAGTTAGGATTACAGAACATAAATCAGCAATCAGGACAAAGAAAAGAACGGCTCCTCTAGTAGAATATTGGATCGAAAAAATCATACTATTGCTTAATTAAAATGGAGTGGCATAGAAGTAATTCAAATTAGCAGCGAGGAGGAGACCAAATGGCTAAAAGGAAAAAACGTGAACAATTCTATATGTCATATTTTAACACTTACAAAAATGGCTTAAATAATAAAGAGGAATGGGAAAGAATAATACAGTAGAATGTTGTCCTGGCTAGTCCTTTTGGGCTATGATAACTGCATTTGTATGTGGTTTTTGCATACCACACACTATAAGGATCAAGATAACACTGAATTTAGAATATGTTCTTTACGAAATATAGTAAATAAAATGAATAACAGTAAATATACCTTGTATCCGAGTAATGTTAATCCCTGTGGGTTAATACCAAACCTTCCAGTCTGGCAACCTAGTAGAGATTTTTGAGCTGTGATGATGTTCCTTGGGGGTTGTTGTATATACATAACAACTCCCGTATACATACATTTTTATGATATTTTTTCGTTATATATATTTTTTAAACATCCTTTTGTTCCTCAAATCAAATAATTGAAACGATATGTTTTTTATTCAAATTATGTAGCAAAAATCAGCTGTGCGAATTGTTTTCGTAACCTCTCGATTTAGAGTTGTCGAGCGACTAGGTATAACACTATAATATTACAATATTCTAATATGGTGGACAGCGGCAGCCTTTTGACAGTTAAGCCATTTTGAAACTATACTCTCTTGTGAAGAGTATCTTCGATAATATGATAGTATTCAAACTCTGCCAGTTGTACTGATAGTATAACACTACAAGATGGCCGCCATTGGTAGCGTTTACAAATGCGGATAATGTTTTAATAGATTAGGTAGGTTGATCGTTTCCAAACAGCATTTGTATTGGGTGATATCACCCAATATAGGAAATTACCTTAATGCATGTAACATTGAGGTAGCGTCCGTTTTTACTTTTTACTCTTCACTTTCTATTTTTCGAATAGTTTTAAAAATTCCACGTGACGTCAGTCACGTGATCACCGACGAGTAATATAAATAGGTCCGGAACCCGGAAGCGTAATATATTACGGAAGTCCGTTAGAGCAGGGAGGCCGCTCTTTCCCGATTTGGTGAGTAGGAGACGATGGAGTGTCTGTTTTGAATTTAAAACATACTAAATATACCTGACTCTAGCGTCTCAAGTAAGATATTTTACTAATCTTAAATATTGGCTTAAGAATATATACCCCATAAGCGATTTTTTCCAAAGAGAACTTAGATAATGGATGAGGCGGTGTATGGTATTTCTAACTCTGACCGCTTTTATTGGTAGTATGGGATATTAGAAGCTTGGTGCTATTGAATGAAGGTGAAACAGTGTACCGATCCAAATGTAAGTAGAGGTTCAATTAACATATGGACTTAGTGAATATAAATAGAATTCATATAATCAATAAATACTGATGAGGAGCGTTATATAAACCTACATAGCTGATAACGCTAAGTCATTCTGAATCTATAATTAAACAGAAAGGTCTATGGCTTTGATGTAGAGTTTAGTGAGCCCATATCGTATGCAGCATACTTCTGTTATAATTAAATTATCCCATAACAAACAGTTTGTAGATGGAGACGTTGATTTTAAGATATCCTTATGCACGTTGTTTTCCTTATAGATTATCCAAAGCGCTTAAGGTCAACAAATGAACCTCAATATATAACAAAGGCATCGTCAATGTTTAAAAAGTCGATTCCTGTTTTTCTAATATAAAGCGACTTATATGGGACGGCATATTGTCTGATCTGAATAGGTAAGCGTGTTTTAAGAATACCAATACATTTTTCAAATATAGTAGGCTCAATTAAGCAATATGTGATAAATATGTCTCGTTTTTTTAGACGGAGACAGTGTCGAGTCTCTATTTCCAACTCCATTGCCCTGAATAGTATGGTGGCTCTAACGGACAGCTAGAAAGAATTTACAACTGTTACCAAAAGGTATGCGATGAGTTTCGTAGAATAAAATAATGATAGATTTATACCTTGAAAAAGTAGTAGTCGCTATAAAACACTGCTAGCAATCGGGTTGAGTTTGGGGATGACAAATAAAGATACTGAATGTTTTCAATTTGTTATAGACGTGAGTGCTTGTTCCCCTCTCACCATACAATTAGAAACAAGCTTGTATTATCGAATTCAAAAAGATATTCTTTAAGCTTGTCTATAGACCATATGGCAACAAAGTAGATGGAGAATTTTAAAGTATACATGAGTGTTCTGTTTAGTCACTAAGGGTACCTCAGAAACACCGTGGCATTCATATTATACATATCCTATCTCTATTTTAAGAAATCAAAGGTGTGTTGATGTAAAGGGTGTATCAACACAACGGATTAACACAAAAGAAAAGTGATATATAAAGTAGGTCACAATTTTTAATATTAACTTGGGGGACCGAGTGTAAAGAAATAGTAGTTGATGTATAGAATAAAATTAGTGATATGCTGAAAACAGTATTAGGAAAAGGGTATGTTTAGTATGACAAGTTCATGATGAGTATATTTTGCTAAACAATGTATTTTTATTATTTAGATCTGATGAAAACTTTTTGTAGTCCTGAGGAAGGTGAAAACATTGAGATATCACCGAAACGCTGCGTCGACTGTTTTTAGAGTTTTTATCTATTTGTGTAATGAAATGAGATTATGACTTTCTATATGTGTAATAAATGAGACTGTAACCTATATTGGGAGGAATAGTAATGTTGTTTATCTGTTTAATTGTATGAATATGTGACAAATTATTTTAATAAAACCTTTTTAACTAGTTTTTGTTTTTAACTAAGAATTTTCTGGGCATTACATTGTACAAGTATACAGACTGATTACTGTGTTTCAGCCTATACAACTTAATAGACACTCGGTCCAGGGGAGGTATTTTTTTCCTTTTTTATAATATAGGGACACTTGTGTCTTTGTCGTAGTTGTACCCCGTCCCTTTACTAGATATTGGGGTGACTCCCTCCTTCTTTAATTTGTCGTAGATTGAAAGATCGCCACTTTCCTGATCACATTCCTCCCACACCCTCAAAAGACTTTCCCAGTAGGAGATGTAGAGTCTGTTGGCGAAGAGGTATGCGGAAGGAGACTCGTATGTACTGCCCCGAGTGTCCTTCTCACCCTGGGCTGTGTGTGCCTGCTTGTTTTAGAATGTATCACATGCAAAATAATTTTTGGGAGCATCCATGAGTGGTAAAGTGAACTGCCTGGCCTCTATTGTTTAATATTTTTTGTTCAGTTTCAAGGTTGGCATTTGTGTAGTGTATTTAGTTTCAGATTTTGTGTTAGTAGATTTGTATTGGTTTGCAATTTGTTTGTGTTTTCTTATTTATATAAAAAAAATCCTAAATGTGATGGCGGTGTGCATGGAGTGGCGCTTGTGTGGCGGTGTGCATGGTCTGGCGTTTGGCTGGCGGTGTGTTTGGATTGGCGCTTGGCTGGTGGTGTGTTTGAATTGGCGCTTGGCTGGCGGTGTGCGTGGACTGGCGCTTGGCTGGCGGTGTTTGGACTGGCGCTTGGCTGGTGGTGTGCGTGGACTGGCGCTTGGCTGGCGGTGTGCTTGGACTGGCGCTTGGCTGGCGGTGTGTGTGGACTGGCGCTTGGCTGGCGGTGTACGTGGACTGGCGCTTGGCTGGCGGTGTGTGTGGACTGGCGCTTGGCTGGCGGTGTGCGTGGACTGGCGCTGGGGGAACGCTGGGTGGGAGGAAATTTGTGGATCCACGCAGATTCCAGAACTTTCCACCACACATATGTGAGAAAAAAGTGAACTTTTCGGTAAAATTTGACGTTTGCAGGGGATTCTGGGTAGGAGAATGATGGGGGACCCACGCAAGCCATACCTCGCTGGACTCTCCCGGGTGTCTAGTTTCCAGAAATGTGTGGGTTAGGTAGGTTTCCCTAGATGGCTGCGAGCCCCAGGCCAAATACTCATGGGACCCCCCATGCAAAACCAGGTTGGTTTGTGATAGGTCATTTTGATGTCGCCTCAATAGCTTTTGGGCCCTTGCCTGTCACGGGTCCTTGACCCACCCACGCAAGTGAGGTAACATTTTTATCAGGAGACCTGGGGGAACGCTGGGTGGGAGGAAATTTGTGGATCCACGCAGATTCCAGAACTTTCCACCACACATATTTGAGAAAAAAGTGAACTTTTCGGTAAAATTTGAGGTTTGCAGGGGATTCTGGGTAGGAGAATGATGGGGGACCCACGCAAGCCATACCTCTATGGACTCTCCCGGGTGTCTAGTTTCCAGAAATGTGTGGGTTAGGTAGGTTTCCCTAGATGGCTGCCGAGCCCCGGGCCAAAAACTCATGGGACCCCCCATGCGAAACCAGGTTGGTTTGTGATAGGTAATTTTGATGTTGCTTCAATAGGTTTTGGGCCCTTGCCTGTTGCGGGTCCTTGACCCACCCACGCAAGTGACATACCATTTTTATCGGGAAACCTGGGGGAACGTTGGGTGGGAGGAAATTTGTGGATCCACGCAGATTCCAGAACTTTCCACCACAGAAATGTGAGGAAAATGTAGTTTTTTGGACACGTTTTTAGGTTTGCAAGGGATTCTGGATAACAGAACCTGGTGGGAGGCAGTCAAGTCACCCCATCCTGGATTCCCCTGGGTGTCTAGTTTTCAAAAATGTATAGTTTTGCTAGGTTTCCCTAGGTGCCGGCAGAGTTAGGGTTCAAAAACTACAGCTAGGCACTTTGCCAAAAAAGGGTCATTTTTCACTGCGAAATTGAGGTGTGTCCACGTTGCGTTTTGCGCCGTTTCCTGACGCGGGCACTAGGCCGACCCACACAAGTGAGGTACCATTTTTCTCGGAAGACTTTGGGGATCGCGGGGCGGGTGGAAATTTGTGGATCCACGCAGATTACAGAACTTTCCACCACAGAAATGTGGAGAAAATGTGATTTTTGGACACTTTTTAGGTTTGCAAGGGATTCTGGGTAACAGAACCTGGTGGGAGGCAGTCAAGTCACCCCATCCTGGATTCCCTGGGTGTCTAGTTTTCAAAAATGTATAGGTTTGCTAGGTTTCCCTAGGTGCCGGCAGAGTTAGGGTTCAAAAACTACAGCTAGGCACTTTGCCAAAAAGGGTCATTTTTCACTGCGAAATTGAGGTGTGTCCACGTTGCGTTTTGTGCCGTTTCCTGTCGCGGGCACTAGGCCGACCCACACAAGTGAGGTACCATTTTTCTCGGAAGACATTTGGGATCGCGGGGCGGGTGGAAATTTGTGGATCCACGCAGATTACAGAACTTTCCACCACAGAAATGTGGGGGAAATGTGATTTTTTTGACACTTTTTTAGGTTTGCAAGGGATTCTGGGTAACAGAACCTGCTGGGAGGCAGTCAAGTCACCCCATCCTGGATTCCCCTGGGTGTCTAGTTTTAAAAAATGTATAGGTTTGCTAGGTTTCCCTAGGTGCCGGCAGAGTTAGGGTTCAAAAACTACAGCTAGGCACTTTGCCAAAAAAGGGTCATTTTTCACTGCAAAATTGAGGTGTGTCCACGTTGCGTTTTGCGCCGTTTCCTGTCGTGGGCACTAGGCCGACCCACACAAGTGAGGTACCAGTTTTCTCTGAAGGCTTTGGGGATCGCGGAGCGGGTGGAAATTTGTGGATCCACGCAGGTTACAGAACTTTCCACCACAGAAATGTGGGGAAAATGTGATTTTTTGGACACTTTTTTAGCTTTGCAAGGGATTCTGGGTAACAGAACCTGGTGAGAGGCAGTCAAGTCCCCCCATCCTTGATTCCCCTGGGTGTCTAGTTTTCAAAAATGTATAGGTTTGCTAGGTTTCCCTAGGTGCCGGCAGAGTTAGGGTTCAAAAACTACAGCTAGGCACTTTGCCAAAAAAGGGTCATTTTTCACTGCGAAATTGAGGTGTGTCTACGTTGCATTTTGCGCCGTTTCCTGTCGCGGGCACTAGGCCGACCCACACAAGTGAGGTACCATTTTTCTCGGAAGACTTTGGGGATCGCGGGGCAGGTGAAAATTTGTGGATCCACACGATTACAGAACTTTCCACCACAGAAATAAGGGGAAAATGTGATTTTTTTTGGACACTTTTTTAGGTTTGCAAGGGATTCTGGGTAACAGAACCTGGTGGGAGGCAGTCAATTCACCCCATCCTGGATTCCCCTGGGTGTCTAGTTTTCAAAAATGTATAGGTTTGCTAGGTTTCCCTAGGTGCCGGCAGAGTTAGGGTTCAAAAACTACAGCTAGGCACTTTGCCAAAAAAGGGTCATTTTTCACTGCGAAATTGAGGTGTGTCCACGTTGCGTTTTGCGCCGTTTCCTGTCACGGGCACTAGGCCGACCCACACAAGTGAGGTACCAGTTTTCTCTGAAGACTTTGGGGATCGCGGGGCGGATAGAAATTTGTGGATCCACGCAGATTACAGAACTTTCCACCACAGAAATGTGGGGAAAATGTGATTTTTGGACACTTTTTAGGTTTGCAAGGAATTCTGGGTAACAGAACCTGGTGGGAGGCAGTCAAGTCCCCCATCCTGGATTCCCCTGGGTGTCTAGTTTTCAAAAATGTATAGGTTTGCTAGGTTTCCCTAGGTGCCGGCAGAGTTAGGGTTCAAAAACTACAGCTAGGCACTTTGCCAAAAAAGGGTCATTTTTCACTGCGAAATTGAGGTGTGTCCACGTTGCGTTTTGCGCCGTTTCCTGTCGCGGGCACTAGGCCGACCCACACAAGTGAGGTACCATTTTTCTCGGAAGACTTTGGGGATCGCGGGGCGGGTGGAAATTTGTGGATCCACGCAGATTACAGATCTTTCCACCACAGAAATGTGGGGAAAATGGGATTTTTTGGACACTTTTTTAGGTTTGCAAGGGATTCTGGGTAACAGAACCTGGTGGGAGGCAGTCAAGTCACCCCATCCTGGATTCCCCTGGATGTCTAGTTTTCAAAAATGTATAGATTTGCTAGGTTTCCCTAGGTGCTGGGCAGAGTTAGGGTTAAAAAACTACAGCTAGGCACTTTGCCAAAAAAGGGTCATTTTTCACTGCGAAATTGAGGTGTGTCCACGTTGCGTTTTGCGCCGTTTCCTGTCACGGGCACTAGGCCGACCCACACAAGTGAGGTACCATTTTTCTCGGAATACTTTGGGGATCGCGGGGCGGGTGGAAATTTGTGGATCCACGCAGATTACAGAACTTTCCACCACAGAAATGTGGGGAAAATGTGATTTTTTGGACACTTTTTTAGGTTTGCAAGGGATTCTGGGTAACAGAACCTGGTGGGAGGCAGTCAAGTCACCCCATCCTGGATTCCCCTGGGTGTCTAGTTTTCAAAAATGTATAGGTTTGCTAGGTTTCCCTAGGGTCCGGCAGAGCTATGGTTCAAAAACTACAGCTAGGCACTTTGCCAAAAAGGGTCATTTTCACTGCGAAATTGAGGTGTGTCCACGTTGCGTTTTGCACCGTTTCCTGTCACGGGCACTAGGCCGACCCACACAAGTGAGGTACCATTTTTCTCAGAAGACTTTGGGGATCGCGGGGCGGGTGGAAATTTGTGGATCCACACAGATTCCAAAACTTTCCACCACAGAAAGTTGGAGAAAATGTGGTTTTTTTGACAATTGTTTAGGTTTGCAAGGGATTCTGGGTAACAGAACCTGGTGGGAGGCAGTCAAGTCACCCCATCCTGGCTTCCCCATGGTGTCTAGTTTTCAAAAATGTATAGGTTTGCTAGGTTTCCCTAGGTGCCGGCAGAGCTAGGGTTCAAAAACTACAGCTAGGCACTTTGCCAAAAAAGGGTCATTTTTCACTGTGAAATTGGGGTGTGTCCACGTTGCGTTTTGCGCCTTTTCCTGTCATGGGCACTAGGCCTACCCACACAAGTGAGGTACCATTTTTCTCGGAATACTTTGGGAAACGCGGGGTGGGTGGAAATTTGTGGATCCACACAGATTCCAGAACTTTCCACCACAGAAATGTGAGGAAAATTAGTTTTTTTTGACAATTTTTTAGGTTTGCAAGGGATTTTGGGTAACAGAACCTGGTGAGAGGCAGTCAAGTCACCCCATCCTGGATTCCCCTGGGTGTCTAGTTTCCAAAAATGTATAGGTTTACTAGGTTTCCCTAGGTGCCGGCAGAGCTAGGGTTCGAAAACTACAACTAGGCACTTTGCTAAAAAAGGGTCATTTTTCACTGTGAAATTGGGGTGTGTCCACGTTGCGTTTTGCACCCTTTCCTGTTGCGGGCACTAGGCCTACCCACGCAAGTGAGGCACCATTTTTCTCGGAAGACTTTGGGGAACGCGGGGTGGGTGGAAATTTGTGAATCCACACAGATTCCAGAACTTTCCACCTCAGAAATGTGAGGAAAATGTGTTTTTTTGGACAATTGTTTAGGTTTGCAAGGGATTCTGGGTAACAGAACCTGGTGGGAGCCAGTCAAGTCACCCCATCCTGGATTCCCCTGGGTGTCTAGTTTTCAAAAATGTATAGGTTTGCTAGGTTTCCCTAGGTGCCGGCAGAGCTAGGGTTCAAAAACTACAGCTAGGCACTTTGCAAAAAAGGGTAATTTTTCATTGTCAAAATGTGGTGTGTTCACGTTGGGTTTTGAGCCATTTCCTGTCGTGGGCACTATGCCTACCCACACAAGTGAGGTACCATTTTTATCGGGAGACTTAGGGTAATTCAGATTTGTAAAGCAATTGTTATTACCTATTGACTTTCGATGCATTCTGCCTTCCAAATGAAAAACATTGTGTAAAAAGAAGTCATTTTAAAAAACTAACCGATAATTCTCATGCTAGTATGAGTATTCCCAATTTTGGAAATGTGCAAATATCTACTGTTTCTAAACTCTATATTTTGTTCCCATTTCAGAAATGCATAGGTGTCTTTCATACCGATTTTTCCATGTATACATTTTCCCACAATAATTGCTATATACCCGGTACATAATAAAAAACCATTGCAAGACGCTGCTCACTTATTGGCTCTGGGTTCGCGGGTTCTTGGTGAACCTACAAGTCCTATATATCCCCACAACCAGTAACGTCCAGCGGATTTAACGGTATATTGCTTTCAAAGAGCTGTCATAATTAGAAGAAGTTACAGGTGAAAACGTTGACACAAAAGGCTGTTTTTTTCAACTAATTTTCAATTTTCCCTATATTTAACTGTTACTTTCCATAAAGAAACCTTGATGGATCTACACAAATGACCCCTTGCTGAATTCAGAATTTTGTCTACTTTTCTAAAATGTATAGATTTCCAGGATCCATTATTGCTTTCATACCCATTTCTACCATTAACTGGAAGGAGGTTAAAAGCACAAAAAATAGCAAAAATAGGCTATGTTTCAGAAAAATGCCAAAACTGTGTAAAAAATATTGGATTTCTGACAAAAGTCTGTCATTCCCTAACAGCTGGGAAAATGGTGATTTCAGCCCCACAAACCCTTTTTTGATACCATTTGCAAGGAAAAACCCAGATGCTTTCATCTGCAGTCCTTTTTTCGCATTTTTCCCAAAAAACCCAAATTGAGCTGTATTTTGGTTAATTTCTGGGACCCCTCCAGGGGAATCCACAAACCCTGGGTACCTTTAGAATCCCCATGATGTTGGAAGAAAAGGACGCAAATTTGGCGTGGATACCTTATGTGGTTAAAAAGTTACAGGGGCCTAAGCGCACACTACCCCAAATAGCCAAAAAATGGCTTAGCACAGGGGGGGAAAAGGCCTAGCAGCGAAGGGGTTAATGCACTTAATTATGCACTACTGAGGTGCCTGCTGTCATGCTGCCCTTACCTTAAATGTGTATGCAAATTTGACTTTGAATTTAAAGCTACTTCCAAAATTTCTAACCACAATATGTTTACATATAAGTCACCGCTAAGGTCTTCCCTAGGTGCCCCAGGGGTAGGGTGCCTTGTAACTATACCCAGGGACATTATAAATTATGTTTTATAAGCCCTGGTGAGGGAAAAAAACCTAATTCAATTTTTTTCCATTGTAGTGAATGGCCCCACAGGATAACATTGACATATTTTATTTAAGTAACCTTGAAAGATACTTCGGGGTATCACATTAATAGTTAAGATAAATCCAACAACTTGCCACTGTTAGGTTTATAACTATTACAGAAAATGAGTTATTAAACTTTCTTTTCCGTGAGCCAAAATCCAGCTTTCCAGCTGCCCTCTCTTGAGTGGCCTGCCTTTCCCAGGCTGAGCCAGAGCTGCTTGATGAGGTGTGAAGTGTCCTGTCAGAGTAGAGAATGGATTTTTTGTGGGTTAAAAACTTTAGCTGCAGAAGACAAAAGGCAGGAAGAGGGTGGGGAAGCTATACTAGTCTTAAAAGGGAGAACAACAGTTTTGGACCAGCCCAGGCTGACTCCCACATCCTGCACCTCTAGCCACACAGGGGCCTCAGTAATTAGATTAGTCAAGGGGTTGGAAGGGGTGTGTGTTAGGAAAACTTAGCTACACCAATGAGTTGGCTTAGCCAGGTCTAACCTCAAACGAAAAGAATTCTCCATGTTGGATTTGAGAGAATAATGCTTTCTTGGACAATAATATGCCACACTTTGGAGAAAGTGGGTATGCGCCTGGGTGGCCCTCTGCATCCCATCGGTCAGGGGTGCCCCCCTGCTTGATGCCCAGAAACTGTGAATAAATATATGGGAGAGCTGCATAGCTACTCAGAACTACTGACTGAAACTACAAGGAGAAGAAGGCCTGCCCTGCTGGAATCTGGATCTCCACCCAAAGAACTGCACTCTGAAGGACTACACCTGCTGCCCAATCTGGTAATACAGCCCTAAAGACTTTGCCTTGCTTCAAGAAGGATTAAGGAGTGGACTCCCTGCAAGCTAACAAGCTAACAGAGCCCACCTGCATCATCTCCACCAAGAGTATCCAACCTGGAGTGCGTTAAGTGGTTTTTAAGGATTTGGCCAGGTGTATTGTGTGCATTGTAGTCCAGACATCCCAAGGACCATCTAGGCGATTCAATCCCCTGGATTTGTGTTTTGGACACTTTGAACCCTCAAGAGGAACTTCAGGGAGAAGTTCCAGAAGTTTGGTAAAGTTTGGGAACTTTTTGCGAAAAAGCTCCATAAGGTGACCGATTCGATGTTGAGAGTCGAGCCGGCTACCTTCAACTGCCACCCGGCCTGGATTTCAGGTTTGTCCCACTAAAAGCTGTGGAGTGCCAGACTTCCAGGACAGAGGCTTTGCAGAGAATCATTCTAACAATGTTGCATCGAAATCGGCCTGCTGGAGGGGACCACTCAACATCAAGAGAAAAATCCTCTAGAATAGTTTCTAAGTCTAAAGGTAAAATTTTGGCCAGGACCTCCCATTTAGTGTATTCGACCAGGTCTTCATTGCTGTCATTCTCAAACTTTGACTTTGTCCCGGTGAAACGCAACCATATGACTCAAAGTGGCACTCTATCTTTTTAGGCACTAGAAAGGTTTTATTATTTAAAAAATCACATCTCCAGTTCCCTACATTATATTTTTGTTGTTTTGGTGTCTGTTTGTCCATAAAAATATAATCTATTTTTATAAATGTAAATTGGATTTTTATTGTGTGTTGTGTCTTACCTATTTGATGTATTGTTGTTTCTAAACGCTTTACACACCTGTCTCCTAAGTTAAGCCTGCCTGCTCATTGCCAACTACCAAGGGTTGAGCAAGGGACTAATTTATTGAGAGCCTAGCTCAACTTTATTGTGTTTGTGGCCTTATTACTATTGGTAAGTCACTACTTATCACTAATAATAATCCACTCTCCAACATATGACTATTGTTTCTTTTATTTAATTGTCTTTTCTTTGTTTTAGCATTGTGCTAGTAGTGTTATGCCCCCCCTACTATTTTATATGTGATTCCCCTGCAGTAAGTACGAGTCCTATGTGTAGTGTGTGACTTACTCCAAAGCTTGGCTGGAGAACATTTGAACCTATTTGAGCTGTAGTAGTATTGGAATAAATGTGTCTGACCACTGGTGGATTGCAACTGGCTTACACTTTTAGAGCACTTTTGGAAAAAAGGAGTACTACAAAAGTAAGGGGCCTATTCACACAGGCTTTTTGGATTTTCTAAAATTGTGCTCCCGTCAATAGTACTCTTTTGTGTACTCTTACATGCCTACTTGAATTAGCCTCAAAACATCAAAAATTGAATATTCAAGAAATATTCATATGGAATTAGTACAAATATAAAGGACTTAGGACCCGATATATGAACATTTTTTGCATTCGCAAATGTGAGAAACACTACTTTGGTCCATTTGTGAATGCAAAACCTTTTTTCCTTATGCGAGAAAGGCAATTTGGTCATTATTAATTTTGATTTCTTATTTTTTGTAAACACAATTTTTGTGTTTCCAAATAAGGAATTGCAAAAAGGAATTTCAAAATTACGATTCACAATTTGTATGTATGAAGCATTTCTTAATAGCGACTGGTCGTAAAACGTAGTTTTAAGAATTGCTAATACCACTGATTCAAATCAGGTATTAATTAGGTGCAAAGTATATTGAGTGGCCCAAAATGCACTAGGACCTTTCACAATAGTGGCATTGTATGTTCTGTTGAGGAGGATGAGGATTTTGGCTATTATGCAGAGAAGGAGAGAGGAGAGGATTTGTACAGGTTGGGTAACCCATTTTGATCATACTGAGGAGGATATATTTGAGTACAGGATAGTCAGGTTAGTTTAGAATTAATTGCTGATTTACATCCACTGCTACAGACCCCAACATTGAGAATAAGTGCTATTGCACTGCATGTGAAGATACTGTGTTGCTTACAACTTTTAGCATCTGGAGCTTGCCAGGTAATAATAGCAGTAGCGCGGTGAGTGTCCCAAAGAGATTTTTCATGTTTCTTTCCATAGGTTTCTTTTTATTATGTTGTCTAAAAATGATTACATTTATTTTCCTTCATCTCAGCAGGACTTACAACATACATAATAATTATTTTATAGTCAGGTCCATTTTTCAAATGTCATAGGATGTTTTGATGGTACACATATTGCTATCTGTCCACCATCTGCAGATTAATTTATTTTTCAAAACTGAAAAAATAGTCACTCACTAAATATACAGGTTTTGTATGATAACTCATGTATAATAACAGACCTTGTTGCTCAATTTCCAGCCTACACAATTGATTGCTATATGGTCCGCCACAATGGTATATTTAATATGCTGTCTCAAGGTGGTTTTGGCAACAGTTTTCTACTTAGTAAGCCTATATAAATTACTTAACGTTCAGTTTACCATACCAACTTAAAACTCATACAAATGTCAGCTTCCTTAACATTTTAGGAGACAATGCATATGCATTAATGCCTTTTAACTTAACACTCTATTTTAATCTATGTACAAGGTGTGAGCAGAGATACAACTATGCTCACAAAACTACATGCTCTGTTATAGAGAGGACATTTGGAATACTAAAAGGATGCTTCAGGTGTCTGCACAGGAATGGTGGTGGCCTCCAGTACAATTCAGAAACATGGTCAAAATCAGTGCTACATGTGCAGTGCTGCAAAATCTTGCTATTAGGAGGGGTCTTCACAATGAGGAGATGTTTTCATATTTTGATCCTGAGGAAGGAATATCACAAATACAACACCAACAGGGTGCCTCTGTGCTGCTGTAGGTAGAGCACTTCATGAAGAGATCATTACTAAATATTTTTAAGGTAAGTCAAAAGCAAATATGCAAAATAAAATTAAGACTACATGTTTAATGATGCTTTTGAATCAAGATATTCCTTTAATTCAGGAATCATACTCATTTTGTGTTCTATAACCACACAATATTATCAAGAACAACATTTTTCAATATTGTTTAGTTTTTGTAAACAAACATTATAAGAGATCAAATGCATAAGAAAAGATAATAACCACATTAGTGTTCTCTTCTTCCTCTTCTTGCAATACATTTCTCAGTACCTGCATGTGGAGTCACACATATCTGTACTAGATGTATGCTTGCATGTGCATCTAAGATTTATACATCAGGCACAGAAAGTAAACTTAGTCTTGTTGCCTCTTTACTATTAACTACCCCAAATTCTGCAGGCCCTGATATAGCATTGGTTTGCATATTTTCTAAGGCAGATGTAACCTAGACTAAGCCATGTGCTACATCATTACAGAAGTGACCTATCTCAGTTTGTTTACAGTGCATCTGGATACATTGGTAATAGCCTGTGCCAGATGGTTAATAAATCTGCTTAATATATCAAACCACAACATGTGTTGGTGATGCCTATGTCTCTGTGTTGTGTGGTCTTGTTGGATTGTTGTTACAAGTTTATCAATAGGTTCAGTGAGTTTAGCAAAGTTTTTGTTTATCATAATTTGACCATCCTCAACTGTCTTTCTAAAACTTTCCTGTCCATCATGCAATTGTAACATTGTGCAATTCAAACACATTATTTGGCGATAGCACCCCTCCCAAACAATTGAGATGTATATGAACCATTTTACGCAGCAAGGAGACCAGCATTACAAGAAGCTGTGGCATTATGATATTCTGCAAAACCCTGCAACACATCTGTCTGCCTCTCAAAGATGTTGGGGTGATTTCCCTGGCTGTGGTTGGTTCATCTGTTATATCTGGGAATTCTTGGAGTGGTGAAATTGTAGCTCTTCTTCTGGATGTTACTTGAGCTGTCACTTTGTTCCGTATGTCTGTAGATTGCTCCATATCACAAGGACTTTCATTAGTGGCATTTTGCTCACTGTCATGCTCTACCTGCTGTGATACATCTGGGAGAAATATATAGATGTACTTAACTTTATTGCTATTGTTAAACATGAAAATATATTTTAAAAAACTCAAAATTTACTTCTTTCATTTTTGACTACCTTGACTGATAATGTTTTTAGGTTCGGTTTGCACTTTTGCTGATATGGAATTGTTTGTTTCAGAGCTGCTTCACAAACACCTGTAAGAAAGAGTATGTGAAGCAGTACTAAAGCAGAATGTTTTTTACATACTCCAAAATGCCTTTGAGAATATGCCATGTAATCTTTATAAAATTGGCTCTTTGCGAATTGGGCCCAAATAATAGGGCAGACATAGCGGGAAATCCCTTTTGTACCTTAATGAATTGCATTTAGTAGTATTTGAAGTAGTGCTACCGGAGTACTAATCCACATATGCAAAAGTGCCTTTGATAATTGACCCCCTAGGTTCAGACAAAGTTGTTTAGTGATGTAAACCCTGTCATGAATTTGTTAACTAAGCAGTTCTCTTGACTCAGGTGATAGGGTGCTACTATTTCCAGGAGAGATGTTTGTGAAAAGGACATAAAGATGCCTAATCACACAGGTAAATCTTGTCCTCAACATAGTTTAAAAATTAATTATCCCTCACTTATACCTTGTAGTCTTAAGTCTATTTACTGGTGCGGTGATCTCCACATGAATATGTAGTTCTCTGCACCTGCAAATCTCATTCATGGGGTGGGAATGAGGGCATCTGAGCTGGTGCAAAAGTGGCTTGCCTCAGAAGTTTGGTAACAGCCCTAAACAACTATGGGGCATATCAACAAGAGTCAGCGTTAATTACCGCTGACCGCGCTTAGCGCGGTTTTTGTTACCGCCGGCTATCGCTGGAATTGATCGCCATGCTTGCGCTGTATTAACAACGCATAGCACAATGGCGATATAAATTCCAGCGACAGCGGGGAAATCGCCGTTTTGCAGGGAACATCGCTGGTTTTTCAGCGATGTTCCCTGCAAAACGGCTAAATGCTTGATGATACGACCCTGTGGTCGTGACACAATAATCCACCTCCCATGTTACACATACATTAGTCAGGATTTTAGCAGACGTTAGTTTTTGACGAAAACCGCAGTTTTCGCCAAAAACTAACGTCTGCTAAAATGCTGTGGGCCACCTTGTAAATATCGCGATGTGCACTTAGCGATATTTTACAAGTCCCCCTGTGTGAGGTACGCCCAGTGACGCCCACTTTGCATCTCATTAGAGATGCAGAGCGAGGCGTCGGGGAAAAGGCTGCTAACATGCGCTAATGCATGTTAGCATCCCCTTGTAGAGAGGGCGATAATATTATCTCCGCTTTTTTGGCTTTTAAAGCCAAAAAAGTGGAGATAAGGCCCTTGTTAATATGCCCCTATGTTTGTCGGCAGTCACAAACTCCATACTTCTCTCTTTCCAGCCTGGGAAGGGTTAGATTTTTACTCGAGTACAGGACTGGCATTAATCCATTTCCAGGGTGGGAAGGGGAATAAATTACCCCCAAATTAGGGGAATTTTGTAGGGGTGGGCGGAATTTGCGTAGTCGTGCTACGCAAAGCTCCGCGACACGGTAAAAAATCTCCGCGAGCACGCAAAAGTTCCGCAAACACGCGGAATTGCTTGTTCCGCCCGTTCGCGATGCTTTTTTCCTGTTCGGGAACGCTGTTTGCGTGCTCGAGGAGAAATATCTTGCGAACACGTATTTTGAAAGCGCGAACAAGCAAAAAATTCCGCGAAGCCGCAGATCGCGGAATTTTGGGTAATTCCGCATTCTCCGCGGAACGCGAAATTACCCAAATTACCCAAATTCTGCGAGCGGAACGGAATTTGGCACCCAGGCCTAGAATTTTGTAGTTTAAGATTCTTCTGATGGGGTTTTTCCTGGACCAGGAATATACAGAGGAGGTGGTAGCTGAGGTGCCAGATTTATCCTGTGAACTAGCCAGTGACTGGAGAAATGTTGCCACCCAATCTTAAATATTTTCTTGCAGCCCCCCCTCTGCCATTTGCAATACTTCCTCCTTGCCTTATATTAAAATCACACAAGAGCCTCTGTTTCCAAATGGCTTAACCAAGCTGCCATCAGAAAAGACTGTCAGTATACGTACAAAATATTGAGTTTTAAATATTGGGACCCAGAAATATCAGAACAAAAATATAGTGATACAAAAATATTGTGATGCAGAAATATGTTTTCTAGTTCATATATTAATTTTATATGTTACTATTGTTTGTATAATTGTTATTATTTTTTTAAATATAATTTGCCATTTTAAGTGATTTACAAACTTTAATTTCTAATAGTAATTTATAGTGTTGTAGTTGGTTCATGGATTTGTAGAGGTTTAGGTTGGGAAATTATTTCAGTTATAGTTAAATATTAATTCATTAATATTTTTATGTAAGTATGTGATTGATATTAATTACGTTTTTATGATATACTCATGTAATTTACTTATATTTTGGGTGCAGGTTGCTATGGTTGTAGGGGCATAAGGTGGATAGTTAATTAGGTAATAATTAATTAACAATTCATTATAAATACATTAATAATTATTGGATTGATTATTAATTATGTTAAGTATGTAATGCTGATTTATTTTAGTTATATTTTAGCTGAGGGTTGCTAGGTTTGTAGGGGTATAGAGCAGCCCGAACTGCCAAGCAAGGTCTTTCCTGGACTGGAAAAAAGCATCATGGGACCGGTTTCGGAGTAACACTACTCATCAGCCAGGCTAGCTTGAATCCAGTGGCAAAGTGAGCAAGGGACCCACGTATCGGCATACCCTGCAAACTTAGGGCAAACAAAGTGAACAGAAAGAGATGATGGACGGAGCACTGAAACTTTTCAGACACTCACCCCAAGTCACTATTAGATCTGGGTTGAATCCATCATCGTTCTTTAGCTGTGGCCCACAATCCACACTCTAAGCATTTTGTAGGAAGGAGGAGTAGCACACAGGACAAGTCTGCAGCTGAATATCCCAGTTGGCACTATAAAAGACAATGAAAATGCATGTGTGCTGGTGGTTTGAAAAAACTCGAAATTCCATTGGTTGAAGGGAAGATGCAAGTAAATAAAAGTAGGTTGCATTTTGAAACAATTAGTAAATAGATCTTTCATTGGCACTGTTAAATAGAAAAAAATGTAAAACAGACTTGGATATGCTTTACAGTATGTGCAATAAACCACACCTGCTGTAGTTCATTTTGTAACTAGTATGGTCCTTCTGGAATGTGTTGTAGACTTGTGACCTACTGGTTCTAGTTGATTTCTATGGAGAATTTGTAAAGGGTGTATTGGGGAAAGGTGCTAAAGAAACAGGCACTTAGTTTTGCAAATTGGAGAGGTTTAGGTTCATTGTTTTATAAGGTAGGTAAAATTCCCTAGTGAGGATGTTCCAAGAAAGTGTAGTATAGTGATAGAAATATAAATACCAAAGAATATCTTACTACATGGCTACAGTCAAACTTGATGTAAAATATGTCTATATATGCATTTTACAAACTGTAAAAAATACGCAGTAGTTGCAACTACTGACACCATTCCGACGTCCGGAGTTGCCGTAAACAGGGAAAATGCATTTCGGATCTACTTTTTTAAAGAAATATATACAAAAGGGAAATTTAAATCAATATCTCACTAAACAGCTAGACTCAAAGTTTATGTAAAATATGTTTATATATGTGTTCTACACTTTGTCAAAAACATACAGCATTCACACTCTCAGAGATGATTGCAACATCGTCGCAAACACCAAAAATATCTTGAAATAAGATGACAATACAACAATAAGTGGTGCACTATGCCAATGTAATCCTCACTATCTAATTACAGAAGAAAAAAAACAAGGACGTCATATATATGAAATAGAGTAAAAAAAACATAGAAATTCATTGAAAAAAACAAAGGTTACAGGGACGTTATAGTTAGGAGGTAGATTTTGAAAAACCATAGAAAGTCACTGAAAAAAAACAAAGATTACAGGGAGGTTATAGTTAGACAATAGAATTTTTGAAAAACTTATAAATTCACTGAAAAAATCAAAGGTTACAGGGACATTATAGTTAGGCTTACATTTCACTCATACAAAACCAGAGAAATCCAGCAGTGCCCCCGCAATGTGTTGCTTATGATCTCACATATTACATCACTCATGACATGATCAGTGATGTCACTGATGACATCTCAAATGATTCTTGTGGATCCCTAGATGGCCATGGGGACCGCCACCCACCCTGGGTCTCAAAGCAATGCCAGCTCCCACAGGAGGTGGGGAGCAGGCAGGGACTGCAGGGGCCTTCAGGCTCCCCCACGGTCCCCAACATTTCAAAAGTGGGTGCCCTGGGTGGGACCAGATCACTCACACTACAGGCCGGGTGCCTGGGGAATGGGGTCCCCCGGGCTGAAATTGGCCTGTGAGGGGGCAATGCGGCCCTCTACCTTTTAATTTTTTTTTTAAATGGCCAGGCCCCTGGGGATGGGTCCCCGGGGCCAAAAATGGCCCCAGTAGGGTGGCTGCTTGGCCCCCCTCCCTTTTATAATAAAAAAGAAAATGCTGGGCCCCAGCGGATGGGGACCCTGGTCTAAATTTGAGCTCATGAGGGGGACTGCGCCGCTCCTTCCATTTTTTTAAAAGGGGCTGGCCCCGGGGGATGGTTTCTCCCGGGCCAAAATCGACCCGAGAGGGGGCACCGTGGCCCCCCTCCCCTTAGTAATAGCTTTTCAAAAGTAAATATTGCAAAGGCCGGCCCCTGGGGATGGGGACGAAAACGGGCCAGTGAAGGGGGGGCCACATGCCCCCTTGCTAAAAAATAGGGAAAAAAAGAAGAAAATATGGCAACTCACCAGAGTCCCTGCCCCCTTTCTCTGCCTTCTGCAAACATGCCTCCTGGCACACTGCTGCTTGAGGGATGAAGTAATTTGGCAGCTGAGGGTCCCTAGGAGCCAACTAGAACTCCTGTTAACTCCAGTAAGCCCCACACAGTGGGATTGCTGAGAGGTGGTCAGGGGCCATATCCCCTTTCTCCACCACTATGCAAACACAAATCTCGATGCCCTCCTGGTGAGGGGATGATGTCCCCTTGCCTCCCGAGGGCCTCAAGACTAAAGTGGTCTTCTTCCCCCAGGCAGCAGTGTGACAAGAGGAGCGTTTGCAGAGTATTGGAGAAAGGGGGCATGGCCTCCAACAACCTCTTAGCGATCCAGCCATATGGGACTTACTGGAGGTAACAAGTAGTTGTCCCTCAGGGACGTTATAGTGGGGAATTAGCATTTAAAAAACCTTAGAAATCCGCTGAAAAAAACCAAAGGTTACAGGGGCGTTATAGTTAGTCTCAGATTTAGCTTGTCAAAAAATAGTGAAATTCAGCACTTATAGTTAGCTGAGCTAACTATAACTCGTCCCCCCACAATGCACTGCTTATGACCTCGCATATTACATCACTCATGACATGGTCAGTGACATCACTGACGACATCATCCACAGAAACACTAACTTACCCACTCACGCCCCCATAGAACCTTTCATACATCCACTCCCACACAACCAATCGCAAACGCATTCACAGACCATATCAGTACTTACACACCCATTCACTGATTCATAGAACTACACACACATCCACTGTCTCACCCATACAGGCACTCATACACCCCCTTAGTCACTAATATGGCCATTGACATATCCACTCATACACCCATACAGCCATTCACAAACTGAGTCAGTCACCCATAGAACTACTCACATGCATACTCACTCACCCATACAGTGAAATACACAGCCACTTACTCACCCATGCAGATACACACATACCCACTCACTTACTTATACAGATACTACCAAATACTCACTCACTTATACAGTCACTGACACAAGCACACACTCACCCATATACCACTGACACATCCACATACTCACCCACACAGCCATACACACAGTCATACAGCCCATCACATACACACTCACTAACCCATACAGGCAGTCACACAGCCTCTCACCCACCCACACAGACACTCAGACAACCATACAGGTATTAAGAAAACCACTCACTCACCAATACAGCCACTCATATACCCACTCACACACCTATGCAGCCAGTTAGACAGCAATTGACAGACTGATACAGAAATTCACACAACCATTCACTCACCCATACATTCACTGAGACACCTAATCACTCACTTATACAGTCAGTCACACACCCACTGAATCATCCATACAGGCACTCATACACCCACTGATTCACCAATACACCTTGGTATATATATTTAACACTCATAAACGTTTTTAAAAAACTCACATTCACCGGATGATGTAATCAGTGATGCCGTTTGAGATGTCATCAGTGATGTAATCAGTGATGTCACTGACCATATCATGAGTGATGTAACATGTGAGGTCATAAGCAGTGCACTGCGCAAGCGCGGGTTATAGTTAGCTCAGCTAACTATAACTGCTGAATTTTACTGGTTTTGTACGAGTTAAATCTGAACCTAACTATAATGTTCCTGTAAACTTAGTGTTTTTCAGAGAATATATATATATATATGTATATATAAAATGCTGTTCTTGTGTATAAGTCTCTCTCTTTAAATATTTTTAACTCATTTAAACATATATTGTGCCTCAAATTACTGAAAGCCGACACCTAGATATATAGAAAAAGAAACAGTGTAAAGTGACATTATAGTTAGGCTTGGAAAAACTCCTTGACTTATGCAAAGAGAAATCCCAGAAATTCCCTGAAAAAAATCAAAGGTTAAAGTGATGTTATAGTGAGGTATAACTATAGGTGATGTTATAGTTAGGTATAAAAAATATATATATATATAGTCCTTGGGTGCCTCCTACTTCCTCATGTCTTAATTTATTTCACGTCTTAAGTTTGCTCTCACAATTGCTTGATGTGTTTATTGTCAGTGTCTTCTAGAAGCAGTGTGCTAAATAAAGCCAGCTTTCATCTCTTTAACTTACAATTCCAATTACTAGATTTGTCTAGCGCTTCTCTCCGTCTGAGACTGTACAAAATTGAATACTTCAATTGCCTGTCTGGTTTTGACAAAGTGCAAGCAGAAAAGAAAGAGAAGCTAATGAGAATAGTTTGAAAAAGTAAAAAGGCAACGATAAAAAATGTGTTTGAAAGCAACTCGCTGACAAGCATGGTATTGGCTTGTGCCACCTCTTTTTATAAATGAACATCAAGTTATACCTCAAACATCAGGTGTCAGTGGTTCAGACATTTTTGGTAATTAACTTTTTCACTTTGACTGATTGTGGACACTAAAATGGAGGTAGGTCTTTTGCATGTACTAGAAGCCAGCCAAGGGACAACACAGGGCTTGTTATTCTTTTATCCTGCCTCAGAAACACCTTAAAAAGAAGTAATACATTATAGTTGTTGATTATATTTGAATACTAGTGTAAAGATACAACACTGATATTGCTTGAATTCAGTTTTTTTAGTCACGATAATACTATTAAGACATGTAGGTTACCACAAGCACTTGTCATTTCATTGTCTGTGTATGAAGAAAAAACTACTCTATATTTTTAATTACTCAGTATTTTTTAAGCAACAATTCAAAGTGTTTGTATCACCAATAAGCTATTGCAACAGCCACAAAATATTGAAGGGCATCTTCACAAAGGCTTTTTGGAGTACATAAAGTAGTACCCCTATAGGACAATTTTTTACACTTTTACATACTTTTACATGCATTTGTGAACTAGCCTCATAGTATCTAAATGGAAATAAAACTGGAACATTAAAGAAATATTCAAATTAATACAAATAGAAATGACAGTACTGTGTGCGCAATTTTACTAATAGAAAGTTGAACATCTCAGGGCTGATTTACAAAGGCAGGTAAGAGAATGCTAAATAATATTTCTGTAGTCCTACTTCCCATAGTCCCATGCTTTTGTGAATCAGCCCCTCCATACTCTGTTGCACCCTTTTTCAGTACTTGCATAATAAGGGGCAAAGCAAACAAGTTTACCCTGTACATATTGGATAATGAGTTGTGCACTAGGACAAATAATGGAAACATTAATTTGCTTTGTTTTTGCTGTATTCGCATAACATGGAAAGTTTGGGCTTCATTCACAAAAAAGTGTAGAATTAAGTTAAAAGATTTCCTCTCCCACTTGCATGTACTGTTATACTTTTTTAAATTCACAAAAGCTTCTCATGGTATGCCTGACACACTCCTGTGAGTGTCAGTTAACCTTTGTTGAGAGCATTTCCTCATTGAAGAATTGTCTGCAAAGTACTATTTTGAACTACAAAAAGGCAACTGCATTTGCAATTGCTTATTTTGTTACTCCTGTGGAAACCTTTCTTTAACCTGTAGGAAACCTCTTTCTCTACACAGCCATGAACTTTGTGTGTTTTGTTTCCTTTCCCACCCCTTCATTTATTCCAGTTCCTGACTAGCGTAGAGCTACCACCATTATCAGGGTGGCATTTTTATGGAGGGTTGTTTATAAAGACTTGCAATCTAAAGCAAGTGTGGGCATTCACATAGTCACAAGGGCAACCATGCCTCATTATGCCCACTACCCACCCTTTTGGGTCAAATTTGTCCCTGCATAATGATTTGCTATCATGCTATACAGTTGCAAAGGATTGAAAATGAGTCATGACTGTAGGAATCCTCTTATGAATATCGAGGAGACCAACACCAGCCATTTTCATTCATACAATTAAGAGTAAATATACCTTTGTAAATTTAGCCCGTCTGCAATTATACAATATGAAAGGTGAGTAGTGTAAAACCATTTTGGCTCATTGCCTCATCCTTTTTTTTTTTTCTTTGTTTTTTAATCCTCATTCGCCACCAACCTCACTTCTCACTTGAGCTGTCTATACCTTTACTCAGTGGACTGAGAAAAGTAGGCAATTGGAAGTGGAAACCTCGGGAAAGACCCGCCTACAGGTATCATGACAGACTTGGGTGCTAATGACACCAGGTGAGGTAACTCTTCAACAAAGCTCGGATGAGCTTGGTGACAATCGTCATAATACTTCCAGAAAGAAACTGGGAGTAACCGACTTAGTCCGAAGAGTATCAAGGCAGCATAATCATGGGACCATTACGAAAAATGTACCAAATTTAGTTAATTAGTTAATTTGTTAATTCTGAACCCATTCTTAACAACAACAAGTCCCAAAAAGCTGTCTTCTTTCCTCTGCAAGATCTGGCTAGGTCCATCTTAGAAGCCACAAACAATGAGGTCAACCAGTCAGAAAAAAAGGGAGGAGTGGATTCTGTCCAGCGTTTGCATATTTGTCTCCTGGCTAGCAAGATAGCATAAAAAAGCAGAGATCTGGATGGGCCCGTAACTTGGTGTGTAAAGCCAAAAATTGTCAGAGATAGGTCTATCTGAATTGGGCAACCCAAGGTGTCCGCCAAAAATTTGCCGACACTTTCCCAAAAGGTGGTCAAAGCAGGGCACTCTTTGAACATATATATGTCTGAAGCTTGGACCAGACCGCATTTCTAACAAATAACTGGTGGGCCTTTCACGATTTTGGAGAGCCTTTGTGGGGAGAAATAAGCCCTGTGGATGGTAAACAGATGGTTCCTTTTCAGCCACGCTGGTTTAACTATGTCATGGAGGATCTTACAAGAGTTCTGCCATAGATAGTCACAGTGTTGGTCAGATAAAGATTCCCCCCACAATTCATCAGCCAGTTTAAATTCACCGTCTATAGTCTCAACTATGGCTTGATACCAAAAGAAAACTTCCTTCCTCCCAGGTGGCTTAGCCACAAGCTGATGTTCTAGAAAATTGCCACTTCCTATAGGGTTCTTAAGGGTTAGCTGTAATTGGGCCCAGCTTCTCAGCTGGAAATATTTAAACCGTGACAGGCCTTCTCCAATTTTATCTTTGAGTTATTCCCAAGAAATAAGAGTGCCATCAAAGGCCAGGTCCCCCCAGACCATCAGCCCGGCTTCTCTAAGAGGTAATGCCAGTCTGTCTCTCAGACACTCCGGTGCGCCGGGAGAGTCCCAGAGCGGGGCCAAGGTAGAAAAATAGCTAAGCCCGACTATACTTTTAAGTTTAGCCCATGTTTTAGCAAAACCCTGAAGAATCTTCAGCTTAACCTTTTTAAAAAACTTTGGGTCCCCAAATTTGAACTGATAGCCCTCCTCAGGTAAGTTAGCTCCCCTAAGCATGGCGAGAAACATCCCCCCTGCTCCGGTGCTAACCGGCATTTTCAGAAGCATGCGTGAGTGTGTAAGCTGAAAGGCCCAAGCATAAAGCTGCAGGTCTGGCAAGGCGAGGCCGCCTTTCTCTCTCCTACGCCTCAGCTTTTTCCAAGCTATTCTTGTTGATTTATAAGCCCAGACAAAGGAATTGATATCCCGCTGTAACTTATCTATAGCCAATTTTTCAAAATGAAGAGGGATACAATTAAAGAGAAAAGTGACCTTAGGCAGTATCGCCATCTTAACTAAATTGACCCTCCCAAGAATAGTTAAAGGGAGCTGGGCCCAGGATTTCAACAGCTTCTGACACTCTTTAGCCACCAAAGTTAGATTTATCTCAGCTATCTTGGACAATTTTAATCCACAAGTATCTCATATTGGAGCTGATCTGGTGCTGGGTCCCCCCAATATTCCAGGCCATGATTTCAGTCTTCGCAGCGTTTATCTCATAACCTGAGACCAATCCAAAGTCTTGCGCCAGGCCGATCACTGCTGGAAAAGCTGTTGACAGGTCGGCAGAAAAAACTAAGATATCGTCTGCGTACAGAGACACCTTCCTCTCCCAATCCCCATAGTTGAAAGACTGAATATTAAAATCTTCCCTGAGCCGTTGGGCAAACGGCTCAATTTATAGGTCAAAAAGGAGAGGGGAGTGTGGGCAGCCCTGCCTAGTCCCCCTGGATATCTTAAAGGATTCAGTGATGTTACCGTTAACCAGAAGTCTGGCTGTTGGCTCCTGATATATCAACTGGACAGTTTGGCAAAACTTTTTCCCTAAGTTAAACTTTCCCAAGACCTCCGACAGGTAGATCCAATTGACCCTGTCGAAGGCCTTGGTGGCGTCCAAAGTCATGGCAGCTAAGGGGAGTGAATAAGTGGAAGCCAAGTTGATTGCCCCTATAAGATCATAGGTAAGGTCCGATAGTTGCCTTCCCCTGACAAAGCCCTTCTGATCGGAATGGAGAATATTGCCAGCCACAAGCCCTAACCTGGCCGCCAAGATTGAAGCGAAGATTTTATAATCCGCATTCAAGAGCGAAATAGGCCTATATGACCCACAGCTCGATGGGATTTTCCCAGGTTTCAAGATTAAAATGACTGTGGCATCATTCCATGATACTGGGAGCTTTAGGCCTTCCTGTAATATCTGATTGAAGAGCTTTGTCAAGGTAGGAACGATCGTATCACTCATTAGTTTGTAAAGCTCGGCTGGGAGCCCATCGGGCCCCACAGCCTTCCCACTCTTACAGAGTGATATAGCCTTCCTAACCTCTTCTTGGGTAAATTCCTGATCTAAGTGATCCTGCTGTTCGGGTTTCAGGGAGGGAAGTGAGATTTTATCCAGCCAGACCTTGGCTATAGATATATCTACCACTTTATCATCTCTGTAGATATCTTGAAGAAATCAAAGAAGGCATCTCTAATTTCTTCATCTGAAGAGAGAGTGACATCCACGCCTTCAATAATAATTTCTTTAATCTGGTTTCGTAACCGATCTGATTTGATTTTCCAAGCGAGGAGCTTTCCTGCCCCTTCGCCATATTCAAAGTGGGCAATCTTACTTGCCTCCCATCTTCGAATGAGCCTAGTATGCAGAATGCTCTCCAACTGATCTTTCAGTTTGTTAAAGTTGGTCAAATGTTCTTGCTGAATTTCGGGTACAGCCTGGCTATTTAGATCAACCTCCGCTGTCTTCAGTTTAGCTTCAATTGATGCAATCTCCTCTTTATATTTTTTATTTCTAAAAATCATTCTGCTTGTGATTTGACCCCTCAAAAATGCCTTTAAGGAATCCCATACGACCAATATCGTAGCTGAATCTAGATTTACTCTCAAAAAGTATTCGGTTTCCTGGGATAAAAAAGAAATCTCCTCTTCCTCCAAAAGTAAGGCTCGGTCAAAGGACCATGATCTAACTTGGTGAGACTGTGGCCACTCGAAATCTAATAAGATGCCAGAATGGTCTGAAAGATGAGATGCCAAATAGGAGATGTTTTTAACTCTACCCCTTAAAGATTGACTAATCAAGATATAATCAATTCTTGATTTATGCCGGTATTTATAGTTTCTGTAGGAAACACCCAACTGCTGGCCAGATCTTTCTCTCCAAATATCAGAGAGACCGGTTTGCATCATCATATCTAGTAGATAAACCCGAGACTTAGAAGGAGCAGCAGCTCTATTATTTGGTGAATTGTCTAGTATAGGATTAAGTATGATGTTAAAATCTCCTGCTAAAACTACCGGGTCTGGAAAATCAAACAGGTGAGAAAATATGTTTTTAAGAAAGAAGGGATCATCTTGATTGGGTCCATAATAACCGACCAAGGTAAACTGGAACCCCAAAATAATAACTTTCACAATGACCCATCTGCCACTTGGGTCGACTAACTGGTGTAGGATCCGAGCCTTAGCTTGTTTTTTAAGTAATATTAAAACCCCTCTAATATTCACAGACTGATTTGTACTAACATGAGAGCCAACCCATCTTTTATTCTTGAGAAGACTAACAGTCTCCGCTTTGAGCAGATGTGTTTCCTGGAGAACAATGACCTGCGCGGGAGAGTCCCTGAGATATTGCAAAATCTTGTCTCTTCTAGGTCTTACGCGCAGGCCATTGACGTTCCAGGAGAAAATCTGTATAGAGCTCATGGCGGATCAAATCCACGACCCGGTACCCATAGAGGAAACCGAGAAAACCAGCACCAGATCCGTCGAGGTTCCATAATTGTGACTATTGAGATTGATAGGAATATTTTAGGGCGAACCCTTACCCCAATTATCTGGACAGATGGAGTCCAGAAGCTGCAAACCGGAGCAACCCAACTCGCCCTACCCTTGACATGTGTAAAAACTAGAAACCACTAAAGAGGAAAAAAAAAAAAGCTTAGATAGGTGAAATCCTAACGAAGCATATGTGTGCTTTTTTTAAAAAAAAAATTATCTCTTCTCCTCTTTTTTTTTTTTCCTGTTTCTCCATCCCCTTCCTTTCCTTCCTCCTCTCACTTCGGTCTCGCCTTTCCTCCCTTTTCTCTTTTTTATCTCCCGACCTCTTTCTCCCCATTTACCCTTCCCCTTCCTTCCCCTTCCTTCCCTCCCCCCCTCCCCTTCCCACATGTAGTTTCCTATAGTTCTAAATCAATTATATAAAAGAGTGAGAAGAGTGAGAAGAGTGAGAAGAAAGAAAAGAGGGAGGCAGCCAAACTAAAAGGAAAAAAGCAGAAAAACGTTCCTAAACCAAATTTCTCTATTAAAGGGCCCCCTTACTAATCATGTCGAGCAGCTCGTCGGCCTCCTGAACTGATCTTAAGTTATGCATTTTGTTGTTATGCATAACTTTCAGGAAGGTAGGAAACTTTCACTGAGCTACTGCACCGTGTTTCTTGAAGTCGTCTATCTTCCTTCCCAACTCCCACTGTCTATCCAGCGTACACCTGGAAAGCTCAGAACGAATTTCAAAAGAGAACTCTCTAGCTTTCAATGATTTTGCTTTCAGTGCCAAATTGAGAATCTTCTCTTTTAGAGCAAAGGTAAGGAAGTTAATTAGTATCTTCCTTGGCTTAGGTCTATTAGGATTCCTACGAAAGGGATCCCTGTGAATCCTTTGCATATCACGGCTCAATGATTCTTCTGAGTCCTCAAGCTGTAGGGAGACCTTAAGTAGAGAGATGATGTAAGATCTAAGGTCAGACCCTTCACTCCCTTCTGGGATATTCAAAAGACGTAGATTATTTCTACGAGCATTATTTTCCAATATTTCCATTCTGTCACGGAGGTCCACCCCTTCTTTCTTTAGCAGCAGAATGTCCGCCTTTGCCGTCCCAAGATGATCTTTCAACTCACCAACATTGTTCTCTAAAGTCTCAGTCCTAGAGTTCAGCAGGTCTACCTTCCTCTCCAATGATTTGCAAAAGCTTCTGATCTCGCCCTATGTTTACAGAAGAAACTGAGAAGCCCTTCTTTATATCCTCAGACAGTGTAACAAAGAGGGCTTCCAAGACTGTAGCTGAAGACCCAGCCGCAACCTGCTCCTTAGGGAGATCGCTGCCGCTGCTGAGGACCGCCACCATCTGCGTCTGATGTTGGTCAACAGGGCTAGTAGTAGGACTGATAGTAGCCTCTGTAGGCTCCGGAAGTGTAACCAGGTTACCTTGCTGAGAGATCAGGTCGATAAAAGGCTCCATGGTTTTATCAGCTGCAGGTACCAATAATGGCGATGGTGCTTTTAAGGTATTTAAACTCTTCCTGAGGGCTTCGCCCTGTTTTACGATTTTGAGGACCTCCGGCTGCACCCTAAAGTATGAGTGTAGCGATGGGGTAACCCTAACTTTAGTACCGGGGGGGTTACTTTTAGAGCTTCTAGGTTTGATGCTTCTGCCTTTAACCTGATAGGTTTGAAAGGCTGAACTACTGGTCGGAACAGGAGACGTAATAGGTGTGTTGAGTGTCTCGAATGAGCCCTTGACCGTGCCTTGGTCCACCAAAGAATGCTTATTAGAATTATTTTTAGGTTTGGATTTAGTGGACCCCAAACAAGCTCCTGCGCCCTTTTTATGTTTCTTGATACCCCCCTTAAGAGCAGAAGTAGATTGCGACCTAACCTGGAGTAGAGGACAAACCTGATCTTGGATTTTAGAGACAGGGACAGCCTGTAGTTGCTGATTGTCAGAATCCTTCTCCGACACTGCCATTGTACCTAACTCTGATGCCGACACGGAGTTCGCTATGCCCTTACGAGGGAGCTCCTGCTGCCCTCTCTGCTCACCCTTCAGAAGGAGAAAGCCGCTGATGCTGTCTCTGCCGCTGCTCACCCGGAGGTGCCCGCGAGCAACCGCTCTGCGGCCCCTCCAGAGCTCCAGGGCGGCCATGAACCAGCAGGGCAGAACGATAGAGCACAGAGCCGCTTCTCCGCGACACATCCCCTATCAAACGTCGGTGTCGGTATTAGCGGCGATGGATGCAGGGGAGAGGCCCGAAAGAAACACGGTGAGACGGGACCCAGGAGGTTTGAGAGGATTTCAAAACAAACGGCGGGAATGGGAGCTCCGTGTGCAAGCGGCTGCTTATCGCGCAGTCGCCATGTTCTCCGATCATGCTCATTGCCTCATCCTGTCAAAGATAAATTATGGCTCAGATTTTTTGGAGTAAAAAGGGATCTTAACCAATAGACATGTTGCATATTTGTTTGATTTCACAATTTTTGCCAGGATAGAATTTTTTTTATATCAAATGTTTAGAGCAGAACCATTCTTTTCCATTATGAATGTTCAAGCAGCAAAACGTGGTACAAACGTGAATTTGCTGATATTTCTCTACAATGATCTTTTAAACCATTTCAACATTGTAAAGATAACATAAGATATGGGCCTATTAGTTGAGAGGGGTGAGTACCCGCCTCAAGTAATAACCAAACCCTTGGGCGTTCCAGTGGCGTAGCGCCATTTCCCATATTTACAAGGTGGCGTTAAACACTTAATGTGGCTTAACACCACCTTGTAAATATGCCCCTTTCCGGTGTAGTCCTCTGTGGCAAAGGGGCATGCAATGGGTGTTAATGTGGGCGGTCCACCGCAACACCCATTGCTTTTTGACACTGCCCCAGACTTACAAGGCTGAGGCAGTGCCAAAAACAGCGCCATTCTAACGCCATGGATTACCAGGTGTTAGAATGGCAATACGGGGAGAAATCATAAATTTCTCCTCGTTTTTTGTGCAGGAAGGTGTGCCTTCCTGCATATAAACAGTTGCCCCTGCAGCGCAGGGACCCATGCAACATGGCAGCAGGGTGCCTGTGCTGGCGCTAGGCAGCTTTTTTTGCACCAGCACTAGGAGAAACACAGAGATGTGCCTTATTTTTGTGAATACGGCGCATCCTTGCATTTTAAAAATGTCAGAGTGGGGCACTGCTGATATTGGTGCAGCTCTGTGCTTTGACATTTTTTTGTAAATATGCCATTTACTCTTTTATGGATGGTTGCATGTCCTTCCTAAGCCCCTCCTTTAACTCCTCCTTACTCCTCCCTAATCCCTCCAAAACTAATCTCTGTTCAGCTGACGTCAACACAATTTCAGGATATCCACATGACGTTAAAATTACTTTCTGTTCTTGTAAAGCCAATGTGCTAAATTCATTAGTAGAGGCAATTCTTACAAACCTCATGAACTGAGAATAGGATAGATGTTGTTTTAACGAAGTTGAATGAAAACTCTTGTAGTGCAAAGGATTGTTTCATTTAGTTTTTTTGCAGATATCCTCAAATTGAATTGACATCTGATCAGAGATTAGTTAATAGTACTAGACAGGAGTTATCAGGTCAACGCTAAAAACAGTTTCAACTCAATCTGTTTTTGTATCTAAATTCCCAACTGTGAGTGTTCATATTATAAGTAACCCTGGGCGTAGCTCGCGAAGTAGCGCTACGCGAAGCCACGCAAAGTGCAGTTCGCACTAGGCGAACTACGCGTAGCACTACGCGAACTGCGTAGTGCACTGTTCGCAATGATTGCACAGTGCCGGATGCTTGTCCGCACTGTGCAATCATTGAAAACGGCATCTTGCACAGTGCGAGCTGTCTTTTACTGCCGCTCGAGTAGATTTTTACTCGAGCGGCAGCTTTCTCAACGCGAACTGGTAGTTTCTCATCGCGAGCGGTCGCGAGCATACACGACCACTCGCAATGAGAAACCTGACCTCCCTGCGTTGAGAATCTCGCCGGGATGTCATTTTGCTTGCTCGCGGTCGCCAGCTTGACGTTGAGGACCGCGAGCAAGCAAAAAATGACCGCTGCACTACGCTACGCTACGCTACGCGTGTTTGCACTGTGCTACGTGCAATTCGCGTTGTGCGAAGTAGCGTAAACTTCGCAAACTACGCGAGCGTAGCGTAGTGCTTTGCCCAGGGTTAATTATAAGGATAATTTAGAAAAGATGGGAGATTCTACAAACAGAAACAGACTTTGGAGATCTTTATTTGTGGAAACCACATACCACGTACAAAAGGTCCTATAATTTAAAGGAAATTTCAATGGGTCCCCACGAGAAATCAACAACCACGGGGAAAGGAACAAAGAAATGTAATTACTGTGTACATTGCAATAATGTCATTGAAGGAAATGAAGTGATACACCCTAGAACAGGACAAAATAGTTTTGAATCATTCTGCCACATGTGACACAAAATATTGTATATATTCTGTGAAATGCCCTTGTGGGCTTTTGTACATTGGCAAAACAGAAAGAAAAATCAAAACTTGCATTTCAGAAAAATAAAAGCAACATCAGAAACAACAATTTAGATTCAAATGTAGCCGTGCATTGGCGTTAGTACAACCATAATATCAGCCAATCTAGGTTTCAAGCTTTGGAAATTATCAAGAAATCATCTGAGAGGGATAACAACAAATACTTACTTCCAGTGGCGGCTCGCCGAGGGAGTGCTGCGGGGCGGTGGGGTGGGGCGGGGGAGGGGCAGGGCGGGGGGGTAGTGGAGTCCGACATACGACGGACAGGAGTAAGGTAAGTAATGAAATAAATAAAACAATTTACCTTGCGCGCGCTGCATCACCAACTCGGCGATGCAGCACGCACAAGGTAAATTGTTTTATTTATTTTATTACTTACCTTACTCCTGTCCGTTGTATTTCGGACTACACTACCCTCCCACCCTGCCCCTACCCCGTCTCACCGCCCCCGTCTCAGCACTCCCTTGGCGAGCCGCCACTGGCTAAGTTGTATGAATAGAGTATAAAATGTGCATTTCTAGAGTGAGAGTCTTATTCGCAATAATATTATTAAGTTTAGAATTATTATTTATGTTTGTTGAGGGTGTGTTTTTATTTCATGTACTGATGTACAATAAAGTAAGGCATATTAACACACTGCATGGAGATATTTCGGATGGGTTGAGCATGATTACTTTTCTACCACACTTCTTCAAACAGTGGCTTTCTGAGTGCTTGCAGGGTACCTGGAGTATGAAAAGGAACAATGAGTTGTGGCACATAGTTTACACTGTTGGGGCACTGCGCGCCTTTGAACAACACTTCTGCATTTTTGTTTTATACATTACAGGTATTTATATGTTCTAGGAGCCCCCCTGAAAAAGGACCGCCTTGTCCAAAATATGTAATATACTGGATGTAAAATTTACATTCTAGCAAGCATTATATGATGACCTTGATTTGAATATTGGAGATGGTGCATCAAGCAAATGAAACGTTAAATTGTGTTTAACAAACAAATCGTCTTAATGGATTGATAATTGAAGAAATCAGTAACAAAGATATACACAAGAGTGAGAAGTGTGATGTGAAGTTCTCATAGCCTATGGTCATTAGGTAATTGGAAAATTAATTTTGAGCCTTGGGACTACTCTAAGCAAAGTTGAGTAGCAATCACTGTAATGATGGGGCCGATTCACAGAACTAATCTGAGACAAAATCCTAAACTTACTACTTCTGGTATTCACAGAAGGCACTACGGATTTTTGGGATTCACAGAAATCACTTACAACTCCTAACTTTACGTCCGCAGTCAGGCCGGAATCTCCGCACCCGGACCGTACTCTCCGCACCCAGAGAGTACTCTCCGGCTAGGGCCGTACTCTCCGTCTCGAGCCGTAATCTCCGGCTCGGGCCGGATAAAGTGTAATCAATGGCTGGAATGCAATTTTTACAAAAAGGAACATTAGGAATGTTTGATAAATGGTAGAGGAGGTCATGAAAAATAGTCTGGGCAGGGTAAAGGGTATGGCCGGACACTACATCATAACCCAGAAAAGTTTGCTCCTTTCTATTGATCCAGCGCGATATTAGCAAACAGCATTCATACACCAGATACTCACTTGGGCCCATACATTCATACTACGCTAATACTTACGCTGGGTTTTATCAGTTGTTACTCTCTAGCAAAATCCCTGCTACCAATTACCTTCTGATTGAAGAGTAATGACTTACGAATGAATCCTTTGCTAATTTGGAAATTTAAAATGAGTGACATTCATTATAGTACATAATCCTGAAATAACCACTGAGTCAGGAAGTTTTAAAATGTTTATCTAAAGATTTAGCAGAGTAAAATACAGAGCCACATGGTACTTAATCGTAATACCCAAGATTAAGCATAGAAATGATTATTGCTAATCAATGACAGTGTTTAAAGAAAAGGAGAGGATAGAGATAGCAGCGCAACTAGAGGTTGCATTATATTTACCTAAGTGCGAAAACCAAACCCCTTAGCCAAGGAGTTGAAAGAATAGGACCCAGGAAGGATGAAGAGCAAAGACTTCCTCCAAGATCAGGACAGGACCGGTGACCTCTCTACAACGACGCCTGTGTCGTTCCCCTCTCTGATACTCGACTTCTCCTCGATTCTCACGTGCCTTCCTTCTAATAGACTCTGCCGCCCCTTCCTCAGGACCTCTCTGGACAGCAATTCGGTCTGCAATCGATCAGCTTGGCAGTCTGGAGCTAAGAGCGCTCTGGCAGCATGGACGCCTGTTCTTCCTGAACGCATGCTCTAACTAATTAACTAATGCTATATTCTATTATACCCTTCTACGCCCATGTACCTCCCCTAATGTTACTAAAATATGGGGCCACTACTTCTGATTGGACAGGGACAGGGGGTGGATTCTCGCACCATATCGATTTGGCCTAAATTGTAAAGCCTATTGTCTTTAAATTCCCTCCCCTTCAAATTAATACATTCGCTTTATTTCCCACCCGTCTCATGACAAATGTAAACCAATTTTCATAGACAATGTATCAATGTACAACAGGAAAGGCAAGAGTACAGCATCTTCGCCCATCGGGTCGCGGCCTTGGACGACGTCCAGATTGACTTCATTTGGCAGGCACACAGGACACATGCGCAGAACCATTTGCCTCTCGAGTTTCAGGTCACCAACCCAGGCCCAAGTTTACGAACTAATAAAAGTGCAAGAAGAAAATATTAAAATCACAAAATAAAATGTTTCACTGTATGCCCACTATTTCTATTCTATTCCCATTTAATTATATATTCTAACCCGCGTTAGTAGCGTTAGGAAACGACAATTTAGTAATGACATGAGAGCAAGCTGAAGCATGTGAAAACATCAAACAGCCATTTTAATGCACACTGCGTAGAAGCAGAAGTTTCCCACCAAGCAAAGAAAGACGTCACACCATGTGATATGGTTGCGACATGCGCATTGAGTTTTCCCGCGCATAGTGGCCATTTTGGATTACAGACAAGCGTTATTCATTAGTAAAACACATAGGCAAGCTTCCTTCTCTTTCGTGTCGTGAATGCAAAAGGATAGTATTAACAATACAAGTTTTAATAATTTAATACTGTGAGGAGGATTGAATACAAGCAAGTTTCATTTATGAAACCTTGCTCCATCAATCCCCTCTCTGATGGCGTTTCTGAGCCATCAAAACACTACCCTCAATCAGATGCCAACTTCTATGAAATTACTTCATTCTCATCTTTACACTTTCCCTTTTTACAATCTCCTTTTAATTTCTTGTATAATTCACTTCTCCACTCTTCAAGTTCGATTTCAACTACCTTTCGTTTCTTTCCTCTTCCTGTCACCTTATATGTTCCATTCTTTTTACAGCATTTGCACCATATTGTTACTGCCAATATTATTGTTGCTATCCCTGCTAAGGGTACTAATATTTGACCTATAAGTCCTTTTCCTACATTAGCAAACCACGTTCCAATTGACGAGATACTATTTGTCAATCTTTCCCATACACTATCAACTTCCAGTGGTTTAAGTTCTTTCTCAAGTTTAGTTATATTCTGTATATACGTTCCAATTTCTGCACTCTTATCAGGAATATAAGTGCAACAATGTTTCGTCTTCAATAACTTACAGACTCCGCCCTCTTTTGCCAATATAATATCAAGAGCAAGTCGATTTTGCATCACCATAGATCTAATCGCAACCATTTCCGCATTAATAATTAGAAAACCTCCAGCAGTATCCGTTGATAAACGATCAACCACTGTAGACAATTTACATATTTTCCTTGAGTTCAGAATTATTCCCACTGAAGGTATCAATACACCAAATATATCACCTACAATTTCAGAAAAACTAGCTCTTTTACTACGTATTAATTTAATTCGCTATTGTTTTCATTGCTCCCAGTGTTTCTTTTTACGTGGTATATCTTTGGAAATACTATTCCAAAATAACAACTTCCATACCACCGTGCAGGAAGCCTAAAGTAAGCCTTATTTCCACACACATAATAGATTCCAGGAAAAACTGAATCTGTTCCTCCTTTGAGTCCCCAACCTCCAAGAACTAAAAAATTGTGATCACATTCACTGGTACCGATGAAAACATTGTTATATTCAGTCTTTAATCTATGAAGACAAATTTTTCCTGTCTTTACAAAATCCAGAGCCCTAGCAGCTTGAGCCTTGCCAGGTGTGTAACTCCCTTCTTTCTCCGCCCAAGGTGGCAAATGAGCCTTATGCTCAGAAGCTTTCTTTTGAAAATCTTGTCTTCTATCTTCTACTAAATTTAAAAATATATTTTCTTCTTCAAGTAAAGAACATGTTAGATTGTGTCTATGTGCATGTGTTATGTCTATTGATTTCATTGTTAAGAAAAATTCTCCCATAAACTGTGCGTCTTGACTACTAAGCACTGGGTTCATACTTTTGCGAATCGGAACCTCAGAAAATATCACATCTAAGTTTGAATAATAATACTGAAGTCTCCCTGTTCTATAAAATAAACTAGACAAAACACTACATGATATGCCATATGTCAGTGGTAAGTGATGGTATGTTAATCCTTCTGCTACTGATTCAGGTAACTTCATACAGACATAACAATTACTAACTTCCATTGTGTCTACATATTGAAACAATAACTTTGTGAAAACGTTTAAACTAGTGTCGTTATCAGCTATTTCATGATGAATTTCTGGTTCATTCTCTGCCATTAGTTCTACTCTATTGCCCTTCATGTTTGCTGTCCTCCCTTTAGTTTCATTATTAATCTTTTTATCTAGTATTATAAGGTAAGGAACTGCTACAATCAGGACTAACCATACTATAAGCACCATCACTAGACTACATATGCATAATGCACAGCATCTTCTACAACATCTCTGTTTTGGTCTCCCAGTAACTCTATTGTCAGGCATTTTTCGACAAGTAAGATTGCTCTTCTTATCTTTTCTTCTTTTCTTTAGCTTATTCTTTTGCTTAGTCAGGGTGGTCTTGTTTCTTCTTCGTACGTCAGTTCTGCACTTGTTCCTTCGCCACCACTGTCACTTGACTCTGAGCCTTAAAAATTTTCAAGGATGATATAAGTCCAATCAGGACCCTTGAATTTGTTATTCACAAGTTTCAGTCTTTTACTTCTTCTTTTCGCAGTTTTATGTTCTTGGTCAGTTTGACTTGTCACTTCATTCACTTGATCTGGATCTTCACTTCTGGTTGTTATGTGGTACTTCACTCTTTTAATGACACTTGGCCAATGATCTCCTTTTCTTGTTTTCTTTGTTTGAACTGTCTCTTTATCTTCGTTTTCAGAAATCTTTTAATTTCACTGCTTAGCACTGCTTCGTTTTCTTTTATTACTTTTTCTTCTGTTTGCTCTTTTTCAGGTCTGATTGGTTTCTCTGTAACAGCTCCACTGTGAATTTCCAATAATTGACTTTGTTCTTTGTTTATTTCTTCAAGTTCATGTTTTTCAACGTTTTCTTCTTCTGTGCACTCTTCTTGATCTAACTTGTTCTGATCAGGGCTTATTGCACTGTGAACTTCTGCAGCCTGACCGGATTCTTCTAGACCTGTCTGTCCCTGTTCAAAGTCTATTAGATCTTCACTGTTTTGAGTCCAGTTTCCTTTCCCTATCTGACCTTGTTCAGGATTTCTTAATGTCTTTTCTTCTTGTTCCTGAACTGCTTCTTCTTCACCTATCTGATCTTCTTCAATTTCTTCCAATTTCGCTTGACTTCTTGTTCTGTGGTATATTTCAGGAACCTCTACCACGGGTATCCAATCCTGACTTGTGCTCGGTTGTTCTTCTTCAGCTTCTCTGGAATCTCGAACCTGAGATCCTTCAGCTGGGCAACCTTCAGCTTCTTCATTGATTGGCGTTGTCTGAGGATTCTCTTCCTCAGGATCTGGTACTCTCTTGGTGTGACTTACATGAATCCAATTAGGAAATCCGGCACACTTCACTGCTGTATTCGTTGTCAGTATGATTTGACACGGTCTGCCCCATCTAGGTGATAGACACGTTTCTCTAGTGTGATTCTTCACTACCACCCAGTCACCAGGATTCAGATCATGTTCTTGTTCAGACTGCCTGGAAACTGCGTCTTCTCCAACCTGATGAGAGACAGAACGCACTAGGTCAGCCAATCCTTTGCAATAGTCCAGAACCATATCATCAGATATATTCACCAGTTTGTTTGTGGGAACATGTGTTTGTCTCATTGCTCTTCCCATCATTATTTTGTGGGGGCTCAATCCTGTGTTTCTGTCAGGTATACTTCTGAGTCCCATTAGAACAAGTGGCAATGCATCTGGCCATTCTAATGATGTGGATGCACACATTTTTCCCAATCTTGACTTTATAGTGCCATTCAATTGTTCAACCACTCCAGAAGCTTCTGGACGATATGCACAGTGCAGTTTCTGTTGGATTTGGAATGCTTCACAGATTAGTTTGATCACTTCGCTGTTAAAATGTTTTCCTCTATCTGATTCCAAAGTTACTGGGAAACCAAATCTAGGAATGAGTTCTCGTAGCAACAGTTTCGCAACTGTAATGCTGTCATTTCTCCTAGTAGGGTAAGCCTCCACCCACTTTGAAAACAGGCACACTATGACTAGTACATATTTCAGCCCTTTACATGGTGGTAACTGTATGAAATCAAACTGAAGTCTCATAAATGGACCCTCTGCCTTTCCAATTTTTCCAAATCCAATTACTGTCTTCCTCCCCGGATTATGCATCTGGCAACTTAGACATCTCTGGCAAAGACTCTCTGCAACAGCCCTGAATTTGGGATTGTACCAATTTTGTCTGAACAGCCTAATCATGGCATCTCTCCCTATGTGTGTGTCTCCATGATACATCCTAGCCATTTGTGAGAGTAAACAGTCTGGCATGACTGGTCTGCCATCAGCACTGATCCACACTTCATCATTTCCTCTTTGGGAACAACCCACTTTGATCCACAAATTCTTCTCACTTTCATCAACCTCATCTTGCAATTTCTTGACGTCATTCCAAGTTTCAGGTGGCATATACAGCATAAGTTGGCAGCTGATTCCCATTCTTTCCACCCTCTTATTGACTGACATTCTGGTTTTGGCACAATGTTGAGCCACCAGATCTGCATATCTGTTGCCGACTACCACCCAGTCATCTCCTGACTGGTGTGAGGCACATTTCACCACAGCCAATTCTTTTGGTGATTGTATTGCTTCTAGCAATTCCTTTACAAATTGTCCATTTTTAATGGGGGATCCTGAAGAAGTCATGAAATCCCTCTGCATCCATAGTTGGCCAAAATCATGCACTACCCCGTAACCATATTGGCTATCTGTAAATATGGTTACTCTCTGATTCCTCCCAATTTTGCATGCTTTTATCAACGCAATCAATTCAGCTACTTGTGCAGATTTGGCTCCTGGTAAATAAGATGCTTCAACTATTCCAGTTAATTCACATACCGCATAGGAAGCAGTTAGTTTACCGTCTTCATGTCTTTGACATGAACCATCAACAAATAGCTCCCTGTCTGGTTTTTTAAGAGGCTGTTCCTTTATATCTGGGCGTGGTTTTGTGCATAATTCTGTAATTTGTATACAATCACGTTCATCGTCTTCATCATCTTTAATTCTCTCATGATATGGGTCTGGTAGTAAGGTTGCTGGATTTATTATAGTACACCTTACCATGTTCACATTTTCAGCACCCATTATTATTCTTTCATATTTAGTCAGCCGACTAGGAGTAAGATGCTGAGTTCGGGTTCTTGTCAACAGAATGACAACTGCATGTGGAACATACCCTTTTACAGGGTGTCCCATCACAATTGACTCACTTTGTTCAATGCTCAAACACGTAGCCGCCACTGCTTTTAAGCATCCTGGCAACGCGGCTGCTACTGGGTCCAATGTAGCAGAAAAATATGCTATAGGACGTCTTTCTAATCCATGTCTCTGAGTTAAGACAGAAAGTGCACAATTTTCTCTCTCATGACATAACAATGCAAATTCTCTTTTATAATCAGGCATGCCTAAGGCAGGTGCTGAACATAGGGCATTTCTCAATTTTACAGAGGCTTCTATACTTCCATCCTCCCACTCCACAGGGTCCTTTGCTTTCTTTTTTGTCATGTTAATTAAGGGCTTAGCTAACATGGAAAATCCTGGTATCCATTGTCGACAGTAACCTACTATTCCTAGGAACATTCTCACTTGTCTTTGTGTTACAAGCATTTGCATTTTCTTTATTAAAGCTACTCTTTCAGCTGTTACTCTTCTTTTTCCTCTCTCAATTTGGTGTCCCAGATACTTAACAGCTGTTGTACAGAATTGCAATTTTTCAGGTGAGACTTTATGTCCTTCTTCTGCCAAAAGATTTAACAATGCTATGGAATCAACAACACAGTCCTCTCTAGTATTCGATGCCACCAATAAGTCGTCGATATATTGGACTAAGACTGAGCTTCCTGGCATCACTAATTTTTCAAGGCACTTTTTCAGTATCAGGGTGAAAATAGAAGGACTTTCTCTGTACCCCTGAGGAACACGATTCCACACATAGACCTTGTTCTCAAATTTAAATGAGAAAAGATACTGGCTGTCTGGATGTAATGGTATTGAAAAGAACGCTTGACACAAATCAATTACTGTGAACCATCCTGCACTCCAAGGGATCTGGTATAGAATTACTGCAGGATTTGGCACTATGGGACAACATGGTTCTACAATCTTATTTATTTTTCTCAGGTCCTGAACAATCCTATATTTTCTACTAGGTTTCTTTAACCCCATTATAGGTGAATTACATGGGCTACTCATTACTTCTTTTAGGATATTTTGTTCTATCATTTGATTTATTTCTTCAATGACTCCTGCTTTTACTTCTGCACTCATTTTGTACTGTCTGGTATTTGGGAAAATTGCACCTTCATTTACAGTAATTTTAACTGGATCTATTTTAGCCATAAGTCCTACTTCCTTTCCGGTGAAATCCCATACTATGGGGTTTACTGTACTATTTAATTCTTCTGGCAACTCATCTTTTGTTATTAACGAAAACATCTCATCCACTTCTGTACCTTGTTTTGCAATCATAATTTTATATACATGGTCTTCATCTGGTGTCTGAACTGCCACACCATCCGGTGTGCAGAAAATGGTACAATTCATCTTGCACAATAAATCCCTACCTATTAAGTTTACTGGACTAGAATCACACACTACAAATTGATGCATTTCTCTGAAATTTCCGATTTTAACTTCCATGGGTTCGGTAAGAGGTGTTCTAATTCTTTGATTAGCTACCCCCACTACTTGGATATTTTCACCAGAGAGAGGAAGGTCTGGAATGTCTGCTGTTCTCACAGTAGACCGGGTAGCACCAGTGTCCAAAAGGAAAGTAATATTATTACCTTTCACATTCCCTTCAACATATGGACCTGACTGATCTACCTGTAAGGATGCGCCAAGTATGCACTCCTTCTTCCCCTCTCCTAAGCACCGCCATGGACTGAATTGGCAGAAATCGTCCTGCAAAAGAAATTGTGATGTCATATAATCATTCTTACAACTTCCTCCCTGATATCCGATGTCTGTACCATGCTTTGCTCTGCTTACATTACCCTGAATAGGTGCCGGTGGCAACTGACTCTGAGGATTTACACCCTGCTGTGAGTCATTCTGCGTCTGTGGATTTAAATTTTGATTTGGGCCATTATTATTCCGAATCTTTTTACATTCATCCTTCCAATGCCCCAATTTTCCGCATCCATGACAAGGAAATTTCTTTTTAGCTTCTTCTCTACTCATTCGTCCTCTAAATTGTCCACCATTCCCAGTATCACCATTCGTTCCAGAATCTTTTCCTTGATTTTCACTCGGATTTTCCAAATTGATTCCCTGTTTCTCAGCCATTTTCACCTGAGCCCACATCACTTTTTCCTGCAATTTCTTGTGTCTATCCTCAATATCGTCTCCACAATATTTTGCATACTTCAAAATTTCATCAATGGGCTTTCCCTGCCAACACAGCATGTGTTGTTTAATCATCTGACAAATCTCTGGCTTCAAACCGTAAACAAATCGATACACAAACTGACTCATGTTCTTGTCTCCAATGTCCTCAAATCCACTATACTGTTTAAATACCTGCAATAGACGCTCATAGTAGGAATGTACTGATTCATTAGCTTCTTGGGTAGTTCGATCTATTTTTACCCAATCTGTTTCTTTCGGGGGTATTTTCCCTTTCAGGTAAGTTATCACCTGCTGATACTTTTTCATTACATCATTTGACGGGGCACCTGTCTTCGGATCTCTAGGATATTCATCACTTGGCCAATCCACTGTGATTTTGCGATCTGTCCATAAATCGGCAGGTACCACTATGTCAAATAGACCATCCAAATCCTTCAACAATACCTTTGACACGTTCACAAACCTGTCAACCTGCTTGTACCATTCAATTGGTTTTTCTCTCAACTTTGGAAAATCATTCGTAAATGACAAAATATCCTGTCTGCTCCATGGGACATGTACATATCCTCCTCCCGCAACTTCTCGCATTGGATACATTTGATCTGCTTTCCCTGTTTCCTTCATCACATATTCAGATGCTGTTCTACTTGTTCGTGCTTCTTCCTTTTTCTTGGCCCACCTAGTTCTCCATTTATCTAGGATGCCCCATTTTTGCAAAACTAACATTAATTCTCTTATTTGCAATCTTCTTCCAGAGGCATTCATATTTTCTAAATCTTTGTCCGAAAATTCTGCTCTATAGGGTTTTTGTAGTACTTTTGATCTCCCTATTTCTATTCCCATCTGTAGTGCTAAATTGGATAATTTTTCATGAAATAACCTTACATTTCTGGTGATACTCCTGCACAGGAACAATAATTCTTCATCATCGTAGGTATTTAAGCGTTCTAGTCCTACATTTCCTGCTATTATTTCTTCTAATTCGACTTTCAATTTATGAATGTCTATTATTTTCGGAGGTGTGCACTGTTTAACTGACCCTTGTACCCATTTTTCTAAATCTTCAGGTGTTACTATGGTGGCACTTTTTGCTCCCGATGAAGTTATTAAACTTACATCTTTTGAACATCCAGGTACATCTTTTCTGGGAGTGCTATTTACAGTACCTCGAATAGGCAAGTCCATGAGTGATATTGTGGATTCACAGTCACTAAATTGATCCTCAATTATAACTGGAGCTTCAGGTTTGGAATTATTCACAGGAGTAAGTGCAAGTATCGGTGGAGGACAGCTTCCCTGAGTACCATATAATGGAACTACTGGACCAATTGTTACAGGTATGGTCAATGAATCAGGATGTACTTTTATCTGGGTTATTTTCTGTATTAATTCTGCTCTGGTCTTTTCTAGGGCTTCTTTTTCTTTGTCATGAAGTATTCTACTCGTGGTGAATTCATGCATTACCTGTGGTACTAATGGAGTTTTCGGTGGTGCACTTGGGGTGCATCCACTTGTCCCTTCCTGATCTGGTGGGGGTTTCTTAACATTTCCTCCATAAATTCGTCTTCAGACTCCTCATTTCTCATTAAATGTTTTGTCTTTTCTGTGCACTTACTTCCTAATTTCTCCTCTGCTGAGAACAATGGATATAATCCTTCTGTAATCATTGCCCTTCTCCATTGTTTCATCTGACCGTTCCTAGACTCATGTAGGTATCTGGGGAAAAATCCTGGATAACCACTATTACTCCTAGATCGGTCCCGCTCAAATGCCTCAGTTTCCTATTCCTCTAGAGCTTCGTACTGAGTTAATCTAGGTCTGGGTTCTAAGTCATTCATCCTCAATCTCAAGTTTTGTAGAATTCGCCCATTAAACGTGCCATTCTCAGGAAATGCTAGTATTCCATCATTTTTGGTATATTCTATCCAATTCTCCATCCATACACAAGTATGATAACCTCTCTCCATCATCATGAATGAAGCGGGCGTTTTAGCTGGTGGAATAATAATTCCTTCTCTAGTTTTGATTGGTTTGTCCTTTTTAAAATAATTCTTGATCTTTTGTAAAAATGACATTTTTCTCCTTTCTCCGTACATCGGGCCTGATTCACAGAACTAACTTACGTCAAAAACGTAAAGTTAGTACTTTTTGGTATTCACAGAATACACTTACTCATTTTGGTATTCACAGAATGAACTTACTCATTTCGGTATTCACAGAAGTTAGTAGTCCTAACTTTAGGACTCCTAAATGCCTTCTCTGAATACTGAAAGTCTTAAAGTTAGGATTTTTCTCAGTTTAGGAGTAGTAAAGTCTAACTTTACTACTCCTAAACTGAGAAAAGTCCTAACTTTAAGACTTTCGGTATTCACAGAAGGCATTTAGGAGTCCTAAAGTTAGGACTACTAACTTCTGTGAATACCGAAATGAGTAAGTTCATTCTGTGAATACCAAAATGAGTAAGTGTATTCTGTGAATACCAAAAAGTACTAACTTTACGTTTTTGACGTAAGTTAGTTCTGTGAATCAGGCCCATCTTGGGTGAGTACCGATGTATAAAATTATATTCTGTAAAGCCTAAATATCTCCTATCCTGACGAATTCCTGTTAAAGTCGGATCACGTTTTACCATGCAATCCTTATCCACTAAGAATTTCGCTTCTATAATTTTTTCCAATCAAATGTTTGCTATCTTTTATTTCCGAGCCAATCCTTGCGCGGCCTTTTGGTGACGTTTATCTGTCAACCCCTCCTTTACAATCTGCTCTTTCCTGTCCTTGCTGGTTCAACCAATCCCAGCGCGGCACCTGTGACGTCAGTACTACTCCTGACTACTGACCCCTCCTTTACAAGGGTCTTTCCACACCCGCTGATTCAACCAATCTCAGCGCGGCGTTTTTGTGACGTCAGCTCCCTCTCCGGCGACTGACCCTCCCTTTACAAAAATTTACGCAAACTTATTTTCGCTATATCTTAATTAAATTTCAGTAACAACATAAAACATTCGCTATCGTGCCAGTTTCTCTAAACTAGAAAAGATAGTTTCCTCCACACTTTAGTAAAACCTTTCCGTTTACTAACATACACTACGAGTAAAACCCTTCCGTTTACTCTTCACACAAGCTCCAGAAATACCTGTTACTTCTCCAATGTTACCCTTTCTAGGTGATATAACATCAAATTTTCACCAGCGTACTCTTTTGCTATTACTCACACTCATAGAGTTTCTAACGAGTACTGAAAGTCCTGCTTAACTTTTCAGTACTATTTCTGCCTGGCAGATAACCTCACTGCAGTATGGCTTCCACTTACCATCCGCTATTCCTTTTTCCCCGGGGATTCTAGACAACATAAAACAAACTTCGAATATACGGATGTTAGTTCATAAAAATAAAATTCTCATTACCCAATTAACAAAGAGTAACCATCCTCTGCTTACCAGAAAACTGATCCAGCGCGATATTAGCAAACAGCATTCATACACCAGATACTCACTTGGGCCCATACATTCATACTACGCTAATACTTACGCTGGGTTTTATCAGTTGTTACTCTCTATCAAAATCCCTGCTACCAATTACCTTCTGATTGAAGAGTAATGACTTACCAATGAATCCTTTGCTAATTGGGAAATTTAAAATGAGTGACATTCATTATAGTACATAATCCTGAAATAACCACTGAGTCAGGAAGTTTTAAAATGTTTATCTAAAGATTTAGCAGAGTAAAATACAGAGCCACATGGTACTTAATCGCAATACCCAAGATTAAGCATAGAAATGATTATTGCTAATCAATGACTGTGTTTAAAGAAAAGGAGAGGATAGCGATAGCAGCGCAACTAGAGGTTGCATTATTTTTACCTAAGTGCGAGAACCAAACCCCTTAGCCAAGGAGTTGAAAGAATAGGACCCAGGAAGGATGAAGAGCAAAGACTTCCTCCAAGATCAGGACAGGACCGGTGACCTCTCTACAACGACGCCTGCGTCGTTCCCCTCTCTGATACTCGACTTCTCCTCGATTCTCACGTGCCTTCCTTCTAATAGACTCTGCCGCCCCTTCCTCAGGACCTCTCTGGACAGCAATTCGGTCTGCAATCGATCAGCTTGGCAGTCTGGAGCTAAGAGCGCTCTGGCAGCATGGACACCTGTTCTTCCTGAACGCATGCTCTAACTAATTAACTAATGCTATATTCTATTATACCCTTCTACGCCCATGTACCTTCCCTAATGTTACTAAAATATGGGGCCACTACTTCTGATTGGACAGGGACAGGGGGTGGATTCTCGCACCATATCGATTTGGCCTAAATTGTAAAGCCTATTGTCTTTAAATTCCCACCCCTTCAAATTAATACATTTGCTTTATCTCCCACCCGTCTCATGACAAATGTAAACCAATTTTCATAGACAATGTATCAATGTACAACAGGAAAGGCAAGAGTACAGCATCTTCGGCCATCGGGTCGCGGCCTTGGACAACGTCCAGATTGACTTCATTTGGCAGGCACACAGGACACATGCGCAGAACCATTTGCCTCTCGAGTTTCAGGTCACCAACCCAGGCCCAAGTTTACGAACTAATAAAAGTGCAAGAAGAAAATATTAAAATCACAAAATAAAATGTTTCACTGTATGCCCACTTTTTCTATTCTATTCCCATTTAATTATATATTCTAACCTGCGTTAGTAGCTTTAGGAAACGACAATTTAGTAATGACATGAGCGCAAGCTGAAGCATGTGAAAACATCAAACAGCCATTTTAATGCACACTGCGCAGAAGCAGAAGTTTCCCACCAAGCAAAGAAAGACGTCACACCATGTGATATGGTTGCGACATGCGCATTGAGTTTTCCCGCGCATAGCTGCCATTTTGGATTACAGACAAGCGTTATTCATTAGTAAAACACATAGGCAAGCTTCCTTCTCTTTCGTGTCGTGAATGCAAAAGGTTAGTATTAACAATACAAGTTTTAATAAATTAATACTGTGAGGAGGATTGAATACAAGCAAGTTTCATTTATGAAACCTTGCTCCATCACTATCATGGTACATGCAGTGCACAATTTGCGCTCCTCTCAGTGTTGACTGTGGTGTCAACACTACAGTCAACACTAAGGGGAGCGCCCTTAGTGTTGACTGTAGTGTTGACACTACAGTCAACACTGAGGGGAGAGCAAATTGTACCATGATACAAAGGAGCAAACTTTTCGGGGTTATGATGTAGTGTCTGGCCAGCACCCTTTTGCATTCCAGAGAGCTTTGAAGAGAATCTGATGAAGCATGGCAAAACATGAGTGGAACAATGGAGAACATTATAACTGTTGCATGCAGTACTGCAGCAATATTGGTGTCACAAGTAGAGAGTCTTTTCTTAACCTCCTCGGGGGTGACCTATTGTGATGTCTGTAGCATAACTACTGATCCACATATTGGTTGTGGAATTGACGAACTGTACAGTATTTTCTTCAGTTCTTCATCAGTTAATCCTTACAGCTGTGGCACAGTGGCAGTTGAGAAACAGGGCCAACTTGGAACCCTTCGTTTTGGATGAAGGGCCTACACAAATTCCAGAAACCCCTCTTTGTTCACCAAAAAACTGATAGGAGGTTAAGGGCAAACATTCTGACCAGTTTCTCACTGCATAAATGTATCATACTATGGGTTCAGTGTTATGTTGTTTCCTTCCTATACAAAGCTTTGATACTAATTTCTTTGGTTTTTGCCAAAGCCACCTGAACTAATTTTCATGGAACATGCTGCTTTGGATGGCCATTACATCCCCCATTTTCTTGTGCCAAACAGAAAGTGCTACTGATGCTGAATGCACACTATTAGCAGGAGGGCTTCTTGTCCTTCTGATAAAGACATCCTCTTCATCACCTCCTTCTATCTATTTGGATTCTACTGTTCACGGCTTGTTTGCTTCTCATATGGGCCAATCGGCTGCTGGTACTAAGATGTCTGTCTGGCTTTCTGTGATAAACTAAGCAATGTCAAACTGTGAAGTCTGTAGTATGTTTCACATTTGGCCTTATGGCTAGGAAGCCCCAAACTTGGGAGAACTTTTTAAAGAGCCAAATGCAGACCCGTTGGTGGGAGCTACACTGGGTTTGCTTTTGTTTACAGTGTGGGAGTACAGTGGAGACTGTTGTTTTTTTAGAAGATGAAGACGAGAGGCTGTGTTACATGTGGAGGCTAAAGCAAGGTGATTGGCACTTCCTCAATGCCATGCTGGACAAGATCAATGACAAGATCACCTTCCTCACTGCCAAACATGATTCCTGTAACTTTCCTTTTGTCTTGTTTCCCACGGTGGAGCTCAGGAGTCCACTAGATGTCACCTTCATCTGAACTGAGTTGGAAAAGCGGGTGGATATGGACTTCATTTTCTTCAAGAAGGAGAAGGTGAACGCAATCCATAAGTAGTAAATAGGGATACCTTTACTCATCATCTAATACTGACAGGTGCCCCACCCCAGAAATGATGTAATCGCTGACTGGGACATCCGGCCCCTTGGGGGTCCCTGCCCCGTAACTGACATAGGGGGTCACGTGTCCCTGGGGTGGGATCCCATAGGGTTGGGGCCGTGTGGGAGACCGCAGTGAACCAGAACCCCCTGGAGACCCTGTAACCATGATGTGGTGTTGAGATGTATCCCTCTTTAGGGGTGCCTAGCATACCTCTAAGGCGTTCTTAAGCACCCTGTACAGCCACCAGTAGCCGGTCTACAAGAAGAGCACCTTATCAATATGAAGAGATACAGCCCACTCATCAAAAGGGCCCCATTGACGAGCAGCCAGGCCACTATGGAAAGATATTGTTGTAGCATAACACCTGCGGTATTAGACAAGAATGCTGAACAGAAAGCTCCAAAAGATATGGGTTGCGACGTTACTGGTTTTCACGATCATCTTTGCCATCGGATGGAAGCATTCAGCCTCAAGGATTGGCCCCGACTGGTATCACCGATTAAGGTCAACAGCAGTGACATTGAGGCCTTGAGTAATGGCGTACATGCTGGAAGCAATTTCTTCGACATGGAAGAGGGTCAAGAATCTATAGTTCCTCCTAACTCACCCGTCTATGAAGATATGGAGGATTTTGAACAAGCAGCTCCCGAGATGGTCATCATGCAATAGCTCAGTGTGCAAGCTCCGATGCGGGTGATGCCTCTAAGGACCTCTGCGACTCTCAAGATTTCAGAGCCGCCACTGAGTGCCTTTGAAAATGCTGGTTTGTAAAAACATTATAGACAGTCAATGTGTATATTGCTGTATTTTATTTTTAACTAATTGATTGTCTCTCTTTCTTCTTTTGAACCATAGAAAGCATCCCCAAAAAGAACCGGGACAGAGCGGCTGTCGTTAAAAGTAAACAACATCAATTTTTACTGTCTATGGTGTTCAAAACAAACTGAAAGTTTCACATGCCAAAAGAACGATACTCGCAGGAAATGTGTCTGTGCCTCTAAGAGCGTTGATTTTGAAAAGGAAACTCCTGGCGTACCCCACAATGCCAGATTGCCTGTTAAAGGTTTTGCGGCGGCTGTTGTACAAGCATGTGTGAAACGTAACTATTACAGCCTTTGTTACGGACATCAAATTAAGGATCCTCAGCAGGCTGCGAACGGGTGCCTGTGCGACTCATACAGATCAAGAACAATCCGGTATATATGTAGTTTGTTAGACCCATACAAGGTGTATAAACTGTTAAGGGTGGTGTATGTGTTGTCCACGGAAAATAAATATATCCACCCTGATATGCTTAAGATCTTACCATCGGTACTCAATGAGATCCGATACGCCAGCGAACCATGCTCAAAACTACGTGGTATGCAGGGGTTGTGTATGTGCTTTGATAGAAAGATGATAGAAAGACTTGTAGAAAGGCGTATGTGTAATATGTATTTAAAAAATAGAAGAATAGGTTATTTAGCCCCATGAAGACTGTTTTAAAATAAATAAGTTATTATTTAATGTTACATACTTTTGCTCCTATTTAGAACAAAACAATAGAATGTCAATGCGCAAGTTGTCTATGCGTTACCCCTTGGATACGTATGTGGTGTCAACTATGGAAGATCCTTCTAGAGCCAGTGAGTGCATTTCTGTAAAAAGTGCAATGCCAATAAGACATGTACTATGAAAATGTGAAGTATGTTCTGTTTATGTTTTGCTAATAATCTATATTTTTATTAAAATGTCCTTACACAAAACATGCTTCTTTCATTTCCTGGGCTGTAGCGGATTATGACATGTTGGGAGTCCTGTTAAGAAAACGTTATTACGGTACAAGTGGGGTTGGCATCTTTGGAAGCGCAAAAGCTCTGTATAGAAGGGCTTTCATTGAAAACAAACCATCAAGCAGAGCCCTGGTGAAGGCATGGTTGTCAGTGGAGGAGGCATATTCACTCCACAAACCAGCTAGGCAGCGTATTAAGAGGCAACCTACCATCGTTAATGTGCAAATAGATTATTAATGGCTGGCGGACATAATCAGCCTTCAAGATTTAGCAAAACATAATAATGGAGCTTGTTATATATTAACTTTCATAGACGTGCTGTCCAAGTACACCTTTGCAGAAGCGCTAAACGATAAAAGTGGGGTTAGCGTCACAGCGGCTTTTAAAGCCATCTTCAAGAAGGGTCGAACCCCTCAAAAACTACAAACAGATGCTGGGAAAGAATTATTAAACAAATTGTTTTTAGAAATTATTAAAGCAGCACTCTTTTCAGCATTTTGTAATGCAAATGGAAGTAAAAGCAGCAGTTGTAGAATGATTTAACAGTGTAAGATGTGGAGATATTTCAAGGACTACAACACATACAGATACGTCAATGTTCTACAGGCGTTTATAGATGCCTAAAACGGTAGTTATCACCGAACCATCAAAACATTGCCCATAGAGATAACGCCTGGTAATTCGTTAATGGTCTGGAGAACGGTGCACGGGAGCCGTTTTGCTACAAGGGTGAAGAAACCTCTTTTTAAAAAAGGTGATCATGTTTGGATTTCAAAGCTGAAAGGGGTCTTTACGAAGGGGTACCAGCAGACTTTTAGCGATGAGATATTTATAGTGGAAAGGGTGAAGCTTAAAGAGGGGTTGTATATTTGCAGGTTAAAGGACTACAATAGGGAAGCGGTGTCAGGTGTCTTTTACAAAGAGGAGTTACAAATGGTACCCGAAAACCGCACAGGGTGTACAGGGTTGAAAACATTCTGAAAAGGAAAGGTAGTGGAGCTAACAGACAGGCATTTGTCAAATGGCGGGGATGGCTGGTGAAGTTTAACAGTTGAGTGTTGGCCAGCTCCCTGCAGAGTGGGTGAGTTTGGGAAGGTCTCACAGCTGTTAGTAAGATGGAGGCAACGGCCTTTAATATTACCATACTGTCCAACACCTTTAAGGACATGTTCCCTGACAACCAAATTTCTAATTACACCGTGAAATTGGCTAAACCTGTGGACCTGAAATTGGATTGGGAGGTAGCCCTAACAGAAATCCAATACCCGAGAACATGGAATACATTTGTACCAAACGAGGCCAAATTTAACATAAAGGGCCCAATTACGATATTGGATGGTCCTGAGTCACATTCCTATTCCTATTCTTACAATGGGAGCATGCATTCGGGCTGGAATGCATGCTCTCATTGTAAAGAGCAGAGGTGCAGTTCATCCCTGCACTCTGTGGCAGGCACCTCAAGGCCATCTGGAGGACTTGCACCCATGGGGGCTCTGCTGTGGGCCCCTAAAGTCAGATTTCTACAGCCTTTCTGTGCCAGGAAGGCTGGCACAGAAAGGCTGTTGGAATTTGCCATCGTAATCCCTTGGGCGGTAGTAGCCGCCCGAGGAATGACTGGAGGCGTTCCGAATGGCAGACTTGCACTCCGAGCCCGTCAGCAGCCATTTGGAAATACGGTTTGAATTCCTTTTCAACCGACCCCGTCAAAATGGGTCGGTCGGAAAGTAATCCGAACAGCTGATTTGGATGCCATAGGAACCATTTCCTAGGGCATCCTAATCAGGCCCAAAGCGTGAACAGGACCCTTTGAGCATACACGCCGGCTTTCCACATGGTTATTACCCAACCGTTACACGTGTTGTCGACACCATCATTAAATCCATATCCGGCATTGAAACGTATGGTCACCTGCTGCTAGATACCGTTAGAAGGAAGGTGTTTCTTAAAGCACCAAATCGCAATACCGTGTTTAGCTGCACTGTTGAATTAAGAAAGGTTTTAGACACCGTGCAACATACTAGAAGTCAGGTCCAACCCGATCTTACATGCCCTGATATTAACAGGAGTTCTATACACTCTACGTGTATAGTGATGTAGTAGAGGGGCAGAGGACGGGGCCGGATTGTTTTTTTTCCCGTAGTTTGTTTAGAAGAGCTATGCCATTTTGGAGAAGTGGCTATGGAATTGCAAAACTCGATGTTAAATGAACATAGCCCACGATGTGGTTGGTTCTGTGACATCGGCTGTCGCTGAACGCATGAACAAGCAACTGCAAGAAGGGGCTGGGTTAGTACACAAGACGCGCACAAGTTTTAAAAGGAAGCAGTGATCTTCGAGCCATAGGAGGCCACTGGTTCCCTATAAAAAAGGAGGAGTTCTTCAAAAGGCGCTCACAAAAGAAGAACCCCAAGATGGAAGAGAGCTTCGAAGAAGAAGAGAACAGCCTTTAAAGTAAATATTTTTTAAAGCATCGCAACCTGAAGCATGGCCTTTGTACATTGCGCATCGGGTGAATGTGCCAAATCTGAGTTAGACTGTTTTACTCTAAAACCCATGCAAACTAGCATCGAAAACAGTTTTTTCATGGAGGTATCGCCTTTAGCCGCTTTAACGCAGCTAGCGCCTATAGAGTTTTTTGTGTCGGGGTCCACCGATATGTATTTGGATCTCAACAACTTTATGCTGCATCTTGTGTGTAAAATCGTAAAAGCGGATGGTTCCAATATAGCCACAGCCACAAAAGTGGCGACGATCGCTTACCCCATCGCAACCATGTTTAATCAGGTGGACATTACCCTGGGCGATCGCCTCATCACACAGAGAGACAACATGTGTGCCTACAGGGCTTACCTCTAGAGTATTCTAAATTACAGTAGCGACATCCTTGACATGCAGCTTTCAGCAGGCCTCTTCTACAAGGATACATACGCCCAGTTTGAAGAAAAGGAGCTGGCAGGTAACAGTCAAGGTTTTGTAAAAAGTGCAGGGTTTGCAGCCCGCAGTCACCAGTTTGACCTCCTGGGGCACATACATTCAGACCCCTTCTTCCAAGATAAACTACTCATCAATGGTATTGATCTTAAGATCAAACTTACCCACAAGAAGGACTTAGTCTATCTGATTAGCAGGGATGCGGAACAGTATAACCTGGACATACTGTCCATGACCTGTTTGTAAAGAGAGTGAAAGTGTCCCCAAACATCAGACTAGCTCACACTGATGCTTTACAACTATCGAACACCAAGTAGGCCATGCAAAGAGTAGCTCTGAAGGTATTCAGCATCCCTGTAGATACCAGATTAACTCAGCGGCAAAATCAATTTCTGGGCAACTCCCCAAACTTATTATCCTACGGTGCGCTGGTCCATGAGGGATCCGGGTTTCTGGCAAAACCCTGCACACCCAGTTCTGGAACATCCAATTTTATCAGTGAATATCTAGGGCTGGTTATGATAATCCGGAAGCACCTGAGGGACTGCGGGGTAGTTGTGTCAAGAGAAGGATATGGGGCCAGATACACACTGTTCGCATTTTGATCTGACTACTGACATGGAAGACGGGGATCATTATAACCAGGAAAAAAACAGAAAGCTAAAAGCTGAAATACGTTTTTTAGTAATCACCTGCCTGCGAATGTGAACGTTGTCGTATTCTCTGTATTTGACAGTGTCATTCAGATCAACCACGGTAGGCAGATTTTGTTTGACTATCTTTAAAATATTATGAAATGGGCACTGTGCAGATACACGAGTTCTTAAGCTGTCATAAATATGCTAGGAAATACTTTTTAGGTGTTTTCCCAAGTGACGGGCTACCTGTGGAAATAGGGGCAGGTAGACCCCACACGATCGTCTTTAATTATGATCCTCATTACAAGGGTTGAACACACTGGGCAGCCGTGTTTATGGATATTGACAAGGTTACCATGTTTGACAGTACAGCAGAGTTCCCTGAACATAGAATCTATACAAAACCTATATTCAAGAATGTAAAAAAAGCAGCAGCATGGGTGGAGCATAACAAGATGAGTGTCCAGGATTCCCTAGCCATCACATGCGGAGAACATTGTATATATTGTATTAGTAAAATGTCAGAGTCTATGACGTTTAGCAATTTCTTAAATCTATATTCAAATGACCTTGTTAACAATTACCGGATAGTTGTGAAATATGTGAAAGAAAACACCGGGGCTACGGTCCATTCTGTTAAAACGGAATACACTGTATGTCAAAATTGTAAGGTTGTGTAATGTCTGTATGTTTAATGGGGATGGTCTAAAATAAAGGAATGTAAAAACATGAATTCAGACTGCCCATTTTTTTTGACACATACAACTTAATTAAAATGCTTTAAAAGATGACAGAAACAGGTTGAAAAGTTAAAAGTGTTTATTACAAGCAGTTTTGCTGTACGATTATTACATTGACAGACTTACTAAAGAAATATGAGATGAAAAAATAGGCACATAAGTTAGCTGTTGCATAACTAAATAGACAAACAATGGATACAAATGTTTCAAAAGTCTGGGGAAACATCAGGTTGTAAACCAGTTGTGCGGTCTGGCCAATGTCTTTTTTCGGGGTACTGCAGATGTAATCGGTGTGCTCCAAACGGAGCGTTAGAGGCGGCTGGCGATGGAGTGATGGGGGCCTTCAAACTTTCAAGCAGGCGCCTGTGGTCGCCATGGCCCACGAGTATCGAAGGGATGTTGAGTTCCACAGAGGCTCGCAGAAAAGGATCCCATCCTTTAGGAACATTCTGGTGCGTTAGGGGTTTAGTCAGTGTGCGTGAGGCCTTTGCAAGCTTGCTCATCAGCATTTGCGTGGCCCTCCGGTACCTTTGACTTTACTTATATTTTTTTAATAGGTCGTCAACAAAGATATCTGAGGCTGGTGATGGGTCCTGTGGCGGTTGTTGTTTGTGTTGAGGCGCTGCATGGGGTGTTGTTGTTGAGAGTCTGGAGCATATAGAGTAAGATTATTTTTTTGCTATTACACTGCTTGTAGTAGTTTAAAAAATGTACTAAGGTGTTGGTGTAAAGGCCTGATGTGTCGTACTGATTTAGATCGGTCCTGTTCAAAATGTCTTTAATTTCAGCATCCAGCCGGAGAGTTTAATTTTTCCTTATATCCCAGGCATTGTCTTTAGATGGTCCCAGCTGTTATAACTGTTATCTAGGCACCAAATACATCTTTGTGGCATGCTCCATCACTGTCCCAATAGAATACTTGTAACTATGGGTATAGCTATGCCCAATGAAAACATTATAAAATCCCCTGACTGCTTTACCAGTTTCTTCTTGGAAATGAGGTAAGACCTTTAATTACTGAGCTTCTTGATATGGTGTCACTTCTTCTTCAGTACCTGTAACTGGCACTCTGATGTAGAGACGTTACCTTTTAAGGTGTTTAGGGCTATTTCTGAAATGGCCTTTCTGTGGTGGGGGCTAGCTGTAACCAGCCTTAAGGAGGGCTAAATTACTCCGTAGATGGCCAGACATGGTCAACACCTTATATTATAAGGTCTAGATTGTAAATGTTATGGAAAGTCTTCAACAAATCTTTTTAAAGGATCTGGGCTTGGTCTTAGGTGTGTAAGCGATGGGGAAATCAGGGGGGAAAATATCAGCTCGTAGTCTATAGTCTTCTAGAGTATTATTTTTTAAGTTGACCAAAATGTAGTTGTGGGGTTTTTTGGTAGCGTCGTTAAATGCTTCCATGAAAAACTGGCTGTTTCCAGGGTACATATGCTTAGCTATGATGGATATTTGTTGTTTGTCACGGGGTTTAAATAAAACAAGTTATGAGGCATTGAGAGCATTAGAGTGACTGTTCCTACTCTTGTAAAACAAGTTATGCACGGTATAGCATATGCTTAGATTGCAATGGTGTGAATATTGAGTAAAAGCTTTCTCTAGCTCAGGATGATCCCCACCTTCACGCATAAGGTCCCCTACAATTACCATGTTTACAAGGTTCGTCGACAACAACACATCGTCATTGAGATTATTAGGTATACCTTTTTATAAACCTGATATGTTCAGTATAAAGATCTTGCCAGCAACAATAAAGTCACACAATATTGTTAGGTGTTTGGGATAAAACGCCTTCAGCATTTTCTAAGAGCTTCTTTATTAAGTAGCTTTTACCACAGTTTGAGGAACCTGCTAAAATGCATGAGAACGGATGCTGTAATCTGGTGTCCATAGTGTAGGGGTCCACTGCTCTTATGTCTCTAATAACTGTACAGCAGTGTTTTATAGTCCACAGTCAGGACCCTTTTATCAAAAACTACGTGTAAGGTTTTATGTAAGTGTTGGGTTGTAATTTCCCACTTTATTTTGGACCTATCTATGCTGGGCTGATTCAGAAATATGGTTTTATCATTTTCGCGGTTGTCTGATGCCGAGTATTCATGCACAAGGTCTTTCCGGCTGTCAAAATTGATTTTGAGGGTGTTGTTGACATATAATGCTATGCATTTGACTTTCATACATACTTTGTTATTTTTTAGTTTTGTAAGAATACCTCTTGGGCACTGATGACATGAATTCAACTATATACTTGTCCTTATTGAGTTCGCTGGTCAAATTACCCAGATAATCACCTAGTGGAGGGTCTTCATCCACTACTTTACTCACCAGAATAACCGAGTTGATATCGTAATACAAACAACAGTCCTCTAGTTTAGCCATAACCCTGTAAAGCTTTAAGTGCATGTGAGCGGTCGTGAAGCATGCTATGAAGATGTTTATGTTGTTACACGTTGTGGGGTACTCTTTTGCGTATTTCCAACACAAAGCTGCAGTCTTGTCATTGATAAACTCACAGCTTGACACCTCGTAACATGGCGCAAAAAAGTACTTGTACATCAGGATCTGTGATTATGGTCGTGTTTGACAGGTTTGTATGCTGTGCAAGTTTTCCCCATAAGGAGTGGAGACAGAGTTTGGCTAACTGTTATCTGGCGTGTTTGACCTCTGTCAACTGATGTCATAAGCAAATACTCTTGTGAGCGTAGCAGTCATTGATGTAATTTTGCTTTGCATTCTGGATAGTGCACTAATAGGGATACCCTGATGCCTCCTGCTTGTCTCTGAGAAACAAGTTAATATACGCAGAAAAGGTCTGTGTTGTGGTCCTCTTAAAATCCCAAACTTCAGGTACTCTGCCTAGCCGGTAGTCTTTCTCTATGTCAGCCTGTACCTCAATGCTACAACAGGTCCCTGCGAACTTCCTTTGTTCTTCAGTGTGCCTATACACGCTAGGCTCTTTACTCACAGCACATGTCTGACAGAGGGGAAACATTAGCTTCCCATCGACTTGGTATGGTAGTACCGGAAAGTAAAGCCTCCTTGGAGGGTAGATTTGACATTTAACTAACCCAAAGTATTCGGATATGGGTTTAAAGTCTCTATATATGATGGTGGGGTGCCCTAAAGGGTATAACTTCATCTTGTTCACAAACTGATACAGACTACTGAAATCATAGTAATGTATTTTCTCACCCTCACTCACAGCCTTGTACAGTTGTATAGCGTTTGTACGACCCCCAAATAAGGCATCGCGGGCTCCAGTGGCTCTGGTTAATTGTGACATTGAATGAAAGACGAGAGTTCTGTATCAGACATTAGCATATCTAACTACTCATGCTCCCAAAGGGACCACATGACAAAGCCACATTTTTCAACATATTGGGCCTTCATCAGAGTACGTCTGTGTAGGTGTTCAAACTTGGTACCCAGCAGTCTGTTAAACTCATGGGGGTTGTAACAATGAGGATAACCAAGGTAAAAACACCTGTTGTAGTCAAAGGCAGTTGGCACACCCTTAATTACTGCGTACCCATCCGGCTAATAAGGCCCCAAGCAGTATTCACCACCCTGTAAGGCATGTTAAATATGTATGTCTTCTTTTGCAGAGATGTACATGAGACATTGGATAGATTGGGTTGAATAACATTTCTGTTTACCATTATAGAGCACTGGCAGGACTAGATTGATACTTTCAGGTCTTAAAAACATGTGTTTCTAGATAGACATACACATGGAAGCCAGAGTGATGTCTTGAAAGGGGTCTATGTATTCTATGGATTTTGTCATTTGCGTGGTGTTGGGTTTCAAAACCTTTACCTTCTTAGTCATCTCCACCACAACATCTCTGAAGAGATTGCAGGCTTTTCACAGGATCATTACATCAGCCTGACTATAACTTTGAATTCTCTTTGAAAATGAATCTCATTTTCATGGTTTTCACTGTACAATTGTAGAAAGCTCTCTTTCTCAGCCGGCATCATATACTCAACACAATAGCTGTCCTGTCAGGAGGCGGTATGGCCCCACATAATTCTGGGTTGCCCAGGTGTTAAAAAAGTGTGGAAAATAACCTTTACATCCTGGAAAACCAAAGACTTTTGGCAGCTTGCTCAATTTCATGGGCAGAAAATTCAGGGTGCCGATGAAGCTTATTTGTAACGGACCAGCTGTTAACAACATCAGTTTGGAGCCCTGGGTGATAAGTTCTACGCCCATCTCGAATCATATTTTGTAAAAACAAAGATAGAGTCATACGCTTTTGAGTTATGCACCAGCATGGTATACACTTTGAATTTTGGCTGAATGAACATGTGGGTGTAAATATGGTTAGGCTGGTCTACCCCCCGTCTCTTGTGTACACTCTATATTGAACACTATGTAGTCTTCTGTTTTGGTCTGTGGCCGCCCTTTAACCATGTAACACTGGTTTCTGTTCAATCAATCAATGAATCAATCAGGGGTTTGTTAAAGCGCGACTACTCACCCGTAAGGGTCTCAAGGCGCTAGGGGTAGGGGGGGTGCAGGTACCATTCCATCAAGGAGAGGGTCTGTCGAAGAGCCAGGTTTTGAGGTTTCTTGCGAAGATGGGGAGCGATGTTGTCTGTCTGAGGTGGAGCGGAAGGACGTTCCATGCTTTGGCCGCGAGGAAGGAGAAGGAGTGGCCTCCCGATCTGGTCTTTCTGATGCGGGGGACCACGGCGTAGGAGAACTGGGCTGATCGTAGGGTCCTTTGGGGTGCGTGGAATTTGAGTCGGCTGTTCAGGTATGCTGGTCCGGTGCCGTGGAGGGCCTTGTGTGCATGGGTGAGCATCTTGAAGGTGATTCTCGCCTCGACGGGGAGCCAGTGGGGTGTGCGCAGGTGCAGGGAGATGTGGCAGTGTTTTGGCCGGTTGAGGACCAGTCTTGCGGCGGCGTTCTGGGTGTTCTGTAGCTTGCGGGTGAGGTTTTTGTTTATTCCGGCGTAGAGTGCATTGCCGTAGTCGAGTCTGCTGGTGACCAGGGCATGAGTGACGGTCTTTCGGTGTTCGAGGGGGATCCATTTGAAGGTCTTACGAAGGAGGCGGAGGGTGTGGAAGCAGGAAGATGAGACAGAGTTGATCTGGCGGTCCATTTTGAGCTCGGAGTCCAGGATGATTCCCAGGTTGCGTGCGTGGTCCGTGGGGGTTGGTGGGTTTCCGAGGGCGGTGGGCCACCAGGTGTCGCTCCAGGTGTCTGGGTTTGGGCCCATGATGAGTACTTCTGTTTTGTTGGTGTTTAGTTGTAGGCAGCTGTTTTTCATCCATTTGGCGATGGCTTCCATGCCTTCTCGAAAGTTGCGTCTGGCGGTGTTGGGCTCGTTGGATAGGGAGAGGATGAGTTGGGTGTCGTCTGCGTATGACATGATGTTGAGTCCATAGGTTCTGATGATGGGGGCGAGTGAAGCCATGTAGACGTTGAAGAGTGTCGGGCTGAGGGAGGAGCCCTGGGGGACTCCGCAGGTGGTAGGTGTGGGGTCCGAGAGGAAAGGGGGGAGTCTGACCCGCTGCGTCCTGCCGGAGAGGAAGGAGTGGATCCAGTCGAGGGCCTTGTCCTGGATTCCTGCGTCGTAGAGTCTGCGTATTAGGGTGCGGTGGGAGACTGTGTCGAACGCCACTGATAGGTCAAGGAGGATGAGGGCTACTGTTTCTCCTTTGTCCAGTAGGGTGCAGATGTTGTCTGTTGCGGCGAGGAGGGCGGTTTCCGTACTGTGGTTTTTTCTGAAGCCACATGACACCTTGGACATTTCATGCCTTTGCATTTGTTATCTCCTGCAACAAACTGCCAATGCACCCTGCAATCTATTTTAAGGATGCACATAACATCCCTGTTGTGTATGCTCAAGCAGTTTTGCGAGCAACAAAACAGATTACAGGTGCGGCACCTCTCCTTCTGGGTGGCGTCTACGGCACAACCGTCCCTTTAACACATCTTATAGTGCATTTCACACTGGTGATTTACCTGAGTGTTGTAGATGTGATTGAAATGGGCCCACATGTACTTGGCTCCTAGAAACTTTTAAGGTTCAAGATAGCGTAAAAATGATTTTCGTGGTGGAGGACATATATGATCTTGTTTTCCACATGGTCACCGGTTGAAAAGTACTTCCAAGGACCCTTGTGATAAAGAACTTTCACCGTAATGGCAAAATAGTTCTCAAAAAGTCTTATATCCCCAAAGCCGTCCAAGCGGTCTAGAGGTATTTCGAGCAGCGTATGGGCTTCAGCTGCTCTAGACATAATGATAGCATCAGGGATGCTACGATGTAACAGTAACCCCGCGATGCTGGCTGCCAAACCAGTATTGGTCACTCCGCTGTTAAAGTTGAGCAACCAACGTTGTTTCCTTCCAATGATTTTACTGTACAGTACACTCTTTATAGGCCGGGAAACACCCCCCTAATGGCCTGTGCAATGAGAGCAATGATTGTGAAGGTGCCATAGGTGACTAGTTCAGCCTTACTGTGTAAAAGCGTAGAGTGGTTTTCTAGAAATTCCACAGTGTCAAACACATCGCAGGGTGTTCGTGTGGTGAACAAAGGGCTGTCAATGCCCTGCCCCTGGAATCGTAGTTGAAAGAAATCATTAGGACCCACATCGTGTAACAACCTTTCTATAAGTGTTTGCACAGCCTGATGTATGGCTAAAACACCATGATCAGAGGACCTTATGTGCTCCAGGTTAACAAACCTACATTCCTTGCAATGCTTTGTAGCATTAAATCTCTCTACACCTGTAACTTCTAATGCTCTCTAAAAACACAGACTCTAAATCCTCAGCCTGTGGAATCGTGCCTGTTAGTGAGCTCTCAGATGAATCACTCTGGGGGTTCGGGTTTAGACTGTGCGCAGGTGTATTTTTAAGCCACTGTGTAGCACATATTCTGGCTTTCTTTAATTTACTTATTAAAAGCTTTGTTGCTTAGCCCTAATATTCCACTTTTGCTTCTTACCGGCCCATCCATTTCTAGGCAACCTCCCACAGCCTATTTGAATGGTCTGGGTTGTGTTTGTGAGCGACATACTCGCAGATGCCTCTGCTACAGTCCCTACAGCTGACACTTCTAGGTGTTCCAGGTGTTGGAGTTTCACAGCTTTACCCCTTGAACGCTTCAAACGCCCTACCCTCAGGAGGATGTCTCCTATAATTATGTTTTGAGGTCTTTTAGGGGCAGATTTATATGTTTCTGTCAAGGGATCTGGAACTTCAAGATTTTGTTTGCAAGGCTCTATGTACGTTTTGCTCTTGAGGCCACGTAAGAATCGAAGGGATTTAGTCAGTATATCGCAGACATACATTTTATATTTTGCACAGTTTTATTAATAAATGAGGAAGCAATGTTCTTAAGGGGGGTGCCGTAATCCTAGTCACGGTGGTATGAATCCCTATGTCTGTCACTGCTGATTGACAAGCTTGTAGGACCTCTCTTTTACTCATTACCACTATTTGAAGTATCTTATGCTGGGTGTCCGACATCGGCCTGTTCGTGCTTCCCTCCTTCCCCAGTTTTAAGGTCATAGAGTTCACCTGTCATTTTAGTTTTCTGACCGCCATCTGTATATCTTTGATATGTGTCCCTAGTACAGCTTTCGGGTCTACAGAATCATATTGTGCGGCATTAGGGATGAACATTGGGCCGGATTGTATATTACCTGGAAGCATCCCTGTCTGCCCTCAATAAACCCATTCTGCAAGGCGGGACATGGTGGGATCAAAGAAAGGGTATCCCAATGCAAACACCCTCAGGCTCCAGAGGACAGTTCCCTGCTGGATCCAGCTTCAAAACTTTGATTTTGACAACCGCTCCAGCCTTTACTACTATTTGTGTATGTTGAGGCATGTGATGGAGGGTTTACCCTGGATGGGGGGTTGGTTGGGTCGTATGGGCCTGGCGGGAGTTTAAATGTTGGTCGAAATAACACAGGGCCTCAGAGGTATAGGAATCGACGATTGTGGTCAGGTGTATGTTTAACAGATGACTGCAACCCCTCATTGTCAACATTAGAAGGACCATTGTGCGCGGCTTCGGAGGGTCTATTAATACTCTCCACCAACCCTGCCAGGTCCTAGAGAAACCCTAAGCGCTCTGTATAGGGAGGCTCTAAAGGTAGATTATTATCAAGTCAGGAGTCCCAAAGCCTAGTAGGACTGCTTATAGTGGGTTTTGGGGTTGACCTTACGGGGAGCACGTCTACATCAGCCATCACATTCTTTAAACATTTAGAGTCCTTCTGGGTATGTAGCAGGGGCTGCGATGTAACGGTGTTGTTTAAGGCGCTGTCTAATGGAAATGCTAGTAACTCGGTGACCACCAGCTTCTTCTTACGGTATTTTAAGGAGAGGCAATTAAATTGTGGACTCTAGCGCTGCTTCAGATCTTCTGAATTAGACGACATAGCCGCTGAACATTTAAAGGCCTGTGGGGCATTGGGGCCAGGCTGAGATTTAGCAGTCTTTTTTAAGGAGAGGTCTAATGGAACTGTTTGCAGCTCTGGGAACTCCTGTTTCTTTTTACGGTATTTTAAGGATAGGCAGTTCACTTTTGGGTTTTGGGGTTGTTTTAGATTCTCTTCAATGTTTTAACACAAACCCTGTGGGGGCGTGTCTGGGACAGTAAGCTCGCAACCTTTAGGAGCTCCAATCCCTTGCATAAGTAATGTTCCTGTAGGAATGTTCGACGTGTTGGATGTAGGCTTGACTCTAAATACTGTGGGGTCGATTCCGATTCGGGCCGGAAAAAGCACCGACCGACTCGGATCCGGAAAAAATACCGACCGACACGTACCAGTGGCGCCCGACACGCCAAGTACGATGCAAGCCGCGATAAATCCGACCGACACGTCAGGAAACCAAGCCGACCGACCGACCCGCTCGGAAAATAGCAATCCGGCCGGAAAAACACGCGAATCCAACCGACCGACACGCACCCGGAACAAATCCGACCGAATCGTACCCGCCAACTCCAACCTGCAAAGTACGATGCAAGGCGCGAAAACACGACCGAGTCGGACGGAGGACAAGCCGTACGACCGACACGCATACAAAACCGAGCCGAAGCAACACAATACACCGCGACCGACGCGTACGCAGCATACAAAACTGCACAAACACAGCGTGAACGAAACGGAAAACACCGTACGAGACCAATGCAGGGTCCGACTCGGTCACAAGAACGTTTCCAACATACACAAACAGCACAAAGGAAAAATCAACCAAAAAAGGCCAAACAAGCAATTACCAAGCCAATAAATACTGGGGGGGTGGGGACAGAGAACAAAGACACACCAACAACTCCACCTATATAAAGGACACAAATCACTACCATGAGCCTTTGCAAATGCCATTCCACTGCCAGCACCCAAGAGAAAGCAACCACACACCCACAGCTCATCCCTCACACAAGCCACACACCAGCAGCACACCAACAAATACCTACCTCACATACACCCAGCACAACACACACCCACACACCCTCACCTGCACACCAACACACACAGCACCCACTATCACCACCCATCACCATGCCCCCCAAGAAGAATCCCAAGTTCCTAGATAGTGAATTGGAAGTCATGGTAGACGAGATCCTCAGGGTGGAGCCACAGCTGTTTGGCACTCTGGTCCAACAGACCCCCATGTCGCAGAAAACCAAGATGTGGGAGAGGATCATCAACAGGGTGAACGCCCAATCACCATGTCGGCGCACAAAGACCGACATCCAGAACAGGTGGTATGACGTGCGCAGGAGGGTCCGGGAGCTGCTCAAGAAAGACTACCACCTGAGCCAATACACCGGCAGTGGCCCTCCTGCCAAGCCAGTATACCTCAGGCCCTGGGAGGAGAAGGTGCGGGCCATCCTTCCGCCAGTGAGCGTATATGGACTAGAGGACATCCCAGAGCCTGGTGAGTACACAACAAATGTACACAATAAACTGCCACAAAACACACACATCACTGTCAAGGGGAGAGTCAAACCATGCACTCATAGCAATTACACAGCAACTAGAACAGAATCATCCCAAAATGTGTATGTCAGTCAGATAAACACAACACATGCCATCAAAAAAGTCACATCCAACTGTGCCAACACATGTACAAACACAACCACAACTACAGCTAGGCAGTGGCACAAATAGAACTAACACACACATCCACACATGTAGCCACCACAACAACACCAACACACAGTGAAGACCACTCAAAGGAAGGAATTCTGTGTATGCTGGCCAAGTCAGTGTAGCCAATAGCATCATGGGAGTCGCACTCACACATATTGCCCCCCCCCCACAACTGTCCCATCAACACCACCCTGAACCATGCTCACATCACAGGGAGTGGAGAAGGACTCACAAGATGGCTGACACTGGCTACTGCTGTGGGGAGCACAAGGCTCTGCTGCCAACTGTGCACCAACAAACAGCAGGACACCACTGACTGACATCCTGAGAGACAACTTACACTCCCTGCAATGCAAGCACGTTCCATGGTGGGATATCTGGCTGGCTGGCTGGGTGGGAAGGGGGACTTGCAGCACTGACCATAGTCACCAGCACCTCCCCTCACACCCCCCCCCAACACAAACTCCACAGTACCCACCTGGTAGAATGCAATGCCCTCCATCCTAACACAAGATCCCACAAAGCACCACCACCCTGGGTTATGTTGTGTGAAGCACAGGGACACTCTTGGGACTCTTAGCCAAACAACTGCCAGGACAACACTCCCAGCCATCCTGTCAGCACAGCCAGCCCACCCCACAGGGAAGCAGAGTCAAAAGGAAGGAAGCATGGGCATGCTGGGAAGGGGGGTGGAGGCAATAGCATGATGGGAGTCGTAGTCACAGACATTGCTCAGCCTCACAACTGTCCCATCAACACCACCCTGAACCATGCTCACATCACAGGGAGTGGAGAAGGACTCACAAGATGGCTGACACTGGCTACTGCTGTGGGGAGCACAAGGCCCTGCTGCCAACTGTGCACCAACAAACAGCAGGACACCACTGACTGACATCCTGAGAGACAACTTACACTCCCTGCAATGCAAGCACGTTCCATGGTGGGATATCCGGCTGGCTGGGTGGGAAGGGGGACTTGCAGCACTGACCATAGTCACCAGCACCTCCCCTCACACCCCCCCCCCCAACACAAACTCCACAGTACCCACCTGGTAGAATGCAATGCCCTCCATCCTAACACAAGATCCCACAAAGCACCACCACCCTGGGTTATGTTGTGTGAAGCACAGGGACACTCTTGGGACTCTTAGCCAAACAACTGCCAGGACAACACTCCCAGCCATCCTGTCAGCACAGCCAGCCCACCCCACAGGGAAGCAGAGTCAAAAGGAAGGAAGCATGGGCATGCTGGGAAGGGGGTGGAGGCAATAGCATGATGGGAGTCGTAGTCACAGACATTGCTCAGCCTCACAACTGGCCCATCAACACCACCCTGAACCATGCTCACATCACAGGGAGTGGAGAAGGACTCACAAGATGGCTGACACTGGCTACTGCTGTGGGGAGCACAAGGCCCTGCTGCCAACTGTGCACCAACAAACAGCAGGACACCACTGACTGACATCCTGAGAGACAACTTACACTCCCTGCAATGCAAGCACGTTCCATGGTGGGATATCCGGCTGGCTGGGTGGGAAGGGGGACTTGCAGCACTGACCATAGTCACCAGCACCTCCCCTCACACCCCCCCCCAACACAAACTCCACAGTACCCACCTGGTAGAATGCAATGCCCTCCATCCTAACACAAGATCCCACAAAGCACCACCACCCTGGGTTATGTTGTGTGAAGCACAGGGACACTCTTGGGACTCTTAGCCAAACAACTGCCAGGACAACACTCCCAGCCATCCTGTCAGCACAGCCAGCCCACCCCACAGGGAAGCAGAGTCAAAAGGAAGGAAGCATGGGCATGCTGGGAAGGGGGTGGAGGCAATAGCATGATGGGAGTCGTAGTCACAGACATTGCTCAGCCTCACAACTGGCCCATCAACACCACCCTGAACCATGCTCACATCACAGGGAGTGGAGAAGGACTCACAAGATGGCTGACACTGGCTACTGCTGCGGGGAGCACAAGGCCCTGCTGCCAACTGTGCACCAACAAACAGCAGGACACCTCTGACTGACATCCTGAGAGACAACTTACACTCCCTGCAATGCAAGCACGTTCCATGGTGGGATAACTGACTGGGTGGGTGGGTGGGTGGGAAGGAGGTCTGGCTGTCAACCAAACACAATCAATGCAGACCATGTTCACACCCCAGAGAATACATAGAAATGCCCAAATAATGCAGGACAATGTGCCACACCAATATCAACCCCTGACTGTGACGACTTAGGACAATACAATGTACAGGCCCGCACCCCGAGGCACAGTCACAACTGTCAGGTGTGTCAACCACTGATGCCTGCAGAAACATGACATACATTGTTTGTGTCTCCCAAAAACAGGTGATGATAGGGACACAGCAGCAGACGCTGAGGAGTCCCAGTCCCAGGCTCAAGAGGATGCCGAGCTCACTGGCGTCGTACAGCCTCTGTCCTCCTCGGACGATGAAGAACAACCTGGCACATCCGGTGCAAGTCAACATGCTGCACCAGCAGGACCACCAGCTGCAGCACCAGCAGGTCCACCAGCTGCACCCCCTGCACCCACCCCTCCAACGACTGTCACCACGAATACCATCCCTGCCGACATGGACAGAATAAGGAACAACACCAGCGCAGTGACCCTGGACCAACCTGGGGCCATGGACACCACCACCACCACCAACCCCCAAGGTGGACCAGGGTTATCTGTGCGTGCAACTGCACACACTGCACATGTCAGCAGGGGTGGTGGGAGGGGTGGGAGACAGAGGTCGCTGCTTGCAGACGTTGCTGGTGTGCATGAAGACCCACAACTGGTACGCATAGCTGATGCGTACCAGTCCAGCACCGGAGAGCTCAGCCAGGTAGTGGGGCTCCTCAGAGACATCAAACAGCAGCAGGCTGCCCATCATGCCCGCTTGGACTCCCACATGTCCCATGTGGAGTCACACATGTCACGTGTGGACTCCCACATGTCACGTGTGGACTCCCACATGACCCGCGTGGAGTCCAAGTGGGATGTACTACATGAGATGACGGCGGTGCACAGGGACATTTTACAATGCCTCCGCCAGATGAACAGCAACCAGTCCACACCTCCCTGTGTGCCAACAACATCTGGTACCGAACAAACTGCAACTGCCACAGGGAGGGAGGAGGACTCTGGCGGAGAGTCCCCTGCACCGCAGCAGCCTGCACTTGAGGGCCCCCCCCAAGAAGAGGGGTCGTCCGAGGAGGGGAAAGTGAGAGGCTGATGGCCAAGCGCAACTCCCAGGAAGCCTGAACCTGTTCTGGATTTTCGCCTTTGTGCACAGACTGTTCACCCTGTTGATGGCAACACTACTCCCACACATTGCATGGGGAGTACAAGTTGGAACAATGTGTCAGACAACTGTGGCCCCGATACTGGGGATCCTGTCTACCTGGACTTTCTATTCATCTAGGAACTTGGGATTGCAAGATTCATGTACAGCACAATCCATCCTATGCACTATTATCACAGATGTATCACAATAAACACAATAATACACCATACTTGCCTCTGTCGTGATTCCAACGTGGGTACTGTTATGGGGATGATGAACAACAAAATTACACTGTGTATGCGAACTGCAACAGCAAGGACAACACAGGCATGTGAGTACAGGCAACGTGACACATATGAGGGAGACACACCACCAGGGCTACACAACACATACACACCTAGGCCATCTGACTCATTGCCTACACTGATGTTGCCAGGGAAGACGGTGCAATGCACAGACACCACACCCATTCCCAGTTGTAGTCAAGTAGCCCACAGGTGCAGTAAGCAAATGGCAGTCAAATGTGTGACCACAGACAACGCACATCACTAAGTGAAGCACAGGTTTATTACACAGTAGCAACATGCCGTAACCACTACAGATGCAAGGTAACCCCACCTGGTAGCGGGCACACAGTCAACAACTGTAGACAGAAGGAAGTCCATGGGTGTGGCGCACATCACCTGTAGGGACACAACAGCTACCAGCCTGGATGTGCAATCACGTTGTCGGTGGACACAGTTGACCAAACGAATCTGAAAGTACCCTGTGAAGGACAGAAATGACACACAGTCAAAAGCAATGGAGTACAGGACAGAACAGCAAAACTCATGCACAATACATGTTACAAGATACCCACCCAGAACCAAGTTAGCATGTCAACACTGTTGGGGAGTACAGCCCACCTGTCACCACACATCGCAACACACATCCAGTCAAGTAGCCCATGGACACACTCCAACAGCACCAGAGCACCACCCACACATCATGCCAACTCACATCATTGACATGACACCTCAGGATACTCACATTCAGCTAAAGAAGTTGGTGATGAGCTGTGTGCGGACATCACCATCACCATCATCATCATCATCGTCACTGGCATCGTGGTCCAGGCCAGGATCCTCCACAGGTGGCGGATGTTGGTCATCGTCATCCTGGATGAGAGGCAACTCCTTCCGCACTGCCAGGTTGTGGAGCATGCAGCAGACGATGATAATCTTGCACACTTTCGCAGGGGCATATGGGAGGGACCCTCCGGTCTTGTCCAGGCAGCGGAAGCGGCTCTTCAGGAGACCAAAGGTCCGCTCAATCACTCTCCTGGTCCGACCATGTGCCTCATTGTAGCGCATCTGGGCAGGTGTCACAGGGTTCCTGAGGGGTGTCAGCAACCACGGCATGTTGGGGTATCCCGAGTCACCTACGGACAGACAAGTGCACATCAGCTGACTTGGAAAAGTGGGCGGAATACTACAGATCAGATCACACACAATGGCACAAAGTCAGTACACACCGACAAGCCAGGCACGCTGGTTCTGCATCTGTGCCATCAACCTGGGGATGCGACTACTCCTCATCACAAAGGCATCGTGTGCTGAACCAGGGAAACGGGCACACACGTGTGTGATGGTCATGTCTGCAAGACACACCACCAGTGCATTGACCGAGTGGTAGTGCTTGCGGTTCCTGTAGGCCTGCTCCTGGGCCTGTGGTGGTACCAAAGCCACATGTGTCCCATCAATGGAGCCAATGACATGCGGCATCCTCCCCAGGGCATAAAAGTCACTCTTCACGTCAGTGAGTCGTCGCAGTCTAGGGAAATAGATGTACCGGTTCAGGAAGAGCAACATTGCCGCCAAGAAATCGCGGAGCACACGGCTGAACATGGTCTGTGACATCCCACCAGCAGACGCCACAGTATGTTGGAAGGTACCGGTGGCAAAGAAGTGTAGGGCTGCCATCACCTTCACCTTGGGGGTCAGCGCTGTAGGATACGGCCGGCCAGGCTGCAAATGTGGGGACAACTGCACTGCAAAATCCTCAATCAGCTGCCTGGTGAAGCGGTACCGTCGGATGCTGTCCCGTTCCACCATCGTTGCCAGGTCTGGGAATGGCCGATGGACAGCAGGAGCCCTGCAGTGCAGAGGAGAAGTAAGCAAGATCGTCAGTCACCCCACATATGCGGCATTGAACACACTCAAGATCCCAACATACATCATCATGAGGCACAACTACATGAAGTGTGCAGTACCGGAACGACATGTATGGTACATACATGGCCAACATCTGTCAACACGGTCCTACAGGTGGCATCAATTTGTCCCAGGTTGGCCCATTGGATATCATGATGCTGTGTCACAGTCACCCCCCAGTGACATGTGAGGACAGATGTGCCCCAGGCACCACAGCTCAACGACAGGCACATTCCCAGGGACCCTGTAATGCCACATGGACACTGGCATCACCTGGAGTATCATGTGTACACCACAACAAAACAAACATGACCCCCACAGGTAGTGGCCACACTTGCCATGGCAGGAGAGCCATGGACGTCTGTGACACACACGCACAACATCAGAGTCCATGCACACACAACGTGGATGTGGAGACTGTCTCCCATTGTGCACATGAAATCAGAGACATTGTAAACACTACATGCACAAAGACTGTGGAGGGCCATCACTATTGTGCCACTGGGACACCCTGGCTCAAACATACCGTCCCACATGGGACTCACGGGGTATGTGACATGACATACACAAACACCACTGTGAAATGTGACCATGGCACATGCACAGATATGAACAGTTGCACATCACAGTGGTCACGTACACGTAACACCCAGGATCCTGTCCCCATTAACACGTGCACAGCCTGGGGGTGGCTGCCCACAGGTGACACCCACAGGACAACATGTACACCAACATACACACAATAGGAAATGCAGCCTTACATGCCTTATGATAAGGTTTGGACAGGCTGTCGTGATGTAGGTGTGCCCCTCACTCCCTGGGAGCTATCTGTGGCTGGCATATGTCCATCTGAGACAGGCATGCTGACATATGCCAGTCACATGTACAGTGATGCGTTGAACAGCAATGGACCGATCGGTGCCTCCGGCCGGCCCATTGCTTTCAATGTGTCGGGTACGCGTTGTACCCCTGTGCGCGTTGTACTGCAATGGACCGATCGGTGCCTCCGGCCGGCCCATTGCTTTCAATGTGTGCGGGTACGCGTTGTACCCCTGTGCGCGTTGTACTGCAATGGACCGATCGGTGCCTCCGGCCGGCCCATTGCATTCAATGTGTCGGGTACGCGTTGTACCCCTGTGCGCGTTGTACTGCAATGGACCGATCGGTGCCTCCGGCCGGCCCATTGCATTCAATGTGTGCGGGTACGCGTTGTACCCCTGTGCGCGTTGTACTGCAATGGACCGATCGGTGCCTCCGGCCGGCCCATTGCATTCAATGTGTGCGGGTACGCGTTGTACCCCTGTGCGCGTTGTACTGCAATGGACCGATCGGTGCCTCCGGCCGGCCCATTGCATTCAATGTGTGCGGGTACGCGTTGTACCCCTGTGCGCGTTGTACTGCAATGGACCGATCGGTGCCTCCGGCCGGCCCATTGCATTCAATGTGTGCGGGTACGCGTTGTACCCCTGTGCGCGTTGTACTGCAATGGACCGATCGGTGCCTCCGGCCGGCCCATTGCATTCAATGTGTGCGGGTACGCGTTGTACCCCTGTGCGCGTTGTACTGCAATGGACCGATCGGTGCCTCCGGCCGGCCCATTGCATTCAATGTGTGCGGGTACGCGTTGTACCCCTGTGCGCGTTGTACTGCAATGGACCGATCGGTGCCTCCGGCCGGCCCATTGCATTCAATGTGTGCGGGTACGCGTTGTACCCCTGTGCGCGTTGTACTGCAATGGACCGATCGGTGCCTCCGGCCGGCCCATTGCATTCAATGTGTGCGGGTACGCGTTGTACCCCTGTGCGCGTTGTACTGCAATGGACCGATCGGTGCCTCCGGCCGGCCCATTGCATTCAATGTGTGCGGGTACGCGTTGTACCCCTGTGCGCGTTGTACTGCAATGGACCGATCGGTGCCTCCGGCCGGCCCATTGCATTCAATGTGTGCGGGTACGCGTTGTACCCCTGTGCGCGTTGTACCTCAATGGACCGATCGGTGCGCACCCATTGACAATGGGCTTGCCTGGCAACGGACGCGTTTTCGAATATTCGAACGAGTCGGTTGCTGGAAAATCAGTTGGTCACCCACAACAATGTTGCAAAATCATGTATGTCATGAAGTTGAAATTTTGAAGGATGCTGTGGGCGTGTTTTGGTGCTGCTATTCCATGGATTGGCCAGATTCAGAAGATGCAAACGACTTGGACCTATCACTTTGGACACAAGGGACAGTATCTGCCTCTCCAGCACATATATATTGCTGCATGTTCCCCTGAGAGCCCACTTGCCTGCACTACATGCTCCAGGACGACATCTGCCACTGCACTGCTGCTGTCTCTGCCCCTCTGGACCCTGCAATGGCACGTACTGTGGAGAGAGCCCCAGCCTTCAGCCTTGAAGAGAACCAGGCCCTGCTGGACAGCCTACTTCCACAGTACAGCAAGCTGTATGGGACACCAGGGGAGCAGGTGAGTGTTCTGTGCACTGCCTTTCTGAATGTGCATTTTGTCTGACTAGCAAGGCTGAGAGTCAGCACACCACTGGCTAGCAGGCTCACTGAGTAGTTGTCACCCCCCATAGTGTGTAGTGACTTGCACTGGACAGGTATGGTGCAGTGACAGTGCTTCTGAACAGGGTTTTACTCCCCATGCTATGATACCATGTAGTGACTTCTGGAAAACTGTCCATGGGCAGCCGTGCACTGCCTGGGTACACCATGTGCCCCTGTGATTGCGACATGTATATGCAACTGTGTCATGCACGGATATGTTGCATGTGTAGTAATGGCCTTATCACTTTGTCATCCTGACAGGCTTCTGCCCATCGGAAGCATGAGATATGGAAGGACATCGTCCGGGCTGTCCGGTCCGTGGGGGTCTACAAGCGCCGGATCCGCAACTGCCAAAAGAGGTGGCAGGACCTTCGGGGCTGGACCCGGAGGATTGCACGGGTCCAGCTGAAGCTGTCGCCTCCTCGCAGGAGGGGCGGAACACGGACCCTGACCCCCCACATGCTCAGGATCCTGGCGGTGGTCTTTCCAGACCTGGATGGGCAGCTGAAGGCCAGAGAGCAGCAAGGAGGGGGTGAGTCAAAGACTGCACTGTGTACTCTGTCTAACATGTTATGTGCCCTCCTCGGGCCAGGTTGAACTGCCACAGTACAGCAGTCATGTTGTCCAGGAGCCATGTCCCTCTATTGTGCACTGCCCACTCCTCATCTGATACCCAGGTGTGGCCCTTACATGCAGGGAATTCTGTCACTTAGGACTGTGTCCTTGCAGTTTGCTTGACTCAAGGTGGGAGACAGCATCTGTTTCCCTGACTCTGTGGTGGGCATCATGGGTGGGTCCATTGCTTACACAATGCCTGTATTCTGACATGTATTCAGCGTGTTACTTTGATCTGTGGTCCAATTGCTGAGCTGATCCACCACATGTGGCTGGGGTACCTGGCACACACCCATGCTGCGGGTGGGAACAATGTTTGGGCCCCAGGAGTATGTATATGACGTGTGTCACACATACTTAGCCAGCTGCCTACAGTCCAGGGCTCATCCCTCATTCATGTGGGGCTGGACAGTCATGCCTACTCCAGGCCATACAATACACTCTGTACTCCCACTCCCGTGTATCAGAGGACACATTGTGCACAGTGATTTGACCCCTCAGGTGTCTGCCTCTGTGTCAGTGTGCTGTGGATTAGTCGCCAGGACTGCTGTGGAGTTTCTTGGTAGGGGCTCAGCATGCCACTGGAGATGTGACCATAGGAGACGATGCTTGTGTGACACATAGGTGTCTGATCAGCTGCCCATGCAGACTGGGGCATGTAAATGTGAAGTTCAGGCAGCTGTTCCCCATGCACAGCAGAGTGTGAGGGGCTCAGGTTCAGAGGGTAGTGTCACAGGTCTCCCATATGTCCAATAGGTATGACCTGGACAGATGAGGGTTAAGAGGATGTGTTGTGGGGGGGATGTACATGTGCACTTGTGCAGCTCCAGGACTTGCATTCCCCATGACCTACTATTGTGACACAGTGCAGAGTGTTGTTGTCTGGCTGCAAAGTCATACATCACTGAGACAGTGATGTATGACTTTGCAGTCATGCCTCCGCCATGGCATGTGTCTACTGATTGGTGATCCTGCAGGGGAGTGACATGTGCTACATGCACACCATAGTGGCGCTGGCTATCAGGACATGGGTGCATCATGGTGTCTGTCGCTGGAATGCATCACATGCATTTCCTATTTGACTCTGGGCATCCCTTACATCCGTGAACCTGTACTGACTCAGTGGCAAGAGCTGTGATGTGTCCACACCGTGTCCTCTGCACTGTCCAACTACTGTGTACTTGGTGCATGTGTCAACACTGGGGTGTTGCAATCCAACAGACACCAGACAGATGGGTGCAAGGCCATGTGGGATGTGAGTGCCATGCTTGGCATCAGACTGACAATTGACTTCTCCTGTTCAATTAGGGCACTTTTAGCAATGTACAACTAATGATGCCAGGGCTTGCTCTGTAATGTGCTGTGCTCACAGTGGTGTGTGCGTTTGGTGCAGGTGACTGATGTCTGTCTGTTTCCCCATTGTTTGCAGATACATCCACGGCCACGGAAGGGGACAGCTCCACGGACCAGGAGGAGCCAGAGAGCCAGACTGGGTCAGCAGCCGAGGAGTGGTCGGAGGGACCCAGTGGCACGGAGGGCGAGGGGAGCCACACCGAGGAGTCCTCAGCAGCATCCACCTCAGCTGAGGACCAGAGCAACTCGGAGGATGACTCCCTTGTGGAGGCGGGTGTCAGCAGCCACCACACCCCAGCTAGTGTTGCTGTCCCCGCCACCACCAGCACCACCACCGCCCTCCCATCGGCTCCCATTCCCCAGGTCCGTGGAGGCTCCCATGTCCGGGAGCGTGTCTCCTTTGGGCCAGGCACCGCACCCCCTGCCCCTGTGTCCCCTGCTGCCCTGAGTGAGGAGTCTGTGTACCTCCTTCGCCAGCTCCATGTAGGGCAGACAGCCATGCTGAGTGTCCTCCATGCGCACACCGCGCTGTTGACTCAGCTGGTGTCGTTCATGGAGGGCATCTCATCGGGCATGTCTGACCTACAGAGGGGCAATAGGTCCATGGACTCCTCCCTGACGGCAGCAGTGTCCCTCCTCAAACGGTCCCTCACCCCTCCTGCCTCTGCTCCATCCACACTCCCCAGCACCTTACCCATCCCAGGCACACACACACTGGCACAGGCACACACCAGCACACACACATCCAGCACACTGACACACACGCCAATGACAAAACGCACACGCACGCACATTCAGGGGACTGAAGCCAGACTCACAGGGGATGGGGCCCTGGAACACACACACGCATCCACATGCACTGCGCAGTCCTCAGTTCCCTCTCCCTCCAAAGCACCCTCCCTTGCCTCACCTGCAACCCCAAAGTCACAGCAGCTCTTCCTCTGTGACCTCGGCCTCTTCCCCACCGATGAAGCTGCTCCAGCATCCCGGGGGAAGAGGAAGCCCACCCACACGGAGCAGAGTGCCCCTCGCCCCCGGACACCCTCCCCCAGGCGCAGACGGACTGAGGCCCCCACCCGCAAGTCCCCCGGAGTGCTAAGAGCAAGACCCCGCCACCACCCTGCAGCTCAGGCACAAGGTCTCCGTCCTCCATCCCTCAGGCCCCCACTGCACAGGTGCCCCCACCACACCCTGCCCCAGGTTCCCCCACCCACAGATATACCATCCCCAAGATGCTCCGGCCTTCTCCCCCTGCCACTTGCTCTCCCAGCACCACACCCCCGCTGCGCTTGTCTGTGCCACTGATGTGGTGAGGGTGTCCCCCCTCTGTCCAACCCACCTTGCCTGTTCCCCATTCTCCTCCCCTGGAGGTAGGCACTGCAGTGGAGTCCACTACCGCCCTGTCTGACTTGGGCACTGCAGTGGCGGACCTGTCCACCCCATCTGCAGGGTCCACTGCAGTTGTGCCGGCACCCACGACATCTGTGTCATGCCCCCCAGTTGTGCCGGCACACACCATGTCAGACACCTCCACTGCAGTTGTCAGTGGCTCTCCTGCACCCACCACCCCTTCCCTGACTCCCCCTGGTGAGCCCTGATCCTGTCCCTGCGGTGCCTGGCCTGCCCCCCGGTTGCCCCTCCTAGTGGATTGTCCCTGGTATTGTGCAGGCATGCGTAGGGTGACATCTGCCAGTGTCACCCTGTTTGAACTTTGACAATGGACTGGCCATTGGCCTTTGCTCTTTTTTCAGGACTTCGTTTGGCCTCAACACATATGCTGAATAAAGCAACTTTCTTTTCTCTAGTGCTCATGCTTCAGATGTACATGTTGTTGGTGCAGCTAACCATGCCCTTGCTGCAGTGATGGTGATATCTGGTCTCATGATTATGAAGTGTTACTGTGCAGGAACCCATGTGGTCCAGGGGGAATGTGTCCTATCATGTGGTGTATCCATGTCATCAATAGCAGCATCTGAGGGTGTCATGTGTTCAGTATTTGGCAATGGGTTTCCTACTTACATTGGCAATTTCATATCTGTGGCTTCCACCCCTGCACATCTGTTGTGCCTGCCATCGTTGCATTTGTCTACTTCCCTGACCGTGTTGCCATCTCCAGTGGACATGCAGGTTTGGGCATCAATGGGGAGGGACTCATCCGTGTAGTCAGTGCAACATTGCTATACAAGTGTGTTGGATCTGTGCTGATGATTCCGTTGGCACATCCATGACCAGGCTGATGTGATGGGAGCCCTCATTTGGTGCTAATTGTTGATTGTGTGACCAAGTGCTCAGCTGACATGATGGGGCCCTACTGAGGCAACATATGGCACAGCTTTCCTCACACAGGAGTGGAGTCCCCTCATGGCAGTGTGTACACGTGTGACATTGCCTGCACCCAAGGTGTGTGTTGTATGTGCATGTCTGTGTGTTCACTTCCATTCATCTGCGCATGCTGTGATCCCTAGTGTTGTACCTGTTTGTGATGCTTGCTGACTTGAGCTATGTTCCCCCAAAGTCTTCTCCCTGTGTTCTCTGTGATGTGGGTGCATGGCACATTACTGGTCATCAGGGTGTCACCCATAGGTGTGTTTGCTGTCAGGGCTGAGTTTGTGTGCAGACGCAGATGGGTCACAGTCAGGTTTCCCCTTGGCACTTGTTGTTTGCCCCTGTCATGTGATTTCCAGTTTGTGTTATCTTTCAGTGATTGTGACATGTTGTGTGTGTGACTGCTGCCACTCCTCAGGGTCAGAGCTGCAATGTTGGAAGTTGTCTATGTGTGTTCTTTGTGGGTGACCTTGGCTTCTTCATTGGTGTGTGACTGTGGCTGGGATCCCATTGGTCGGTGTGGTATTGCCGTCATGTCCATGTACAGCGTAGTGTGCAGTGTGTCAGACATTCAGGAGTCTTGTTGAGTGTCCATGTGTGATGTGTTTCTACACCTTGGTTCCCACCCACCACCCTGGAATAGTCATGGGTGCATGTGCAATGTCACCAGTGCATGTGTACTTCACTGCTGCACATTGTTGGAGGTCGAGGGGTGTGGTGTTGAGTGTGTGCAGATGAGAGTTGTTGCCCGGCTAGGCCCCTGCCTCCATGTTGGCCTTGGCTTACTGGCCATGCTGATTGATTTGTGCTTGTGTAGGTGTGATGGTAGTTTGTTGCTCAGGACACCTGACTGTGGTTCATAGTGTGAACGACATTTAGCTTTGTCATCACAGTGGTATTTTTATTCAGCCCAGGGTCACCACATTGTGGGGGCCCTGGGGGTGGTGCTGTGGTGTGTCTGTGACTTGCTGTGTCAGTTGTTGTTCCTACGTGCCTGTGTGACATGTGTGTTTTGTGCTCCCTCTCACCTGACAATGCCTGCTTGCCCACATAGGGGATTTGGATCCATGAGTTACCTTAGTGTGGCAGTGTATGCACATCTGTATGATTGGTATTCAGCTCTCCTCATGTGTTGTGTGGTTGCCTGGGGACACTGGCACCCCCACCCCTCACCTGCTGTGTATGATGACAGTGTTGGTCTGCCTGTTTGTGTTTGTGCATCTGCACCACTGCATTGGCATATCTTGGGTGTGCCATTGGCTGTATGTTGTTTGGTGTGTTTCCCCTGCTGTCCCTGGGACTCCTAGGTCATCGGTCAGCACAGTGATCATGGTTTGTGTGTCCCATTGCTGCCATGGTATGGTATCTGTTCACCTCACATCTGCTGTCTCCACAGGGTATCTGCATTTGTGTGCCCATTGGTGCAAATATGTGGTTCTGCATTCTGATGGTCACTTCTGTCATTGTGTCATTGATGACTGTTGACGGTCTCAGCCCCCATGGGTGTTGTTTGTCTGCACATGGCCAAAGGAATGTTACATTTGCACTGCAGTATTTGGCTCCCCCAATTTATGTTGCAATGGGACACATACACTACTTTGCCACAGATGAGTTTTTGGTTCTGTGAGCAGGAATGATCCATGCAGTTTGGCAGTTGCAGCTCTTTCTTTGTCAACAATTACCTTTTGGTCACTGTGATGATGAGGGTGTAGACCCCATTGCCACAATGGTCAAAATGTGCTTCAGCTATGGACCCCACACTTGCCTTTTGGTCACTGTGATGATGGGGGTTTAGACCCCATTGCCACAATGGTCAAAATGTGCTTCAGCTATGGACCCCACACTTACCTTTTGGTCACTGTGATGATGGGGGTTTAGGCCCCATTGCCACAATGGTCATGGGCTGCTTGCATTGTGGGTGCCACACACATATATGTGTGGCACATGTGCTAGGGGGTCACATTGTATGTTGAAAGTCATGTTCGGTGTTGTAGGCATTTGACACAGCCTACACACGCTTGTCATGGTGGTGGGGGGATGTCTTAATCTTGCATTCCCTAGGTTGTGGTGTGCTTGTTGTGTCATGCATTGTCCATCCTATGAGTGGGGGTGGTAGTAGTGGTAGGCATCCAGCCCCCCTGGCTGAGGGTGGTAGTAGTGGTAGGCATCCTGCCCCCCTGGGTGAGGGTGGTAGTAGTGGTGGGCATCCTGCCCCCCGTGGGTGAGGGTGGTAGTAGTGGTGGGCATCCTGCCCCCCTGGCTGAGGGTGGTAGTAGTGGTGGGCATCCTGCCCCCTGGCTAAGGGTGGTAGTAGTGGTAGGCATCCAGCCCCCCTGGCTGAGGGTGGTAGTAGTGGTAGGCATCCAGCCCCCTGGCTAAGGGTGGTAGTAGTGGTAGGCATCCAGCCCCCCTGGGTTGGGGTGGTAGTAGTGGTAGGCATCCTGCCCCCTGGCTAAGGGTGGTAGTAGTGGTAGGCATCCTGCCCCCCTGGCTGAGGGTGGTAGTAGTGGTAGGCATCCAGCCCCCCTGGGTTGGGGTGGTAGTAGTGGTAGGCATCCTGCCCCCTGGCTGAGGGTGGTAGTAGTGGTGGGCATCCTGCCACCCTGGCTAAGGGTGGTAGTAGTGGTAGGCATCCTGCCCCCCGTGGGTGAGGGTGGTAGTAGTGGTAGGCATCCTGCCCCCTGGCTAAGGGTGGTAGTAGTGGTAGGCATCCAGCCCCCCTGGGTGAGGGTGGTAGTAGTGGTAGGCATCCTGCCCCCCTGGGTGAGGGTGGTAGTAGTGGTAGGCATCCAGCCCCCCTGGCTGAGGGTGGTAGTAGTGGTAGGCATCCAGCCCCCCTGGGTGAGGGTGGTAGTAGTGGTAGGCATCCAGCCCCCTGGCTAAGGGTGGTAGTAGTGGTGGGCATCCTGCCCCCTGGCTAAGGGTGGTAGTAGTGGTAGGCATCCTGCCCCCCTGGCTAAGGGTGGTAGTAGTGGTAGGCATCCTGCCACCCTGGCTAAGGGTGGTAGTAGTGGTAGGCATCCTGCCACCCCTGGGTGAGGGTGGTAGTAGTGGTAGGCATCCAGCCCCCCTGGGTGAGGGTGGTAGTAGTGGTGGGCATCCTGCCCCCTGGCTAAGGGTGGTAGTAGTGGTAGGCATCCAGCCCCCCTGGCTAAGGGTGGTAGTAGTGGTGGGCATCCTGCCCCCTGGCTAAGGGTGGTAGTAGTGGTAGGCATCCTGCCCCCCTGGCTAAGGGTGGTAGTAGTGGTAGGCATCCTGCCACCCTGGCTAAGGGTGGTAGTAGTGGTAGGCATCCTGCCACCCCTGGGTGAGGGTGGTAGTAGTGGTAGGCATCCAGCCCCCCTGGGTGAGGGTGGTAGTAGTGGTGGGCATCCTGCCCCCCTGGCTAAGGGTGGTAGTAGTGGTGGGCATCCTGCCCCCCTGGCTAAGGGTGGTAGTAGTGGTAGGCATCCTGCCCCCTGGCTAAGGGTGGTAGTAGTGGTAGGCATCCTGCCACCCTGGCTAAGGGTGGTAGTAGTGGTAGGCATCCTGCCACCCCTGGGTGAGGGTGGTAGTAGTGGTAGGCATCCAGCCCCCCTGGGTGAGGGTGGTAGTAGTGGTGGGCATCCTGCCCCCTGGCTAAGGGTGGTAGTAGTGGTAGGCATCCAGCCCCCTGGCTAAGGGTGGTAGTAGTGGTAGGCATCCAGCCGCCCCTGGGTTGGGGTGGTAGTAGTGGTAGGCATCCTGCCCCCTGGCTAAGGGTGGTAGTAGTGGTAGGCATCCTGCCACCCTGGCTAAGGGTGGTAGTAGTGGTAGGCATCCTGCCCCCCGTGGGTGAGGGTGGTAGTAGTGGTGGGCATCCTGCCCCCCTGGCTAAGGGTGGTAGTAGTGGTAGGCATCCAGCCCCCCTGGGTGAGGGTGGTAGTAGTGGTAGGCATCCTGCCCCCCTGGCTAAGGGTGGTAGTAGTGGTAGGCATCCTGCCCCCTGGCTAAGGGTGGTAGTAGTGGTAGGCATCCTGCCACCCTGGCTAAGGGTGGTAGTAGTGGTAGGCATCCTGCCCCCTGGCTAAGGGTGGTAGTAGTGGTAGGCATCCTGCCACCCTGGCTAAGGGTGGTAGTAGTGGTAGGCATCCTGCCACCCCTGGGTGAGGGTGGTAGTAGTGGTAGGCATCCAGCCCCCCTGGGTGAGGGTGGTAGTAGTGGTGGGCATCCTGCCCCCTGGCTAAGGGTGGTAGTAGTGGTAGGCATCCAGCCCCCCTGGCTAAGGGTGGTAGTAGTGGTGGGCATCCTGCCCCCTGGCTAAGGGTGGTAGTAGTGGTAGGCATCCTGCCCCCTGGCTAAGGGTGGTAGTAGTGGTAGGCATCCTGCCACCCTGGCTAAGGGTGGTAGTAGTGGTAGGCATCCTGCCACCCCTGGGTGAGGGTGGTAGTAGTGGTAGGCATCCAGCCCCCCTGGGTGAGGGTGGTAGTAGTGGTGGGCATCCTGCCCCCCTGGCTAAGGGTGGTAGTAGTGGTGGGCATCCTGCCCCCTGGCTAAGGGTGGTAGTAGTGGTAGGCATCCTGCCCCCTGGCTAAGGGTGGTAGTAGTGGTAGGCATCCTGCCACCCTGGCTAAGGGTGGTAGTAGTGGTAGGCATCCTGCCACCCCTGGGTGAGGGTGGTAGTAGTGGTAGGCATCCAGCCCCCCTGGGTGAGGGTGGTAGTAGTGGTGGGCATCCTGCCCCCTGGCTAAGGGTGGTAGTAGTGGTAGGCATCCAGCCCCCTGGCTAAGGGTGGTAGTAGTGGTAGGCATCCAGCCGCCCCTGGGTTGGGGTGGTAGTAGTGGTAGGCATCCTGCCCCCTGGCTAAGGGTGGTAGTAGTGGTAGGCATCCTGCCACCCTGGCTAAGGGTGGTAGTAGTGGTAGGCATCCTGCCCCCCGTGGGTGAGGGTGGTAGTAGTGGTGGGCATCCTGCCCCCTGGCTAAGGGTGGTAGTAGTGGTAGGCATCCAGCCCCCCTGGGTGAGGGTGGTAGTAGTGGTAGGCATCCTGCCCCCCTGGCTAAGGGTGGTAGTAGTGGTAGGCATCCTGCCCCCTGGCTAAGGGTGGTAGTAGTGGTAGGCATCCTGCCACCCTGGCTAAGGGTGGTAGTAGTGGTAGGCATCCTGCCCCCCTGGGTGAGGGTGGTAGTAGTGGTAGGCATCCTGCCCCCCTGGTTGAGGGTGGTTGGCATCCAGCCCCCCTGGGTTGGGGTGGTGGCGCGCATTCAGGCCCCTGTGTGCATATGTGGCATTGGTGATGGGCATCCCGCCCCTATGGTGCTGCTGTTGCAAGTATATTCAGATTCCCAGTGTATGTGTGTGATGTGTCGTGTACGTGTTGTATGTGTTTTGTGGTTGGTGTCTGACTTACCTTCTGCGCCGTACGCGTCCGTGCCTGTTCCGGTAGTAGATGTAGAATATTGGTATGATCGGGACGAAGGGATTCATGGTTGGTTCGTGTCGTTCGTCCTTCTCGTTGCTTCGCGTCGTCCTCGTCGCTTGGCTTCGTCCTCGTCGCTTCGCTTCGTCCTCGTCGCTTCGCGTCGTCCTCGTCTGTGCTGTGTTCGTCTCGTAGCCGTGGATCGTGTTGTGGCGCGATTCGGAGCTTATGTGCGCCTCTCCCGGATGCTTTGACGTGCCGTGCGTAGCGACGGGTTCGGCGCGTACGGAAAGCGCATCGTACTTGTCCGGCCGGACGGGGCTGCATTTTCCCTTCCGTGCGACTCGATTCGGCGTTTCCGGATTCGCCTCGGTCGGAGAACAGGACCTGGTTTGGGTGAGTACGGCTCGGCCGGGAATTTTTGCTGTTGTGCGCATCGTACTTGCTCGTTCGGTGTGCTGTACGGATCGGTCGGGAAACTGGCTTTCGCATGGCTTTTTCCCGACCGAATGGTATTGGGTGCGCCTCCGACCGAGATCGGAATCGGCCCCTGTGTGTTGATTACCACCATTGTTGGGGATATGGCATATATAAGTAGATGCAGAGCATGGCTTGTCCTGGCACACACGCCTACTCATACTATTTGCTGTAGGCTGGATGTTCTGCAGGGTCTTTGTGAGGTCCTTTAAAGGGGTAGATGTCCTCTTAGCCTTACACGGATCTTCTCCAGATAGCTTTTGAGACGTTTGTAGGATGTAAACATGAAACATATATATATTAGAAAAAAATAAAGAGCCTGTTCAAAATGCTTACTTAGTCTCTAGATACCACCACTGACCCCATAACTTCTACACAACCCTTTACATACCCCATAATATATGTTGGAGGACCTTTCTGTTTGAGAGAATAAAACCTGAGAGTTTTTTGACACTTTTTGTAAAAATACACGTATTATTTGCCGTTGTGCAGCTCCTTTCTTTGTAACTGGTCCCTCTTTAGACGCTGAAGACTTTCTTTTTAGTAACCCTTGTTTTGCACGTGGGTCTGCCTCTTGCACCAGACCACCGTCCTTGCACAACTCCATGGGACCTGTAAAGAAAAAGAAAAAAACTGAAAAAGTCACATTTACAGTATAAAACAAGACCTTAGCAGTTGTTCTGAGGAGCCCTCCTACAGGTCACCTATGGGGTTTTTGGACTATTATAAGCTAATTTACACATTCGCTTTTTTATTTGCCTGTAAGAGTAGGATTATGTTGCACGCTGAGCGCCGGGTCTTGACCCTCTAGGATTTTGATATAGAGCGTCCACAGCCAGTTGTACTTCAGCGTCATAACATGTAAAAACACACGTACATAAGAATACAATTAAAAAAACAGAGGCGCTGAAACAGCACAGTTAATAAAACTGCTCGGAACTATAGAATTATAGCTTGCTGAAAGGTGAGCATTTCATCATCACTTATAGTTATTTCTGGGAGATCCTGTGGGGTAGAGCAGACAGGTCTGTTTTAATAAATAACTCGAACAGCGAATTAACACTTGTTACATTTACCGGAGAAAACAATGATACATGTTTAACATAACACTATGTCTACAAGCACTTTTACAGTTTGCAAATGATTGTATGTGAGTAATACACAAGAGATAGGTCTCTAAGGTAGCTATTAGCACCCCATTTCTCTATTAGGATTTTAACCTATAAAGTACAGGTAACAAAAGGGTCTCTCTACCAAAACCAGTAACCCCCTGACCTACCTACATCATACGTACATTTTGAACTATAATGTGTACATTCTTTGCAACAGACACATTAACACCACCTGCGCTTCTTTAGACGTATGAAAATTGCAGCCGCTGTCACCAACACCTTTTAACAACTACCCTCAAGTATCCACAGCCACTCTCTTTAGGATGTATTTAAATATTTATATAGCACCACTTTTACCATTGTAGGGTGCCAGAGCACTATGCAATATACACACACACACACACACATTACATAGAAACACACAGACATCTGGGTTTAAATCAACCTGTATGAAATGGTACATAAGTCAGAGGACTACAAGGTGTAGGAGTCACATGGAACCCCTAATGGCAGACAATGACACTAAAGAGTGCCTGGTCTGGAGAAGCACAAACTCAGAATTACAAAATGAAACACTATAGCTGGAGGGGTTCTCTTTAATAATAAGCCTTGAATTCTACCAATATGACTCCTTTTTGCAACATTAATCTATACTCATATCACTTCTTTGCAGTGTGTATGCAGTTCTTTGAGGCCCGTTGATAATTCCCCATTCTATATTAGGATTTTAACTTGTAAACTGCAAGTAACAATAGGAAGTCTCTCTGAAAAACAGTGACCCCTGACCTATTTACATTATATACACTTTGGGGGTCTGCAGGCTACACATTCTTTTCAGCAGGCATATTAAACCTCTGTGATATTTTATGATCAGTCACAAACCTCAACTAGACAAAAAACCCTATGTCTCTCCAGGAAGAACATTAATCTCAGGTGTTATCTCAACATTTTTTTTCCTGGAAATTGCTGGAGACAAGGACTGTAGTAACAGGTACTTTAAAAAAAAAAAAAAAATATGCAAACACTGAGCCTTTGGAAGTCAGCACCCAGTTTATGAGTGCAGGGAGGGGAGAGCTAAAGTATGAGAAGCTCTCTTCCTCTTCCTGACGGTCTGTGCGGGGTCCCCCACATTAGATTTACAACCCGGGGCTCTACTACGAGCCCCAGTGGCAAAAGAAATACCTCTATAATAGAGGGGAATCCCTGCTGGGAGCTCCCCCCAGAATTGCTGGGCAACGCCGATGTCACGGTGGGCCTGAGGCATGCCTTCTGCGTCCTCGACGAAGTTCGGCCCTGCCCACTGAGACGTCGGCGTTGTCCCTCAACAAAGACATCACGGTGGGTGGGGCCGGCCTTCACCGAGGATGCGGAAGCCGGCCCAAAGCCATTCGCCCTCATCTTGGAACACAAGGGTCCTATGGCTGCTCCATTGGTCGTAAGTCAGAAACAGATTCCCTTTGGGATTCCTCAAAAGCATACCATAATGTTTACACACCACATTCAAACAGTCAGCCAATCACCAAAAAGTATAGCAGTAGCCAAAAAACCATTATACAAATGTTTATTTGATAGATCTATTCAATGGAGTTAAAAAGATTAAAATATGCAAAATAAACAATACAATCAATGCTAACAGCACATATTAGCAAAAGTTTTTCTATACCATACAAGATATAGAAAAATACAAGTAATATCAAAGTGCAAGTACATATACACAACCACCAAACCAATGATCATAACAGGTTCAACAAATGGTAATATCCTTCTATTGTTTTGTCCATAGGAACTCCTGTGGTTTGGTAGTTCTAAAAACCAAGACCACACAGCCCCTAGAGCTCCGCTAAGGTTAAGCGAGCTCTGGGAGTCAGGATTGACATGCTGACGGCCTCCGTGCTCCTTCGATGAGGACTCTGCCTCACCAACCCCCCGGAGCACCACCCTGAATGCCGTGGTCTCTTTGACAGCATCGACCTGCTGGGGACGACGGTCCCCGAAGATCAACAAGAATGCGCCACAGAGCAACATAGTGCGGAAGTGATCTTTGTGGAGGCATCAGCTTGCTGGTGAGGGCGGTCCCCGAGAACCAACAACCACGCAAGCCTGAGCGCTGCATTGCTGAAGCGGGCTCTGGGCATGTATAGGCATGTTTGGGGACACGTGTCCCTGAGGATCAACAATCACATGACCCAGAGCACCGCATAGCTGAAGTGGGCTCTGTGTCTGAGGGGCCTAACCGGTCAAGGTAACACGTGGACCCATAAGGAGCTCCCCATCCATGACAATGAAGCACCCGGCCCCCTATGTTGTTTTCCCAAGCCCAGGACAAGGCAGAACATGGGCCGCAGTCCCAGAGCCCCACATGGTTGAAGCAGGCTCTGGGGCGAGGAATGGTCAGACCTGGGAACAGCAAACTCTGAGACCTCACGCATTGAAGCCCGGAGCATGGCACCTAGCCCCCTTTAAAATAAATACAACCCTCAACAATGACTGCACTACTACTATACAACCATCCAGAGACTACCCAAGAGGACCCCGACAGTCACCAAACAAATACTGAAGGCTTTAGGTGAGTACATGCACGTACTGTTTTTATTTATTTTTTATTTTGTAATTTACTTAGTATGTTTACACTCTCTGGCCCCTTAGAAAACCACATAAAGCCTGGTAAAAGGTTTCTAGGAGCTGTAAAAGCCTTAAGTTACAATCCTGTATCACCTCAAACCCTAAAGCAATATTCACAATAAATACAAGCCCACTATGCTTTAAGCACCACCCTCTAAACCTCTAGCATTATTCACCTCAAATGCAATCCCACAAGTTGTTAATCAGCCTTTAAAACATTAGGGTTGTGACCCGGGGCCTACCCAAAACATGTGGAATCATTCACCTTAAGTACACCGCCACATTGCATTAATTACCCTTTAAAAACCTTAAGACTGCAACCATATGCCACCCCACAACATCATCATTATTCACATTAAATGCACACCAATGATGCATGAATCCCCCTTTAAAATCTTAAAACTGCAACCCTGTGCCACCCCAAAACCAGGCCTGGGCGTAGTTCGCAGAGTTTTGCTACGCGGAACTCCGCGAAGTTACAAAAAAACTCTGCGAAGTTCCGAGAGTGGCGGAGTGCAGTGCGAACTGCAGTTTGTGCTGGTATTCCTGCCGCTCGGGTAGAAATTAGCTCTCACACCACCAACCTATGTCATTTCCGGGGCGGGCACCTTGGCGTATAGTGGGCTTTTTGCCCCCCCCGGGGGGTGCATATTGGGGGCTACTGCCCCCCGGGGGGGCAGAATGCCTGTAAATGTTGCAGGGTGGGGGCATGGACATGCCCTTTATGGGCAGCCCCCACCCTAATATATTATGGGGCAAACAAAAATATCCCTGGGGTCTAGTGGGCTTTTTGCCCCCCCGGGGGGGCAGATTGGGGGCTACTGCCCCCATCTTCCCGCCAGGGGGGGCAAAAAGACTAAATCGCACCAAAAAAAATTGGGGGGAGCAAAAGCCCTTGCCCAAGGGGCCGCTCCCCCCTCCCTGGTGTCTAGTGGGTGGATCCCTGCTTGGGGATCGCCCTCCTGGGGCAATCCCCAAGCAGGGATCCACTGGGGAGGGATACCATTGGAAAGTGGAGATTCTCCCCTTTCCAATGATACCTCTCCCGTCTTTCTACGTGCCCGGGGGGCTGAGATAGCCCCCTGAGCACATAGAAAGTGAAACTGAAATGAGCCTAAAGGCTCATTTCAGTTTCGGTTTCTGTGCAATGAGGACAGCGCGACGTGCGTGCGGATCCTCATGGCACAGGAAACAGGGAGGGGGCATCGGGAGCTGGGGAAGTTCTTCCCCAGCTCCCAAGGTCACAGGGGTGAAATAGAAATCCCTCTGCTGTCTGCAGCAGAGGGATTTCGTGCCCCTGGCCTCATGACGGAATGGTTCCGTCATGAGCACAGGGGCACCGATGCTCATGACGGAACCATTCCGTCATGAGCATCGAAGGGGTTAACAATCGACTTTATGTCCTGAAGATGGTCTGACGGACGAATTTGCCACAACAGACCGAAACGTCAACCTGACACATCTACTTCCTTAGCATTTGCTGCTCTTTAGGAACTGTTTTCTGTTGTTTCAGATTCATTTCCTTCTCCATATTCATTTGGAATAGATGTTTACACTTATGATTTGCAGGTGCTTTTTGTATATCCTCTATCATGGTGTTTTGTTGTATTTGAATGTACTCCTTTTTTAATTCTGTTTACATTAAAAATTGTGTACCTTTGAAAAAAAGATATACCTGTGTTTGTAAATTTTCTGTTGTTGAATATTTATGTTTTGAATAACCTCATTGTTGTTTTGATTGTTCAATGTTAAGCTACCAATTGGGGCTTAACGCACAAGTGATTATTTTGTATAAAATCTGACTAATAGTAGCTAATGAAATCCCTTGAAGGCACTTTTACCTATTACTAGTCTATCTGCCCAAGCCTCCGAGGGTATATTGGGTTTCCCACTTTTCTGTTACTATGGCATTCTGGCGAAGTTGCTGTCACCCTACTCTCCTTCTCATCAACTTCGTTCGATGGGACAACATCTGGCGGCTGTTCTCCGGGTGAGAAGGGTTCGGGCAGGTGGGCGCTCTTTCTGTTTATTGGCGGCCAAACTTTGGAACGCTCTGCCATTATTCATCCGAGGCTTGAATAACTACCTGGCGTTCCACAAGGCCATCAAAACACACCTCTTCCCTCCGCTTTAGTTTCTTTTTCTGTCAGCAGCCTCTGATGTCTCTGCTTTCAGCGCTGGGACGCCTCTTTGCTGGGGCAGCTGTGCGCATTATAAAACAGGATAACATAACATAACATGTCTGTGGGATAGGGCACACCCCCAAGACCCCGAGATGGGCAGAGACAAATTAAGGTTATCTATAAAACCATAGTAGAATATCCCCTATAGCTGGAAAGAAGGTTACGTTGTCTGCTTTAGTATTACATTGCGATATTTCCTGAGTGACTGCTGATCAATTGTTGGGGGCTTTTGGGGGGAAGTCTCCTTCTGGCCTCTCCTACTCCTTCCTCTGGATGCCAGGTCATGGTGGGATCCAGATTTTATCAAGGCCTCCATACTGTTGATTGAGTTCTAAGGAGATGGACAATGCTTAAAATGGTGTATAACAACTTTCAAATCTCATGGGACAGGTGGTGTTTGAGTACTTGATCTTCCATTTTTGGTTTGGTGGTCTTATTGCTGAATGTGCAGCAATAACCCTTGTCCATGTGAATGAGAGATTGAGAGGTTTACTTTGTGCACAGGGGAAATGCTTGACCTGCAGCACTGCCTTGCTGATTGTGGGGTAGGAACCCCCATGAGTTGAAATATGGGTGTCTGTTTGTGGTTCACTGTAGTTAGTCTGTTGCACTGTCAAGTTGATAGTGAGCCCCAGGACCCTTGACAATTCTGATGAATCTGTGACCACTGCCCCAGATTCACAGTAAGTTTAGTGGTTCCTTTTAGGTTAGTTTGAGGAACACTTTGAGACACTTGACATTACTCACTGTATAAACTGTATGCCCCACCCGCCCAGGAGGAGGAATCGCCATCGTCCACAAATCCAGCCTCCGCCTGAGCACACTCCCTGACTAGCCCACAGAACTGATGGAACACCTTCACTTCAAGATACTGGCCAGCCCCACCGCCACCCTCCGAGGAACCCTCATCTACCGACCCCCTGGACCCCGTGGACCCTTCGCCAACTCCATCACGGACATTATCTCCCCGCAGGCCATCGCATCCACCAACTACACCCTGCTGGGAGACCTCAACTTCCACCTCGACAACCAACTGGACCCCAACACCACATCCCTCCTGGACAACCTCCACAACATTGGACTGCGCCAGATCGTGACCAAGCCCACGCACTCAGCAGGACACACCCTCGACCCCTCTTCACTACAGGAAACTCCATCACCTTCAGCCACACCACCGAACTCCCATGGACCGACCATCGTTGCGTCCACTACACCTTCAGAACACCCACCATCCACAGACACCAGCACCTGCTTCCACGAAGAAACTGGACCAAAATCACCGACGACCAGCTCACCTCCTCACTCAACAACTCCACCCCAACCATCGCTGAAAACGACGACCCCAACACCGCAGCCCGAACCCTGCATAGATGGATCTCGGACAGCACCAACAACATAGCCCCCCTCAAGAAAAACAACAATACCCGCAACAAGAAAGCCAGATGGTTTACCACCGAACTTCGAGAGTCCAGAAGCACATGCCGCCGCCTCGAAAAGGCCTGGAGGAACACCAAATCCACATAAGCCCACGACAACTTCAGAGCCGCCACCAACGCCCACCATCAACTCATCAGAGAAACGAGGAAAAAGCGATTGAAGACAGAATCTCCACCCACGCGCACAACAGCAAGGAACTCTTCAGCATCATCAAGGAGTTCGCCCAACCCACTAGCGAGTCTACCGACATCCCTCCCTCACAAGACCTCTGCGACAAACTCAGCACCTTTTCCACCACAAAATCAAGAGCATCTACGACAATTTTGACGAAGACAACCAACACACTGAACCCTCACCAACCACCCCCGACACCCGGAAACCAGCGATTGACGACTGGACAGCCCTCACCACCGAAGACACACTGAAGACAATGAAGTCAATCCACTCAGGGGCCCCCACGGACCCCTGCCCCCACCACATCTTCAACAGAGCCGCCGACACCATCGCACCCATGCTCCGCCACACCATCAACCGCTCCCTGGCGACCGCCTGGTTCCCCGACGACTGGAAACACGCCGAGGTCAACCCCTCCTAAAGAAACCCTCAGCGGACCCCACCGACCTCAAAAACTACAGACCCATCTCCCTGCTCCCATTCCCAGCGAAAGTCATCGAGAAAGCTATCAACAGCCAGCTCGCCACATTCATTGAAGAACACAACATCCTCGACTCCTCCCAATCCGGCTTCAGAAAAAACCACAGTACGGAAACACGCCCTCCTCGCCGCAACAGACGACATCCGCACCCTACTGGACAAAGGAGAAACAGTAGCCCTCATCCTCCTCGAGCCTATCAGCGGCGTTCGACACAGTCTCCCACCGCACCCTAATACGCAGACTCTACGACGCAGGAATCCAGGACAAGGCCCTCGACTGGATCCGCTCCTTCCTCTCCGGCAGGACGCAGCGGGTCAGACTCCCCCTTTCCTCTCGGACCCCACACCTACCACCTGCGGAGTCCCCCAGGGCTCCTCCCTCAGCCCGACGCTCTTCAACATCTACATGGCTCCACTCGCCCCCATCGTCAGAACCTACGGACTCAACATCGTGTCATACGCAGACGACACCCAGCTCATCCTCTCCCTATCCAACGAGCCCAACACCTCCAGACGCAACTTTCGAGAAGGCATGGAAGCCGTCGCCAAATGGATGAAAAACAGCTGCCTACAACTAAACACCAACAAAACAGAAGTACTCATCATGGGCCCAAACCCCGATGCCTGGAGCGACACCTGGTGGCCCCCCACCCTCGGAAACCCGCCAACCCCCACGGACCACGCACGCAACCTGGGAATCATCCTGGACTCCGAGCTCAAAATGGACTGCCAGATCAACTCTGTCTCATCTTCCTGCTTCCACACCCTCCGCCTCCTTCGTAAGACCTTCAAATGGATCCCCTCGAACACCGAAAGACCGTCACTCACGCCCTGGTCACCAGCAGACTCGACTACGGCAACGCACTCTACGCAGGAATAAACAAAAACCTCACCCGCAAGCTACAGAACATCCAGAACGCCGCCGCAAGACTGGTCCTCAACCTGCCAAAACACTGCCACATCTCCCAGCACCTGCGCACACTCCACTGGCTCCCTGTCGAGGCGAGAATCACCTTCAAGATGCTCACCCACGCACACAAGGCCCTCCACGGCACCAGACCAGCATACCTGAACAGCCGACTCAAATTCCACGCACCCCAAAGGACCCTACGATCAGCCCAGCTCTCCTACGCCGTGGTCCCCCGCACCAGAAAGACCAGATCGGGAGGCCGCTCCTTCTCCTTCCTCGCGGCCAAAGCATGGAACGCCCTTCCGCTCCACCTCAAACAGACAACATCGCTCCCCATCTTCGCAAGAAACCTCAAAACCTGGCTCTTCAACGGACCCCCTCCTTGATGGATGGAACCTGCACCCCCCCCCACCCCTAGCGCCTTGAGACCCTTACGGGTGAGTAGTCACGCTTTAACAAACCCCTGATTGATTGATTGATGCTCCTGCTCTTTATGTTACCTAGTTGGGACACTTATCCATATCACTTCAGGAAGATGGAATGCAGCAAATTATTGCCTAGCCCCTACCTCCCCTGACAAACATACAGGGTTCTGTGATATATTATCTCCTGCTTTTGGCGTAGGGAAAGTTCAGTCTCACTATCCTCCTGGGACCCACTTCCCATCTAGTGAAAGCTTCCAGAGATGACCCCCCTACCACCTCCCAAACTGTATTGTGCTCTCTATGCACTCAATGCAATACTCATATGGCACCCTACCATCTCTATCAATCAGTAAGACTTGCGAACTGGCAGCAGTAACCGGATGCAGGGTGCTACGAAACTGCCCACTTTTGTATCCCTGAATGTGAATGGCCTAAACCACTATGTAATGAGAAGAAAGTGCATCTTTCCCTTGGTAACCGGAAACCCAATCTCACATTTATTCAGGAAACCCACTTGACCAAGGCTCAGTGTGATATTTTAAGTAGGGTGCTATATGCATGTCCCATGAAACCACATGATCCAGCTCAAGCCACAACACTTAGTCACAGGAAAAGGGGAGTTGTGATCCTTTTGCACAAACACTTGCCATACTGGCTGTCTCACATGTGGGCAGATGATAATGGGAAATATATCTTTGTCAAATTACAAGTGATGCACACGTTCCTTATTGGAGGTCGATAACTCTGCTTTTTCCCTAAATTGCCAGACTATTAGATTCTTTTTTGTAAGATTCAGGTTATGGTTGGAGGAGACTGGAATATTATCCACGACTTGCTTTTTGATAGGTCAGGTTCTTCGGACCTGTACAGTAATAGGGACCAATGCTTTTTGCAAGGCTTAATCTGACTTTGCCTTGACAGACCCCTGGAGGCTGCTGTATCCCAATGGAAGCGACTGTACACCTACATCTTATGTGTATGAAATGCATACCATAATTTATTATTTCCTACTAATACCTAATGCCCTTTGACATGTATTGGGTGCTCAGATTACTCCTGGTATCGAACCATGAAATGGTGGTGCTCAAACTGGACCTGAACTGATGCCCCCACCCTCAGGATCCGGGCGGTTGAACATGCCCAAATTTAAAAACTGATAAAACACGACTGCTAGAGCATGTTCAATGCTTTCTGCTTGGGAAAGAAACATCGGTCTAATTCCCCTCTATATTATGGGGAGCAGCAAAGGCATATATAAGGGGGATTTGATGAGGGACTTTGAGTTAGCTGAAAAAAGGTTGGCAGTGTAAAACAGGCTATGGAAGCTAAGATTCAATGCCTCACTTCCAAATATGCTCATACTCCCACCTTGATGTTGTTAGGGATCCAACCAAGTCTAAATATGACATAAATGATATTTATACCTTGTGGGTTAAGACCTCTATGTTTCCTTCATCAAAGACATTATGAGAGAGTGGAAAAGGCAGGCTCAACTTAAAGGTGGAGGTGAGTAGAACAATGTCTGCTATCTAAAAAAAAAAGGCAGAATTACTGACGCACCCCAATGACATTATGTGTGTTGCGTGACTTTTACAAACTGCTCCATAGTCAGAGGCTCCTGACTCCTAGGTAGAGGAAGATGCATTAATGAATTTGGTAGAAATTCCGATCCTCTCTGCAGTGCAGTCCAAGGGTTTAGAGGCTAATATTTCAAAAGAGAAAGTGGTAAAAGTAAAAGATGACATGAGTTTGGGAAACCTGCAGGGGAGGATAGTTATCCTATTGAATTTTGTAGGATTACTAAATACTTGACTATCCAGCTACTGTATAAGGTTTTTCATGAAGCCCTGTATTGTGGGAGACTCCCTTCAGACATTAACAGAGCCTGCACTGTCTTAATTCCCAAACATGACAGGGATTAGCTGGAATGCAGAAATTACAGGCTGATATCGCTCATTAATGTGGATGTCAAAATTCTGGCTAAACTCCTGACTTTGTGCTTCCGTACTTGTATTACAACCTTGATCCATCCCAATCAAGTGGGGTTTGTTTGGTTCAATCATCAAGCAATCTTCTATGATTTTGTCGCATATTCTCTGGCAAGTCAAGCATGCATTGGTCGAGAAGGTGCTCCTCTCCTCACATGCCAAAAAGGCATTTGATCGAGTAGAATGAGGGTACCTTCTTCGTACCATGTTCCGGATGGGATTCAGTAACAGATTTCTGACATTGGTCTGGGAAAGTACAGAGACCCCTTAGCAATGGTGAACTCCAGGGATTTTACCTCTCCAGCCATATCAATACATTGTGGAACACAACAGGGTGCCCCTTATCCCCTTTACCATCCCTTTTGGCACTTAAACCTTGACCATAACTCTGTGACAGATGGTCCAGACAGCTGGGGTAAAGACAAGCTGCATAAGACTTTTTTCTATGCTGATGACATACTGCTGATTCTGTATCAATCCCTGTCCTCCGCTGAAGTCCTGATACATCTGATTAGCCATTTCTCAGGCTATCGTATTAATTGGTCCAAATGTGAAGCTTTGTCACTAACCATGGTGACAACCAATGCTTCCTTGAGAACTCTGCCCTTCCAGTGGAAAAATAACCAGCTGAAATATCTGGGCATTTATGTCAACAGGGAGAGATATGATGGATAAGACTAATACGGAATTTATACACTGGAAACACCTTAAGCTGTCATGACAGATTGATAAATACATTCGAGCATTTGTATGGGACGGAAAAAAGCCCCAGTTAAAGAGCTCAAAGCTGTATGCCGCCACTGAAAAGGCTACTGTACTTGGAAGGATACTCAATTGCTCACCAATTAGCACATTCAGTGTACACACTTAAAGCAAACTGGGAAATGCCTACTTCAGTCTTCTTGGAATTACACCTTCCGCTCTCCCAGATGGAGTTAGCAATTTACTATACTGGTCCTCCGAAAGGCCACCAAAGGCCTAATCCCACTATCTTGTCATCCGGAGATGCCTGGCTGTGGGCTCATACCTTACTCAAGATCCCAAGATGCCTCCATTCCAAGGCTCCTCTGTGGCATAACTCGTACATTAGAACTGGAATAGGAGATGGTACGTTGGAGTGTGTGGAAGGGTTGTAAAATTTGTTCAGTGACAGACTTGCTCCATGATGGGTTGTTTAAGTCTTTTATGGACCTTGGTCTTGAATATACCTTGCCACTCACACATCTCTGGAGGTACACTCAACTGCGCATACCCTAAAAAGTGTGTGGGGGCACCTTAGTATGTGCTAGATCATTCACCTGTATGGAGCTACCTATCATGTGGAAGGAGTTTGGGGATGCCATCTCAGGAATATACTCACTCTTCATTGATCATGTTTTTTCAAACTCTACTGCAAGAGAGTAAGGGTCCTGGTGGGAACCCTGCTTTCAAACACAGTTTTATGATGAGGACTGGGGGTTGCTGTTGTAAAAGCATGACAGGAGGCTGAGGGAAGCAAGACTGAAATATAGTATTTTAAGATCCTATACCGATGGCACTGGTCCCCTCTGAGACTCTATTCTCCCACACTCTGTGCCCATTCTCAATGCAGGCAATGCAGTTGGGATGGGGGAGGCATTTTACATTTGTTATGGAAATGTGACAAGGTGAACGTTTACTGTAAACAGGTATGGGCTGCTCTTCAGGTAGATCTTGACACAACGCTGGACTTTAAGGCATGAATAGCACTTTTACCCAATAACCTCTAGACTCCCGGAGTGATCTCCTGCTTTGAGAACGTAGTTGGCAACGGCACTAGCGGTACCTACGGTAGGGGTGCACATTTTTGGAACTCTTCTTGAAGGGGTGAGCCAACAGGAGAATGGAGGGAATGGTGTACCAACACTCTTCTGGTGGACAGGAATGTGTTTCCCATTTCCTTGTCCTGTAAGTAATGTGCATTGTGAAAGGGAGACAGACAATCCAAAGGAAATTCCCGGGCATGGACACATCGGACTCTATGAGGCACAGAGACTTGGGCTGTGAATGATAAGTGCTGGTACAGCAGTGGCTTACTACAGTTCTTTATGTCTCATCTTTTCAAGAGACTTTTTCAGTGTGCTATACGGTATAGGTAGCGCTGAACTCTTAACGTGTCGATACACCTGGTGTACTAAGAATTGGGGAGGCTACTCATGATTGTGATCATGGTCGTTGAGGTGGGCTATAGGGGGAGGTGGGACTGGGTTTTTTTCTTTGCTTGCTTCTCATGTCTGTTGTAACAGATTGATTACTTTGCATACCAATAAAGTATTATTATTAAAAAAAATCTGTAAAGTTAGCAATATTCTCTGGTGTTCTTCCAAGTCCCATGAGATCCATATGAGAATATCTAGGACACTGGCAAAAAATGATTGCATTAATTAACAATAATGACAATTGACTGCAAGCCCTAATCTCAATAGCAGAAAACATAGAGAAAAAGAAAAGATTCAGGAAAATGAGCAAAAATATATTTTTACTCCAAATGTGCCCCACACACACCCACAGCCCTCAGCAGAAGGCTTTTAAATATAGCAGAAGGTGGTCAATAATTAACCATCTTTTTCTCCCACACACACAAACAAGCACACACACACAAAACACACAGTTTTCCCAAAATGGCAAACAAGCACATGACTTCACAAGAAAAGAGGTGGCACGGAGAATAAAGAGAAAATGGTTGCCATACACACACACACAGGTATCACAAAATGGGGGATCAGGGCTTGGATTGACTTGTTAAGGAAGAAAACAGCATGGAGGACAAAGAAAAAACAGCTGGCTGACCTGCAACCCTTCCCATTTCCCCCAACACATGCAGCATTCCAGGGTAAGTATTGCACAAATATATACTTAAAATATGGCTGCACCAGCCAACAGGCCCATAGAATACCAGCATAGCAGCCTCAAGAAGGTACAAAATTAAATACAAATTGTGAATGCTAAAATATCTATGGGCCCACAAGGACTCCTTAAAGACCTCCGGAAAACAGAGAAACATGGGACTGGTCAACTAATTAAAATGAAAAATTCCCTAACACTAATACCCCTAGCTGATACCCCAATTGCAGAAAATACATATTACTCAATCATCTCACACACAAAAACATAACACATACACGCGATTGACAAAATGATAGGCAAGAACGTGGCAAGAGAGAAGAATGTCAAAAGCAAAGAAAATAGTTCTCTATGTGGGCCTGGAGGTCTCACCAACTACACAATATAGCCAGAAAAGAAAACAAGAGATTATTACAGATGGCCCCAGAGTATGAAATACCACAGAACAATAACGGTAAATCTTGTGAAATAACCAAGAAAAAGGCACAAATGAACGACAGGTCACCACCAGCCCTAGATGGCTATTGCCCCTACACTGCTTTCTCTTACTCTTCAGATGGACCTGCTGTCCCTTCCAATGATAAATAAATCCAAAAAATGAAAACTGATGGTGCCTGCTGCAAACATATGCCCACCGAAATGAAATACCTTACAAATAAATATACTCAACTTGCTTAATTTTGAAAGGGAGGATGAAGTAGCAGAGATCGCAAAGGCTAATAGATCCTTTCACTCCAGAATCGAAATCCAAAATGACCAAGAAACCAACAAAGAAAAGGCAGGAATCTGTGGGAGAGGAAGAGGAAATGTAAACTGGGGGCCTTATTTACAAGAAGTGATGCATCGCTGCCGCAACGCAGCGATGCGTCAAAAAGTAATGCACAGCCATGAGACAACGCAAAAAGCCATGGTTGTGCCATATTTACAATCTGGTGGACCGCGGCACAACGCGGCATCCTGCGTCAGAAGAAATGACATAGGTGCCGCAAAATAGTTGCAAGTCAACGTGACGCAACCTGATGCAACTGCCAAAAAAGTGATGGGAGGCAGAATTGCATGTACACGTGTACAAATACCCCGCAACAGTCTCCACTGTGTCAAGTGGCAAAAAATCCCCCAGAAAAAACAAAAAAAAAACATTTGGGGGAGTATAGAGGAGCAGTGAGCACACTGCATTAGTGAAGAGACCCAACCAACCAACCCCAACAACAGTTCAGATGCACACGCAGACAGCCAGGTAAAGAGGAAGAGGAAGTCAAACTTCAGTGATGAGGAAAATGAGATACTGGTCACTGAGGTGACCAATCATCAACACCGGCTGTTTGTGAGCTCAAAGCTGCTACTATGGAAAAAAGCAGCGATATGGCAGACTATCGTACAGAAAATAAACGCTGTTGGCCAAGCTAAGAGGACAGTCAATGACTGCAAAAGCGCTGGCACGATTACAAGTGCAGAACAAATGCCAAAATAGCGTTGAACCCCAAGGCAGCATTGCAGACTGGAGGAGGAAGCCCAGAAGACCAGGAGGTGTTGGATGCCCTGGAGGAGCGGGTGGCAGCTGTCATCCCGGAGGAGTTGTAGACTGGAATCCTGTGAGAGGACAGTGCAGCACATGAGTACCAATAACAGTCATTGGGTAAGTTACAACAAGTACAAATATGTGTGTCATGGGTCAACGGGTTGATTACAGCCAGATATGTACCTGTGCCTCACTGTGCTGTGTGCACCTTGATGTTATATCTTCAGGGCCTTGTTCCATGTGTATCCACACCAAAAGTAAATGACACAGGCCAATTACATATTGCACAGGCCAAATCAGCTCCGTCATGCCCCTACCTGCCATGTCCAAAGTGCAACACCAATCGACGTCCAACTTGGCCAACTGACTCCTTTCGTAAAATGTACAACACAGTAACCAGATTTACAAGTATCTTAATATAACATACTGCAGGGCATATTTACAAGCCCCTTGCACCAATGGTGCGTCTCTTTTTGTGAAGCGCTGGCAGCACTACATACTGCCCCATATTTACAAGGACACAAAAAGCCACCCTTGCATGAAAGGGGCGTTTCATGGGTATTGCTGTGGGTATTCCCACGCAAAACCAATGGAACCTGACACATTCCCGGATTTACGAGAAATCATAAACCTGGGAATGTGTCAGAATAGTACGCTTTCCAGGGGAGGCGTAGGGAGGCGCAACCAGGAGAAATATTTTCATTTCTCCTTGTTTTTTCCTCTTACTATGTGTGCTGCATTCTGCAGCACACATAGAAAGAGAAAATCACCTCTCATGATTGTTTTTGGGCAGGAATGAGTCCCTTTCTGCTCAAAAACAATCTCCCTGCAACGCAGGCACCCTTGCACCATGGGTACCTGCATTGGGGCATTGCAGCCCATTGTGCGCCAGCGCAGGAGAGAGTACAGGGATCCATCATATTGTTGTAAATATGATACATCCCTGTCCATTGTAAGTGACTCAGTGTGGCACAGCAAAATGGCTTGCGGCACCATGCTGAGTCACTGTGTAGTAAATAAGCCCTGCATGTGAAAGAAAGGTAGGCAGCGGCGTGCTGCGTAACTGCAAAAGGAAAGTGATGCATCACCTTCACAACAATATCACATCTTCCTGACCTCTCCCGTGCATCTGTGCATAATTGGATTCTATCCGCCAATGCAAGCACACCTGCACCATGTAAAGGTGCCTGCGTTAGCTCATGGCAGCCCAGTGTGCATCAGGGTAGAGGTAAATCTCATGAATGCATAATATCACAGAGATATGGCGCAGTACTTCCTTTTTCCCATGCCGTAGGGCAGCACAGCAGGAAGGTGTGTGGCGATGCCCCATGACAAAAACGTATAAATGAGGCCCATGCTAAATATGAAATAACATTTACCCACTCCTCATTGCGCCTCCTTACACCTCCCTTGTGTAGGTTCATGTTTTTGATAGCCTCCTATGCTCATGAAATGCTGAAAATAACTGAATACCGATGAATACATGTATGTTGTGTGTGAACACCCACAGCAAAATCCAAGAAACATCCCTTTCATGCAAAGTGCTGTGTCAAAGGGCACCATGGGACTCAGTTAGGAGCTTTGGACATAGGGCAGTGCCACACGTAATCCAGCTACACTGCTTTACGTCAAAATAAGGGCAGGAATGCATTGTATCTACGTGATACAGGGCATTCCTGTCCTTTGCCCCAATGCCAGTGCACAGTGCGCTGCTGTTCATCAACGCATGCAATCTTGAGCCATGGTGCAAGGGTGCCTGTGCAGCAGGACAGATTGATTTTGTGGAAGGGGCACCTTCCTGCACAAGTAAACTCACAAGAGGTGTTTCCTTCCTCCTATGTGTGTTGCAGAAACGCGGCATGCATTGAAAGAGCAAAAAATGTGTTGTATTGTGTTGGACTTGGCCTTTTTGCAGGGTCATCCCTAAACTTTTTGCCTTTCTCCTAGCCATTTTTCTGACATGGTGTTGGTGGTTTTAGGACTCTGGGCACTTTAGCACTGCTGTTCAGTGTAAAGTGCGTGTGCTCTCTGTGATAAATGTGGTAAGATTGGTCTACACCTGTTTGGCCTATTTAATTTACCTGTGAGTCCCTTGTAAGGTGGTATCTCCTATACCCAGGGATGGTAAATTAAATGCTACTGGCGGGCTTGCAGCGCTTATTGCGCCACCCACCAAAGTAGCCTTTCAAACCTAACTCAGGCCTCTGCCATCGCAGGGCCTGTGCGCGCAGTGTTACTGCCGCTGTGACGTGACACCTAAAGTGTGTGCCATGACCCCCCTTTTACTGCATGTCAGTCACCCCTAAGGTAGGCCCTAGCTAGCCCTATGGGCAGGGTGCATGGTATGTAAAAGATAGGACATGTACCTTAAGTGTGTGACATGTCCTGGTAGTGACAAACAGCCATTTTGGTTTCTCACTACTGTGGGGCTGCCCTCCCATAGGAATGCATTGGGGATTCCCTGATAACTGTTTCAGTGGTAATTCCTGATATGAGAGGCGCAGCGTGATCAAGTTTGGTATATTTGGAATAGTGATAATAAATGCTGCGCAATGGTGTGCGCAGATTTATTATAACTATTTTAGAAATGCCACTTTTAGAAGTTGGCATTTCTGTGTGCTATGTGTCTGCCTGCCTGATGTGAATTGCATGTCTGGCTTGTGAGTGACAGGGGCTGGGAGGTGTGTGTGGCTCCAGGAGGGGCAGGGTGAGTCAGCGCTAGGCTGAATGGGACATCTACATTTTGAGTAGTGGGAGGAGAAGTCCCTGGTCCCTGAATAGAGCTGTGCCTAACCTGTACAATGCTGGCTCCGCCCCCTGTGGTGTGTCTGATGACGAGCCCCCACCTGACAAAGGGGAAGAGGAGCTTGGAAAACAAAGTGCTCCAGTTCCCCCCTGAACCAGTTTTGGCTGGTTCCCCTAAAGCCCTGTCCTGCAGACACAGAGAAAAAGGTGTATAAAAATAGGGGCTGTGACCCCATGAAAAGGTTCACTTCATGTTCCTGACTTGCTGAGGGGCTTGCTGCTGCTGGGGCCCAGGAGGAACTGCCATGGGGGTTACCTCCCTGCTGGAGGGCCCTGTGTGCTGGCCTCCCTGGACCCCGCTGTGTCCCTTGACCTGGAGGAACTTTTGCTGGACTTAGTGCCCTGTGAGCATTTTATTTTTATCCAGGAGAGAGGAGCGCTGGAGCCTGCAGCGCTGTGCTGCACAGCCGTGGAGGAGGGAATCCCCGGGGTAGGGATTCCCCTGCGTTGCTGATGGATGCTTAAAAACCGAGCGGGAGCCCACCCCGCATTTGTGCTTGTGGCGGGAGCCTACCCCGCACTTGTATTTAATTAGAGCGGGGACCTGTACCGCATAGTGGGTGTTTTTAGCGACAGAGTGGGAGCCCACCCCGCCCTGCCTGTGCCGCTGGTTTTGCCTCATTAGACGGGAGCCCACCCCGCACTGGTGCCGGTGGTAGCGGGAGCCTACCCCGCTTCGCGAATGCTTAAACCTTGCGGGTGCCCACCCCGCATTTTGCGAGAATCGGTGCCGGGAGCCCACCCCGCACGGCACGGCAAAAAAGAATCACCACCGCAACCCGGGGGCCGTGGAGCACGAAACCGGAAGTCAGGCGTCTGTTGCCTGACCCGGGGCAGGACCGTCGGTGAAGCCAATCCCTGGCCGGCGCCACCGGAAGACAGACAGTGAAAGCCTGGTAGTAGGCGCGGCCAGGAAGAGAGAGACGTAGGGAGTCCGGAGCCTTGCTGGCTCTTCATCGGAGTCCCGGGTCCCAGGAGGGGGCCCGGGTGAAGCAAGGTAGACCTGGAGGCACGGCGGGGCTCCCGTATGGTGAGGAGAGCCCCCGCGACGTGCCAAGGCGACCGGAGGAGCAGTCAGCGCCGAAGGAGCCCGGTGAGTAGGGTCTCCTCTTCTTGCTGTCTGAGCGGTTCCGCACCTGACAGCGGGCCGCTCCAACGGTGCCACATTTGTTTTTAGGGCCCTACAGGTGCCTATGGGGAGCTAAAGTTGTTTGGCATTGGTGGTGCTCCTCGAGCACAGTTGGTGCTAGTGCTACTCTCCTTGGCCGCATTGGGGTGCCGTTCGGGGCACATTGTCAGTGCCCGTTGCTGCCACAGCTGCTCCACATGACAGTGGGCAGCTCCAATGTTGGGGACAAGTTCTTCCCCAGTACCTGGCCCGTGTGCTCAGTGGCGCCGCTGTAGCGGGCCACTGCAACGTGGGTGCCATTCCTTTTCCCTTGAGTCCCGGAGTGGGGCTCACATGGGTCACAGCTGCACCGCTTGCGGGAGGGCAGCTGCAACAGGTGGCAGAGAGTCCCAGAGAGGGGCTCAGGAGGCACGCTGGTGCCAGGGCTCATTTTCCCAGCTGCCAGCAAGTAGTGGGCCGCATTCCTTGGGGGCATTCTTAGTGAGACAGGAGTGAGGTACATTCCTGTGCCCCAGCGCAATTGCGCACTCTTGGGATTCTGCTGCATTGGCAGCCAGTTCTGACATTTTGGGACAGAAGAGGGCACAGTAAGTGCCCAGGCCCATATTGCTTATTCACAGCTGCCCAGCAATTAGTGGACAGCTGATACGTTTAGGCTTGTGCAATGGCGCACTTTTTGCTTTAGCTGCAAGTGGCAGCTTAGCGCCCTGACATTGGGACATAGGGCATTTGAGCCCTGCGAGAAGGCCAGTTGGCCTGGGGGGCAGTTTTGGTGACATTGGTAGAGCGCCAGGCTCTACCAAATTGCGTAATGTGTCTATTACTAGGAGTGTTGCCAAAAGAGTGATTTAGGCCCATTGTATCTACAGTAATGTGTTTATGCTAATGAGGTTTTTGGGCCTAATGTGGTTATGCCTAATGTCATGTTAGGATGTCTTGGGGTAGTGCTTATTTGCGTAATGTGTTTATGCTTATGAGGTTTGGGCCTAATGTGGGTTTATGTCTAATGCTAATAGGATAATGCTTAGGCCATTATGGTACCGGTAGTTACTGGTTGCGTTTTATATTTGCATTTACTTACCTGTTCTGATGGTTCTGACCATGGCCCGATTGGCCTGGTCCTGTATATAATTCCCCTGTGAATATTGCCCGTGCCAGTTGGCACAGTGTAAATGTGTGATTATGTTTCTAATGTGTTTATGATAATACAAAGGCTATTTTTGATATAACCTTGTGTGGAGTTCCTTTTGTAGTGTGCCTAGTTTGTTGCTGCTGTGTGAGTGTGTTGCGCAAATGCTTTACACATTACCTCTGGGATAAGCCTGACTGCTCGTGCCAAGCTACCAAGGGGGTGAGCAGGGGTAATCTTCAGCGTGTAACTCCCTTGCCCTGACTAGAGTGGTGGTTTCTGCCTGGCTTTGGCGCAAGCCTTAGCCAACCAGAAATCCCAGTTCTAACATAATGCAAATAAATTGCCTAGTTGTGCATCCCTACGCCTCCCCAGGGGAGGCGTAGCCTACTGACGCATTCCCAGCTTTATGATTTCTTTTCAATATGTAAATGCAATAGAAGCCTTTGCTGTTGCGTGGGGAAACCTCCAGCAACACCCATGGCATGCCCCTTTCATGCAAAGTGTTGCCTGCGAAGGGGCCTGATTGTCAAGGACATAAGATGCCACGCAGTGTGGCTTTACGTGTCCTTGGAAATATGGGGCACCACACTGCACCACTGGTGCATAACAAAAAGTGATGCACTGCTGGTGCAAGGGGTTAGAAGTCTTGCCCATAGGTTAGCACAAAGGTAATGATTTATTGGCTGGCCCACAGCACTCACATTTAGAATTACCCACGTGAAGTAGTAGAGCAAACTGTAGCACAAATTACTCTGCAAACAGCAGTAACACATCTCTATATCTCTGCAGAGGATGCACCTATACCATCTGCCCAGGTGGAGGATCCACTGGAATTTCCAGACATGGACGAGAGCCTGTTCACCAAATCCTGAGCTCAATACAGTCACCTTCTCCGCATGCTGTGAGGGACACCATTTAGTGGATTTTCAAGATGATCTCCAACCAAGTACATCCACTGCATCTGGCAGCACACATCCCCCCCCCCGGACTTTGAGGATACCCAACTTTTTTTCCAACAGAGTGCTGTTGAACTCCAGCGTGAGCTTGTGCAAGAGGTGCATGTGGGAATGGACACCATGGTAGGTAGCCTAAAGGCCATCCATAGATGCTTCAACTCAGATGATGATAAGCTTCAGGATGCACAAGGCAACTACCATCCACGCCCTGGCCTTGTTCAATCCCTAGCCCTCATCACTGGAGTAATGAGGCAGAGGCATGAACAAATGCCCTGCCAAAGTGCCACCAGTGAGGTGGGAAACATCTTGTTGAAATTGTTGACATTCTAAGGACAATGCAGCGGAAGCAGGATACCTACCTCACCACACTGGCTACCTACCACCAGGACGTAGTAGCTGTCCTAACAAACCAGCAGAACATCCTAAATACACTGATGCCTCACCCGTTGTTACTGGGAAATGTTCCTGCAGCCATGGCTTCCCGAGCTGATTGTTCTCCGACAGCCCCGGCTAGACTCTAACCTTGGACATACCTGCCCCGCCTGAGCTGATCGTGTATTTACAGTTCCTGTGAGAATTTACTTTCCAGAGTTGGTGAATCCAGTACCTTGTGGGACTTATTGGACTCTTTAGTTTATTCTGGTTGGATTCATTCTTGACCTCTATGTGCTGGATTCTTGTTATCCTGAAGGACTCTCATGATATGTTTATCTAGAACTATACCTTGGATTATCAGATTCCACCTGCTATTTGTACGCTTGTTTGCCCTTTGACAGGAAATTATGTTTGGTGATCAGTTGGTCTCTCTCCCTGTTTTGTGATTGGTTTGACTAACCAAGTATACTACCAATTGTGCCCTGAGGAAGGTTTGGTCCACTTCTTGGCCTTCAACCGAAACGCGCGTCGGCACGTGACGTGACAGGAATACTATATCTATTTTTGAAAGAACCAGGATAACAAAGTCTATGTGCAATCAATGGACTATGTGCAATTTTTGATTAAAGTTATTATCCATTGACGAATTCTTTTAGAATAAGTCATAAGAAATGTTCCATTGACAGACCTATCTAGCACTAGAAGGTCTCATTGTTAGGTTGTGTTTTCCTGTCTACGTTCTTTAGCTTGATTTTTCTGATATTCAAGTATGTTAGTGGAATGTGAATGATTGTGCAGTGGGTAAGATATGAATTGGTGTGATTGGATTTGTATGAATGATATGAGGGGTGGAGAAGAGAGACTTATACATATGTATTGTTGTTATCCAATGTATGTACATAACTGTGTTTGTTTTTATCTAGTCAAAACATATATTTATGTTGTGCATTTATATATATATAATATTTTGTGTGCTGTTAAATACATTTCAATCAAATGAAAACAAGAACCGTTTAATATATAAAAAAATGAATTTAGTTCTAACTTGATCCATTTTGAAATTCATTTTCTATGTATAGCGAGATATTTCCGCTTTCTTATATCCTGGGCAGGTGACATATTCCCTTTTTAGGGTTACTTCTAGGCTACCGGGAAATGCTCCTGCAGCTATGGCTTCAACATCCTCTGTCCCTGCTGTCGGTGTAACTCGTCCAACCCAGTCACCTACTGCAGCCCACACAGAGCAGCCAACAGACACATCTGAGGAAGAGGATTTGTCTGAGACACAATTACAGCATAAGACTGCCCATTAACATTTCACTGTGTCACATGTGATTTTATACATTTGGAATTTGACCACAAATGTGCCTGTGTGAAATCCAGAGAAACTGTACTCCTCTTGATTTGTCCACATGTAACACTCCACCATTGCTATCCCCTTTTTTTGCAGAAAATCACATTGTGCCACTGTCATTCACATCCTCATTTGAACACTACTTGACCAAATAGGTCGTCACATATCTCCCCCTCGAAACATGACTGCACAGCAAAAGTCTTGCTCCCAGATTAATGTATGATTGTTTTGAGGACTGCCACTTACCCTTTGCTTTCTGTGAGATGTGTAAATAAATCTTAACACCTATGCCAGTGTGTGGAATGACTCTACATATGTCTTGAAAGTACTACAATATGCATGCGGCAACACCATGTCCAACAACAAATTTCTTACCATGTTCATTTAACAACATAACCACAGTGAGAGTAACCAGTCATATCCAAACCCACAATGCATGCTAAGTACTTCAGTTGAACACTAGGTTCCATTCCTGCTAGGCAACATGTTTTCTTTGCAGGGATAACCAGTGGCATAAATTGAGCATTTGTTGTACAATATCATGTTGACCATGCACCAAAAAAAGGTTAAACAACACATATAGTGCCTATGTGGAGTGTGTATGTGCCTGCCATCTTTGTATGAACCAACAACGAATGATACGAATGTAATACCCACCAACATTCATCTCCTTAAATCTATTGGCACCACATGCCCATGCACTTAGAATTGCAAGGTGCCAAGTGATATGATCATTTAGGACAACTCCCACCAGTGTATGTGCTAAACTGTTGTGTCACAAGTGTGGAAATCACATATCAAATTTTAGACAAGTGACGATGGTCGATAACAAATGTGCTATACACAGTCACATATATACACAATCAAAATGACATTGCATGGGCACAATCATCCAAAAGCATACATGTGAACTGTAATGCTGCCCAACAAGGAACAAGAGTATACATGGCATACATGGCACACTATTCTTTTTATTAACAATAAAAGTATTAAGATTAACTTACTGAGAAATCTATAAAACGTATTTACCCTAAACAAAATTACCTGCACCTAAAATATCTATCAAAAAACTAACCTATCCTAATAACTAATTAACTACCTAACTAAACTTAACTTATTCTATGCTACAAAAGTATCACGTTAGACCACTAAAACATCTGCCCCCACCCCCCTTAACACATCAATGCACAAACGACCTACATATACTTAAACTATACACAAACTAACTAAACATTTAAGCCTACACAATTATATATATATATATATATATTTATTTATTTTTGTTTATACAAGTATGAAACATAGTGGTGCCACGCTGTTGCGCTGTTACTGCGTCCAGGAAGTTACAGTCATTTTAACTCGTTTTTGAATTAATGTGTGTGTTCTATTGGGGGGAATATTTTTAAATAACTTTTTAATTGTTTAATGTTTGGGACTTCTGTATTCTTCCCTGGCACTCTTCAGCTTCTCTCCTCATCTCGGGGGGGGGGGGGTTTGTGAGGGTCTTTTGCTCCTTCCCCGGTCCACCACGGCTCGCCGATTGTGTGGAGGGAAGTGAGTGTTTCACTCTTCCTTCTCTACTCCACTTCCTGTCCCTGATCGACGGTCAGCGCTCTAGTTGTTCTTGACCGGCCCAGCTATTTATTCTGCATGCCGGGCCGGACGCGCAGCGGATAGTGGTTCACCCTGATTAGAGGTGCCACGCTGTTGCGCTGTTACTGCGTTCAGGAAGTTACAGTCATTTTAACTCGTTTCTTAATTAATGTGTGTGTTCTATTGGGGGGAATATTTTTAAATACCTTTTTAATTGTTTATTGTTTGGGACTTCTGTATTCTTCCCTGGCACTCTTCAGCTTCTCTCCTCATCTCGGGAGGGTTTGTGAGGGTCTTTTGCTCCTTCCCCGGTCCACCACGGCTCGCCGATTGTGTGGAGGGAAGTGAGTGTTTCACTCTTCCTTCTCTACTCCACTTCCTGTCCCTGATCGACGGTCAGCGCTCTAGTTGTACTTGACCGGCCCAGCTATTTATTCTGCATGCCGGGCCGGACGCGCAGCGGGCGCGCCAAAGGCGCGCCTAAGGCAAGCCCGTCTGCGCCCGTCCGCGCCAAGTTTGCGCCTTGTGCCAGAGATGATGGACTTCTTGTTGTAGACCCTGGTAAGCCCCTTGTTTACACGAGAGGACAGCTCTTGGAGCTTCAAGGGCAAAGGGATGTGCACTGTAGGTCGATGGACTGTGAGCATTGGGCTGACTGTCAGGTATATGAGTGTGTTAACTGTAAGACAGACATTCCGTTGGGAGTAGCTAAGAAACCCCAAGGGATACGTGTCAGCCCAACCCTTTGCCCATTAAACAGTCCTTCTCGGGGTATCTCCTGAACGCCAGATCCCTGATTAAACATAGGGCAGAATTTAATGATTTTGTCTCCCTTCGTAGGCCTGATTGGGTATTTATTACTGAAACCTGGGTTAGAGATTGCTCAGGGCCTGACCTGGTGGAGGCCATCCCCTCAGGGTATGCTCTGTCCAGACTTGATAGCGAAGGAAGGATAGGGGGGGGTTTGGGAGTACTTTATAAAGACAACTTTTCGTGCTTCACTGAGGCTCTCACCACTCCCTCAGATCCCTATCAGGCCCTATATTTCTCCCTGAAGATCCTACCCACTGTTAGTTTTGTGGGAGTAGTCACCTACCGGCCTCCCAGACCCAGAGGAATGTTTAATCAGGATTTTAGCAATCGGATTGAGCCCTACTTGGCTAGATCCAATGTCACCCTTTTGGGTGACTTTAATTTCCATTTGGAGAAAACTCTGTGCTCTGAAACACAGGCTTTCCTGGAATCTATGGATTCCTTTGGCCTCCCTCAGTTGGTGAGGAGCTCTTCTCATACGGCAGGACACATTTTGGATGGGATCTTCTCTAACGATCCTAGGATAGAGGTGAATGATCCCATCCCACTCTCTTGGTCTGATCATTACGCCATTCCATTTTTCATGCGAATTGCAGAATCTCACCCAGATCCCAATTTTAAGAATATGGTGGAGATGAAGAGAAACCTTAGCTGCATAAATAAGGAGGATCTTCTAACTAAGCTTAGCAATTATTACTGTCCCCATCTGGATGTTAATTCTATCTATGATGATTTTTCTAACTGGCTCTTGGCGGCTCTGGACTCTCTCGCCCTCTTAAGGAGCATTATGTGGCCAGAAAACGCCCTTCGGCGCCTTGGTTCACCGAAAGGTTGAGGAAACTTAGGCAGGTATGCCGACAGCAGGAAAGAATATGGCGCCGTGAGCTTATCTCAGCCGAAAGGGACCGGCATAAACTCAGACTGAAGGAATATAGGCTAGCTATTAAAGAGGAAAAGGTCATCTATTATTCCAAGATGACTGAATCCATCAAATCCCCGAGGGAACTCTTTACTGTGATTAACTCCCTCCTAGCCCCCTCGGCCTCTGCCAGCACTGAGGTCTCCCAGGAGCTATGTGATAAAATGGCATGCTTTTTCTTTAACAAAATTAAGGACATATATTCCTCTCTGGAGGTATCCAATGTTGGAGGGTCAAAGGTTGATCTTCCCTCAGATTCTCTGGTAGCTCCTTCAAAGGATTGTCGCTTGAGCGCCTTTCCCCCTATACTTCAAGAAGACACGGAGCGGATGTTAAGGGGAATTAGTTCTGGCTCCCCTATGGAGCCCTGTCCCCTGAAGATCCTGAAACTAGGATAGAGGCCATTGTGCCTCCTTTGACCGGAGTTCTTAATGCCGCTATTACCTCTGGCCAGTATCCCACTGCCTGGAAAACGGCCGTGGTTAAACCTCTCTTAAAGAAGCCCTCTCTAGATCTGGCGGAACTAAAAAACTACCGGCCTATTTCCCTGTTGCCCATCCCAGCTAAAATCTTGGAGAAACACCTGAACCTCCATTTTAGCACCTATCTGGAGGATCATCAGTTGTTAGATGGCTCGCAACATGGGTTCAGAAGTGAGCACAGTACTAAGACGGCGTTAACCGTTGTTTTTAACAACATTTGACAACAGGTCGACGCAGGTCACACCACCTTGCTGATCCTTCTGGACCTAACGGCAGCCTTCGATACCATCCCTCCCATCAGATTGGCTGGGAGGCTCCGGGAAATAGGGATTGAGGGCTCTGCCCTTAACTTGCTCACATCTTTCCTTATGGAACGGGCTCAAAGAGTTAAGATGGGTCAATTCCTTTCTGCTCCTAAACGGCTGTTCTGCAGAGTTCCCCAGGGATCCTCATTGAGTCCTACCCTTTTTAACCTTTATGTAGCACCGCTTGCTAGGGTTGTAAGATCTTTTGGCCTAGAAGTGTTATCTTATGCTGATGACACTCAAATCATGATTACCATCACTGAGAGTGTTGAAGCATCAGCAGCAAATTTCAAAAGCTGCATGCAGGCGGTAGCTGCATGGATGGTAGAGAACTATCTAAGACTCAATGGGGATAAAACTGAGATTTTAATTTTCGGAGACAATCAGGAGATCTGGTCTAGGGCCTGGTGGCCAGACACACTTGGATCCTGCCCTTCTCCCGGCCTCAGTGCCAAGAATCTAGGCATCATAGTTGATACCTCTCTTTCTTTGGGCCCCCAAATAAATAGAACAGTCTCCACTTGCTTCGGAATGATAAGAACCCTCAGAAAGATATGTCAATTTCTTTCCCTCTCCGCGCGGAAACAGGCAGTGGTGGCACTTGTGTTGTCCAGATTGGACTACTGTAATGCCCTTTATGTAGGGATAAATAAGGGTCTCCTACACCGACTCCAACTTGTGCAGAATGCTGCAGCAAGGCTGGTGATGGGCCTTCCTAAATTCCACTCTGTTGCGGCTACCATCAGGAGCCTTCATTGGCTTCCTTTGGGTCGGAGAATTGTGTTTAAGGCCCTGTGTTTGGTGCACAAGGCCTTTTACAACACGGGATCCGAAGGGATTAAAAAATTGTTTCGGAGATATGTCCCTGGCAAGCAGTTAAGATCTTCCAGCAAGAATCTGGTGATTGTGCCTAGATTCAGGAAATCTAGATGGGGGGGAAGGTCCTTCTCGCTGGCTGCGGCCAATTTGTGGAACTCCCTTCCGCTCTCAATTTCGACTCTGGAAACGCATTCCTTATTCCGGAAAGCCTTGAAGACCTGGCTCTTTACCAATACGCATTTGTAAGCCCTCTATCTATGGACACCCCTGATCATGATCTCTATCCACAGCCCCTTGATGCCCTTGGGCTAAGTTCGCGCTTTATAAATCCTATATTCATTCATTCATTCAAACATATATAACTGAGGCCACCCACCCACCCTAAGTCTATAATAACGATAAATAACAATAAAACTACCGACATACATGTTAAAACTATGACCATCAAAACCTACCTATCCTAACCTACACTATACTTACCCTATACTATCAATAAACCTAAAATAGAATGTAATAAAACCGTTTGTAACAACTGTCAACTACAGCTGAGCCAGGATGCTGTCCATTGACTGCTACAACGCGGCCCTCTTTTTCAACATTGTGGCCATCTGCAGCTCCAGTCTGGCCAACTTCAGTTAAAAAAATTCTACATCTTCGGTGGCCACCCCCTGACCACCCGATTGTCCTGCACTGGACTGTGTAGCTTGTCCTGGGTCCGGTGTTCCTGCTGATGAAGGGCCTGCCTGCTGATCCTGCCCACCGTCATTGCCCATTCCCTAGGATGCCCTGGTGTACTGTTTGTTAAATGTGACTTTTGCAGGGACATAAGAAATCCAGGTCTTTGCTGCCTTCTCCATGTCATATCTCCTGGACATTTTGCGGAAACCCTCGACAACACGACAGATGTGGCTGTATCTTGTTTTTCGGATCGTAAATGCCTGTTCCTCCTCAGCATTCATGTTGTCTGTTGGAGAAGAATGACACATGTGTCAGACATTGTGTTCATATCTGACACTCTCTGCTATCCAATGCATGAGAACATTGTAGATGATGACTACTAAACTAGTGCCAAACATCTGATTACTGTGTGAGAAATACACTACAAAAGTACACATCCACGTTGACCATCTAGCAACCATTGAGGTACTCAATGGGGAAGGACATGCAGCATGCAAGAATTCACCAGCAAAGGGAAACAACACTTGTGTTAAGGATGTAGTCACACATTTCCCTACCTGAGACACAATATCCTTGTGCATTGTGTAGATCGCTCACCATTCAATACATCCCATTTGTTCACCTGTTAGGCAATTGCATCATATCCATACTCTCACATCTTCTGTGCAAATTGTTTTGTGGACAACAAAATCGGCCATAGGCTGATGCACCATTCAATCACTCGCTCTACAAAATCACCTGTTACCCACAGGCAGGACTCAGAAGGCTGTGCAGGCAACCCTGATGTAAGGTGACGTCAGCAATACACATGTTGCATATGTGCCCAAAAATGCACACCAATGAGATTATGGCATGGCACAGTGGTGTCAGGCATTCACAGATATCTGTGGTGTACTAGTTGTACCAAGCTTATTTGTTGCTATCAGGAATGAATGATTGGTACAATGGCACACCAGCTTAACATATGGTATTTCCAGGATGTACCAGACCATAATTGTCACCATGTGAACTTGCTTACATGTGAATATGAAGACTTTTTTTTACAAAACCTGTCCTGGATGCCCACATACAGTGCAATGACAGCTCATGGTAAGTGATGAGCATTCAGATAAACAACAAGTCTGATGTTAGAGCAAGTGCTCTAAATCAAACTCCCTGTTTGGGGTTGACATTCTAACTAAGCAGCCATTGCCTTGATAGACAGTCCACACACAGGAAGTAAGACAGCTACAGGTGACTCCCTAGATGCTTTTGGCAAAGGAAAGTAGGTTTTTAGTTGGTACTCACACAGAATTCAGCCCTAGCCAAAGCTACATACATGAATTGTCCTCACATATTGATCATGCTAAGTCCCAGCCATTTACACCAAACAGTAGTCTGACATGAGCCCCTTATACATGGTGACTCTTTCATGAGGCCACAGGAGCCGATTAAATGTAAACTTTTTCATGTTACGGTGGAACAAGATTTTGCCATGTGGCAATGCTGCCAAGCGTGCATGATGTTGTAAGGGTGTCTGCATTGCAGTCAACTTTGTGTTAGTGTGTGTAGGTATCCCCTTCAGCTCAGCTAAATTGTATGATGTGTTTTTCATATCGCTATGTGTGCTGCACAATGCATGACATGTGGTAAGAGCATTATACAAGTTGAAATGAGTGTAGCTTCAAGTAACGCCTGTTGAAGTTCAGGATTATTTCGAGTACATTTTGGGACCTGAGCCACACCTTGAAAATATGGGGCTGCATAAATCCTGCAATATGTCTTGAAGTAGAATTTCCACAGCAAAAAACATTGCACAGACCGACACCAAATCGGGCATGAATAGGGGCATAACCTACTAGGTGGCATGTTGCCATGTAGGCTGATTTTTCCGTCAACTTGTAAATTATGTGAAAGAGTCAATGCCAGCAGAACGTTTGATACAGTGATGTTATGAGGGTATCAACTCATTGTGAATTTTGACATCATTGGGGATTGATGGCATGCACTGTGAATTTATAACTTTTACACATATGGATACTTTGATGCAACACCTAGCAAGATAGCATGTCAGGGCACGTGTATGGTAATATTTACAGGCACATACTGCTGTTCGTTGTTGCACATGTGATTGTTAACCTGCCATGCAAATTGCCATTAGTATCCTTCATGATCAAACACATTGACACTTGATACTCACTGGTAGCATTTGGGTCCTGGAACAAGTCCACCTCCCCTTGTGTGTATAGCTGGGGTCCACCTAGCAGACATAAACAGAGGTACATTGACCTGTTAATGCTGGCCTTGTATACAGTGAATATATTGAGCACAGTACATAGAAATTACACAAGCATGGATTTGACATACAATGGCTTTTGTTAGGCAAGCCCTGTTGTGAAGCAAGAGTCATGGAAATTGACATGCAAGCATGAAATCATGCCGGTACCTAGTGGCAATATTAGCCCAGTGGAGCACTGCTTTCAGCGCAGGTAGGAGATGTAGCACAGCAACCTATATGGGTGACAGTTGTACAGATGCCTGGGCTGTGTGGAGAGTGCTGGTTTCAGTTGCACATGTGGCATAAGGGGGCAACAATGCTTTAGCACATACTTACATGTGATCACATGTCAGAGACACATCACACTGTTCACAGGTTCACCGTTGTCTGTCACAATGGGCTTTAGCACTCCCGGAAGCACACTTCTTTATGATGTTCTGTTGGACTGGAGAATGCTCAATATTTACAAGGCAGCCCTGAGGAACTTTTTTATTGGTTTAAAGCTGCGTTGTAAATATTGATCCCTTTAACGCAGTTTTCTGAATTCAAGGGGCATGCGATGGATGTTGCTGGTGGCGTTCACAGTGACATCCATGTCATTTTGACAGTGCCCCCGATTTACGTGCAATCGTTTATCTGATGCAGTGCAAAAAACATACGCCTTACCGATGGGATGCATAAGGGAGGTACAACAATGAGAAATATCTTTATTTCACATTGTTTGACATTGTTATCTGTGTGCTGCATTCTGCAGCACACATAGTACTAGCAATAACCCTCATGTGATTTAATTTCTATAAGGTTTCCTTCCTGCACCAAGGCAAACATCCATGAAACGCAGGCGCACTAGCACCATGGTGTAAGCATTGCCTGCGCTGGTGCATGATAGACAATTGTACGCCAGCACAGGGGTGAGGAATGGCAACTGTCATATAGATGTAAATGTGATATCTGACTGTGCTCTGAAAGTAATACTGCACATTTCATACATATGTCTTGCAGCACCACACTGTGTTAGTTTCACGTACATATTGGTAATGTTTCTCTGCCCCACTCATACACCTTCAGTCTGTCACAATCCTTACACATGCTTCAAGCAGGTGTAAGGAATAACGTAGGGATTCACAAATGTGAATTGCCCTTGTGTAATGACATATTACTGGAGTTGAAAATGTTGCGCTAGACACTCCATCAATGCTTGATCATTGCGCAAACAAATTAGTCAGGGTTACAGACGTATCTGTTGAGTCACTGTGCCATTGAGCTCCATGAAATAAATACAGTTCCATCAAGGTGTTTAAAGCTCTGCGCTGTTGAAAGATTTGCATTGCAGTTTTTCTCTCGAAAAGCACCATTTTTCACACATGAGGCTCATAGTGACTCACTGACTGTACAGGTCACTAGTCCACACATGCATATGTATGTGTGAGTATAGCTATGGGTGCGTAGGGAGGCATTCACTTACCAAGAGGCCCACCGACTTCCAGTCCCAGATGGTCCAGCAGATCTGCCTCTCTGCTGACGACATCCTGCCAGCGGCGCTTCAACTGGTGGGCTGTTCTGTCCATGTCGTAGATCCTGGTCATTTGCTGCTGGACCATTTCCCACCTTTGCTGGCGTTCCCGTGGTGGGTAACCCTTGCTCACACGCCCACCAGTGCCAATAATCCTTGGCAAAAAATGTTAAATCAGCCAAAGTAGGCCACCAAACTCGTTTGGGGACAGGTTTTTGGACCTGCCTGACATCACTATGAATGTAAATTTCATAACAAAAAAATACAACAGAAACTTATAACCCAACCTTAACCCTAACCTACAACTATTGACCGCCAAAAAAGTACACAAACCCAACAATACGACAATTTGTACAAGTCAATTTATTAGACAGGACAATAAACGCACCAATTAGACAACAATTTAACAAAACAAAGACAAAAAACTGGACAATTTGACTCAATCCTCTCAGCTCCACACAATAGACTCCACCAACAAGCACACTCCTAGGAATAGTAAGAGAAAAAGAAAGTAACTGTTTACTTCCTGATTTGCAGCATGGCTGAGTCATTGCATAATTTCCTGTATAGTTTCAACATGTTTTTACATTTTGCGTCATATTTTGGGTCGATGCTTCGTTATTCTTGACGCAATATCCGGTACAAGATCATTTTACCTGCAGGCGTGACATTGGCCAATAATGCGTCGTTTTACCATACGATGAATTAAGGTTAGTGCAGTATCAGTCATTTGAACAGGGGATGCGAGAATGTAATATTTGACGTGCCATTTTTCTGAGCGATGCAACACATTTTGTATACCAAAATCCCTCAACCAAGTATATAGTTGAAATATGAGGTGATGCGTGACTTTCTGTAAGTGATGAGTCACATAATGCTTAGGTTATGTTAACTTACAACAAAATGCACAAGATTTATTGTGAGCTAGTAATTTTTGGGACAGACATTCAGGTACGTGCTAAGGATATGTCACCATTATTTCATATGCATCAATATTGTAGAGTTGGTGTGCTTAGTAATGACACTTTACATGGGTGATGTGTGAAGCACTGATGTGACACATCCCATTATAGCATACTTTGCACTGCTGCTTACGCTTTGACATGGCACCCTGTTTCACTACAAGATTATTATATATACACCGCTTTTTTTAAATTTGTGCCGGGAACTTCTTGAGAAAGGTGCACCTGCAGCAAAAGGCAAATTGAACAATATTACATGTGATGCGCAGACCCCATGCTTGGCACATAGGTTGCCAGCCCTGGGAAGCAACGCATTCCTGTGATGGACACAGTGGCTGCTTAGAAGCAGCACCATTATTTCACAGTGCAGACAGCAGCACAACAGCACTTCGACGGGTGCACCTGGTCTATCGAGATCGAAGGAGTGCGCACACAAGCGGCTGCAGCACCTTCTGTTTTATTATATTTTTCTGGGGCATAGATTTGTTATGTTTTCCAAGTGTTTGTCTATTGATACTGTTGATATCTCAAGACCTGTGAACAAAAGAAACACACCTGCAGCTCATTCGTATTTGTGATTTTATTGTGTACCTTAGTGCTATTTTGGACATGTGGAAAAACTAAAGTTCATTGAAAAAAAGTGATTGGCAATATGTGTGTGTCGTCTGATACCAGCAGCAGTGTTGAGGATGTCTCTGCCATCTGCTTCAGCTTCATCATCATCATCATCCATTGTCTCAAGGGGCTGTAGTTCTTCATCCCAGGGCACATTAGTTTTCACACATATATTTTGGAGTTTTGCACAAACCATGATCATCCAAAAGACAATTTCGGGTGAATGCAGCAGCCTGCCACCAGATAAATCCAAACAACGTTACAAAACCTGCTCTTGAGCAGGCAAAGCTTCTCTCGATCATGTTTTGTGTTCGGCAATGGGCATGGTTGTAGGCCTTTTGAAGGTCTGTCTGGGGGTGTTCAAATGGGGTCATCAGCCACGTCTTTGGGCCATATCCTTGATCAGCTGTAAGTGAAAAGTAAGAGAACTGTATTAACTGTTGTTCATGCTTGACAATACATGGCATGTGGTGTATGTCATGTATGCTGATATTTTCTGTAATATTACTGATTTTATGATTAGATGGAGTTTTTAACAGTTGCACATAGCTTGTGACACGTGTCACTTAACTTGCTGTGTGTCATGTCAAAGGCATGACAGGGGATGGTGTATTACGGGCCTTGAGTTGCTGAATGCAATGTATAATGGCTTGGATTCTGTAATGGATACCTGGGTCCCTATTATGTATGGTGCACACTTTCCCTATTTGCACATGGCACACCTTGAAGCCGGTGCACTGGATGCAAACATGGAAAGTGGGACCTATTGCATAGATTGTGCTGAACCCATGGCTGCCACGCACTCATGCTGCCATGAGGCCAGCACATTCAATTGATATGCATAGCTGCTTTCAATCAGCTGCTCCATGTTTCACTGTGCATACAGAAATCAACATACAATTTGAGAGGGTATTTTATGTTCCCTTAAAGGAGGGTGCAGTGATTGTCTGCACCAGTATGCAAGGTGATGTCTGCGGGAGCCATGGGACACACTTTCAAGCCTCCTAATGGCTGCTCTTAGTGGGCACACTGACAGTGCCCCACCTCCAAGGTGGTGCACTGCTTGTGTGCATAATGAAAGCTTCTTGGCCTCTGTTCCTGGGCCTGGATACAGTGCAGGCATAGAGCCAAGGTTACTTGTTTATTTGCATGGGCTCACACCACCATGCAAGTGTGGAGACTTCCCCTTCAGACAGCACTTTTGCCTTATGGGCACCAGTGCTATCAGCATTACACAAGGTGAGTTACATGCATCTGTAGACACCTCTGTGATTGCAAAGTGCCCCGGGGGCACACATAGAGGGCACATAGGCCCATGGCACACCCAGGGCTGCCAATGGTGTTTTTCCCTTTCTACTGTATGTTGTGTGCTTATAGTGGATATGTGTGTTATCCTTTGAACAATGACTTATTGTATCAGTATATATGAGGCCCTGAGATGTGCCATATACCCAGCTATTGTTACAGAATATTGGTATGTGGATTCTTTAAATGGCACTTACCTACAAGTAGACCATTGCCATACTGCCTATTTTGGAAGCGGTCATTGATGATGATGCTGCGGAAAATATTTGCATCAGGCACACTACCCGGATATTTGTCCAGTACATTGGTGAAGTCCCCAATGGTCCACAATGGCCTGGACATTGATTGAGTGGGTATGCTTCCTGTCACAGTATAGATGGGCAGTTGTTGCAGGAGGGACCAGTTGTACATGCGTGCAGTCCATTGCCCCAAGGACATGTGGAAAGCCTGTGATGCCATAGAAGCCTTGTTTTATCTCCATCTGCAGATGTTGTGTGTTGGGAAAATGGAGGTACTGTGGTGTGAGCTGAATAAAGGCATCCAGGACAGATGGAAGGAAGGCTGAAAAAGAGACCTGGGAGACACCTACCACTCGTGCTGCTGAAGTCTGGAATGATCCTGAGGCCAACATTTGTAAGACGGCCAGGAGCTTGGACTGTGGTGGGACGTTGCAGACCTTGTCAGTTGGTGGTAGCCGTGGTGAGATCTGATGCAGTAAGGTCACAATGGATGCCCTCCTGAGGCGATAATATCTGATGACATATTTATCCCTGAGCCCAGTGAGGGTGGTCCTCTGCCAATAGATGCGCTCCCTTCTCCTGCACTGCCTTTGTGGTGGTGGAGGTGGGGGCGGTTGTGGTATTTGGTCTGGTGGTGGTTGTCGTCTTCTCTGTCCAACTCCCAGCTGCAAGATTAGGAGGTCCATTTTGTATGACTGGATGGAAGACTGTTTTGCTAGGTTTCTCTTTTATTTCTATTGCCATTGCATTATTTCCTGCGTGTGGGTTTGTGTGGCGCAGGGATTCTAACTCACTTTTCAAGATGCATGATGCAGCCTGGAGATGCGTCTTCATGGGGAATTGTTGTAAATATCCATGCGTCAGAATTGCGAGACATTTTACATAGGAAAGCCTACCTTGCATATATTAAAACTTATGTTGCGCAGCATGTTCTCACGCAGATCCACTCCGTAGATGCGTCACTTTGTAAATTTGGCAGAAAAAAAAACAACAGTGCATTACAAAAAGTGACTCACCAGTGGAGCAAGGGGCTTGTAAACATTCCCCTTTATGTACATCAACCCTACACGGATGTATGATTGAACAACTACTGCCTAAACCACGAATTCCTTAACCATGAAGGCTAAACAACGAGCAATGCCAAACCACTACGGGGCATATTCTCAAGGACTTATCGCCGATTTATTGGCACTTTAGCGCCGCAAAAGTGGCGATAGATTTATCGCCCCATTCACAAGCTGGTGCAAACTGCAGACATCGCCAGTTTCCCTGTGATAACTACCGCAAAAAACATCACCACGGATGAGTGCGACAACTAACGCTAATGATATGCAGAGTAGGCGTTCCCGTGCAAAAACACACGAAAACACCACTTCACGAGATTCTCAACGACCAGTCAGATCTGCGATGCAAACCAAGAACAGGCGATAAGGCACGTTAGCAGCAGGGATTTAACACCTGCCTTTTGCTGGGGTTAAGCAGGACGACTACCTGCAGTATGAAAGGGAGCCCAGCCCAGAGCCACATCTGAAGACCAACAGATGCCATGGAGCTACTGATCATGCAGCTCAGAGAACCAAGAGGGCCACAACACCCACCGCCACCACTCCCAGGCCCCCCCAGACCATCCCCCCGGATTACCACCTAGGCAGCGCAGGAAAGCGTATGACCCTAAAATGCACCAGCCCCAGAGACTCAACGCCAGAGGAAGCCATTGGCCAACACAGGATCAAAAGGACAACCATCCTCTGCATCCTGACCCACATTGCCTACAGGCTGATGGTACCAACACAGCGGACAACCAACATTCCCCGCAGACAAAGCTGCTGGCTGTGCTGCACCTGTTGGCCCCTGGTACCTTCCAACCAACAACTGCCAGAGTCGGAGGAGTCTCACAGCCAGCCCCATCAAACTCCCTCACACATGTTATGGATGCATGTCCACAAAAGCAACGGCGGACCCCTGTATCCGCACCACACGATAGTTCCAATTCGTAGTGTACCTGCGCAACCAACCCCAATGCCAGCCGTGCTAGACGCCTCCGTGCCCCAGACCCAAGATCGTAGTAACCGAAATGTGGGTGCTCCAGGTCATGAAGTCCAGTAGTCAACAGTAGTGTAAAAACAGAACTTTATTACAAATACACACACAAACAAAACAAAAAGCTCAGCCAACGCGTTCCATTACCAACGGGGAACTTCAACAGGGCAACGTTTCTTCAGAAACCTGTGGGAGAAATGGTGACAATGGTCAAACTTCTGTATAGTCACATGTCTAATCTGGTACAGTGCACTGCACTTGGACAAACCTGAATGCTCACAGGCATGATAAATCATGCATGAGAAGACCGTAACAGAAGTTCACGTGGACGTAACCGTCGTAGGAATGAAAAGGAAGGTAACGACCACACGAACTGCTGTTACGGTCACATCATGCAGGACTCATCCTACCTGAAAGCATCACGGTGTGTGTCAGCTCGATACCCCTGCCCCTCACTCCCCCCACACTGCGCAGGAACATCTTGAGACCACGCAAGGGAACTATGCCATAGCTGGCGTCACGCACGTGTTGGGGGCAATTCACAGCACACGTGTACGACTTGTGCCCCCTGCCGACACTGCACACAATCACCGCAACAGCAACCACACGCATGCCATCAATGTGCAGACAAAAGTGGACCACCGTGGCCTGTCCACCAATGTCATCGCAAACTCCCCAGGCAGTGTGCATGATTCCCACATGTCCGCAAGTCCGCCACCAACCAGCATTTAGAGGATGGCACCAATGGTAATACACTGCCCATCGGCAAGTACCAACTGACACACCAGACACCTCAACTCCACAATCCTACAACCAGTAGCGGTCCGTGGTAGGAGTGCCGGCCGGGCGGTGACGTGGGGTGGGGGAGGGGCAGGGTGGGGGGTAGTAAACCACGGATTACGGCCGAATACAGGTAAGTAAACATTTAAATAAATAAAACGAATTTCGTTGTGAGCGCTGCATCGCCAAATGCGATGTAGTGCGCGCAACGAAATTTGTTTTATTTATTTAAATGTTTACTTACCTGTATTCGGCCGTAATGCATGGTTTACTACCCCCCCGCCCCACGTCACTGCCCGGCCGGCACTCCTACCACGGACCGCTACTGCCTACAACTCACAACTGTGGGAATGCACACGTCACAAATCCACCACCAAAGTGACTACTGCGTGTGTCTCAGTCTCTGCCATAACCTGTCCATAGGCCTACACACACGTGGCCGACCTCCTTCAACGGGCAGATTCACACTGGAGATGAGGTGGCTACGTCCCAAACCAACCCGCACATCACGTCATCGCATGCAGGGTCGTGTCTGCCAGGGCTGCGCCCACCACCCAGCCACGAGGCCGCCGCCATGACCGGTGGTGTCTGCGTGATCCTGTGCGCCTGCTGCACCCCAGCCCTGGTCCCCAGACCGGTCCGCCGCCCAGCGATGACTGGCCGCCCCTGCGCACCCAGGCCTCATTGCTCACCTGCCACCACTGGCGTGTCTCCAAGAGGGCCCTCCACGTGCCGGTGCAACCTCCTCAGCCGGTCGCTGGTTTCTGTGCCACAGGCCCCCAGCGCACCCTGCGGCACCGCACCGTGGAGTCATGTGTGTGCTGACTGCTGCCTGCGCGTACACTGCGGTCCAGCAGGGCACACTGTTCAATTTGAGTCTTGATTTGCTGGATGCCGCATCGAGGCCAACGCATCATCGCAGGCTGCACACCCGCTCAGCTTTTCAGGTGGGCCTAACTCAGTGCAACGCAAGTCATCGTCACGTGCCGGTAGGCCCCTGCCAGCCGCAGTGCAGCAGGTGCCACTAACCCTGTGCAACGCAAGTCATGGCCCCGTGCCGGTAGGCCCGTGCCGGACGCAAGCCTCCGGCAATGGGGGATGTGTTGTGGTGGGCCCCTTTTATTGGCAGGGTCACATGTCCTGTGACGCCTGTGCTGGATGGGTGTGGTGTGGTGTAAACCAGCCCTCAGGGAGTGGCTGTGGCATGCTGACAACTAGACCAGTGATCAGCAGATCACTACAGGGAAGACCTAGGACATGTAGCTTTGTCGTCCCCCCCTGTGTGCGTAAGCGGAGTGGGCTGGGCTGGCGTATGCCAGTCCAGCGTAGGGGTGTGAACAATGAGCCTGGGGCTCTGGGCGTGCTTCAGTTCTATGCTGGACAAGGAAGTAACTGATGCTTGTGTCTCTGTTGTAGTGTCTACGCCACACGGACCGCAATCGGCAATGTTGCACCCTGTGACTCAAGTCCCACGACATGAGCAACATGGACGTAAGGGGGAATCACTGACCCTACATCCATCCATACTTTCATACTGACTGATCAAAAACATGACACATCTATGCGATTCTGAATGTTTAATTCACATCCAGTGGAGTGTTGCAGCTGGAGCAGTACAGGGCCATGCAAACCCCACTTCACATTATTGGCCCGTGGAGAGCCAGCCAGAGTCCTTCAGTGAATGACAAGTACATCGGAAGAGGAAGAGTTCAGTCCGTAGTCTGATCGCTGTGTCATTGGTAACCAAACAGAATATGGCATTCCATGTCGCGGTCCAAGGTGAGTGTCGCAGAGTGTATCGGGGACAGTGGAAGGTGATGATGCAAAGGGCAGAACCAAGCAGAGACAGGCCATATGGCGGAGATAAATGCTACTGCCTCCTCCTTACCAGTAAGGTTGATTCACCCGCATCTTCGTCCTCTGATGTCACATGTGCCACACACGTGGGTGGTGGTGGATTGCCTGCCGCACTGTGTACCACTGACACATCAGGGGCCGGAGGTGGATTGCCTGCCACACTGTGAGGCACTGACACATCAGGGGGCGGAGATGTGGATGTAGAAGCAGCAGCAGCATTCATCGGCACCAGGCCTTGAGGCAGCAATGCCATGACGATGTGCTGCAGGGCATGGAAGGTCCCAGCCACATCTCGCTGGTGTGCAGCCGTGGCAGCCATTCTTTCCGCCTGCATCCGCTCCATGTTCTCCATGAGCCCCCGCATCTGTCCCAACTCCCGGCTGACATCGCTGGAGCCACTCTGACTGGACAGTTGTTCTTGTCTCAGTATCATGACTCTAGCGATGTCAGCCATGGATTGTTGGAGAGCATGGAGTGGACTGTGGGTGTCCGTTAGGGACTGTCAGTGGTCCCTGATGGGAATGAGACACCCATGTATGGCAACAAGTTTGGCTGCCATGAGGTCGAACCCCACCCGCACCTGATCAGCCATCTTCTCCTGGACCTCTAACACACGGCGTTGGAAGGCCATGTGTTGTTCGTGGGGGTCTTGGGAGACAGCTGGGGTGGTAGGTGCTTCCTGCTGTGTGGTCTGTGCAGGGGGTGGGGTCTCCTTGATGCAGCTGGGCTGCCCTGCTTCTGGAGGTGGGGTGCCGAAGCTGTCAATGAGGACTTGGAGGGCTTCGGTGTCGAAGTTGGGGATGTCCTCATCGTCATCAGTGAAGAGTTGTTGGGGCTGCTCTGCAGGAGGTGTTGATGCTCCCTCTGCAATGTGAAGGGGAGATGCAGTATTACATTGTGTTCACATGTATGTTGACGCATTGTACAAGTTCACATACAGACTGCATGACAATGTACATTGTGACTGTTTCGGAGGAGCTGCCTATTTGATGCAGGACAGTGGACATTTCGACAACATTACGGATATGTGTTTGTACTTGTACATTGACATCTCACATTTCCCTGCTATGCCAAATGTGATTGGCCAGTTTCTACACACAAGCGGCACCTGTTGTTTCCTCTGTCCTGTTGTAAACGTGTTGCAGTTTGTACCACATTGTTGTCAATGCTGATGTGCTCTGAATGTCATGTGTGTGTGCTGCATTTTGGGAGAGTCACCCCTGCAGCTCTGATTTTGCTGCCCCTTGTCCCTTTCAGGCGGTGTGCCTTTGACTTCTGTGCCCATACAGTGCTGAGATGTTGCAGACTTGGGTGTATTTGGGTCTTTGTTGGGAGTTGGGACTCTGGGGCATGATTTGTCCGCAGATGTGTTGTTGACGTCAGCGGTTGTTTGTGCAGGTGGATGTGTCAGAGTGTGACCTGCTCCTTTACGGATGTGGTCCACACTCAGCCACCTCAGTGTGGTGGCGTGCACCATGTCATGATGATCGGACTGCAGCCATGCTAATCGTCATGCAGTGTCACTTGCATTGTCAGTGTGGCTCACGGACCCGCAGCTTCTTGGGTTCAGCACATGTGCATGGGTTGGTTGTGAGATAAGTGATGTGTGGGCAGGCCTCCTCTGGTCACATAGTCGACGGGGGCCTATGTGCTGTTGCTATGTGTGCTGCAGTGTGCCAAGGGGATCAGGGACATGATCCAGAGTCATTGTGGGTGTGCACTGTGCTCCGCTTTATTGTGCATGTGTGCCATTGTGCCCATCTCCCCCCGTCCCCCCAGTCCCTGGTCGTTACTCACCCTGTTGCTGTTGTGTCGGGTCATGTTGAGCAGTGTCCGGTCCCCCAACTCCTGCCACCGTCTCCCCACTGATGACTGTGGGCATCATTTCCTCCATCTCATCCAGCTCCTCCTGCGGCGCTGGACTCCCACCTCCAGTCTGCATTGCTGCCTTCTGGTTGTTGGGGAGTTTCTGCTTGGTCTTGCGCTTCACATCATTCCAGCGCCTCTTGACCTCGTCCATTGTCCTCCTCAGCACTCTGACTGCATTCACCTTGTCCACGATGGACTGCCATGTTCCATTTTGTGTTGCTAATGACACAGTGGAGGTGACGAACAGTTGTTGATGGTGTTCTATCACCTCCGTGATCAGGATCCTGTTTTCCTGCGGACTGAATGGCGTCTTCTTCTTGTCCTTGGCCTTTCCTGCCCCCGAGGTCCCAGGCTGGTCCTCCGGGGGTCTTGTGGGGTTCTGGTCATCCTCTGTACCTGCTCCGGCTGCCTCCATTGTGCTTCGCTGTAGTTTGGTTTTTGTTTGTGTTTCTTTTTCTGCTTTTGTAGTGGTTTTTCACGCCTGACGTGTGTGAATTGCAGGCCTGGCGCTGCTTTTCGCTGTTTGTCTTATCGCGGTTGGGCCCATCGCAACTTTTTTCGCGTTCGGGTTTGGATTTATTTCGCCGTCCCGGTACTGTTATTGCGGACATTTGCTGCGTTATCGGGGTACTATCGCATGTTACCGCCGTGTTGAGAATGCCACGTTGACACAGAGTTATTTTCCCGCGATAGACGGCGATATGATAATTTGCGTTAACCTATTTTGGCAATGTTTATCGCACGTTCTTGAGAATATCCCCCTACATTTTTTACAACGAGTACCTAAACAATGAAAAAATATTCAAATTGCTCAATACCCATTTACACCACTATGTTCCTTAAAATCTGCATGTTTTTGAGATGCACAACCATTCTCCGTGATCCCAGGGCTTATGTTCCCAGGTTATCTCCAAACCTAGGAATGGCCTTTGAGGCACAATCTTCTGTATGTGAAACACGTCTGTGCACTTACTTTCTTTTAGGCATCTCTCTCTGCTGCAGAGCTGTGGAAATGGGCGCTGTATCGGAGAGAGCATGTTTTTATTATTTATTAATGCCGGCTCTGATGCCAGTGCTGCTGCCCTCCCCCATGCTGGGGACGGGACACGCCAGCTGCGATAAGCCCGCTGCTCGGACAGCACTCCCTCCCGGCAAAGCCTCTTTCCGCTGCATCCCACACGGGATTGCAAATAAATAAATAACTAGAAAGCAAAGCTAATTCCCCTGCTCGTGAATAATGCAGCAGGCCTTACAAATGGCCCGCCACGCGCGCGGTGTGTCGACAGCGGGGTGCATTTAATTCCACGGCTGACAGTCCATCTCCATGGTGCTTCAGAACAAGAGCGCCTGTCGGAGCCAGTGAAACGGATCACACGGCTTCCTCCCAGATTGCCTTGCGTTTGGAATCATAATTATAAAGGGGGTGCATTTAATTCCACGGCTGACAGTCCATCTCCGTGGCGCTTCAGAACAAGAGCACCAGTCGGAGCCAGTGAAACGGATCACACGGCGTCCTCCCAGAGTCCCTTGCATTTGGAATAATAATTATAGAGGCCTGGTCTCCACGTAGAAGGCACCGCATGTAAATACATAAAAATAACTGCTGTTATCATCGACGGTACTCATTTTAAAAGCATCAAATCAATGCAAGGCTGAGTCGGCCCTGCTGGTAGTTCTAAACGTTATTACTTGAAAGTTGTACCTAATCCGCACATGCACGCCTTTACAACTGGAAAATGGGCGATTTTGAAAAAGCTGCCCCATTGCCAAGTCAGGTCAGGGGGAGCAGAGGGGAGAGATGCACGGGCGCCCTCTACCCTGTCACCACACATCATCCTCACCTCCCACCGTGGCAGATGCGTGCCACGCATTGTAACCACCTTAGGATGAAGGCAGGCTGCAGCCCTGCAATCGTCAGAGCCCGCTTGCCTGGTGCCGTGTGAGTCATATCAGAGGTGTTGCGGACGTGGTTTTTGTGGTTTATGAAAGTCGTTGTTAAGGATGTCGTTGTTAAGGATTTCGTGGTTAATTGATTGGTCGTTGTTCGGGATTCGTGGTTCAGGTCATTCGTTATTCAAACTTCGTTGTTAAGGATGTTTCCCACCCTACACTATTTGGCATTTTCCTTGTTAGAAAAATATTGCTTTCGGGTAGTAAATCCACTTGAAATAACCAATGCCTGGTGAGCCAAAAATATCACGTACATCCGTCCACTTGAGTCATTTGTGTTATAAACATTGCTAGAGCTGTTTCCACTATACGTTTTCTTTCAAAATTAACTCCTGTGTTACGAGAGGTGGCATAATGGCATAATAGTGGTAATTTCAAGTCTTAAATGTAGCGCAAAATGCCCAATGGTACATAAATTACACCAGCTAAATAGTTATTACGCTTTGCCTAGTATTGCCATCATTTAGGAGGAAAGGAGGAAGTAGTTAACTCTATAAGGCACGTCCTTCTATAAAAAGTATATATTAAATAAGTTGGATTTGCAGAAATGGCAAAAACTACCACTCAACCCGCTAGGGAGAATAGCGCTATTTAAAATGATGATCCTCCCCCGATTCCTCTACGTCATTCAGAACACTCCATTCCATATTCCCAGAGCCTGGTTCAGAGGAATAGGCAGTCTAATTATAAGGTTTCTCTGGAGTGGCCGACGGCCGCGATTGGCGCTCCCGTACTGCCAGATCCCACCCTTTGACGGAGGCATGGGTCTAACGAATCTGTACTTATACTACCTTGCAACCCGCCTCCTGGTAATACACGATTGGTTCAACGGGGTGGTCTGATCCTGCTTACAGGACCGAACTTAGGGACTTAGGCCTCTCCCAGGTTCAGGCTATGATGTATGGATCTCCCATTCCCGGGGACCTTCCCACGGTGACCCGAGCAGTCCTTCTTGCCTGGCGCGCCTCCCTGCGACACACCCAATGGAAGGACAGACTGACTCAGCAGACACTCCTATGGCAGGGCACATGGTTGCGGGAGGTGGGGGGCCTGGAAGGCTTTAGGAGCTGGGACCTCATTAGGATCTCACAGCTTGGAGACGTGTGGGTTGGTGAGCATATCCGCTCCTTTGCAGATCTGCAAACCAGACATTCACTTCACCCATCCCAGTTTTACAGATACTTACAGCTCCGCCACGCCCTAGATACGCACATAAAGCCTGGCACAACACTGCCAGAACACAGCCCCCATGAAGCTCAGGTCATGATGGGTAACCTCAGGAAGGGAGGAGTCTCTTGTATATACCGTTCCCTAACTAACAATGGTCCAACTTCCCTTGATCCATTGAGAGCAAGATGGGAGACATGGTTGGGCCCTCTGGAACAGGAGGATTGAAAGGACGCTCTGATGGCACCCAAGACTATCACGGTCTCTGCTAGACTTCGCCTGGTCCAGCTTCACTACCTGCACGCCTCCTATCTTACCCCTGCCCGCCTACATAGAGCAGGCCTAATTTCACACTCAACATGCACAAGATGCGATGCTGAATCCGCAGATTTTTTCCACATGGTATGGTCCTGTCCACATAAAGCCTCTTACTGGGCTGCCCTGGAGACAGAACTCAAAGGGGTATTGGGGTGGGAGGTCCCGCACAACCCCTAAACATTTTGCTGGGTGTCACGGACAGGTTAGATGGCTCAAGAGCAGATAAAATGTTTCTAGGGACTGCCCTTGTAGTGGCCAAGCAAGATATCACAATGGCATGGAGGAATCCCACCCCGACCACTGTAACTAAATGGCGCAGAGGAGCGGACTGGTGCGCTGCACAAGAATTTTTATTTTTTTTAAATTGCTTTTTTGCGTCATTTGTTAAAAACCCTTGCAACAATATACAATAACAGAGATTCATTGCTAGGTACTTAGTTTTGATATAAAATTTAAAAAGCATCGTAGAAGCCTAATCTAAAAAGACGCTGAGGTCCAATTTGAATAGTTGAGAGTTAAGAAAAAGAGAGTCATTGTGACATAAAAAGCTCTATTGCTTGATGCACAGTCCATGACACACTCTGGATTGTGTTCAGTTAAGGAGGAGAGTTTGGCGTCTTCCTAGTGTGGGGGAGAGGGATTGTATAAGAAAACAGTATGGACAAATAGACTCCTCTGCTTATGCCATGCATTAATGATGGGTCTAAAACATGTCTGTAGGTCAGTGACCGGGGACGGTAATCTCAGTGAGGCAAGGAGTCAGGTTGCCTGCCCGACCATCGTGCACACATCTCGCCTCCTGTAGCTTCTTAGTGAAGCGATCCATAAATCTGACCAAGGCATAGTTAAGGATAGTGTTCAAGGGGTCAAGGCAAGCCAGCACCGCTCCTCTGCAAGATCTTATGTCCCTTGCAATCCAACTCCTTCGTAATAGGGTCCTTCTGTCTTCTAAGAGATTAGGGCACAAGCATATCACATGTACTATGTCTTCCCTGTGTTGGCCGCAGAGCCGACACATTTCCTGGGCACAGTCTCTTTTCCATTTTGGGAGGTGACAGGTCAGAGGAATCACCCCCATTCTCAGCCTTAAGAACTGGAGCTTAGTATGTTCATTAAAAGTGATCGCTAGGTAGCTCTGGGGTTTCAGCTGTGGGTAAGTGCGTAGAGTCATCCAACCGTGGTTCCGTACGGAGAGGCTGGCCCTGTCTTCTAATGAAGAAAGTCGATTCGCACAGATTTTTGCTAACCTCTTGAATTCGTGTTGGCTAACTTGTAAGTCCCAAAGGTTGCTCAAGCCAAGAGAACTGAGGCCACGGGACAGGTAGTAATGCCCCGCCGAACATCGACTTGTGTTCAACTGAATCCATAGGTAGTGGGCTAGGCTGCCTTCCTTGGACGCCCTAAGCTTGTGGCAGCTTATTAAGAAGGCCACCATACGGGCCAGTGCCTGCCTGCAGATACCGAATTCCAGTCTGCTTTGTGCTGGTGATGTGTAAGGGGGAAGCTGGAAGATCGTTCTGTAAATTTTTTGAACTATTTTGTCTATTTGCCCGCTGTCCCGCCCTTTTAGAACCTCGGACCCATATGTTAGGCTTGGGATGACCTTTGCCTGGGCCACCTGAAGGATTGGAGCGAATGTTGGACCGTTTAGTTTTTTGTAGATGGATCTAAGTGCAAAAGACAGCGCGGTACCTTTCTTTTTTAGTTCTGCCAGCTGATTGGCATACCTGCTATTGTTGTTGAAGAGGACGCCTACGTACTTGTGACATCTGGTTGCTTCTATTCTTTCCTGGTCTAGGGACCATACCGGATTTTTGGTCCCAGATGTGCAAACCGCAAGGATTTTGGTTTTCTTTTTGTTTATCTGTAACCCATTGCTGTTGGAATATATGGCGGTCGCATCCAGGAGACATTGAGGCCAATCTTTGTATAGCTAAGAAGAACCAGATCGTCGGCGTAAAGTAGGTTGGATAAACGAAGGCTATCCAGTTTGGGTAGATGCGAATTGACTAAGTCGAGGACTGCAGAGAGGTCGGACAAAAATACGTTGAAAAGCTTAGGAGCAAGGGCACAGCCTTGCTTGAGGCCTTGCGTTGTTGCTATGGGTCATGACAATCATGAACCGTCCCCGATCTTAATCCTAACCCATGTATCATGGTGCAAAAGCTGCAAAGCCCTGAGTAAGCTGTTAGGAATATTCAGCAAGGAAAGTTTCTGCCACAGCTTCCTTCTGTTGACTCTGTCAAAGGCAGATTTGTAGTCTATAAACCCCATGTATACGGGGCTAGTGTTGGATTCGGCCTGGTCGATCAAGAGGGAGAGTGTAATAAGATTAACCATTGTCCCGGTGTTGTTTGTAAATCCATTCTGGTTTGGTGGTATAATTGAGTTTGCGTCAGCCCATGATCGTAGGGAGTTCAGCAGTATACCTGCGAAGTACTTCGCCTCATTGTCAATTAAGGCAATCAAGCGGTAGTTCCCTGGAGATTTTTTATCGCCGCCTTTGAAGATCGGAGCAAGAATCGATCCCCGCCATGAGGCCAGGCTGGAGCTCTTTTCTAAGATGGATAGGTAAAGCAGGGCTAGCTGAGTGGCCCAGAAGGCTGCGTCCTCCTTGTAAAGGGCTGGTGGTATTCCACCTGGGCTGGGGGCCCCGTCCTTGTGCCCCTTTGCAATCTGCTTTTCAATTGATGTCACTGTAAAAGAGAGCCTGAGAGGTGACTTGTCATGGGTAGTAATTTGAGCCTCCAGGACCGTGCTACCCGCAGGATCGTTAGTCTGCTTATGGTTCTGGTCTGACGGTGGAAGGTCGTTAAAGTGGTCGTGTAGAAAAAGATACCACTCTGACTCCAGAATATTGGAAGAAGCAACTTTGGGGGGCCCTCCCCCTAGGCCGTTTATGGTGCGCCAGAACCTCGCAGAATTGCTGGTCCTTATGTCGTATAGTAGTTTGGCCCAGAATAAGTTCCAGTTATTCCTTCGATATTCACGTTTGGCCGCCTTCAGTTGTCTACGTGCCTCTCTTAGTTTAGTTATGATAATTGAATCCATTGGCGTCATTTTTAGTTTTCGCCACAGCCGGTTTATACTTTGTTTTGCGGACCGTATTGCGGGAGCAGAGGAAATCAGTTGTTTGGGCCCTTTCGCTTGTGCACTCTGTATAGGTTTTGCAAACCGGGCCGCTAGACTTTCCGAGAACGTTGTCCAATTTACAATTGGGTCTCCCACTGTCCCAAAGGTGTTCACAAGTATTTGCTTAGCTTCTATCGCCAAAGACTGGAGATTGTTGACTGAACACTTAATGTGTTTTAAATTGATGGTAAAGATTTCAAAGTCTTGGTCCACTGCCGTGTCATGTTGCTGCAGCCTGATGTTGAGGGAGAGCTCTTGGGGACGATGATCACTGTCCATTTTATTGCCAAAGCCAAAAGAGGAGACTTGATTCAATAAAGGGAGGCTGACAAACGAGTAGTCAATCAGGGAGGCCCCAGTTTTGGTTAGAAATGAGAGACAAGGTGGCTTGTCGTGGTGAAAGTGGCCATTGAGGGCTCTTAGACCGACATGTTCCAAGTTGCCCTGGAGGGCTCGTCCTCTTGGGTCCTCTTTGCCCCACCAGGGGCGGTCCTGCGGTGGTATAGCCCAGTCGCCTTCCTGCGGCTGCGTTATCTCATTATCATGAGACTAGAATGTCTACATTAGGATTTCCAGATCTCACGTTTAGTACCGTTGAAGTCAGCTCGTCAGTTAGCGCTGACCTGGAGGCCGAATTTGGGCGAATGTAAACGTTCATCAAGATTAGGCTTCTTGACTGACCTTTGGGGGTTCTAAAATAGGTGCCTACTACCTTAAGCCCTTGGGTATTGCTTGTGTGGTCCCAGGAGCAGATTGCATTGGTGGACGATATGTAGATTGCTAGACCTCCACTGCTGCGGCCAGGTGTCTTTAGTTTGGTTGCAGGGGTATGATGGATTTTGAACCCTTCTAGGTGCTGCGGCTTCTGAAGCCATGTCTCTTGCAGTAGGATGATTTCAAAGGAACGTAAGTATGATACCGTACCCTGGTCGCCCAATTTGTTTGCTAGGCCGTTTATATTCCAGGAAAATATCTTTAGTGGGCTTCCTGCGTGGTCATTGTTGCCGTTTCTTTGTCACCGTAGCAGTCTAGTTGAGTTCAATGACCTCGGCAGCCATGACCAGGTGTCAACTCGCGCCGGTCCCACAATTTGAGTGTTATGCCCACCACTTAGGTTAATTGAGCTAGAGATATGGGTTTTACTTAGGGCACTCCTCAAGACTGAGTAAACCGGTCTTGGCGATGCTCTTGAACACGCCACGTCTGGTGCGGTATCAAGGATGTGGGGATAGCCTGGTTCCTTCCCGGGGATGAGGGAGATGCCCCACTGCTTAAATATCCGTATGCCTCAGGATCTTATTTGCTGACTCCGCTGATCGCCAGGTGACTTTAGTGGATTCATTTTCTGTCCCAGACCTGGTGCGATAAACTCTATAGAGAGTATCTCATGAGATGTGACTTCTTCCATCAGGCCTGTTGCTTGTATCAACTTCAGGATGTTCCCTCGATTTAAAATGTTGAAACTGCCTTTTGACTTATACTCTGGATAGAATAATGTATATGCTGATGATGCTTGTACTGACCTTATGTGAGGGTGGGCGTCAGGTTTATTTGCAGGTGGGTTGTTCCCTGGGTCGCTGAAAGTGTAGTTTGTTGGGCTGGGTTCCATAGAGGGGTCTGCCCACACAGAGACTACCCCAGGGAGGCCCGAAGTTGCCACCGCCTGGTTGTTGCGGTGCATGGATGAACTTCCCGCAGACGTATTGGAGACTGGAGCCGGATTAGCTGTTGGAGGGAGTGGAGGAAATGCGACGCAAGGTTTTTTTGGGCTCCTTAAAACTGTGACAGGGGTAGTGTGCAACACGCTGGCTTGGGCGGGTTCTTCAAAGTGAGTTGTATCATGTCTGACCGGTGTGTTGTGGCTGCCAGGTGGGACTGTTGTCCAAGTGCTGTTTGGCCCCACCACTTGGCTCAAAGATATGGAATCCAAGGCTTGCCATTGGGTGTTGGCGGGGGCCTCAGATGGGATCCTTTTTGCTGTGGCGGCAAGGTATTTGCCAGCTACTGTAGCCTTTGCCTCAATAGGTGGTGGGGTTACTATCTGTTGCTTTTTGACCACTTTAGGTGTGGGAGTTGGATTGTCCACTTCCTTTACTGACTCGTAGGCCCAATTTAAGTCCTTGTGTCCAGTCGAGTCCTCTCGTATTCGGGTTTTAAAAAGTGGATAAAGGACCGATTTGTGTGTTGTGGGGCGAGTCTTGTTACGGCCCTTTCTCTTTTTTACTTGTTTCCCCTTGTGGTCGGCCTCCTCCAGTTTCTGATCTGGTGGGGGTGTGGAAGTAGACCCTAAGTTATCGACAGCTAGGAGCCCTTGCGGATTGTTGCTGCCACCACAGCTGTCTAGTATGCCCAGAAGCTGCCTGTGTGTCGGTGATCTGACTCCCCGTTGCCCCTGGATGTAGCGCTTCTTGCAAGTTGTTTATTTGGTTTTCATCCGAGACCCAGGCTCTTTCGCTTGGTGTGGTGGATTTTACATTGGTAAGTTCCTTTAGGTCCACCAAAAGCTTCGACACGACCTCCAGGAGTGCACTTAGTTTGCCTATTATCGGCGAACAATTGCAGCTTTGGCGCGGGTGATCGGCATCCGCCTGGGCCCGTTTGATCAGGTTATTTAGATTTGTGATTTTGTCATCTATGTTGGCAATGTATACGGCCAGGGTGTTTAGTAGACTTATTTGTATATCCATTTTGTTGGCTTGGAATGTCATGGCGTCCCCCAACCTCTGTAAGTTATCCAAGGCTGTGGCCCAGGACGACTCTTGTTTATATTCCTCATTCTCCTCATTTGAGGCAGGTGGAGGAGCAGGGTTGTGGGGAGCTTCTTTCCCATATGATGAAAGCATGATTTCCCACTCTTTACATTGAATATAAGAGAGGTCCTTTTCAGGGTCGGAGGAGACCTCACCATAGGGAGAGAGCAGGAGTCGTCCCTGCCCCTGTGTAGTTTTTGGGTCAAGCTCGCTCGCACCATCCCTGGGTTGTGGTGGATGCACTGTTAGGTCCTTTGATGGCTTTATTGATGTTTCAAAGCTTTCCTTATTGCAGTGGGGAGTCCACTTCTTTGACTCAGCCACCGCAGCTGCCTCTTTGTCCAAACTAGAGGAGCAGAGGCGGGTATCACTTCCGTCCTGCGTTGAATTGAGTAAGGGATGTGTGCAGTTCCCTGTTGGCGAGTTGGTGGGAGTAGTCTTGCTGTCTGGACTGGCAGAAGGTTTATTTAAGAGTGTGTTTGATTCTTGTGATAGTCCTACTATGTTCCAGGTTTTGGGATACGCATCCAAAGGTGGGGCCTCTAAAGGTGGGGCCTCTAAACTGCCCAGCAAAGTGTGAGACAGGCCCCTGTGTTGCACGGCAGGCTCTGGAAGGTCGCTTGTGCCTGGGTGGTTTGCCAGATTGTGGAGTGGAGGTTTGGTGTTGGTGCTCTCCTTACTGTCGATCACTGTTGGGCTCCGGGGGATATGTAGACCCTTAATGCTCATGTTGCTGGAGAAGACGGCGGAGCCCGCGTTTCTCAAGAAGGCAAATTTAGACGTGATTTTTGGTTGCAGATGGGTAGGCTTAGGACCCGTGGGTCTGACTTCCAAGGTACGAGGTTTGGGAATAGTTGCTGTGTTGCTTGGTGGTGAGTTCGATGTCAGATCAAGTTTCTGGTCAGGTACTGCTGTGAGTTTCACGCGGTCAGTCCTCTGCTTCTTTTTCTTGGGTGGGGCTGCCGGACCCCTCTGTTTCCCAGAATGCATAATACGGTTAGCTGGATGGATTGCTAGAGATCCTGCAGGTTTATACCATGGGCTCCAGCCCTCAGCGCCTGCTGAAATCCCAGGCAGTCCCGGCATGGGGAGCCCTAAGGCTTGTGAGCAGAGACTTTTAGAATCTGCTGTGCCGCTCTATTATTGGGCCTTTTAAGTCCAGACGTGATGAGCAGCCGGGCTAGATGGAAGCGATGGTGAGTGGGGCCACCATGTGTGCCGCAGGCTGCACCTGGATTAGTTCCAGGCCGCCTCCGCAGTCCACCTGCTGCCGCTCTCTGCGGCCGCCTAGTAGCGGCTGCCGCACTACCAAAATCGGATAGTACAGGTTTAGGCTGCTGCTTCCCTGGGGTTTTGGGCTGGGCTAGTGAAATCCAGATGGGGCTGAAGGGAGGAGGGAGGTAGATCCAGCACACACAGCCCAAACTAGAGCGAAGGGTTCAGCACCAAGTAGGGAAGGGTTTCCCTACTTGGTGCTGAACCCTTCGCTCTAGTTCCACCTTTTTCTTAGCTCATCTTCACTTCAATTGGTGTCCTTTTTATTTAATTGGTGGTATGTAATTTTGTACTTTGAGGGGCCTCCTACTAATTCTGTCAGTGTTGCTTACAGTAATTGGTGTAGTGATGTGCCGGAGTGGGGAATCCAGAGAAGGCGAGGGAGCATGGGCGAGAGGGCAGGGAGAACAAAGCGGAGGCAGTGCGGTGTTATCAAGTGAGCTGGAGGGTCAGGATGGGGCGTTCCCTAGCCGGTGCTGACACCGGCCGCTCCGAGCCTGGCCCAGCCGTTTTGAGCCATTTGCGGCGGCTCCGATTTTCCTGGCAAACACCGGCCTCCCCACGCAGCTGCCTCGATGGGTGCCGCAACGTCTCGTTGCCTCTCCCTCTCTCTCCGCCTCTCACAGCGTCACGTCGAGCAGAACAGCAAGCGTCGAACTCTCTCTCTGCCTCTCTCCGCCTCTCCGCTTCTAGCTATACGAGGCCAGGGGTTGTCCGGCCAAACACCAGAGGGTCTGGGGTAAATGTTTGGGATCACTGGACTAATCAACTTCCTTGTCTCCCCAAGTCTCATTCTATATGTCCCGTTGAAGATGGGGAAACAACAATATACAATGTCGCAAGACTGTTTCACTCGCCAAATGTCACATGTTGTGGTGCTGCTGATCATGCTGTACTGTTTGTATTTATGTTTTTGTCACCAACTCTTTACAAAATCAATAAAATTGACTATCAAAAATAAAAAAAAGTTGGATTTTGCACTAAAATGTTCATAGAACTGTGGTTTTGGCCAAAAAATCCACTTTGAATAATTGATGCTTGGCAACATAAAAATGGCAGTACGTCAAGCTACGCCGCTTGTGCTACAAATATTACTATATTTGTTCCCACAATACGTTTTCTACGTTTTCTTCCAGAATGAACTCCTGCATTACTCAAAGTGGCATACTCTCATAATACCTTAAATTTCAAGCCAGAAATGTAAAAGGAAATGCCCAATTTTACAAGACTACACAGTCATAATAAAGCGTATTTCCTGGTCTAGTATGGAGGAAAGAGATAAATATATACAGGACCATATTTATCAAGGTCTTGCGTTGCCCTTGTGTCATGCACGGCAATGCAAGCCCTTAAGTAAGATTTACTATGCTGCGCAGAGCTACCTTGCATGGCTCTGCGTGGCATAGTAAATCTGGAGTAACGCATTAGAGGCAAGTAGCTGCCTTGCATTTCTCTGTGTGGGAAAGGCGTTCCATGGGTGGATCGTGGGTGTTCCCACACATCCACCCATAGTTTTTGGCTCATTCCCATGGTTACTAAGACTAGTAAACCTGGGAACGCATCAAAATGCTATGCATTCGAAGGTGAGGCATAACAATGTATTTCTCTTTGTTATTTCATCTTTCTACATGTGCTGCATTCTGTAGCACACATTGAAAGAGGACCACACCTCTCAGGATTGTTTTTGTGCGGGAAGGTGTCTCTTCCTGCACAACAACAATCTTGGCTGTATTGCAGGCACTCCTGCCCCATGACTCAAGGTTGCCTACAATGGCGCTTTTCAGCCACAAGTGCATAGCCAAAAAGAGAGAGAGCAGGAATGCGCCTTAACTTAGTAGATAAGGGGCTATCCTGCTCTCTTCATTCGATGCAGCACAGCTAGTTGTATTGTTGCATTGATCTGAGTGAAATCTTTTTATTTTTGGTAATTTGTTTATTCAGTTTTCTGTCGAAAAAAATACAGTTAACATTGCAGCTGAGTACATTTATGTACATGCACTCTTGTTTTTCTTAGTAAATCTGGGCCTGAGCCTTTATAGAAGGGATGGCAAAAGCAATACGTCATTAAAATCAGAAAAGCCTAGCCATTAGCCAGTCATGGAAATTTATGTATTCTCGTCTATAGAAGGTGGTGCTGTATGCTGATGATCTGGTCAATTTATGTTGTAACATTAAGAAGAAATTATCTTATGTGAAGAAAATTCTCCAGAAATGCGCCACCTAGCAGGGTATAAGTTACATTTCGAAAACAGAGCGTGGCTGTATGTAAATTTAGTCATCTCAGAGATAAAAGTTGAATTCAAGTAGTCTGAGGTACGATTTGCAACAACATCTGGAATGTGTCTTGAAACAGCTTGTCATTGGAAACAACAATAGAATGATGCTTGCATTTTTAACTTATAGGGATCAGATCCCAAGGTTAATTACAACTCTTTTTTAATAGAGTATTCCTCAAATTGAAGGCATTTTGGTTGCTCAATTTCATTAACACAATTCTTGGAACCTCTGCCTCAGCTCCTGGTGTTTCTTCCAGTGAAGCTCCTTGCTTCCTGATCTGTTTCATTAAAGACAGGCATATTTTCTAATCAAATGAATGTTCCAGATGTGCTTGGATCCAGGGTCTGCTGCTTGTTCACAGCGGAAAAACAATCTTTTCCATGTGGCATCCATTAATCCTGGGTTGATCTTACTGCATTCCAGTCTAGGTGGTTCCAATAGAACTTCATTAGCAGATACAGTGGATTTATCTGTTAACTCTCCACTCAAAGAAGTGTATCTTCCGATTCATAGCCATTTTTAATGTAATTTAAAAAAAATTGATACAATATACACCTGAAAAAAATATCAAAATGGTTAAGCTCAAATTAATAATTGTGATTATAAAGTATCCTTAACCCTCAAAAATTTGAAGGCTAGGAGTAAGGGTGGTTGAGCCATGAACTAACATGGGTTTTATGAACATGGAAATAAAGCGAGTGTGGAGAATTGGAATGGGGGACTTTGAATCTTAGGGAATGAAAACCAAAGGTTCCATAGTTTGACATTTGCTGCCTGACTAGGAGGCCAGTGCTCGAATGCTCAATAAACTGGTGAACTTATTATCTGGACTCCATCTTTTTAGTGGTGATGAGTGACCACTGGTTCATCCTTGTCCTGTGTTGTGAACAAAATCTCCCTGCTGTGTGTTGTGGTTGCTGTAACTTAATTGAAGCATCATTTGTGAAGAAGGGCCTACTCTTAGATATCTGCTGTGGTGAGTCTCGCAGATTTCCCTGCCAAAGGTTCCCTGCTCAAAATTTTTCCTTTCGTTCTCCAACAAGTCAAGCCAGTTCAGCGCTGCATTTTGCCCTTTTGGTTCAAAACATCATGTGCGCATCACAGCAGCCATTTTTGGAAGTTGGGCTAGGACGATAACACAAGCCCCACCAACCTCTGAAAGCACATTGCGTGATGCTCGCCGTTTTTTTTTAGACTTTGGGCAAATTCACATTGGAATCCATGGAGTACACCCAATACGTGAGGAGGTAAAATCCAATTGCGTTAGTAGCAGCTTGTTATAAGCAGTGACAGGCACACCTGTATTAAAATATGTCATGTGTTTTCTCAATACTGTGCACTATTAGTGAACTGTACATTTAGCTAATATTTTATACATATATTACAGTTTGTACGTAGGCAGCATCGTCCCACGTTTTGTTATATTATCAGTATTATGGAAAAGATTGCAGCATCACCTCCATTTCTTCAGTCTCCATGTACTCCTCTCCTCAATTGGGAACAATGGCGTGAAGCATTTGAATCTTATCACAATTCCAGTGATGTAAACACGTTTACTTCTAAAAATAAAAGGCTCTTTGAGCGTACAACTGAAGGTAGAAGTATCTTAAATACACTTCCATTGGAGGTAGTTAATGTGTGTGTAAGTAGTGGTGAGGAAGGCAACACAGCTGAGTTACAGGATGAATATGCATCTATCATTAAAACACTGGATAAGAGATTTAATCCACAGAAAAACATTATTTTGGAATGACATGAGTTTCTTCAGCAACCTCAGTTTCCTGGCAAATCAATAGTTTCAAGTCAGGAACAATTGTTGTTGACTGAAGATCCTAACCTTGAACTGGCTGTGAGCATTGCTAGGAGCATTGAGCACTCTGAAATCAGCATGAGGGAAATGAACACTAGTTCAAACCTGAATGAAGCTCAGTTAGTCACTAAACAAAATGAAAAATGAAATGTATAATCCGAGGTTGATAAACCTAGGAATGCAAATTCTCATAGTGATAGCACGTGCGAAAGAAATAATCGTCTATGTTTTCAATGTGGTATGAAGTCTCATTTGAGAAAAGCAATGTATTTGTTTCAATTCAGTTTGTTTTAAATGTGGAAAATAGGTCACTTTGCAAGAGTACGCAAAGCTTTAGTGGGTCAAAAAGCATTGGTGTATCCTAATTGTCAAAGCATTTGATGAAAGTATTCCAGATGATGACGACAATGTTGTATTGATGTTGTCTTCCCAAGGGTTAGAGGAGGACGATGCATTTGAATTAGCCACATTCGACAAGGTTGGGAGAAGTAGTCCACCTTTTTGTGTCACATCGATCAATGAAAAGGATGTTAAGATCATAGAAGATTCGGGTTCACCATTTACACTGGTAAATGAATGTGAGTTACAACATCTTCAGGTAGTACAGTTACTTAAATCTCGCATTAAAATCTTCGCATATGGTGGGAAAAAATAGAAGTAGTTGGGAAAATGGATGCTAAGTTACGATTTGATTGTATCACCACCACACAGGTTTATGTTGTGAAGAATGGGTCAAATTTACTAGGGGAACTTGAAATAATTTTAGAACCCAATCATCCCGAGATGGTGGTGTCCAACTGTAGACTTCTGGATTCCGTAAAAAGAACTGTCAACCATATGAATGATCAAGGATGGGTGGATGAATTTCCACATGAGTTTAGCAATACCTTGGGACAGTTGAAAGGTTTTCAACATCACATAGTGTTGAAACATGGTGCTCAACCTGTGGTGGACAAAGTTTCCAAGGTTTCAATGAGTTTGAGGAAGGAGTTGAAGTTGGAGCTGGAGAAGCTATGCAATTTGTGGATTATTGACTCTGTAGTTCTGGCACGTAAGTTGGACAAGCCCTTGAGACCTTATTTTGACTTGCCCAACCTGAATTGATTGTCAGCCTCTCCTTAACATCAATCAGATATTAGCAACTGTAAAAGGAGCAAAACTATTTACTTCCCTAGATATGTCCACTGCCTTTCATCAGACAGAACTATGTAAGGACTCTATGCACTTTTCCTCATTTGTGACGCCTGAGGGGAGCCTTTTGCTATGTCTGCATGCCATTCGGCTTAGAGTCAGCTTCCTCTGTATTTCAGAAATTTGATGAAAAATGTGTTTAAGGACATGGACGGTGTTTTGTACTTTCAAGATGACATCCTGGTATATAGTAAAGTTAAACATGGACACATTGGGAGAGTTAGAAAGGTACCAGAAGTCATATGTAGCAGCAGGCTAACGCATAAAAAAAGCAAATGTGAGTTTTCTGCCAGGGGGGGTGTGGATTATTTGGGTAATTTTGTCTCTAAAAGAGACATTGAGACAACGGTCAAAATTGTGGAAGCCATAGAAAATGCACCTGCTTCTAGTAACAAGGACCAGGTAAGGTCATTCCCTAGGCTCAGAGAGTACTATGATAAATTTGTAAAAAGATGTATAGCAAGACTTCATGTTTGCGTGATTTACTAATAAACAATGTTCAGTATGTGTGGGATAATAAATGTCAAAGAGTATTTGAGTTTATTAAAAAGGAGGTTGTAGCAGACAAACCACTAATACCTATCCATACTGGGGATGCAAGTATCATCAATACTGATGCCAGTAATGAAGGTCTAGGTACAGTTTTAATGCAAAGAAGAAAGAATGGCAGTGAGGAAATTGTGGCTTTTGCCTCTAGAGTCTAGAGGGGTGCAGAAGTCATGTACTCTATCACTGAGAATGAAGAGCTTGCTTTGTGGAGGAGTACTCAATATTTCAAGAATATTGTGTGGGAAAATAGATTTATTTATTATTATTATTATTTACAGGACTGATCATAATCCTTTAGTAGATTTATTTAGTACCATAGGGGATGGAAGAGCCACTCCCTGGATTGCAAAGGGGCAGTAAAGGCTTCAGGAATTTCAGTATGCTCTTCAGTATGTTGCAGGAAAGAAACATTTTGCAGCAGATTGTTATCCAGGTTACCTTTAGGTGAGGATTATTCTGTTGAACTTTCATCTGACGACCTTGAAATAGTGTGTGCTATGAATTCTGTGGCTGTTGTTATGAATGGTGCATTGTCTGAAGTAGAATGGAAGCAAGCATTAATGGAGGATGGCGATGTACAAGCAGTCATGAAGTACTTGCATCAAGGATAGCCTGATTCTAAGTTATTGCAGGAGAATCTTATTCCATACAAGAGAGTTGTCACTGAATTGCCGGTCATTGGTGGGGTTCTGCACAGGATTGTTTTTTAGTAATTTCTGCAGGACTTCTAAGTAAAGTTTTAAATTTGGTTCATGACAGGCATGTTGGCATACGTTCCATGAAGCACAGGGTTCGTGAGGACTTCTGGTAGCCTGGTGTAGACAAGGAAGCGGAGCATTATGTCAGAAATTGCTGTCAACGTGCCCTTAGAGATAAGACACAGGTTACAAATCCAAGTCCTATTACCGCCATACCTGTAGATAAAGTGCGTTGGCATAAAGTGTCTTTTGATATTTCTGGACCGTTTGGGGTTTTAGGAAGTATGTCCACATTCGCACTTGTCTTAATAGATTTTAATTCCAACTGGCCTGAAATAAATTTGTGAAAAACATTAGTTCACGTTTTGATATTGAATTTCTGCAGAAGATGTTTCTCAGAGACGGGTGCCCTGAGGATTTGGTCACTGATAATTATACTCAGTTGTTGGCAAAGTAAATGCAAGAATTGTTATCATCTGTAGGGGTGAAACATATTAAAACTTCTCTGCATCATCCATGAAGGAATGGGTTAGTTGAGAGGGTGAACTGTATTCTGAAAGATCAATTGCAGTTGGTGCTGATTAATGGAGTGGGGTGGAAATCTGTTGTCAAAGATATGCTGTGGGCTAGGAGGACTATTCCGCACATGGGAAAATCACCTTTCACTTTGTTGAGAGGAAGGGTGGCTGGTTCTTAGCTAAACAGGGCATGGATGGGCAGGAAGTGGATTGATACAATTAAACTGGAACATACGGTTGATATTAGGGAAGCTGCTCAGGGCAATATAGTACAGTTTGTGAAAAGCACTGGAATCATTCCATCAAGGTGGGCAGGGCAAATGGGTCAGAATTAAGAAACCTGGCCATGTACACAAAGGTTTGTCATGTTTTTCTGCTGATTCGTGCAAAGGAAGTCAAAGACCATTTAGTGGTATTGGAAAATGGTATGGTGTAGAATAAATCAGTTATGCTGGAATCTATGTCTGAGTATGTCTGCAGAAAGTTTGGGGTAACGGGTCCCATATGTGGGATGAACAACACTAATGAATAATTTTTTAAGCATCCTCAAAGGTGCAACAACAAACTTTGTAGGTTCAAGGACATTGTAATGTGAATCATTTAATACACTTGTTCCGACTGCCTCATAACCATCTGAGACATGCGCACAGTGCCATCTTATGCGCTGATAATAAATGTGGGCTTACTGAGGTGAATTTGGTGTTTTTGACTTGTGTTTCTTCCTTTTAGCTTACTGACTTTATGTTAATTATGTGTTCTTTCCCCAGGATATATTTAAAATGTGTTTACTTTATGTTTCATTTATTGTCTGTTATTTAGGACAATAGAAAGCAATGTTTCATTTATTGTAAGTTATTATGGAGAATACAATGCATTTCTCTTTATTGTATAAGAAAGAGGGGTAGGTTGGGTTCCTCTGTGGCTCTGGTGGGATGGAATGTGGGGAATTTGAATGGAGGAATTGGAATCTTAGGGAATGAAAACCAAAGGTTCCATAGTTTGACAGTTGCTGCATACCGTGCACGACACAAGAGCCACAAAAAGCGCATGATGACGCACATTGTCAAAAAATAACACACATGTGTGTCCAGAAGAACGAGAAACAGTCACACAGCACTGAAGTAACAACCAAAAACTTTATTGAAATACAACACAAAACACCAATGCGGAAGACTCCTGTCGGGTCCGTCCGGGACAATCACGATGTCACAGCCTGGAAAATAAAGCACAAAATCAGAACGTGTGGCATGCGCACATCAAAGGAGCGAGACACAGAGAAACAGAGAATGAAAGAAAGGCAGAGAGAGAAAGAGAGAGAAGGAAAGGAAGGGAGAGAGAGAGAGTGAGAGGGAAGGAAAGGAGAGAGAGTGAGAGAGAGAGAAGGAAAGGAGAGAGAGTGAGAGAGAGAGAGAAGGAAGGGAGAGAGAGAGTGAGAGAGAGAGGGAAGGAAGGGAGAGAGAGAGAGAGAGAAGGAAAGGAGAGAGAGTGAGAGAGAGAGGGAAAGAAGGGAGAGAGAGAGGGAAGGAAGGGAGAGAGAGAGAGAGACACCACCGCCCCTGTGCACCCAGGCCCCACTGTTCACCTGCTGCCACCGTTTTGTCTCCAACCACGTGCCGGGATACACTGCAAGCCACCAGGTCTGCACTCTGTAATCGAGGCTAGAGTCAATAATGGCAGAGTCCATCACACAGCACACGGCAACAACGCCTGTCCGTCCCTGCACATGCATGCAGCCGCACCCTACCCCCTCCCGCCAGCCAGCGCTGGCTGTCCGCACTTGCGCACCCCGGGCCCACTGCTCACCTGCCGCCAACGGTGTGTCCACCAGTGGGCACACTACGTGCCCGTGCAAGCTCCAGGCCCCGGTCCCGCCACCATGGCATTGTCCACATCATGCGGACCCGCCCCGCGGCCCAGCAGGTCCCACACATGACGCTGAGTCCTGAGACATCAGTGGCAGAGACCACATCAGTGCACATGTCATCATCGCAGGCTGCACACCCGCTCAGCTATTTCGGTGCCACTAACCCTGTGCAACCCCAGTCAGCGCCACGTGGTGGTAGGCCCGTGACGGGCGCAAGGCCTCGGGTGCCTCTAAACCTGTGCAACCCCAGTCAGCGCACTGTGGTGGTAGGCCCGTGACGGGCACAAGGCCTCGGGTGCGACCAACCCTGTGTGCAACAAGTCATGGGCCCTTTATGATTGAGTATCGTGGAACGTCCGTCATCCAGTCACCACCGGCTGTGGGGAATGTGACGTTGTCGGCCCCTTATATTGGCGGGGTCACATGGCCTGTGACGCCTGTGCCGGATGGGTGTGGTGTGTGTGCAAACCTGCCCTCAGGGAGTGGCCGTGACATGCTGACAACTAGACCAGTGACCTGCATACCACCAGCGTGTACGCCTGCGACATGTAGCTATGTGGGCCCCCCCTCGGAGCGTAAGCAGAGTGGTCTGGCCTGGCGTACGCCGGACCAGCGCAGGGCTTGCAACAATGACTCGGGGGCTCTGGGCGTGGTTCAGTCCATGTCCGGACAAGAAAGTGACTGATGCGTGTGTCCGTGTTGTAGTGTCCACGGCAACCGGAACACAATAGGCAATGTAGCACACTGTGACTGGCATCCCACTAGATGAGCATCATTGACGTAAGGGAAATCACTGTCCCTACATTCATCCACACATTCATACATGAATGATGGAAGACATGACACAGCAGTGCGTTTCTGGATGTTTATTGCACATCCAGTAGAGTTTTGCAGCTGGAGCGGTACAGGGCCATGCCAAGCACACTACACAATATGGGCCCGTGAGGGGCCAGCCAGAGTCCATCCGGGGATGACAAGTACTGCGGAAGAGGAAGGGTACAGTCCGTAGTCTGGTCACTGTGTCATTGGTCATCAAACAGGATATGGCAGTCCATGTCGCGGTCCAAGGTGAGTGCAGCAGAGTGTATCGGGGGTCAGTGGAAGGTCATGGGGCCATGTGCGGCACCAAGCAGAAACAGGCAAGGTGGCGGAAATGAATGCTAGTGCCTCCTTCTGATCTCAATCCCATCCACGTCCTCGTCCTCGGATGTGTGCTCTGCCCCACCTGTGGGTGTTGCAGTACCGGCTGCGGCACTGTGTGCCACTGACACATCAGGGGCCGGAGGAGGATTGTCGGCCGCACTGTGTGGCAGTGACACATCAGGTGCCGGAGTGGATACGCCTGCCGCACTGGGAGGCACAGACACACCGGGGGGCGGAGATGTGGATGGTGTGGGGGCAGCAGCATTCATCATCGCCACGCCTTGTGGCAGCAATGCCATGATGAGGATCTGCAGGGCATGGTAGATCCCAGCTACATTTCGCTGTGGCTGCCATCCTTTCCGCCTCCATCCGCACCATGTCCTCCACATGTGTGAGCCTCCGCATGTGTGCCAGCTCACGACTGGGATCGCTGGAGCCACTCTGAGCGGACAGGTGTTCTTGTCTCCGAGTCATGACTCCAGCGATGTCAGTCAGGTGCCCGTTGGAGACCATGGAGCGGGCCATGGGTGTCCGTTAGGGACTGGAGCTGGTCCCTGATGGGACCTAGACACCCATGGATGGCATCCAGTTTGGTAGCCATGAGGTCGAACCCCACCCGCACCTGCTCAGCCGTCTTCCTCTGGCCCTCCAGCACACGGCGTTGGAAGGCCATGTGTTGTTCCTGGGGGTCTTGGGAGACTGCTGGGGCTGTGGTTGCCTCCTGCTGGGTGGTTGGGTAGTGGGTGGGGTCTCCTGGATGCAGCTGGGCTGCCCTGATCCTGGAGGTGAGTTGCGGATGATGTCAATGATGTCTTGGAGGGCTTGGGTGTCGATGCTGGGGGTGTCCTCCTCGTCATCAGTGAAGAGTGGCTGGGACTGCTCTGCAGGAGGTGTTGACGGTGCCCCTGCAATGTGAAGGGGAGATGGTGTATTACAATGTGTCCGCATGTATGTAGCCGCATGGTACAGGTTCACATTCAGACAGCATGGCATTGTACATTGTGACAGTCTGTGGATCAGGGCCATGATCCAGAGTCATTTTCATGCCCTGAGTAAAATGGCGACTGGAGAGGAGCTCAAGATCTGAGCGCCGTAGGCTGGGAATCGAAATTGACAAAATATCCCTGTTTAGCCCTCGCCAGCACCGCTCCTTCAGGCACTGGAACATAGGAACTACATCGCTATAGATACGTGGATTCAAACTTTACCTGAGTCGATCGGTAAGAATCCTCCGCTTCAGGAACAAGACTTCGCTGGTGAATACCCTCCATTCGACCAAGCTCGCCCACATCACCGCTGACTGATTGAGGCCCCGGGTTAGCGCCGTCATTGGAAGCAATCCCGCTAGAAAATCAGCAAGACACCGGCACCCAGTTTGCATGAGGATGTCCCAAGAAGAGGGCACATCACTAGAAGCATCACTAGAAGCAGCACTGCATTATCTAGGATTACGGAGGCAGCGTTCCACCCTCGCAAAGGAGCTGCAACAACGACGAAGGATAGCAGGTGTCCCAGGGTGAGCACGCATATCGGAAGGAGCGTGCAGTGCAGGACCGGGCACTCCAACTCTCCCCCCCCCCCACTCGATTCTCTCCTCGCAACGGGCTCTCGGGTCCCCAGGGGAGATGACCCAACCGGAGTCAATCCTCCCTCATCGCCGGAGAGGAGCGTGGATGGCAGCGGCTTCGTGACCCCCTGATAATCTCCTTGGCAGGGTCGCAGCTACTGAATACAGGTATTTTTCCCTCCCTCTTGCCGCAATCACCGCTCAGGACTGGCGGAGCGGTGTGCTCACTCCGCCGCTAATCAGGACTTACCCCTTGGTGCCTGCTTCTTTCATCTTTGATTTGTGCAGGCGGCAGCACTCGGTATAGTTGGGTCACATCGCGCCGGCTTATTTAACAGGTCGCGGAGCACTAGACCGCACAGCATTTCAACGAGCATAAATTGATGCGTGATGCAAGGAACCGGCGACACGTATTCCTTATAGTTTTATTGTTAATCTGGTCACATCACGTCTGCTTAGTTAAAAGGTCGCGGAGCACTAGACCTCACGGCGTTTCAACAAACATAAAGCGATGCGTGTTGCAAGGAACCGGCCCCACGGATTTCATTTTGTTTTAATTGTTAATCTGGTCTTTTCCCTTATTTTTGCCTCGTTTTTAAGTTCATTCTCTCCTGCTCATTCCAACACAGGATTATTAACTGCATCGAGGGCCCGTTGATCATGGCAAAGCCACCATTTTGATCACACATTGTAAATAGCAGCAATTCCTCCCCTCAAAATGGCAGACTTAACTAATTAAATCGAGAGGGCTGTTCCTTCTCCACACCAAGCCATGATCAAAGACATAGGACTGCCTCGCTCGACACAGAACTAAAAAGAAACAAAGGACCAACAACTGCAACCTATGGTAAGAGACAGAGGACTTTAACCAGGAAAGAGCGATAGGTCTACACTCTTGAGCCAAATCATCACTGGTCAAACATGCAGCCATCTTGGAACGTCTTTTCTATCAGGTATATCTAAACTATAACATAACCCTGAACTCTCCCTTAGATTACCTAAACTACCAAATCACAGAGATAGATTTGCCCATATTTTCTGACAACCCCTAATTCAGTAGGATTGATTCTGAATACAATACGAACCCGACCCCCTACTCCGACATTTACACAAACTCTTAACTAGTTCCCCTCTATCTAAGCCCCTCCTCAAGGCATCAATTCTCTCTATCTATCATACTTCTGATCCTCCCACCCCTACCCTAGTTCCTCTTCAACGCAACAATTCTCTCTACCTCTCATACTCTCTGACCATCCCACCCAAAAAAAAAAAATCCTTCACAAGTGATTCTACCTCTTTCTATTCTCTGACCCCTTAGGGCAATCGCAACAAGGACATGGAGCTAACAGGCCTGCACACATACTCCATTAAATACCCCCCTAACCTTACAAAAAAAGAGGCAAAAAGTTTCAAACATAGTCTATTAAAATCTCACCCAGAAATTCCAATTTCTGACACCTATCTCTCAAACTATAAAGGACATATAACAAATGACATCATCTTCTATACCAAGAGAAGGGCCCAATGGCGGAAAGCCTTTCTTGCCTTATTCTCTATTGCATCCACTAAGAAAACACCACATGGGCTTACACTATCCATCATTCCCTCCATGTTCTATAAGGCGGCAGCGACATTCACCATATATCATAATGGAATCATCCTCATGCAAGCCTCAGACCAGAACCTGAATTTATTGGATAACATCTTTCCGCACATCAAAGAGAAGGTTGTTAGACCCCTTCCCACCTCCCCAGCAGACCACTCTCCCTGCACTCAGTCCGACCAGCCACCTGACCCCCCCACTAGTCCTCCTCCTTCTAGCTCCCATTGTGTACTTACACCTGCCCCCGCCCCAATTGACCCCCCACTGTATGACATACATCTCCCCATGGCCTACTCCTCCCACAACTCCACTTCCACTTCCTCTATGCCTATCACTCTGCACACGAGCGTCCCCTCTCCTCTAGCTGTCCCATCCTGCATCCATTCCCCCTCCCACACATTACAGAACTCTACCCACCCCACCTCTCTCGCTATGCCCAGCATCTCCACTACAAACTTGGCCCCAACCTCCCCCTACACTTGTACATCCGATCAGCCAGCGTTCCTACAGGCAACCTCCCCCTTCACGTCGATCCTCACCGCCTCTCCCCCTACAGCACACAACATTACCCCATCGCACCCCGTCTCTACTTCCCCCCTTACATCGGATCACCTCACTAAAAAACAGCCATTCATTGGACCACCTCACTTCTTGCCTCACGAACACAGTCTTATAACCCCCCCTCACCTACCTACAGACCAGATGAGGAATAAGTCAACTCTGGCTCCTGACCCTAGACTCGAGGAGATATTACTAGCCCTACTTCAAATTAAAGAAGACATCCAAACTCTTCATGACCTTATCCTGACACAACCTAACCCAAACACGAAATTCCTCCAACAATCACAAGCTAGCTCCACGTCACAGAAACCCCCTAGATGGAAAACAGTACCTGACCCCAATGCCTTAACCCGCCCGTTCAGAATAAAAACCCACTCTCACCGCAAGATCTTACCTCTCTCCTACATTCCTACGAACCCCCAACTCCACCCCCTCTCTGCGCACACAGACAACACACTGATACTGTCCTCTATCCAAGCCATCCCTTCCAACCCCGATAGAGCCAGTAGACACATTACCAGAGGTATCGTTGAAAAAAACCTCAAGAGAGTTCCCATCTTACAAAACCACAACACTATACCTACCAAAGCCCGGCTAAAATGTATCCTATTAAACTGTAGGTCGGCCGTGCGTCATGCCGCTGATATAGCTGACCTCATACTAACCAACAAACCTGACCTCATAATCTTAACGGAAACATGGCTTAATGATTCATCCTCGCCCATCCTAGACATACTAGTCCCCCCTAACTATCACATCACAAGACTAGATAGAATTGATAGGCTTGGAGGTGGTATTGCCTGCATACACCGGAAATACCTTTCCGTGAAACGTCTCATCTCCCCGGTTTTCTCCTCCTGTGAATACTTACATCTTGAAATCTCTAATAAAAACACCCCAATATGCTCACTTCACTCACTTTACCATCCACCAGGAAACAACCTTACCTTTATTGAACACATAATGGATATCCTAGCCACAAATGCCGGACTCCAGAACAAGCAGATATTCCTTGGGGACTTCAACCTCCACTGGAATGACCCGGACGACCCGGAGGTCAATAGCCTCAAAACTTTCTTGACTGACCTTAACCTATCCCAAATTTGTGAGAGACCAACACATGAAAAAGGATCAACCCTAGATCTGGTAATCTCCAAAGCGGACTCCACCCAGCTGGAATCTATCCTCCCTTGTGACTGGTCCGACCATCACATCATCACCTTCTATATCAACGAAGTAGTTAAACCACTCTATGTCCAACCCAAGAGAACGAAAATCTGGAAGAGAAACTTAAAAACTGTCAATCCTGCCTCACTTGCAACCGCTTGCCCTATCTTAACGCCCCCATCTGACAGCTCACATGAAGTACACGATCTAACCAATGACTACTTCCAATCTATGAACATATTAATAGACAATTTAGCCCCACTACAATTGAAAAGCATCTCAAACAAAGACTCAAACCCATGGTATGACTGTAGGTTAAATGATGACAGAAGAGCACTAAGAACAATTGAACGTCAAAGGAGAGCAGCACCTTCCTCCCTTCACCTCAAATTACTCAAAAGCACGAGAAACGCCTATTAGAGGAAAATCAGACGCTCAAAAATCGACTTCATCAGCAATCAATTGAACCAATCCAAGAATCGCCCCAAAAGACTTTTTGAAATAATCAAAGCGCAATCTAAGGGTGTCTCCCACTCACCTCAAGTTAATTCAGAAACACTCCCCAACTGCGAGGCATTCGCGTCCTATTTCACAACGAAAACGGAAAACATAATGACAGATCTATTGAATCACCTATCAGCCCTCACCAACCCTCACATGATCGCCTCAGGGACCCCCTGCAGGAACCCGCTTAGTTGTTCCGCAAAGCTCGACCCCAAAAACAATACAGACTGGTCCTCATTCAACCTCTTCAGCGAAGAAACTATTCTAATAATGCTTACGGCCTTAAATCCCTCCAATCACTTCGCTGACCCACTCTCAGCTTCCCTCCTAAAAGACTTCATACCGACGTTAGTGCCTCTATGGACCAGGATTATAAACACCTCTCTGCTTCAAGGATCCATCCCAGATATCCTAAAAGCTGGTCAGGTCTCCCCCATTTTAAAGAAACCATCAGCTGACCCAGCTGACCTAAATAACTATCGCCCCATATCCAACATCCCTACCCTGGCCAAACTACTAGAAAAATGTGTTCACACGCAACTTACCCACCACATTGATCACTTCAATCTGCTCGACAAATTCCAATATGGCTTTCAATCAGGGCACAGTACCGAATCCGCCATGACCCACATAATAGATGATGCCTTAAAAATACTGGACCAAAACAAAGCATGTTTACTAATCCTACTGGACCTATCCTCCGCCTTCGACACCGTCAAACACGACAGTCTGCTAGACCTCCTGAAACATAGAATGGCTCTATCGGGAACAGTTCTCAACTGGTTCACTTCCTTCCTTCAAAACAGAACACAAAGTTTCAAGACCAATCAATCTTTATCCAAACCTACTCCTGTCACTTTAGGAGTACCCCAAGGTTCCTTCCTCTCCCCGACACTCTTCAACTTGTTCATAGAACCACTCACAGAGCTTCTCAACTCTGCAAAGGTCCAATATCACATGTACGCAGACGACACAAAACTCTACATTAAGATACACTCACTTGAGGACATCAAGTCCCTCAACTCTGCGCTCCAAAAAACGCAGACCTGGCTGGCTAATAACCATTTAAAATTGAACACCCTAAAAACAGAATTCCTCCTAATAGCGCCCCCCAACCAAACAACCACCATCATGGAATGGATGAAGCACCTAACAGCACTAGACGGCCAACCGCGCATGATCGATTCTGCCAAATTGCTAGGTATAACTCTGGACAATAAGCTAAATATGCAGAAGCACATCAGTGCAGCATCAAAAGGAGCAACATTTCAATTGAACACCCTAAGAAGACTGAAATCCTTCATACCCGCAAATGACTTTAAACAGGCAGTCCAAACTCTAGTAATCCCCAGAGTGGAAGATGGGAGTGTCGCTCTCTGCGGCCTTCCCAGAACAACGACAACCCCACTTAGAGCATCAATCAACGCAGCCGCCAGACTAATCACAGGTTCCAAAAGAAACTGTCACATCTCCCCGGACTTGCGTGCCCTTAACTGGCTACCCTTTGAGGCCAGAATCCATTTGAAAATCGCCTGTATGACACACAAGGCATTGCATCACAAAACATCACGATACCTTGCAGAGAGACTAGTACCATCGGGCGGCAACAGAACTGACAGGAGTTCATATAACCTTCTTCTGAAACCACAACGATTAAAAAAAAAGAAAACTTACAACCGCTCCTTCTCAGGAATGGCCACTAGGATTTGGAATGCCTTACCCCCAAAAACAAGACAGAACCATCACGTGGCATCCTTTAAAAACAAAGTTAAAGCGATTCTCCTGACAAAATTCACTTGAACTATTTGTTGCAGGATTGTAGATATGTGCTATGCTGAAACAGTTACCGTTGTTTGACCTAATATAAGCAATAATATTTTCGTATGTATATGCCTATTTTCCTCTGTCTATTCCCTATATTTCCTTTATTTGTTGTAAAGCGCTCTGATACCCGCAAGGGTCATGTCCGCGCTATATAAAACCTTCAAAATAAATAAAATAAATTGTGGGTGTGCACTGTGCTCTGCTTGATTGTGCATGTGTGCCGTTGTGGCCATCTCCACCCATCACGCCAGTACCTGGTGGTCACTCACCCTGTTGCGGTTGTGTTATGTCCTGTCGAGCAGTGTCCGGTCCCCTGACTCCGGCCACAGTCTCCACACTGATGACTGTCGACACCAGCTCCTCCATGTCATCCAGCTCCAGCTGTAGCGCTGGGCTCCCACCTCCAGTCTGCATTGCTGCCTTCTGGTTGCCTGCGAGTTTCTCCTTGGTCTTACGCTTGATGTCAATCCATCGCCTCTTGACCTCGTCCATAGACCTCTTGTGCTCTCCGACGGCAATTACCTTGTCCACGATGTCCCGCCATATTCCATTTTTGGTGCCCAATGACACGTTGGAGGTGACGAACAGTTGTTGATGGTGTTCCATCACCTCCGTGACCAGGATCCTGTTTTCCTGCGGACTGAACTTCGTCTTCCTCTTCTTCTCGTCCTTGCCCTTCCCTGTCCCCGAGGTCCCAGGCTGGTCATCTGGGGTGCTTGTGGGGTTGCGCTCGTTCTCTGCGCCTGCTCCGGCTGCCTCCATGGTGCTTGGGTGTTGGTCATTTTGTGTTTGTGTGAATTTTCTACTTTTATAGTGGTTTTTCCCACCTGCCATGTGTGTATTGCAGGCCTGGCGCTGCTTAATGCTGATTTCCTCATCGCGCTTTGGCCCATCGCATGTTTTTTCGTGTTGAGGTTTGTGTTTTTATCACCGTCGCGGTTGTTGTATCGCGGACATTGGCCGCATTTTCGGGGGACTATCGCATGGTACCGCCGTGTTGTGAATTCCACGTTAACACAGGGTTATTTTCCCACGATAGGCTGCGATGTATAAAGTTGCGTTAACATTTTTTGGAGATGTTTAACACACGTTCTTGTGAATATACCCCTAGATCTGCTATATGGAGGTACCCTGCCCCATTTCCCTCACTCACTTCCCCGAGTCATCAGACTTTCCCTGTAAGCTTACTGCCAGACCCCCTAAACAGATAACATGACCGCAGTCTTACGACAATGGGACCTATTTGGCATTTCCTGATTTGGAGATATTTAGGGCAATAATCAAATTGTTTCTTTTGAACAACTAAGTGAAGAGTTACAACTCCACAAAACCCCATTCTTTTACTACCTCCAATTGTATCATTCTCTAGATATATAAGCCAATGACCTGCATGCGATGCTGGAATACAACCCACTCAAAGTTGATAGACTCATGAAGGCCCCAGGAAGAAAAGGCAAATTTGGACTTTATAGATCCCTAGAACTAAACAGCCCTGGAGGCTTTCAGTAACATTAAGCATGCTTGCTAATTTTCATACCTCTAGTAGGCCTAAAAGCCATAAGGCTCAGTGTTCTACCTTGCACATTTCTTAACATTGTAACCTCTCTTTCAAACTTGGGAAAAGGAAGGGGAATTTTGTGAGAATAATGAAGCTAGTAGTGACTATATGAATGATATCTTTCCCTCAATGCCATTCAGCTTTTCCTTCAGGGGAGATCTTGCAACCTGCACATTAGATATGTTTTAACTACGTGTAACACTTTTCTGTCACATAATCAAATTTCATTGCCTTTTTATTGAGAGGCAACATATATATTAGGTTGATTTGCTATTAATCTATTAATTTTAGTTCTTCGCTACAACTGACCATTTTCTAATGAGAGTCCTGGTCAGATGAAGTGGCAATTGTCTTTGATCTTCTGTTGTACTCCTTGCTATTTTTCATGATGAGTTTTTTTTTAATGCCTTTATTGATTTCAAGGAGATTCACTTTGTGAGTGGCTATGAGGGGTGTGTAACTTACTTCAAAGCTTGGCTGGACTAGATTAGACCCTGTTTGGGCTATTGTAATATTTATGTAGATGTGGGTATAACCTTTGTGAATTGCTACTGACTTATCCTTTTTGTATGCATGTTTTTCTATTTGCATGCCCCTTTCTCTTCCCTGCTTTGATTTCTTTTGTTCTTCCCACTTTGTAGTGGATAGTTCCTATGTTCCTTTAATTTCCCATTGCAACTCCATCATTTAAACCTAAATTGTAGGTTTACATATGCGTAGTAACTTTGCATGAGATATAGAACCAGCGTGCACCTGCTGCTTTGCCACTAGCATTTATGAGTATGTGAAGTAGTATGGCAGAAGTACTAATAGACCTACTTATAATTGGCCTTTTGAATTGCCCTTGTAACCATGAATTAGCCTTTGAAGTATGCAAGGCACATAGCAATATAGCTTGCTTTCATTGAAGGATCTGATGTAAGTTTTAAATACAAATGAATTTATCTTGGTGTTCTTAAAGCTGCTCACAGCAAATGAAAGCCATTAAAACTTGTTACATTTAGAATATGGAAAGCGTCAAATGATCTGCCAAAAAGAGCAAAAGTAAAAAAAGAAACAATCAGCTATTCATAGAATTAAGGAGAAATACAGAAAACAAGATACAGGCGACAAATTTACACTTAAATAGCTTAATGTACCTATCAGGAACTCCCAAGAATGATTCTTGACAGGCGTAAATTGTATTCCTACTGCATTACTCTCAGGTAAGCGCATAGTAGTAAACCCCATGGAAGAGATGTGGAATGTCCACAAATCTATGGTGAATTTAGAAATATCAATAGGCACCCCATCCAGCCCAGAAGCTTTTGAAGAGGAGCTGTCATTGAGAGCAATAGTCAACCATCTACAGAAAAATAGAGCCTTTCAGAAAAATTACTTATGTGAGACATATCAGGAGAATCACTGAGGTCAGGAGTTCTCCAATATATGTTGCTAAAATGAGTTACCCACTGGTCATAGATGATGTGTCTCCTCATTTAGGATAGCGTTATCTTTTGTGTTCTAAAGTCAGTGACCGTTCTCCAGCATTGACACAAATTTTTGAGAGAGGCTGCGATGGTCATACTATCCCAGTTATCCTTTTGGATTTCAAATTTTCTTTTTGAAAGGACTCTTTATAGAGTGCCCAAGCCTGAGCAACTCCAATCAGATTTCTAGGAGTAGCATTCAGAGCTTTTCACAGATTCCTATTTGCATAAGAACAGGATCTATCAAACCAGCGAGTAGTGTGGGAAGTAGATCTGCAAACGGGCTTAGGCAAAGAGTTGTGTACTAAGTTACATAAAGCTTTAAACGAATTGCATAAATTCTGCCCCACAGAATTCTTAGATAAACATACCAGAAAAATATCCAGCTTTGATTTGATTGAGTAATCCAGAAATGTAATTGGTTCAGGCAGATGTCAAACTAGCCTGAGCCCATTATATTGGTGCAATGGTTGCATCACGGCTTGCACCGGACCTCTGATAATACCCATCGGTAACATAAAATTAGCTGTCAAGGGATTATGATCACTAAAACTAGAGCGCAGTATGTCACACTTAACCATATATTATGTTGCCCCTCAGTTTAAAAACATAGTCAATTATTGACGCAAATCCCTCTTCCAGGAAATGTCAGAATCCTGGGGCCAGTTTCAGAGACAAATTCATGAATATATACAAGATCAAGAGCCAAAAGATAATGAACCAAAAGATAGTGACATAATTCAGCACCTCGACTATTGGACGGGCTAAACAAAGAACACTTGTCATAGTAAGATGGATAGATGCTAGCATCAGAGGTTTGAAAATTAAGTTTAGGTTTGAAATCAACACAGATCATAATATTGCATTCAAACTGAGAAGAATTGAGTTTGGTTGTAAGTTTATCAATAATATTGAATAAAGATAAAATATTCCTGTTAGAGGAGCTGGATGAATCATTATTGTGAAAATGAATAATAAACAACTTAAAACAGTGAGAACCAACCAACTCTAATACTTGACTCTCAGAGCAATTAAAATCCACAGGGACTATTTTTGCTTTAACCCCTAGCTTGATCCATATCGATAAACCTCCTTTATGATGCCCAGATGAGGAGGAAAATATGTAGATGGAATTACAGGTGTAATTTAGAGTCAAACAGAATTATGTCTCGTCTCTGCCATGATGACAAAGTCAAACTGTTCAATCAAAGAAACCCGGGGTCTTATTTACAAGCCCCTTGCGCCACCGGTATGTCACTTTTCCCATATTAAAAGTGATGCACTGGTGGCACAAAGGGCTTGTAATTAAGCTCCCTAGTCTTTCAGAGCCAGCTTGCTTTGAATCCCTGCAATATTCCATGACAGAAAGCTACAATCAGAAAGTATCCCATGGATTTGGTTTTTGTAATAATCCTTTGTGCTACTGAGTCCACCCTTATTCTCAGTTGGGTTAATTTATTTTTAGAAGAAATGTATAAAACATCAACATTAGTCCTAAAACAAGAATTCCCCACAAACGTAGCCTTCACAAGGCTAGAATTCTGTTAGTCACAACTATGCATAGGCTTAGCGCCAAGTTCATTGGGGTTCGATCACATCCTGTCATATCCTATAAAACCACAAATCTGTTGGTAAAAGGCAACCCAGCATAACCAGGCATAAAAATTGCCAGATTTGGTCTGGGGATAGGGGCCAAAGCTGGCACAGTACTATAAGCTAACACAACAGGAGGTGGTTTATAAAATACACCAATGGAAGGGGACATATTTGAGAGTGTCCAGAGAAAGAGAAATTAGGTTGGGCTCAAAGAATATGCACAATTCTTTTGTCTCTAAAATTGACAACAATACAATCTCCAGATAATACTTTGGGGAAAGATCCAATTCAATCTACCCTCCTAGCCATAAATATTTGATTAGATAACATGGAATTAAATCCCATGTGCTTGCCAAACCAGTATAACTCCTTATGAAACAGTGGATCGGTTGTCTCTTCCTGTACCAGTTTGAGTCTAGGGACATTAGCAGGGATTAAAATGTAAGGGCATGCTGTATGGGGGAATTCAATATAACCTCCCTCTGAGTATACTGCTTGTCTATAGGCTCCTCTTGAGGAAGAGCAACCCGATTGCTCAAGGTAACAGGAACAGATGGATTAGGCAAGGTTGACTGAGAGGGAGAGGTAATTAAAGAGTTTGAGGGAGCAGGCAACAACTGGCAAGAGGAAACCGCGGAGATAGAATTAAACATTAACCTTCTCTTGGGGGCAAGTAGGTACGCTAATAGGTACACTACTATTGACACTGTTTGTAACAAAAGGAACACCTAGAGATTCAGCAGAAGGATTACTAGTAGTATTATGCTGAGTCAACTAAGCCAGACTGGATTTCGATTATATATAAACGATCCAGCAGGGGCTTAAAATGTGTGTTTAAAATGGACTCAAATCTAATACATAGTTCATCTAAGTGAGTCAGATCATTTTCATTGGCGGCAGTATCCCCCTTGGTACCAGCAGCTTTACAACCCCCTACTTCCCTCCTCTTCACAACACCTCCGTTTTTCTTTTTGACTGGAGGTTCATTGGGTGGAAGAGTTTCAATACGTTATGCACAACTACCACCCAGTTTCTCCAGCTGAGTAGGAGAACAAGTGTCACCAGTGTTAGCGAACACATGCGTTCCCAACCCTTTATCATGTTGAGTGCAAGCAGACAAGCCAACTCCTGCAGTCAATAATCTTCTTTCGGTCAAAGCAATTTCTTTTGATATCACCCCCACTGCTTGCTCCAGAAAGGAGTTAATGTTGGTAACAGGGGCTATGGGGGCAAAATTACTCAAACATTTTCTCTTACCATGTTAGCGGAAGGTTTGAGTCGGCAAGGTAGCAAGGTTGGAAGAAAAAAGGGGGTGACCCAGCCCAGTCTCTTCCATGTGAAGAGAAGCCCACTCTTGGCTTGGGCATGAGCTGCTTTGAGCAACAGTCAAATGCTATATAGCATGGCAGGAATAAGGCCCCTCCTCCTTCACAGCAAGACTCCTGTGACTAGAAGTCCCCTCCAACAGCAGCAACGATGGTCGCATGAAGAGACTTTATTGACTCACTAAGTTACATTTCTAAGTGTAAATATCTGTATACCAACATGAAGACAGAAAAAAGGCTGGAAATGGAAAAGGATATATGATTCTCCTTATGAACATGCTCAAACAGTAAGCACAAACACAACTCAGAAATGAAAGAACATGACAGATATGTTGCTTTTCTTCTCTTTCACGATTATTGAATTTGCTTTCTTTTCTCTCTCACACTCTGTCTCTGTTGTTGCTGTGGGCTACAGATCAACAGATCTTAGGTAGTATTTTATAAGTGAAATACATTTAACATCACTTCTGGAGACTCCAGAAAGGTGATATAGTACAGCATCCTATTTATCAAAAGAGGGGGACTCTAGGAGCTATTCTAAAAGGTCCGATGACCCGTGCTCCCGAAATTAAACTTATACCAAAGGGAGTCACCGTTCCTGAGTGGAGATGGAGAGGAGGGAAGTAGGGGGTACTCTTGTCGTGTGCTACTCTGCTTGTGGGAGGCAGGGTGTCCTCATCTTGATGCCCTCACACACCCCGAAGGATGTCATGCTTCATCATTGGGCTTTTGCTCCTCGTCGGGCCGGCGCTGCAATGCCCTACGGGTCCCCCGATGGGTCTCTTTTTCAGAGATCTTTTGATGAAGCTGTATGGGTGCGTGGGTGTAAGTGGCAGTGAAGTCCTAGAAAGTGTATTAAAAAATGGCTGGAGGGAGAGTGATTAATTTTTAATAAAGTGATCCCTCTGTCATTATTAAAACAAAGTGTATGGAGCTGCTTTAAGGGGTATTATGTCCCTTGGTAGCTGGGTGATTATATGTCCCTAGTGGGCATATGTTATGGTCAACATGTTTCGCGCTTCAGTGGTCTTAGGGGGAGATCCAGGGCGCTTCGTCAGGACCGAATAAGAAATTTATATCTACAGTGGCCCGAAAATTTCGGTGCCCCCGGATAAATGAAAGGAGTAGAGATTCTGAAACGACAAGAGTAAAAAAACAAAGATACAATTTGCCATTAGGGTATTAATACCAATGGAAATTATGCTCAGGTCTGGGTTCTCCATTGGAGGGCCAGGTGCTTGTAGTTCGTAGCGTGATCATTGCTGTTAATGGTCGCGGTATGTATACGTGAGCTAAAAGGTGCTGTGATCTTTCTAAAAATTGTTAAAAAGGAGGTTATAACTAGGTGACAGACAGACAGACATATAAGATCAATGATTAGTGCTCAGAGAATGGTGTAAGGGTTGTTCTCTGTATCAGTATTTGTATTTTTTATTTGTGAACATACCCTGGTTATATCGAGTAGGCGTGAATCGTATAAATAGAGTCAAAAATTCAAAAGTGAAAAGGTTCTATTATCCAGTAAGCTTGTGAACCTTTTAAATCTAGGTTAGTAATACCGTTAGGCCCTACCATTGATGGCAAACCTCGAGACGCTGTGTTTTTATGCGTAAGTACTTAGATAATATATCTCACCCCTTAGTAGGTAGGGTAAGATCCCATGAGATCAGGGAGGGTCACTTGAGAGCTATAATGGGAAGGAAGAAAAAACAGAAAACCACATGTGTCATTTTTACAGGGCTTCCTAAGGCTCTAAGTTATAACTCACAGTTGGTTTTTAGAAATTGAAGGGAGAGGATGCCGCCATGTGCAGGATCTGTCCTGGACTGATCTTGCCCCTTAGTTACTCACGGTTCTCTCGGTGCATCTGGGCTGTGTCACCTGTGTGCCTCTCGCTGTCTCCGCCGGTGGGGAAGTGAAAATTCTGTCTCCTTTTATAGGAGTGGCCTGCTTCCGGGTGGGGCGTTAATTGTTTAATCACTGCATTGATTGGCAAGGTTTGGTTGTTACTATGGGTGCCATTTTGGAGTGGTGTTTTCTATGATAAGTTCATATGGGAAGGTTTTGGTTGTTACTATGGGTGCAATCTTGGAGTGGTATCTACTATGACAAGTTCGTATGAGGAAGTTTTGGTTGTTACTATGGGTGCCATCTTGGATTGATATCTTCTATGAAATGCTCATATGAGAGATATTCACGGGCTGTTGAATCTCTGTGTGCTGATAATTGTTATGTGTCACAGGTGACACAGCCCAGATGCACCGAGAGAACCGTGAGTAACTAAGGGGCAAGATCAGTCCAGGACAGATCCTGCACATGGCGGCATCCTCTCCCTTCAATTTCTAAAAACCAACTGTGAGTTATAACTTAGAGCCTTAGGAAGCCCTGTAAAAATGACACATGTGGTTTTCTGTTTTTTCTTCCTTCCCATTATAGCTCTCAAGTGACCCTCCCTGATCTCATGGGATCTTACCCTACCTACTAAGGGGTGAGATATATTATCTAAGTACTTACGCATAAAAACACAGCGTCTCGAGGTTTGCCATCAATGGTAGGGCCTAACGGTATTACTTACCTAGATTAACAGGTTCACGAGCTTACTGGATAATAGAACCTTTTCACTTTTGAATTTTTGACTCTATTTATACGATTCACGCCTACTCGATATAACCAGGGTATGTTCACAAATAAAAATAAAAATACTGATACAGAGAACAACCCTTACACCATTCTCTGAGCACTAATCATTGATCTTATACATCTGTCTGTCTGTCACCTAGTTATAACCTCCATTTTAACAATTTTTAGAAAGATCACAGCACCTTTTAGCTCACGTATACATACCGCGACCATTAACAGCAATGATCACGCTACGAACTACAAGCACCTGGCCCTCCAATGGAGAACCCAGACCTGAGCATAATTTCCATTGGTATTAATACCCTAATGGCAAATTGTATCTTTGTTTTTTGACTCTTGTCGTTTCAGAATCTCTACTCCTTTCATTTATCCGGGGGCACCGAAATTTTCGGGCCACTGTAGATATAAATTTCTTATTCGGTCCTGACGAAGCGCCCTGGATCTCCCCCTGAGACTACTGAAGCACGAAACATGTTGACCATAACATATGCCCACTAGGGACATATAATCACCCAGCTACCAAGGGACATAATACCCCTTAAAGCAGCTCCATACACTTTGTTTAATAATGACAGAGGGATCACTTTATTAAAAATTAATCACTCTCCCTCCAGCCATTTTTTAATACACTTTCTAGGACTTCACTGCCACTTACACCCACACACCCATACGGCTTCATCAAAAGATCTCCGAAAAAGAGACCCTTCGGAGGGACCCGTAGGGCATTGCAGCGCCGGCCCGACGAGGAGCAAAAGCCCAATGATGAAGCATGACATCCTTCGGGGTGTGTGAGGGCATCAAGATGAGGACACCCTGCCTCCCACAAGCAGAGTAGCACACAACAAGAGTACCCCCTATTTCCCTCCTCTCTATCTCCACTCAGGAACGGTGACTCCCTTTGGTATAAGATATAGTACAGCAGTCACACCAATTGCTAAACAATGTGCCATGATACAGGCCTGCTTATCCTGCCAACATGCAGGATGACAATGTAGGGCAGTATTATGGCCTCGTAGGCTGCCGTAATGGGCTATACAAGCCACAAAAGGCCAGCTCAAGTGTTCTACTCAGGCCTCAGTCCCAGCTCACCCCGGGCTGCTGCATCGCTTTAGCTCCTGTCTTCTCCTGGTTTTGTCCCTTGCTTTTTGAGTACCTTCCTCTTGCTTTTCCCTCATCTGCACTGCCCTCTCCTCACTTTTACACCTGTTTCTTGAGTGCCTTCTCCTTGCTCTTCCCTCGTTTTCACTGCTTTCTCCTCACTTCTTCTCCTGTTTTTTGTGTGCATTCTCATTGCTTTTCCCTCATTTTCACTGCTTTCCCCTTGATTTTTCTCCATATCTTTGGGCGACTTCTCCTTGATTTTTCCTTGTTTTTACTGTTTCAGCCTTGCTTATTCCTCCTTTTCTTGAGTGCCTTCTCCTTGCTTTTCTCTCGCTTAATCTGCTTTCTCCTCGCTTTCCCACATTTTTTTGAGAACCCTGTCCTTGCTATTCCTTCATTTTCACTGCTTTCTCTGTATTTTTTCCCCTGTTTTCTGTAAGCCTCGTCCTTACTCACTGCTATCTCCTTGCTTTTTGCCCCATTTTTTGAGTGCTTTCTCCTTGCTTTTCCCTTCTTTTTCACTGCTTTCGCTTGCTTTTTTCCCTGTTTTTTGAGAGCATTCTCCTTGCTTTTCACTCATTTTTGACTGCTTTCTCCTGTATTTTTCCCCCTTTTTGAGTGTCTTCTCCTTGCTTTTCCCTCGTTTTCACTGCTTTCTCCTTGTTTTTTCCTGATTGCGACTGAATGAACAGATCACCATGAAGCACTTAGCAACTCTAGCACCTTGTACCCTTTTGGGTGATTTGCTGTGCTTTATAAATCCTTGATTGATTGATTGATATTAAGACCTTCCCCTGGGAGTGGTAAAACTCACTCTGTGTCTTTGCCCAAAGTATCTGCTTGTCTCTCAGTCTCCTATGCAAGCCACATATCCTGATGAGATGCAGGGGTGATAGGGCAATAGAGATTGTAAATATGGGTATTGCAATGTTGACAGCAGCAGATCTATACCAATGTGTATTGCCTGCTGCTGTTCCATTGTCTTCAACGGAGCTGTTAACATTCCAATGTCACAATATAAGGTAGAGGGCGAGAAGGCAATCTGGGTCGATGAAAAACACCTGCATGAATATGAAATTCCTAAAAGAATGTTGTATGTTAAACATTCTAGGAATGTTAGAGAAGTACTTCAAAAATACCTACATTAAAAGAAGTAGCCAATTTTAAAGGGTTAAATAATGTCTTGCAGCATATTACTAAATAATAGCCCGGACACTATTTAAAAAGGGCTTACTTCTAGCAAGGAGAGGTGATTCAACAACTTGGTTTTAATATGGCTGCACTTAAACTTAGAGTTTTAACAAAAGGATACTAAAGAACAGATCTACACGGCCCTATGTACAAAGGCCTTTTACGGTTTCAAATCCTGAGATTCACATAACCAGAGGGTTTATGACCACATGCCAAGACAGACTAACCTGGCAGTCCAGAACCAACAGAAGTGATGATAGTTTCTACACTTTCAAACCCAGAGCAAGTCCCACACATATACTTGTAGTAGGCCTGAGGAAAGGTGAATTTGATAACAGAGAGAAAGAGAGACACTGGATATCATCACAAACCTGGTTGCACAGTTGGGATTAATCTACTCTGCAGGAGTTTTGCTATCTAAAAGTAATAAAGATCTTTATAGGGAATATCATTTAAACTTCTGAGTTTTATATTTAGAGATTGTCCATGAATCATGATATACCTGCTAATCCCATCTGTAGTTCAACTCTCTGTTATAATTTGAAACTTGATTTCTCTTATGAGTTGAAATACAATTGAGGTTGATATCCCAAATGTGAATCACACTGGGAATTATAATAGGTTGTTTGCTAAAAAGAGCTACCTTCAGTATTAGAAAATCCTTTTGTACTTTGTTTACTTGCAAAGTGATATGTTGCAATTTAAAAAGCATTTACTTGTATTCCAGTTTTAGTTTCTACCCTTAGTACTCCAATATTTACTAGCATTGATATCAGCATACCATTTGGCAATGCTTCAGTGCCAAAATAATTCAGTTGGAGTATACAACAGAAAGAGTTAATGTACCATACGCAGTGCAATAGTGTTCAGAATCATAAGGAATGACTCCTTATGAAATACCCGGATCAAAAAGATTGGTATTTTAATAAATGACTCCTTTTGAAAACACAAAACCTCAGAAAAATGCCAAAAGTCAACAATCCTGTTTTATTTATGTAACATATTATTATTGGTTCCATGACGTAATATCGTGGAAAACAATATCGATTCACAAAAATCCCATCAAAATAATGCGGTTTACAAAAATATTGTCATCCATACAAATTTTACAAAAGCACAAATATCAATAAAAAAAATCACAGAACAAAATATTGATTTTAAACAATATTGAAAACACAAATATTGAAAATAAAAATATCATAGCCGTTATGTAACTATCTACAATAACAAACAGGGGTGGGCAGAACTCACAGAATTTGACTCAGTGGAGTTTTGCAGAGTTACATAAAAGCACTTCTAGATTCCGTGGAAGAAATATCAGCACAAACAGTGCCATGCAGTGTTCTAGAGGATGCAGCTAGTCGAGTTGATTTTGATGCCACTCGAGTAGATTTTTTACACAAGCGGCATTCTTCTGACCGAGAACGGTCATTCCTGCTTGCTTTGCAAAAATCCTACTAGCATCTGGAAATCATGCGACCGGATGCCAAATCTCACTAGAGCTTGCCAACTTGCCATTCTGGAGCAGTGTTCAAGAAAAAATAGGGGAATTTGGCTGGAACAAGAGTAATGCGGAGTCGCCAAAGTTCTACAATATTGCAGGGAGAACTAAATATTCTGCCCAGCCCTAATATCAAAGCATACAATATTGACTATAATAATATTGGTAAATATAAGCAAAAAATTACAAATTAACAGAAAAACTCCAATGTAAATAATAGAGCAATAAAAATAAAGTTACAATAAATACATATATCATCAAAAACTATTGTTACTATATTAATACATCAACAGTAACATTAGCACATATTCAAAACATAAATTAGCTAAAATAAATCATCACTCAAACACCTGGACAGAAGCACATTAAAAGTAAGTAAAACAAATTTGTAAACATCAGATAACCCTTATAGACAAAAAAATAAAACCACTACAAATAAACCAAACTGAAATGTTTAAAATATTACGAAAGCAAATTTCCCCCTGCAACAGAAATCAAGATACTTGGCCCATATCGCAAAATCTTCAACTGAAAACTGGAAAATATTCTGCTATTCCAATCTTCATCCCATATGTAAGTATAAATTGTAAAATGATTGGAATTGTGTTCTCTCCATTAGCAAAGTAAAGTTACACTTATAACAGAATATTTAACTATGTTATTAAACTACTTTCACACAGAATGGCAGAAAGAGCAATATATATCACATCACAGAAAGGGAAACAATTGCTCTCGCACTTGGGATACACTTGCAGTCAGGAAAGCACAGGCTGTATAAACTGTTATTCTAATGCTTGTATGGGAGGGCTACAACCAAAAACAATGTCATTAATGGGAAAGAACACAACTATCCCCCAAATGTAGCTATAAAAGAAGTAAGGTGTGTAGTTCAAGGTTTAAGAGAGATAAGCACTAGTTCTCAAGAACCCATTGCTAAAATACTAAATGAAATACTACCTAAAGTGCCTGATCACAGATCAGATACCAGCAATACCCACTTTAAAATGTCTAATAGCACGTATTAAGTAAGTTACTAGTGAAACCCCTGCTGCCACTAGAAGATGCCAAGACATTGAAGTTCCTGAAGAATTAACAACTTCACATAATGATGAACTCTTCATTACCCAATGAACAAAAAAATACATTTGTAACTGCTAATTATCTATTAGGACTAACCCAATATGAAACATCGATGATGGATGGAACTTTCAAAGTGTGCCCTCGATTATTCACAAGATACACACTTTACATGGTGAATATCAAAACACTAACGTACCCTCATTTATGCAATTCCACCTAAGAAACAAAGTAGTACTTACTAGGAAATATCAAATCACATCAAAATAAAAACGAACAACTACTCCCCACATAAAATCATACACTTTGAGCAGACAATGATACAAACAATACTTGTGCTTGTGAGTGGTACCATGACCTGAAAGGAACTTGGCAGCATTTCCAGCAACAGAGGAAAGTATACAGAGTGAGGAGACCCAAGAGAATAGATCGGATTCCCATCACTCACTAAAGTGATCAGTATCATCATCTGGGCATCCTTCCTACCATCCACTATACCTCTTGATCATAGAGGAAATCGTGGTGGATTCATCCCTCAAGGGTCATGAAGGGAGAACAGAAAGAGAAGGGATAGCTCTTCTAAATCACACAGATGTGATCACAGACAATATGTGGGAATGATAGGTGCAGTGCATAAGTGTGAAGGTGAAATTAAGAAAGGATTATAGGAGAAAATAACTTTTATTTAGATATCACCTATAATCCTTATTAAAAACAGTGCAAAAGCAGTTTTCAAACATGACTGCTTATAAATAAGGTCGACATGTTTCAGCCTAATGGACTATTCAGTTCCAGGCTTTCTTCAGGACCTGTCTGTTATTGGCGTTGCTACTGCGTTAAAAAACTTGTAGTGAAAAACAGTGAAAAAACTAAATAGGTTGGAATCAATACAACCTTCTGAACCAAATTCGAATCCTCCGTATCAATGGGATGCAGATGGCACCTGTGGAAAACACATCATAGTGCTCACAATGAAAAAAGCTCAACTCAGTCCCAACATAACAGGATGATGATATATACTGTGTGGCAACAATGTCAAACATCAGTCAACTAGCTATATGTTGTATAAAAAACAATTAAAATATTATTGCTCACCCGTCTCTTACGAGGAGTGGACCTCAACTCACTACGTCATCCTGTAGTTCTGGTAGACGTCATTTTCTGCAGGGTGACTTTTAACTGAGTAGCTCATAGCTGCGAGTGAATGCGGGACATTAAACGGACCAATTCATTTCCGCAGTCAGCTGAGTATACTATAAATTCCCTATAATATACTAGAATTCCCCGACACCAGGGAAGATATAAATAGTATTTGGTTCGTTGCGATTTACATACTTTGAGCACGTTGACCGAATGAAACTACAGTTCCCTGGAACCATTACGTCATCCTGTAGTTCAGGTAGACGTCATTTTACAGCGCCTCTTCAAACTTAATAGCTCACAGCTGTGAGAGAATGCAGGATAAAAGACTGACCAATCCACTATCCGGGACCTCCACTTCCAGCTCAGTTCGTGCCGGAGGTACCGACGGATAGGTAAGGGGATATGCCCGAGCAACGCTTGTTACGTAAATGCGTGAAGATGCGATTCATTGGGAGAGAGTACCCTGAGACGCCTGTGTTAATAACCGAGACCGGCTCACGCTCTTTTGACAGTTTTGTAATATGCTAAGCAGGGCCGAAGGAACAGCAGTTTACACCTAAATCAGTGTGGCGCTCACTCGGCAGTATAGCTTAGAGTGTTTAGAATGCCTTATGATTACTTGCTTACAAAATACCGGCTTTATATTATTTTTCTAAACGAACCGTTAGGATGATTATGTCTCCTTCACTATGACATATAGTGGTTTTTAACTATGCTTGTGGATAGCTATCATAGAGTACTTTCCAAGCTAGACAGCATTGAACTGCATAATAGGGAATTTGTTAGAGGCACCAGCAGCTCACCTGCTGGTGCTGAGTGAGGTTTGTTCTATTACCTCCTAGCCACATGTCGCAGTAGACCCCACTTTTAAACGCCATTCCTAATCAGGGTGAGATGGAGGAATACAAAGTAATAAACATGGGAGGGAAGACATTGCTGGCAAATGTTGTTAGTTTTATAATTCCCCCCCCCACATTTGTTTTCCTTAGAGCGGGGCCTCTTAGTCCTGAGTTGTTACGAGGCGAGGTGAGGTCAACTCCTCGTAAGAGACGGGTGAGCAATAATATTTTAATTGTTTTTTATACAACATATAGCTAGTTGACTGATGTTTGACATTGTTGCCACACAGTATATATCATCATCCTGTTATGTTGGTTACTGAGTTGAGCTTGTTTCATTGTGAGCACTATGATGTGTTTTTCTACAGGTGCCATCTGCATCCGTTGATACGGAGGATTCGAATTTGGTTCAGAAGGTTGTATTGATTCCAACCTATTTAGTTTTTTCACTGTTTTTCACTACAAGTTTTTTAACGCAGTAGCAACGCCAATAACAGACAGGTCCTGAAGAAAGCCTGGAACTGAATAGTCCATTAGGCTGAAACATGTCGACCTCATTTATAAGCAGTCATGTTTGAAAACTGCTTTTGCACTGTTTTTAATAAGGATTATAGGTGATATCTAAATAAAAGTTCTTTTCTCCCATAATCCTTTCTTAATTTCACCTTCACACTTATGCACTGCGCCTATCATTCCCACATATTGTCTGTGATCACATCTGTGTGATTTAGAAGAGCTATCCCTTCTCTTTCTGTTCTCCCTTCATGACCCTTGAGGGATGAATCCACCACGATTTCCTCTATGATCAAGAGGTATAGTGGATGGTAGGAAGGGTGCCCAGATGATGATACTGATCACTTTGGTGAGTGATGGGAATCCGATCTATTCTCTAGGGTCTCCTCACTCTGTATACTTTCCTCTGTTGGTGCTCAACTTGCACGTTCTCTCTCAGTCCCTTCTTCTGACAGGATTTTGCTCCAGTAGACCCACGGATTACGTTGTTTGTATGGTAATTAGTGCTTGGGGAAATAATCCGTAGTTGGTCTATAAATATCCCTAGGACCCTTTCTTACATTTCAGTTTTACATGTTCTTGTGCAGCCATTGGCTGCGGGTCTTTTTAATAATAACTATACTTGATAGATAGTAATATTGCATTTTTGCTACATATATCTCTCAAACGTATTCTGATTAAGTGAATGGTGCACAAAGACATTTTTTGGGGGGGAAATGGCAGAATTTAGTGGTTTAGTGTATGATGACGCAGTTTATCAGTCTATACTCGACACCACCCCGAGTATCTTAGATAGTGTTTCCAATATAACGGGGGCATAGTGAGGATGACTGGGCAAAAGTACTTTTTTCTCAAGAAATCCCATTCTAGGACCCTTGTACATGGAGCTATAATGGCCAAGTATTTAAGAGGTAATTGTGCTCCCACTGGACTAATTGTCACTAATGCCCCCCGTTTATTCCTCCAGGATAAAGCTTTCCTGAAAGATTGGTCGTTAATAGCGTGGCGCTGTACGCGCGATTGGCTAATCTTGATTATAAGCACGGCTAAACGGGTGGCTGATACTATTCTCATAGAGATACAAGGGCTCGAATCTCAAATTAAGACCACCATTACAGCCACTCTCTTTTGGAAAAATCAAGAAGAATCGATTAAATCCAATAAGGACTTCAAAGATTCAATTTTGCTTTCCAAAATAGAGAAATTCAAGAAAGATTTGGCACATTTTAAACATGAGACAATTTACCCCTACACCAGTGAAAGCTATACTCCACCTGATTTTAACAGAAAAGGAAGGAGATATGGCTCCACCTATTCTGGCACGAGCTCAGAGGAGGGCTCAAGTGACTCAGATTCACCTAGTGATAACAAACAACAGTACAGAGGCCGAGGGAGGTATAACAGATCAAACTGGCGGAGGGGACAACCTATACAGCAGTTCCAACAGTGGTGGCCTCCTACACCGTGGGGCTATCCACCCCAACCATTCCAGCCCCCCATGGCTCCTTTTCAAGCGTACCAACAAGACTTCAACAATCAGTCTTTTTTAGGCTTTGGCCCAGGCAGGTCCAGAGGCAAACAAAGAAATCCACAAACCCAGGTAAATTGGAACCAACTTCCTCCTCCCATAGGTACTCGCAGCCAAACGAAGAAGAACCTACCCCAACCGGGGACCAGCACGGAAGCAGTCTGATAGTCAATCTCGGTAGAAGGTCTCTAACACATGATGAAGAACTCTTACTGAATAGAGGGTTGGGTTTTGTTTCCACATTTGATGGCGATCCTTTTCAGATTCAGTGTGAACTTGCACAATTCTTCCGCAAAATTCGTTTGCATTCTTTTTTTTAAAAACAAGGAAGAAGTGCAGCTATCAATTAAAGAAGGCAACACTGGCCTAAAGAAACGCTCCACTTTTAATCCACCCACACACACTGTACCACCCCAAGTTTTAACATTCGAGAGAGCCGTCCTAGAGGACATAACAAAATTATGTGCCACAAAGAAACGCACATATAGCAATTTACCCAAAAAAGAACAACAAGCCCTCCGTACCTTAACAGAGGATTGTGACATAACTATCAAGCCTGCAGACAAGGGCGGAGCCATTGTCATTTTGGACACGGATGCTTACCGGTCTGAATGCTTGCGACAGTTGGGAGACAGAAGATTCTATCGCCCTCTCAAGACAGATCCCACAGATAGGATCAAAAGAGTTATCTCAGAGTTAGTAGAAGAAGCCACCAACGAAGGGTGGATTACCACCAAACAGGCAGGATTCCTTCAAACAACGCATCCAGTAATGCCATACTTCTACACACTACCAAAGGTGCACAAACCCCAAAGACCACCCCCCGGTAGGCCTATAATATCTGGCCTAGGTTCTATCTTGAAACCGTTATCTACCTTCGTGGACCATTTTCTAAGGCCCATAGTAAAAAAGATGCCAACGTATCTTCAAGATACAAAAGATGTTTTACGAATGTTGCCGCAAGTGGAGTTTGACAGAGAGAGAGACTATTTAGTCTCCTTCGATGTCGAATCATTATACACCTCTATCCCCCAAGATGAAACCTTAGACACCATTGCATCAATACTGAATAATACAGTTCTTGAGTCCATGACCCCGGTTCATTTTATCATGGCCTGTGCACAGCTGGCTATGAAGGAGAACTTTTTCAGATTCGAAGAAACCATCTACTTACAAATCTCTGGGGCCAGTATGGGCAGTGTTTTTGCGCCTAGTCTGGCAAATTTGTATGTACATACATTTGAGCAAGAACTTGTCCTCACACCTGACAATCCCTTCTATGAGTCGATTCGCTTATGGAAGCGTTATATCGACGATGTGCTGGTGGTGTGGCGAGGAAACTCTGATTCCATTTTACAGTTCCAACAGTGGCTCAACACGAGAAATGAGTTTCTAAGATTCACAGTGGAGTCAGATAAGAACAGACTGGCATTTCTTGATCTATCTATCTTTTCCACACCAACGGGCCTGGACAGTGAATTATATCTCAAGCCGATGGCTCGCAATTCACTCTTATGCCATGATAGTCAGCACCCAAAATCTCTCTGCGACAATTTGCCATATAGCCAATTGCTCCGGGTGCGGAGGAATTGTTCCACACTGAGCAAATATAATGAACATGCGAAATGCCTATCTGAACAACTAAGAGCCAGGAAGTATCCCCAAAAACTTGTACAGCGCTCCCTCAAACGTGCGACAAACAACACCCGCGAAGCACTGCTTGAGCCACCAACGGAGAAACCACCGTTAGGGAGATTAACGTTCGTGAATACGTTTAGCACTTTGGCAAATGGTATTCAAAAATGTGTCCGCAGGCGCTGGCGGATTCTAAACAATTGTAATGACAAGATCCCCCTTCCTCTCTTCTCATTCAAGAGGAGTAGCAATTTACGTGATAAACTAGTACACACCCGGCCAAGGAGATCATCCCCGAGAGCTGTGGGGACACTTTGGGATCTTCCCGCTGTCCAGGGACATTTCCCTTGTGGGGCCTGTGCAGTCTGTTCTCAGACCAACAGTCTAAAACTGTAGATATTGGTACCAACAGACCGTGGGTGCAGACAAGCTTTACCAACTGCAATAGTGATAACTTGATTTATCTAATAACCTGCCCATGCAAAATTTATTATGTGGGGATGACAACTCGCAAAGTCAAGTTCAGAATGTTGGAACACAAAAGCACTTTTAGATGCAAGAAACAAACTACGAAACTGACAAGACACTTTGTAGAATGTGATCATAAGGCTGAAGATTTTTAATGGACAGTTCTGGAGAAACCTTACATACCGGCACATATAAGTGATGTGTCGAAATTTCTCTTTACTAAAGAACAGAAGTGGGTGTTTAAACTTCATAGTGATATACGAGGTTTAAATGATGCCATACCGTGGACTGCCCTGTAACGCATGACATAATAATATTTTCTGAAAATAAGCTCCGTAGAATAAGGAGTGATCCACTTTGCATCTGGCATGAGTCCCACATATAGACGTATTGAGTGACAAAGAGGATTTGTTTATCCCTGGACATTGACTCACCAAGGGCAGGCCAAGAGTAACGAGATATGATCTGGGGGTTGAATCTGAGTGAATCTGAGTGTACCTAATGGCCATAATTAGTGTCATACGAGAGACTAAGCTCTACATGATGCCGAAGTAGTATACAAGCAATAAGGAATTATTGCTATGTTGAATTAACAGGTCCAACAGGGGGCTACTTTCGAACATGTATGGGCTGAGAATCAGTCGAGTAGTTTACAGATACTCATTACATTCTTTCTCTAATTAGAGATACCAAAGCGTAGGGAGATTTCCTGTCTTACTGACACACAATACACCAGAATTCCCCGACACCAGGGACGATTCATACATTATTTTGTTCCCTGCACTTTCTATATTTTGAGCACGCAGACAGCATAAGACTAAAAACTAAAAACTACAGTTTCCTGGGTCTGCTACGTCATCCTGTAGTTCTGGTAGACGTCATTTTCTGCAGGGTGACTTTTAACTGAGTAGCTCATAGCTGCGAGTGAATGCGGGACATTAAACGGACCAATTCATTTATCTGGGACTTCCGCAGTCAGCTGAGTATACTATAAATTCCCTATAATATACTAGAATTCCCCGACACCAGTGAAGATATAAATAGTATTTGGTTCATTGCGATTTACATACTTTGAGCATATTGACCGAATGAAACTACAGTTCCCTGGAACTATTACGTCATCCTGTAGTTCAGGTAGACGTCATTTTACAGCGCCTCTTCAAACTTAATAGCTCACAGCTGTGAGAGAATGCGGGATAAAAGACTGACCAATCCACTATCCGGGACCTCCACTTCCAGCTCAGTTCTAGCCAGAGGTACCGACGGATAGGTAAGGGGATATGCCCGAGCAACGCTTGTTACGTAAATGGGCGAAGATGCGATTCGTTGGGAGAGAGTACCCGGAGATGCCTGTGTTAATAACCGAGACCGGCTCACGCTCTTTTGACAGTTTTGTAATATGCTAAGCAGGGCCGAAGGAACAGCAGTTTACACCTAAATCAGTGTGGCGCTCACTCGGCAGTATAGCTTAGAGTGTTTAGAATGCCTTATGATTACTTGCTTACAGAATACCGGCTTTATTATTATTTTTCTAAACGAACCGTTAGGATGATTATGTCTCCTTCACTATGACATATAGTGTTTTTTAACTATGCTTGTGGATAGCTATCATAGAATACTTTCCAAGCTAGACAGCATTGAACTGCATAATAGGGAATTTGTTAGAGGCACCAGCAGTCCACCTGCTGGTGCTGAGTGAGGTTTGTCCTATTACCTCCTAGCCACATGTCGCAGTAGACCCCACTTTTAAACACCATTCCTAATCAGGGTGAGATGGAGGAATACAAAGTAATAAACATGGGAGGGAAGACATTGCTGGCAAATGTTGTTAGTTTTATAATTCCCCCCCCCCCACACTTGTTTTCCTTAGAGCGGGGCCTCTTAGTCCTGAATTGTTACCAGGCGAGGTGAGGTCCACTCCTCGTAAGAGACGGGTGAGCAATAATATTTTAATTGTTTTTTATACAACATATAGCTAGTTGACTGATGTTTGACATTGTTGCCACACAGTATATATCATCATCCTGTTACAAAACAACCTGGTTTTGCAAGGGGGGTCACCTGGGTTTTTGGCCCCGTGCTCGACGGCCATCAAGGGAAACCTACAAAACCCACACATTTCTGAAAACTAGACACCCGGGGGATTCCAGGGAGGTATGGCTTGCGTGGATCCCCTAATGTTTCCTTACCCAGAATCCCCTGCAAACCTCAACATTTGCTGAAAAAATCACTTTTTTCACACATTTTTGTGTGAGAAAGTTGTGGCATCACCGGGCTGACACAAATTTCCTACCACCCAGCATTCCCCAGTGTCTCCCGATAAAAATGGTGCCTCACTCGTGTGGGAGGCCCAAGTACCCGCGACAGGCAAGGGCCCAAAACATTTTATGATAGGCAATTTTTGATGTTGCCTCAATACGTTTTGGGCCCTTGCCTGTCGCAGGTACTTTGGCCTCCCACACGAGTGAGGCACCATTTTTATCGGGAGACCCGGGGGAACGCTGGGTGGTAGGAAATTTGTGTCATTCCGGTGATGTCACAACTTTCCCACACAAAAATGTGCAAAATAAGTGATTTTTTTCAGCTAAATTTGAGGTTTGCAGGGGATTCTGGGTAAGGAAACTTTGGGGGATCCACGCAAGCCATACCTCCCTGGAATCCCCCTGGTGTCTAGTTTTCAGAAATGTGTGGGTTTGGTAGGTTTCCCTAGATGGCCGCCGAGCACGGGGCCAAAACAAAGGTGACCCCCTTGCAAAACCAGGTCATTTGAGATAGGCAATTTTGATGTCGCCTCACTACGTTTTGGGCCCTTGCCTGTCGCGGGTACTTGGGCCTCCTACACGAGTGAGGCCCCATTTTTATCGGGAGACGCGGGGGAACGCTGGGTGGTAGGAAATTTGTCACAACTTTCCCATACAAAAATGTGTAAAAAAAGTGATTTTTTCAGCTACATTTGAGGTTTGCAGGGGATTTTGGGTAAGGAAACGTTGGGGGATCCACGCAAGCCGTACCTCCCTGGAATCCCCCGGGTGTCTAGTTTTCAGAAATGTGTGGGTTTGGTAGGTTTTCCTAGCTGGCCGCCGAGCACGGTGGCCAAAAACCTAGGTGACCCCCCTTGCAAAACCAGGTTGATTTGTGATAGGCAATTTTGATGTCGCCCCACTACGTTTTGGGCCCTTGCCTGTCGTGGGTACTTGGGCCTCCCACGCGAGTGAGGTACCATTTCTATTGGAATACTTGGAGAAAGGCGGGGGATAGGAAAGTTGTTGTTTCTTTCTGCAGCGTGAAAATTTTGGCACAATAATGCAAGGAAAATGTGACAGACATTTTGAAGTTTGCAGGACATTGTGGGTAAGATAACGTGTTGGTATCCACAAGAGAGACATCACCATGTACTCCCATGGATTTTTAGTTTACGACAATATCTATAGTTGGTAGGTTATTCTTAGATGGAATGTACACCTTGGCAGAGAGACTAAAAAGACAAAGATTACTGCACAGCCATCTATTCCTCAAGCACACACACATACTGGTTGGATTTGGCACGAGGGTGAGTGATGGTTCAGTATATAAAATTTTATTAACAAGAGATTTCACAAAAATGAAATGCACTGTCAATAATTAAAAGGACAAAAAACTGTACCAATGACTCGCAGCTCGTGAGCTGTAAAGCCACGGCAAGGCACCAACCGCTTTACAGGCCATTCACACACCTTTCATACGTGATACACACAAGACCATTCACACCACCAGGCACAAAACCAACACATTACAACACTCACAAAAGGGGACAAGGTACACCCTGCTTGAGAAAGACAGAAAAGACAAATATTTCTGCACAACCACCTATTCTTCAAGCACACAGACATACTGGTTGGATTTGGCACGAGGGTGAGTGATGGTTCTGTATATACAGTTGTATTACCAGAGATTTCACAAAAATGAAATGCACTGTTAATAATTGAAAGGACGAGAAACGGAACCATTGACTCACAGCTCATGAGCTGTAAAGCCACGAAAAGGCACCAACCGCTTTACAGGCCATTCATACACCTTTCATACGTGTGACACATACAAAACCATTCACACCGCCAGCCGTGGGCCCAGCACATTACAACACTCACACCAGCAGACAGTGCCATTCAAGGGCCTATCACTTTCACACGCCCACATTGCTGACACAGCAACCACACCAGCTCACGGATTGCGTGGAGTGGCGTTTAGCTAGCAGTGTGTGTAGTGACCAGCAGCAAGTCACTACTCACACACCGCCAGCCAAGCGCCCATCCACGCACACCGCTAGCCAAGCACCAGTCCATGCACACCGCCAGCCAAGCGCCAATCCACGCACACCGCCAGCCAAGCGCCAATCCACGCACACCGCCAGCCAAGTGCCAGTCCACTCACCGCCAGCCAAGCACCAGTCCACGCACACCGCCAGCCAAGCGCCAATCCACACACACCACCAGCCAAGCATCAATCCACACACACCGCCAGCCAAGCGCCAATCCACACACACCGCCAGCCAAGCCCCAATCCACGCACACCGCCAGCCAAGCGCCAGTCCACTCACCGCCAGCCAAGCTCCAGTCCACTCACCACCAGCCAGGCGCCACTCCACACACACCGCCAGCCAAGCTCCAGTCCACGCACAACGCCAGCCAAGCGCCAGTCCACGCACAACGTCATACATTTTTTTTAAACAAGAAAGAAAACACAAACAAATTGCAACTAAATACAAAACTATAACTACAAAAACAACAGCAGTAACTGAAGACATTATTCTATTGCCAAACGTTAAACTGAACTATATAAAACCATACAGACCAGGCAGTACACTATTAGACTCATGGTTGCTCCCAAAAACTCTTTTGAGTGTGATACAATCTGAAACATGTGGGCACACACAGCCCAGGATTAGAAGGACAATCGGCACAGTGCATACGACTCTCCTTCCGCACACCTCTTCGCAAGCAGACTCTACATCTCTTACAGGGATTGGTTTTTTGGGCGTGGGAGGAATTAAATCAGGAAAGTGGCGATCTTTCAATCTAGCCACATCCTCCACCACTCCAACTCTAGGAACACTTGCCTGTTCCACAACAACAAGGCTGCCTATCACAGACTCCTGAAACTGAACAAAAGTCAACTTTGACGCAGGAGAACACTCCTTGAACACAACAAAAGCATTAAAAGTTGCTAAATTGAAGAGATGGATGGCCAACTTCTTATACCAAATGTAAGCCTTACGAATAGCAGTGTAAGGTTCCAACCTCTGATCTACTCTATCAACACCACCCATGTGCTTATTGTAGTCTAAAATGCACACATGTTTGCGCACTTCAGCAATCTGACCCCAAACAGCCACAGCTGAAGTACTCTCATCATGGATGGTAGTGAGCATGTACACATCCCTCCTGTCCACAAATTTCACAGCTAGTAGTTCATCACTACGCAAGGAACTGCACTGTCCCCTCTGAAGTTTTTTGCAAACAAGCTCTTTTGGATAACCTTTACGGTTAGAGCGGATTGTGCCACAAGCAAAAGTGCCCACTTTGAACAATTCCTTAAACAATTGCACAGCAGTGTAGAAGTTATCAAGGTACAAATGGTGGCCTCTGTTAAACAGTCCTCTAGCAAGATCCCACACAATTTTCTCTGAAACTCCAAAAGTGGATGGACAACCAGGGGGGTCAATAGTGGAATCCCTACCAGTGTACCCACGGAAATTAAAAACATATCCTGTCCTACTCTCAGACAACATATACAGCTTAATTCCATAACGTGCCCTCTTGCTAGGAATGTACTGCCTAAAAACCAAACGGCCCTTGAACAGGACCAAAGACTCATCAATAGATATTTCTTTCCCTGGAGTATAGATCTCTGAAAATCGATCTACAAAATGATCAAGAACAGGCCGAATCTTAAAAAGACGGTCACAGTCAGGGTGATCTCGTGGCAACGCCAAAGCATTATCAACAAAATGCAGCATCTGAAGCAAAAGTAAATACCGATCACGAGTCATAATTGCAGGAAATATGGCCGTTGCCATCAAGGGACTGGTAGACCAATATGAAGCCATGGACGGCTTCCTTATCAAACCCCTCAATAAAGTCAAACCCAAAAACTTCTTCATCTCTTCCAGATTTGTGGGAGTCCACCGGGTAGCTCTAGAGTGGGGCCTAAGTCTGGCACTGTTGTCCCTCAAAAACTGTTCAGCATACAAGTTAGTCTGCTCAACAATCTCACCCAAAAATACATCATCCATAAACAACTGAAAAAACTGTATAGGCAAAAAAAATTCACAATACACTCTACACCCTGCATCACCACTAAAGGCAGGCAACACCGGCTGCACCATGTTTGGATCAACCCAGAGTCCAGCACTTCCAGTAGGAAGCCTAGCAGCCTCAGGCTGCAATCCAGATGCCTCTTGCACCATCGGCACAGCAGTGTCCTCCTCTAAAACAGGCACTTCATCCGCACTGAGAGTACCTTCATCATCCGATGATTCCATGTGGAGAGAAAACTCACTGCCTGAATCTTCTCCTCCCTCCTCTCCCTCAGACGCACTGTCAGTCTCATAATCCTGCTCAGAGGAAGATTCAAGAAGCATCCCAACCACCTGCTGAGCAGTCATTCTACGGCTAGCCATAATGCTTACTAATAAAGGTAACTTGTCAAACAAGTCAACAACAACAAACCCTTTGTAAAAAACAGAAATAAACAAAAAGTAGCTTTAGCACCAAGACCTTTATACTCCGACACAATACCACTCACTTGCCAGAAGCAGCTAGACTCACCACCACCTACTCTGCACAGACACAGTAAGGACCAACAGTATCCCACTAAAAAAGAAAAAGAAAAACAAGAAAATTACACATAAGACAACGCAAAACACATCGCAAAGATTTTCATGCACAAAACACTAACTAAATATGCTGCTAATATGACACCACTTACAAAAAATTCATTCATGCATGACATTAATACTCAATTTGAGTAAACACAACGAAAATGTTTTTCTTACCAAAAAATGCAACTACGCAAAACTGCAGATCAACCACTGCCGAAACCGCAAACAAGAATCAAAAGCTTTCCACTGGAATAAAAAGGAGAAAAAACACATTACAATCACATATGCAAATAATGCACTATCCACCAGCCAAGCAAAGGTGGTAAGTGGGCCTAAAAGCATGAGGCCTATCTGCCCCAGAGGGGCCTCAGGGGGAGCAGAAACAGCCAAAAAATTCACCCTCATAAAGGGGGAGTGACCCTTGCCCAAGAGGTCAGTACCCAACACCATTAAAAAGCCCTGGTGTCTAGTGGCTTCTGCCCCCCTAGGGGACAGATGGGCCTAAAAACATATGGCCAATCTGCCCCCAAAGGGGACAGAAACGACCACAATAAATACCCCATAAAGGGGAGCGACCCTTGCCCAAGGGGCCGCTCCCAAACAACTCAAACATTCCTTGGTGTCTAATGGCTTCTGCCCCTCTTGGGGGCAGATGGGCCTAGAATAACAAGGCCGACCTGCCCCCAAGGGGGGCAGCAACTGCCAAAATTATTGATCCCCCAAGGGGAGCGACCCTTGCCCAAGGGGCCGCTCCCCAACAACACAAACAAACAATCCCTGGTGTCTAATGGCTTCTGCCCCCCTTGGGGGCAGATGGGCCTAGAATAACAAGCCGATCTGCCCCCAAGGGGGGCAGAAATGGACACAATAAAAGATTCCCAAAGGGGAGCAGCCCTTGCCTAAGGGGCCGCTCCCCAAAAACATATTTATAAAAAAATATAAATCCCTGGTGGCCTAGTGGGCTTACAGCGACTTTTTTATTAATTCAATCTGCCCCCACAAGGGGGGCAGACCACTACTAAAAAAATTATCCCCCAAGGGGAGCGACCCTTGCCCAAGGGGCCACTCCCCAACACAAAGGCACTTTCAAAATTTAAAAAAATTCCCTGGTGGCCTAGTGGTCACATAATGCCTTTTTTTTAAGTATTTATAGATTCCCCCCCTCAAGGGGGGCAGACCCAGCCACAAAATGTTCACCCCCAAGGGGAGCGACCCTTGCCCAAGGGGCCGCTCCCCAACACAAAAGGCACATTGTAAATAAAAAAATAAAAATCCCTGGTGGCCTAGTGGTCACAATTAACCCTGGGCAAAGCACTACGCTACGCTCGCGTAGTTTGCGAAGTTTGCGCTACTTCGCACAACGTGAATTGCACGTAGCACAGTGCAAACACGCGTAGCGTAGCGTAGCGTAGTGCAGCGGTCATTTTTTGCTTGCTTGCGGTCCTCAACGTCAAGTTGGCGACCGCGAGCAAGCAAAATGACATCCCGGCGAGATTCTCAACGCAGGGAGGTCAGGTTTCTCATTGCGAGTGGTCGCGTATGCTCGCGACCGCTCGCGATGAGAAACTACCAGTTCGCGTTGAGAAAGCTGCCGCTCGAGTAAAAATCTACTCGAGCGGCAGTAAAGACAGCTCGCACTGTGCAAGATGCCGTTTTCAATGATTGCACAGTGCGGACAAGCATCCGGCACTGTGCAATCATTGCGAACAGTGCACTACGCAGTTCGCGTAGTGCTACGCGTAGTTCGCGTAGTGCGAACTGCACTTTGCGTAGCTTCGCGTAGCGCTACTTCGCGAACTACGCCCAGGGTTAGTCACAATATGCCATTTAATTGGTCATAAATTATAGATCTGCCCCCCAAGGGGGGCAGACCCATCCACGAAATTTGCACCCCCAAGGGGAGCGACCCTTGCCCAAGGGGCCGCTCCCCAACACAAAAAGCACTTTCAAAATAAAAAAAAGATCCCTGGTGGCCTAGTGGTTACAAACTAATATATTTTACCTTTATTTATTAGATCTGCCCCCCCCAAAGAGGGGCAGACCCATCAACAAAAATATGCACCCCCAAGGGGAGCGACCCTTGCCCAAGGGGCCGCTCCCCGACATAAAATGGCCTTTAAAAAAAAAAAAAAAAGCATTCCTGCTGCACGATCATGCCCAATGTGCGATCGTGCAGCAGGAATGCTTGAAAAAGACATCGGAGGAAAGGAAAACACTTTCCTTTCCTCCGATGCCTTTCTAAAATGTCCCCCCACCCTCCCCGAGGCTAAAATCGCCTTTTACCTGCTGGACGCGCTGGGAGCAAATGGCTTCCAGCGCGTCCGGTTTCATGTAATGATGTCAGCGCGCGAGGCGCGCTGACGTCATTACATGATCCTGTGGGGGTGCGGGGGGTGATGCTGAAGATCTTCCCCTTCCATTGCGGGTGGGGGCAGGATGATGGGCAGCCCGCGGGGGTAGCGCCAGCGCTTCCCTCGTGGGTGGGTGTCATGATGGCCGGGAGCCGTCATGAGCACACGCCCACTGTGTCTCATGACGGCTCCCGGCCATCATGAGCACCGAAGGGGTTAATCTGTACATCACCCCAGTAGCAAGGATTATAAAGGCATATGGCTTCTCTGAGATATCATATGCATATGACACACAGATCATCATCTCCCAGTCCTTTCAATCTGTGGTAATTTCTAGACTTGAATATGGGAGTTCCCTATATTTGGGAATTCCCAAAGCTGTCATAAATAGGCTCCACGTTATTCAAAATGCTGCTGCACATATTATTTTAAAAATGTCTAAACAGCACTCTGCCACCACGGCCCTGGTAACTTTGCACTGGCTACCTGTGGCTGAAAGAATTCAGTTTAAAGTTATTTGCTTTGCTCATCGAGCAGTATACAGAAGGGACCCTATGTTAATTCAAAGCCTACTCTCTTCGTACAATCCCACAAGAGTTCTGTGTTCTACTAGCCAGCAGTTTTTTGCAGTACCCAGAATTAAAAGAGCTAGGAGAGGAGGGAGTTCCTTGGCATTCCTTGCCCCTACAATTTGGAATTTGCTCCTACCAAATATTAGGAAAACAGAATAGAAGTCAATTTCAGAAAATTGCTAATATATACCTTATTTAGTTAAATAAGATCTGCACATTCTGAACCTGATGCTAGCTAATGCTGGGAGGCCATTCTTGGTAGCCATGTGCTATTTAAACCTTTAGAATAGAATAGAAGGATCTAGGAACTGGGTGGGAAACATGTACTGTAAACTTTATCACCTGGCCTAACATTTATGAAAGAAAACATTTTATTGATTTTCAGAAAAAAACACTTATGGCATTGCCTACTTCCATTGGATGGCAAAAGCAATCAACTCCAGCGAGAAAAAAACAACAAAAAGTATTACCCTAGACATATCCCACTAGGCCCTCTACCCATGTCTTTTAGTGTAAATGGCCAACCCATTCATCAACTACCCACAATACCTCTGTCTCAGACATGAACCATGATTTCCTCCACTCATTTAGGACAACTGTGTTAAACCAGGTGGAAAATTCTCAGCACTTTAAGAAATCTAGGACAAGTTAGTTCCCTAACCCCAATCTCCAGGGACTCAGGAAACCTTTGCTCGTCAGTCACAAACTTCTTTATTTCCCATTCCATGCCCAGTGATTCACAAATGTGGTGCCTCTCCATCCCCTACAGTACTTTGATGACCAGTCTTGAGAAACTAATGACAATTATATTTGTCTGTTTCTTTTACAGGGTGGAGGAATATCTAGGGGTTAGATAGGTCCAGCTAGGCATATACCAGGAATCTAGAAACAGAGTTCTCTAACATTATGTTTATGACTTATATTACTTTTTCCCAGTGAATGCAGCTTTGACAATACCACCATAGGTTGATCAGGGTACTGTACCAAAAGACATCTAACAGCTTTTTGATTCTCTTATTCCTTTTATGTAATTCAACAGATATGTTATACAAATAAAGAATCAATTTGGTTTCCTACTCTGGAAACAACTGACCGATGTGAGCATCCTGAGGTATATCTCTCCACATTGCTTATTCAAAAGCATTGGAAAGTAGTCATTCTAACTCAGTCTCCCAGCTTTTCTACCCCTCTGTCTTCCTCAGAAGGGCAGACTGGTTTAGAACCTCATATATTTTTTTAATGAGTTTTGTATCTCCTTCTGTATTTTAGATTGCAAGGGTGGTCTGGATGTTCGCTGATGAGAACCTACCTCAGCCTCGATTTATTTACAACATCTATAAAAAGCAGTAGGGTAACCCTTGAAACACCTCAGGGATGGGGATGTGAAACTCATGAAGAGAAAAATGTCTCTTATTGGGCCTTATGTTCAAATGCTATGTTATATCCAAATCAGAAAATTAGAGCCAATTGCGACCGCAACATAGCATTTGGGCATGTTCAAAACCCAGCTTGTGGATTGATAACTCGCCACTGAATCACAAAATAGTTTCAGCCTGCCTGATGGAGTTCCTTAGGACTCTTCATTAAGCCCTGCTCTATTCCATTTATACGTACGACCACTAGCAGATATAGTGCACAAATTTAATCTTTCTCTATATTCCTATGTGGATGATCTGCAAATTATAACCTTGCTCTCCATATCAGATAATGGCACCTTGTCCAGCTCTGGCTCCCTGTTTTAAGGAAATGGCAGACTGGATGCGCCTCAAATGCCTGAAATTAAACAGCAGTAAAATGGAGGTGCTCATTCTAGGGGAACCAACCCCAGCTGTGGGGTCCCCACTGTTGACCAGTTGAGTTTCGCACTTGCCCTACTGCCGGGCTGTTGGTCCAAGACCATGGCTACATAATATACTGACTATGGATCAGCAAATTTCCAAAGTAGCGGGATACACCAAATCTACACTGGGTGAAGCACAGAGGAAGATATATATATTAAAAAGGGAATGCATGCTTTTTGCTGAAAAAACAGGTAAAAAATAAACAACTGTGGTCAACAAAGTGTAAGATTTATTACAACATATCATGATAAGGATCTGATGTTAAGAAAAGCATTAATCAAACATTGGCACCTAATCAAAAATGATCCTATCATCGAAAACAGTATTTCGAATAAGCCACTAATCACATATAGGAAAGCCAGATCAATGACAGATCTACTAGTAAAAAGTGAGGTATCCTCTACCATGCGTACCTAGCTGAAACCCTAACCGGGTTTTAAGAAATGTTCAAAGTGCAAAGCCTGTGAAAATGGTAAGCACCTAATAGAACAAAAACCTCCATTCCAAAAACCTAGATAATTTTGATGTCTCCACAATATGTTGTGGGCCCTTCCCTGCCGCAGGTACTTGGCCCACCCACACAAGTGAGGTATCATTTTTATCGGGAGGCCTGGAGGAACGCTGGGTGGTAGGAAATTTGTGTCAGCCCTGTGATGCCACAACTTTCCCACACAGAAATGTGAGAAAAATTTGTTTTTTTCAGCTAAATTTGAGGTTTGCAGAGGATTCTGGGTAGGAACACTTTGAGGGATCCATGCAAGTCACACCTCCCTGAACTCTCCCAGGTATCTAGTTTTTAGAAATGTGTGGGTTTGATACGTTTCCCTAGATGGCCGCCGAGCCTGGGACCAAAAACACAGGTGACCACCTTGCAAAACCAATTTTTATCGGGAGACCTGAGGCAACACTGGGTGGTAGGAAATTTGTGTTAGGCCAGTGATCCCACAACTTTGCCACACAGAAATGTTAGAAGAATGTGATTTTTTTCAGCTAAATTTGAGGTTTGCAGGGGTTTCTGGGTTTGAAAACGTTGGGGGATCCATGCTAGCTATACATCCCTGGACTCCACTGGGTGTCTAGTTTTCAGAAATGTTCGGGTTTGGTAGGTTTCCCTAGATGGCCGCCGAGCCCGGGACCAAAAACGCAGATGCCCCCTATCTATCACAAAATGACCTGGTTGAAGTAGAAGAGTGGATATGTGAGGACAAATATACATTTTTAGACAATATTAATCCGATAACACCAGCCATATACGGGCTTCCAAAAGTCCATAAAAACTTGAGTGACCCACCTATGAGACCCATAGTAAGTAGCATTTGCTCTTTATTAGAGCCTCTGAGCAAATATGCTGACTTTTTTCCACAAGCCCCTGGTCCATAAACAGAGGTCGTATTTGGGAGATTCAGCACACGCTATTTCCATATTTGAGGGGCAGGGCTTCAATGGGGTGACCCAATTGTTTGTCACCCTCGACATTGAAGCCCTATATACCAACATCCCCAGGATGACACGATTGGGGTCGTGTCATCCATATTGGATACTGAGGACCTGGTTGGAGGGAACAAAGAGTTTATTATGTGGAGAAGTGTGGCTCAATGGTTAGAGCGGCAGACCCTGATGCAGAGATCTGGCCCGGGACCAGGGTTCAATTCCCGCCTCGGCGGGTCTTGGGCTCAATTTCCTCGGACCTGATAATTCTCGCCTCAGTGCCTATTCTAATCATGGGTCCCACTCTGCAACTCTGGGCAATAGCTTGCTTAATCTCCACAACGGCCCCACCAGCGCTGGGATGCCTGGCTTCACCTTGGGGGTGCCCAGGAGTGGACATTTCACAGGGAAAAGCCAGGAAGGGTTCCACAGCGGTATGCGTACAGCGCCAGGACACCCCAGGGTATCAGTGCGCTTTAGAAGTACAAATTTCATTTCAATTTCATTATGAGGTGTGTGTCTATGGTATTAAAAAACAACCTGTTTTTATTCAAGGAGGATCTCTTACAACAAGTATAGGGGACCAGTATGAGGGCCACTTGCGCCCCCAGTCTGGCTTGCTTATACGTCAGTGAATTTGAACAAAGGCATGTTTTCAATGAAATGGCTCCATTCTTTGAGGACATCAGCCACTGGCACCTTTTTTCTTGATGATATTATTTTCATCCGGAACGGTGCCAGTGAAGCTCTGGTCGAATTCATTGAATGGCTTAATCTAGGCAACCCGAATCTAAAATTTACAGCACAATGGAGCAGTTATATACAAAACCAACGGACAAAAATACACTTCTTCACTACTGCAGCAATCATCCAAAGTCATAGAGGGACAATGTTCCCTTTGGAGAGTTTCTGCGTTCTACGGTCAAGTATTTTTATGCCCATTCAGAGATACTTAAGAAAAAACTTGCTGATAGGGGGTATCCTAAGAAATTAATTAAACATTCTTTTAAGCGAGCCAGATACTATGACCGAGATCATATGCTTGATACGAATAGGAACAGAGCCAATAAGAAAAATACTGAAAGAATGATGTTTGTAAACCAATTCTCCCATCTAAGCAACCAGATTAAAAACGTTGTGAATAGACACTAGAAAGTCATTAATGATGGTCAGGAACAACAACTAGAAAAACTTCTGTTCGCCTTCGGGCGTAACAAGAATATTCGCAACGCGCTGGTTAATACATATAGAAACACAGACGAGAATACTCAGACCACACTGGACATTAAGAAAGCAGTAGGTAACCACAAATGTGGTAGCTGTTCTATCTGTGACAACTGTATAGTGACTAAAACATTAAAGTTTAATGGCAGTACATTGACAGCAAATACACTCAACAATTGTCGCAGCAAGAACTTAGTTTATCTCCTGATCTGCCCATGTGGCCTTGGCTACGTAGGGGAAACAAGCCGTGAATTGAAGCTTAGATTATTGGAACATAAATCAGCTCTCAGGACCAAAAAAGAGAATGCACCACTTACTGAACACTTTTCTAGATTTAATCATGAGTGCAATGACTTTAGTTGGTATATCTTAGAAAAAATCAAAATGAATAGACGTGGTGGCAATGTTGATTTCAAAAGAAAAAAGAGGGAACAATGGTACATATGCAATCTACATACCATTAACAAGGTCCTCAATTCTAGGGAAGATTGGATGACATTCATTATGTGATCCAAGCTTACCACCCTTGACTTTGGCTTAGGTATTTTTCAGGATTTAACTGATTCTGTTCCATTCATGCAGGCCAAAGGGTCTTGAGGTTAGGGCCATTCTGGGCGCGGTCTATATGTTTTTGTGTTGTTTGGCGATATTTTTTATTGTAGCCATTGGATTCTTGTCCATCCTTAATGGGAGCCCCCAGAGAGGAGAGTAGGTGACTGTAAGGTGGTCCTCTAGATAATGTACCCTTTCAATTTTGAGGTAGGTCATTAGTATGCCCCTTTTGGATCATCACCGCGAACAATTAATGATAGACTTAACAACCTGTTATTTATTCTAATATGGTGAGACGTTTTCCATCATACGGAGATAGCCCCCAGGGAGGGGTTTAAGCGATGGGTAGGCGGTCATTTAGATGATTCACAATTTTTCTTTTAAAAAATTCACAGCGGGTCATACATACATTCTTTTGGGACTATTAGTGTGAATAACGAACCTGAGAGCATATAGAAATACACTTTGGCACCACTACAAGATGGTGGGATGTTTTCTTTGAAACGCTGCTCGTAGCGTGAGGACGGCTGCACGGCTTGACAGAAGGTATGATGAGTAGATGCCATCAGAGGGGTCGGGTGTTACTCTATGCTCTCATGTAGGAAGTCGGGTTCCTATTATAGTTTACTTCATTTTAAGATGTTGCCCTTGGGGTAGTGGGTGGTATATTTTGAGTATATTTGCCGGATACGGATTTTACTGCGCCTTAGCTTACCGTTCGGAGCAGGAATCATATTCTAAAGATTTATACCCAGTTCCCTTAATTTGTGCATTTTTGGGGAGGGGAGTGCGTGGTAATATTGTAGGTAAGGGATGAAAGGACCACATTCCATTTACTTCTCTTCTATAGTGAGGTAAGGAATCATACTTTACAGATTCTTACCCAGTTCTCTTAACTTTTACGTTTGCGGTTAGGGAATTGCGAGGGAGTAATGTAGATGAGGGATGGAAGGACCTCATTCCATCTACTCCTCCTCTATAGCGAAGTAAGGAGGCAATGTTATGAAAATAAAAAAAATCTTTTAGTGCTTCCCACTAGTTAAAAAAATATTTAAAGATCGTAGATAGTGAGAGTTCCATCTTGGCAACTGGAGTATAAGTGTCACATATTAGCTCCCGCTATCTTTATCTTATTTTTCTCTAGGCCCAATTGATGAAGGGCGCAATCCAAGCATCGCCTATATAGGATCTTGAAACGTACAAAAAGGATAGAAAAATCATAACCTATATTGCAACTACAGGAATTCGTAGATCAACGATAGTAGGTAGGTATGTCTCCTCCTATCTCTCCTACGGGAGTTGGTTAGTCTGGTTTCTACTATGAAGGGACAATTGGGATTTGTATATTTTGCAGATTTTGTCAAATAAGGGGTCTAGCTCAGAAGGGTGGCAGACTCCCAAGCTGTTTTGGGGACACCGGACAGAAGGAAGGCACCCACGAAAATACTGCATTATTATTTGGCCATAGCCTTGTATAAGGTGAGGATGGTTTTATTGTACAAGTTTTTCAAAGACACCCACAATGGAAGGGTGCATGGGGGACTTATCTAATCTCAAGGGCCCAGAACATTTATGGAGAATATTCTCAATGGAATATGATATGTTTGTTAGTATGATAGAACTGTGACAAGCCTTTTATGTAGGTATGAAGATTTGTCGAATGTGCTCTTGGGAGTAGTGGGAGTCTTAGTTTGTATGCTCAGTCAGTAGGCTTACACAATCAAATAGGGATGTTAGCTTGCTTTTTAATAAAATTGGGCGGTACTGCAAAGTTGGCTAAAGTGGCTTTAAAAATATATATATGTATATGTGAATTTACAGGAGAAACTGCCAATGAACTGAAAAAATGGTTGTTATCATTTGCATATTGGTCATCCGCTTGTAACATTATTGTGTGAGAAATGGTCACTTATATATGTGTTTTACAATACAGGTACAGGACCAAACATTGGCATCACACAGATGTTGTGGGAGTCATATTTGTGGTCTTGATAAAGATGGTCTAATTGGATTTTTTACCATCGAAACGCGTCGACGCCTGGGTACATAATCCGTGTAGTGGCTGGACCTGCAGTTATTGAATCTGGCACAATCTATCGGGTTCCCGGTCCAATGTGTTTGTAACACGGATGTGTGTTGTTTATGACAAATTTTACTGTCTTTTTTAATGTACTCTCCATGTTAAGTTACTGTCTTTTAGTGTGTGTTTTTCCTGCTTATGAAGTGCTACCCTGATGAATTGCTTTCTAGATATATTGTTTGCTTTTTCAGTTACATGTAGTATTGCATCTATTATAAGTGATTTATGACTTTTATGTAACTTTTATGTAATTTTGTTTTAATGGGTTTTTAATCATGAATTGTTTTTATTAATATATGAATAAAAGTGATATATTTTCTATTTCCTTGTGTTTGAGCCTTGGGTTTACAGCTAGACTTCCTTTAGTATAATTGTTTTGTGAAGTAGCGGTTGGATATTTGTGATGAGTGGTACATTGTAATTATAAACCAAAGGAAGCTTTCTTTTCATTTGGTGATTTGAACCCCATTCCTTTGGTCTTAGGGGTCCCTCTCTGTTTTTCCGACCCCCCTGCAAAACCAGGTCATTTTGATATAGATAATTCTGATGTATCCACAATACGTTTTGGGCCCTTCCCTGCAGTGGGTACTTGCCCTACCCATACAAGTGAGGTACCATTTTTATCGGGAGACCTGGGGGGACGCTGGGTGGTATGCAATTTGTGTTAGACCGTTGATCCCCAAATTTCCCACACAGAAATGTGAGATAAATGTGATTTTCTTCAGCTAAATTCTGTGTTTTGCAGGGGATTCTGGGTAGGAAAATGTTGGGTGATCCACGCAAGTCACACCTCCTCCCGGTGTCTAGTTTTCAGAAATGTCTGGGATTGGTAGGTTTCCCTAAACGGCCACCGAGCCCTGGATCAAAAACGAAGGTGACTCACTAGCAAAACAAGGTCTTTTTGTAATAGATAGTTTTGAAGTCTCCACAGTACGTTTTGGGCCATTTTCCTGTTGCGGGCACTAGGCCTACCCACACAAGTGAGGCACCATTTTTGTCAGGAGACTTGGGAAAATGCTTGGTGGATAGAATTTTGTGGCTCGCCACAAATTCCTGAACTTTTCACACAGAAATGTGAGAAAAATTTGTTTTCTGGCCAAATTTTGTGGTTTGCGAGGTATTCTGCGTGACAGAACCTAGTGAGAACCACACAAGTAACCCCCTCCTGGATTCCCCAGGGTGTCTAATTTTCAAAAAAAAATCCACAGCTAGGGACATTGCCAAAAAAGGGTCAGTTTTCACTGGAAAAATTTGATGTGTTTATACTGCGTTTTGGTACGTTTCCTGTCACAGGCACTAGGCCTACCCATGCAAGTGAGGTGCCATTTTTACTGGTAGAATTTGGGGAATGCTGAGCTGGTGGAAGTTTGTGGATCCATGTAGATTCCAGAACTTTTCATCACAGAAATGTGAGGAAAATGTTTTTTTTACAAAGTTCACGTCTTAAAGGGATTCTGGGTACCAGAACCTTGTGAGAGCCATACAAGTCACCCCATCCTGGTTTCCTCTGGGTGTCTAATTTTCAAAAATGTATAGGTTTGGTAGGTTTCACGAGGTGCCGGTTAAGCTAGGGTCCAAAATTTACAGCTAGGCACATTGCAAAAAAAGGTCAGTTTTCACTGGAAAAATTTGAAATGTCCATGTTGCGTGTTGGGCCGTTTCCTGACACAGGCACTAGGCCTACCCACACAAGTGAGGTACCATTTTTATCAGGAGGCTTTGGGGAACACAGAACAGCAGAACAAGTATTTTTACCAATTGACTTTCTTTGCATTTCTGCCTTCCAAATGTAAGACAATGTGTAAAAAATAAGTCATTTGGAAAACTGTCCTCTAATTCACATGCTTGTATGGGTACTCACAATTTCGGAGATGTGCAAATAATCACTGCTTCTAAACTCTTGTTCTCATTTCAGAAATATATAGGTTTCTTTGGTACCTATTTTTCACTCTTTATATTTTACCAAATGAATTGCTATATACCCGCTACACAGTGAAAAACCATTGCAAGACACAGCTCAGTTATTGGCTATGGGTACCTCAGGTTCTTAGTGGACCTACAAGTCCTATATATCCCCGCAACCAGAAGGGTCCAATGGACTTAATGGTATATTGCTTTAAAAAACTTGCAAACTTAGGAGAAGTTACAGGTGAAAATGTTGGCACAAATGGCTGTTTTTTCCAACTCAATTTCTATATTCTTTTATTTCAATTGCTAGTTTCTATTGGAAAACCTTGAATGATATACACAAATGACCCCTTGCTGAATTCAGAATTGTGTCTACTTTTTAGAAATGTAGTTCTCCGGGATCCATTATTGGTTTCACACCCATTTCTACCACTAATTTGAAAGGAGGATAAAAGCACAAAAAAGACAAAAAATAGGCTATGCCCCAGTAAAATGCCAAAACTGTGCAGAAAAGTTTGGTTTTCTGACAAAAGTCTACCTGTTCCTGAAAGCTGGGAAGATGGTGATTTTAGCATCACAATCCCTTTGTTGATACCTTTTCCAGGGGAAAAAACATATGCTTCCTTCTGCAGCACTTTCTTCCCATTTTGCCTAAAAAAAAAGAAATTATCTGTATTTGGGCCAATTCTTTGGTCCGTTACAAGGGAATCCAAAAACCCTGGGTACCTTTAGAATCCTCAATATGTTGGGAGAAAAGGACACAAATTTGGCTTGGATACCTTATGTGGACAAAAAATGACAAGGGCCTAAGCTCGAACTACCCCAATTTGCCAAGAAAAGGCTAAGCAGTGAAGGGATTAACCAGTTGCACAGCACTTTCACAAAATACACGGAGGGGGTCACACGGTACTACAATACAGTGTAATAGATTGTGTGCCAAAGAAAGCAAGAGAGTGGGACAGAGAAAAAGAGCTCAGAAGACTAGAGTCACGATACATTCTAGAAATGGATAGTATGGAACCATTAGGATTGAATATTGATGAGGAGCTATTTGTTCATCTACAACCCCAAATTGAGTATTAAAAAGCTGCTAGCTCTTACAACCGAAAGAAATTGTTTTTAAGAAGGTTTTAATAATGTTCATGCATACTTCTTTGTTTACAGGAGGATAAATTGCTATGCGTAGCAGCATGAGAAGTCTTATAGTGGCAAAATATAGAGACTTCTACAGGATAGTTGCAGCAACAGTGCTGGTTTGATCCATTTTTGAGTTTTATGTTTGTGAGTTGTTGTAAAAGTTTAAATCAATGAAATAGGTTTGAAAAATGTACTTAACTGTTTGAAACTGAGAAACCCTCAAGATATGGGCCATAGAAGGGCAATATACATGAGGGGCACCATTGAAAAATAGAACGCAGCCCACTTGGGCAAAATATCCAACCAGGAAGTGTTGGCAGCTGTCCTGGGACTCAGCTCTAGTGAAATTCCAAAAAATAATGTGAAAAAAAATAAAAGGGGGCAGGGTAGGACTACCCTGACCCTCTATCTCTGGTGCTAGGGTCCTAGAGGGACACCACCAGGGCAAAAAAGCATATTTTATTTTAATTTACAGTGAATTGTGCATATATTTATGAATATCGCTGTGAATTTAAAAAAACAATCACGGTCTCTCATGAATGTTTTTCAAACAGCCCCTGGGTGGGCCAGATCATGGGAGCATGCAGATAATTATTAAATAAATGGAGGAAGGGGAAAATGGCCCTCCTCCAAGGACATATTTATGGCCCGGGGACCACCACCTCCCCAGGGTTACATACAAATATATGGGGGCTGCATGGACCCTGGGCCCCAGGAACCACCACCTCCTGTGGCCTTTTTTAAAAAATGGAGGGGGATGCATGGACCCCCTCCTCGGGCTCTTGGAAGCCCTGGTGACCACCACCTTGCTGGGCTTAAATCAAAGAATATAGAGGGGTCTGGGGATGGGGCCACACAAGCTTCTCCCCCATTTGTTTGTGGCCTGGCCTCTAGGGGATGGGATCCACGGGGCCAAAATCAGCACAGGGAGGGGGGCCATATGGCCCTCCTCCCCCATTGAATTCTGGCAGGGCCCCAGGGGATGGGGTCTCTAAGGGCAAAATTGGCATGGAGATGGGGCCTGCATGGTTCCCCTCCACATAAAATTTTTGCAGGGCTGTTTTTGCCCTAAAGCTCTCTTCACAGAAATTAAACCTCAGTGTGCGAAACATAAATATAAGCATAGCAGGTGCCCCCATTTAAATTCCACTTCTGTAAAAGACAAATGATACTGACTCCTGGGTTTGGCATAGGCAAACCAAGTGTGTTTTCTTGCCAATTCCATGTTGAAAAACGATCTGAAACCCTTCGTGGAGGTGATTGCATCGTTCATCTACTGGAGCTCAATTTGTGTGCAACTGTGACCAGTAGGTTCTTTGTTGCCCTGTCCTGGTGAGATCAGAGTCTATGGTTGTCCCTTTAAATTACTATGAGTATGTAAATGTGAAAATGTGCAAATCACCTGGAAGCTTTGCACGTTTGGCCATGCCCACCTTAGTTGTATGCAAAGGTCTTCCTGCCTGTTGCCAGGATGATACACAGCTTAACAAGTGGCCCGCCAATTTTGGTGAGGAGATCTTGATGCCGAGGAATATGAGGACATCTCCAGCAAAAAAAAAAGCACTTACTTCATACAGTTAAGGGAAATACCCTTGTTTGATGGAGATTCACCTCCTTGTAGTCTTGTTGTCTGCTCTACAGGAGGATTAATTTTATACAATATTTCTGGATAAAGACGCACCAGGAACAATCACATTGCCAAAATACATACAAGGTCACTGGTGACATTTCCTTGTGCTCCATTGACCAGCTGTATTGTAAAATACATACTGGACATTTACCCAAGGAGGTAGCACTTTGAAATTAAACAGTCAAAAGTACTCCACTTGGGTAGATATTTTGGGCAAAACTGTGGACTCTTGTTGGCTAAAAGTGAGGTGCAGTTTGTTTGTGGCCGAGTCACTCACATAGCTACTGACACACCCACACAGAGACTTAGACACCCACTCATACACTTAGGTACTCACACACCCACTCACACAGACCAACTCAGACACTGATACACCCACTCATAGATCCACTCCCACACACACTCACAGACGCAATCAGACACTCACTTAGACACTCAAGCTCCCAATCACAGACCCATTCAACGACTCACACAACCACTCACAGACCCATTCAGACACTCATGCACCCACTCAGACCCATTCAGGCACATGCACCCACCCACAGATCCACTAGGACACTCATGCACACACTCACAGATTCATACAGCCACTCACTCACAGCCACTCACAGACCCACTCAGAGACTCATACACCTACTCACAGACCAGTCAGAGACTAATGCACCCACTCAGACAATCATGCACTCACTCACATATTGACTCACACACTCATGGATGCACTAGCAAACTCATTCAGACAATCTTACACCCACTCATAGATCCACTGAGACACCCACACAGACACTCACGTACTCACTCACAGACCCACTCAGACACTCACACACCCACTCACACACCCAGTCAGACACTTATGCAGCCACTCCCAGACCCAGAAAGACACTCACACACCCACTCACACCCCCATTGAGACACTAGCTCAATCACTCACACACCCGCTGAGACAATCATGCACTCACTCACTCTCAAATGTTACAATTAGGAAATCAAATTAAAAAAACCTTAGAAATTCACTTAAAAAAACAGAAAGGTTACCCCAGTAGGTAGTTATAGTTAGAATGTAATTTCCATAGGAAAAGCATCTTTTGTTTTGCTAATAACTTAAGTGCCATTTGACGGATCTTCACAAACTTTTTAAAACTAGTTTGCCACTCACTTCAGTTGCTGTTTGGAAGATTTCGGGGTGATTCATCAAGCGGGAGCCGAGATAAAGGAGGGGTCCAAAAAACACATTTTCCCCATGCAATTTTCCTTAGGGATTTTGAACACTACTACTGCCCGAACTGCTAAAATGAATTACATCAAATTTGGCAGAAAGCTAGATCTTGGTCTAGAAAGATCTCCTTTTGTAATTTGGTGTAAATCCATTCAGTACTTTTCAAGTAATTAAAGAAAAAAATATTTGTGAATATCTAGGGATGTGGAGCCTCGGCCACTTCAACAGATCTCATGATGAGGGCTAGTTGGCTTCCGCCACTTCAACTGGCAACTATCTTGGGACTCAAGAGCCCGAGTCCCGAGAAAAACACAAAAAAAAACACAGGTCTCTGGGAGATTTTGCAAAGAATTAATGGGGAAGGGTGGCACACGTGGCCCCCCTCCCCAGACTGATTTCGGCCCTGGGTACTCTGTGCCCCGGGGCCTTGCCAATATTCATAAGGAGAGTGGGGCTGCCCCCGGGACATAGCAGGGAAACCTGTGCTTGCTCTCATTTGGTGGGAACAATTTCAAAACTCCTGCCAAGCAAGAGCAAATACAAAGTCTGTTCCCAGCTGGTGGGAGCTTTAAAAAAGCTCCCAACAGCTGAGAGCAGGCTTCAGATGTGTTTTCCTGCCGCAGTGATACGGGCATGGAAACAGATCTGAATATTGCTCCCACCCACAGGAAGTAGAATTTTTAGCTGCTCTCTGTGGGCGGGGGCAATGTCGGCTCTCGCTGGATGCAGGGAGCCGGCTTATGCCTTGGGAATCCCCCCGTGGCCCCCAACAAGGATAAGGTGGGTACCCATCTGTTATTGTGCAGCCTCTAGTGTATGGGGTCCCAGGCCTGAAATCAGTGCTGGGAGAGGGGCTGCGTGGCCCCTCCTAGGTTGGCTGCCTTCAGGAGGTTGGTCACAGGGCCGGACCAGAGGTAAGTCCTTGGGGCCAGCACCCTGCTGTGCACAGCCTTTGGCTGCGCGCAGCTTGGGGTTGGTTGCATGCATGCCAGGCCCTATATCATGCGCCCTCGCCATGCACTGCTAATTATCCAACATATTACATAATTCATGACATCTGCTACAGCATCATTGATAATATCACTGCAACATTTGCTGTAAAATTATTGCCGAAAAAGCTGTGCATGGCAGGGGCTCGAGCTATAGTTACCTTTGTATCCAAATAATGTATCTCTTTGAGCTGCTCTTTTTGGACTTGCAACATAGACTTCTGTTATGTACCCCAACCTAGGCCTAAGTAGCAAACAATCTTTCAGCTACATTTGTCCTACCTTGCTCTGCATGACGGTTCTAGCACTAACCTTTTATCCAGTTATGTGCTGAATAAATGTCGATTGGTTTCCTTGAAACTAGCCTCATTTATTATGCTTGAGGATTCTTAGAAAAGTCCCCTGCCCATGACGTACATAACAGGATTAACATACTCTGTATAAAAGTCATGGTCATCTTCATCCTATGGTGAAAGAACTAATTTGCATAATTGCAAGTATTGATTAGGCTCATTTACATAATCATACTCACAACATATCGATTGTGGTAGGAACCCCGAGGCTATCTATATGGTATAAAAGAACCATACCTTCACTAGATAGACAGAAGAGACTCTTCCACGCTGACACAGACACTGAGGTCCCGGCCTGCAGAAGCTTCAACACATAGAGGTCTGACATTTCTAGCGGGGTGTCCAACTCGAGACCAAGATGGGGTTCTTCGTTCTCTCCCATCAGGTAATGGGGTTGGCTCTTTCCTAGGTGATTCTTGGCTTTACACCCACAAACATGCTAGGTCATCTTAGGTACACTTAGGTAGAGTCAGCATCGTAGGAGTACACTTGATTACTGTCATGATTATATGCCTGCATATATTCACTGTTTTAACACCATGGTAGAATGCTACCTTCTATTTGCTCTGTTGGTGCTTGTTATCTCATACATTTGCTTCTGTCTAATGATTGAGGCAGCATACATGTTTTATACTAGAATGACACTCGTTTAACAATTAATTTTTGAAAATGTCCCCATCATTTATTCTGTGTATCTCTCTAAGACTAAGTGAGCACGACTGACTGAGCGAAAAGTACTGTACTGTTTCCACGATCCCTGAAGGATCAAGGGTTGCCATGTTCAATGGTTGCCAGAAAATATTTGCTCCTTGGTGAGGTTATGGGGGGCTTATAGTGGCACTGTGAGCTAGCTGGTCCACAGGCTAACATATCCTTTGGGGTGCCCGGAACCAGTCTTGGCACCGAGCCCTTAGTTTATGTTACCTACAAACTCGCAGATCCTATGTATTTTTAGGAACTACACAACACTTCTCAATGTTTTGAAAGATTCTAGTAGATTGTAATTCTTCATCTAAATTAAGGGACATTGTTGCCCTAGGCCTTATATTTGCTCTTCTCTTTACAGCCAATCTGTTTCTCAGAATGCATCTGGTTGAAGGAGAAATATTTCTAATACTATGCGTAGGCACACATGTAACATTTCTGCATGTGCATGAACTTCATCTCTTTATTCAGAAGGTTCTTCAGGGGCTTATGTATGAGTCCCTTGCGACACTTTTGAGCCGCCATTCCATCACTTGCATCATATTTACAAAGGGACGCATCTAGGCAGATGCGTCACTTTGTAAACCCCTGCGCCACATTCTACCTGCGTCAGGTATAATGTATGCTGGGTGGGGGTTCCCAAGCAAGAAAGTCTCGTAGAAGTGGCGCAGTGAAATCTATCAAATTTCACTGCACCACTTCTAGGACACCATTGCATCAAAACCTTACACCTGCTTCATAGCAGGCATAAGGGTGACACAGTGCAATAGGTATAGGCCTCCCAAATGCATTGCTGGAGTTGAATCATGCTTATGACACAACTCCAGCAATTCGTGAGTTTTGTGCTGACAGAAACGTCAGGATTCCTGATGCATCTCTCAATCCTTGCTACATGGAGCGTAGTAGAGTAAACACAGCGCATCCATGGGGTCGCAAAGAGGGTGCAGTGAAAAATGTTGCATCGCTGTTTTATCACAGCAATGCACCACTTTACATAATTGAGGCCCTCAGTTTCTATATTGGAGCTCAAATTTTGGCCATCTGATCTTTCGCCCATTTCAACATCATCAATAGGTTCCCCAGTTACCTTTATTTTCTAAACACTCTGCTCCAGCAGTGCTTTCTGTAAATAAATCATAGCTATTTTGATTTAAAATAAATTATATTATATTTATTTCAATTTAATAAACTTCTATATAGTCAAACTATTTTAGGCAATACATCACTGATTGATTTAAATTACAAGTACAGCACTTTAGAACATCTAAGAACACATGAATAGTTCTATAATACAATGAAAATAAAATATGCTTCTTGGTGAAAACTGATTACTTTTAGATTGAATTTTGGGATTTAGAGTTCTGAATATAGAAGTATTCCTTCATAAAGGTAAAAGTAACATTTAGTATATTTATGTTTTTTTATGTGTTAGCAAATAAACATTATTAAGATTTAGCAGACAATAAGTTATTTGTTCATTATTTTTTTAAAGTGTTGCTTTCTATCTTCTGTTGAATGGAGGAACATTTGGAGGGTTGATGTCTGTAACCCTGGCCTCTGCTTCTGCTACTTTCTATCATTACCTCCATCTGATTTGCTGGGGAGGGGGAGAGGAAAACTACCACCAGTATGCCGAACACCAAACATTATTTGCTCCAACTTTCTTTTGTGCAAGGCCGTAAGTCATACCAGCGATTCCGTATTTTATCAATAATGAACTTGGTGACACCCATAACATTTATTCACCCAGATTTCTTCAACCAAAATCTGCAATTCCACGTCTGAAAACCTCTGTTTCCTTTTGCGCCCACCATCATCCTTGCCTTTATCCTGGCTGGACGTTTTCACCACTCTCTAATGCTCTCCTGCTCCTCTGAGTAGTGTGCCTTCCAAGTGAAACGCAAGCAGTGTGAGGCAGATAAGTCACTTCCTGGTACCTGGTTATGAGGTCTTCAAATGAGGTCTGTGTGACATTTGAAATTACCAGCTTTCTATTTGCGACTAATTGGGATTCACTAATAGAGATTTTTTATTTGCAAGAGGGAATCTAAACAATTTGCACATAGAGACAAGTAACCTATTCCAGCATATGATTGACCTATTCTGTATTTGCAAATCAGTAATTATCACAAATAAGACATCAGTGAATTAGATGTTTGAACATAAGGCATATAGACATCAATAATAAACAGAATAATTTAAACTTCAAATGCAGTTGTAAGCACTCCGACAAAATCACTAAGAAGGTCTTCAGTTGTTGAATACATCAACTCTTCTTTTATTCAGATCTTCATATAGTTTTTTCTAGCTTGCCAAAACATGTTTTTTCATCTTAAATTTACCAATGACCAGAGAAAATTTATTAGGGCGTAGCTTGGTCTGTAAGATTTGGGGGGGCTTCAAAGTTCCCAACAATCATGCTGGCATATCCTTGTATTTTTATTTATTTTATTTATAAAGTTTTGTATAGCGTGAACGTGACCCTTACGGGTATCAGCGCGCTTCACAATTTTGGGTAAGAGGGATACAGTATTGGGAAGCAAAACATTTGTTACATAGTTATGCAAGGCGCGTGCAAGACTCCTGTAGGTATCAGAACTCTTCACATAAGGGTAGGACGGATACAGTAATGGGTGAGGAACATTCGAACATATGTATGTACAGCGCATGCTAACAATGTTATTCCCAGGTATATAACCATGCCAAAAGTCAATCAAGACGACCGAATAGAGGGCAGTAATGAAGTCTAGGAGCCAAGGCCTATTAGGGCAGGAACTTGAGCATTAAGATATTTTTCACTTCCTTTTTTAAGGAAGCGGTGGAGGAGATTATACTGATTTCCGGAGGAAGAGAGTTCCAAATCTTCGGGGCAATGCCTGAGAAGGCTCTGTTACCCGATCTCTTTTTGTGGAAAATCTGTGGTTTCAGGAGCATTGTACTTGCACTTAGTGACGCTCTGCAGCCCCCTGATAGTTCCAGTTTTTGAGCCAGATAGATGGGGGTCTTGAAATGAAGGGCTTTGTGGGTCATGCAGGCAATTTTTAACTGTATTCTTGCCTCGTATGGTAACCAGTTTAGGGATTTTAGGGCTGGGGATATGTGTTCTTTTCTTTTTGTCCCAGTAATCAATCTAGCTGCGGCATTAAGGGAAGCCCTTAGTGGGGCCAGGTTCTGTTTGGGGAGACCACATAGTATGGAACTACCGTAGTCTATTCTTGGCAAAACTAGAGCTTGTACCGCTCGTATACTCAACTAATGTTTGGCTCCCTTGGCTGCATTGCTGATATGGTTCTTCATATTCAAGTGCCTGTCTAGCATAATTCCAAGGGATTTAGCTGATTCAATAATGTGGGGGGAGCAGTTGAAGGCTGTGAGGTGTTTCATCCAAAGGTCAACCTTGGGTATGTGATTAGGGGGAGCAATGAGAAGGAATTCAGTTTTGAATGTGTTGAGCATGAGGTAGTTGCCAGTGAGCCAGTTTTGAGTGTTCATCAGGATGGAGTTGAGTGAGATAATGTCTTCTGGGGAGGTGATTTTCAGATAAAGTTGAGTGTCATCCGCACACATATGAAAAAGAATGTTTGCAGTGCTCAATGCATTTGCGAACGGTTCCAAGAGTAAATTGAAGAGTATTGGTGATAGGGCGGACCCCTGTGTAACCCCCATAGTTACTGTGCGGGTCTGAGAAAGAGATTGATTCATCTTGATTCTTTGGGATCTGTTTTGAAGGAAGGAAGTGAACCAATTCAACACCGACCCTGATAAGCCAATCCTGTGTTCTAGAGTAGATAGTAGTTTGATATGGTCCACAGTGTCGAAGGCAGAAGATAATTCAAGGAGGATCAATAAGCAAGATTCATTATGGTCTAGGAACTTTAAAATGTCATCCATGATGTGCGTGAGTGCAGATTCGGTGCTGTGCACTCTCCGGAAACCAGATTGATGATGAACCAACAATTGGAATTTCTCGATGTGTCAGCAGAGTTGAATTAGCATGCATTTTTCAAGAAATTTCGCCAGAGTGGGGATGTTGGAAATGGGACCGAAGTTGTTCAGATCGGACCTGTCTGCATTAGTTTTTTTAGAATGGGGATACCTGTGCTGCTTTTAGACATTCAGGGATCGTGCCTTGCACTAGTGAAGCATTTACGATCTTGGACCATAAGGGGAGGGTGGAGGCTTTTATTTCCTTGAAGATGGGAGGTGGAAGAGGGTCGCTGAAGTGGTTAGACGATTGATTACAAGAAGAGTGTTGTAAATGTCACTTTCGCTGAGGTGAGTAAAGGTGTGCAACGATGCATTGTTCTTGAGGCTTAAACTAGGGGGGATGAGTGGCTCTTGGTGGGTAAGTGGGGCATGGTTTCATACATTGGAAGAAGATCCCTCTTTGATTCAATGTCTATATTGATGCTGTTAGTTTTCTGGGAGAAGAAGGTGGATAAATTGTCACACGTAGGAGAGCCGTCACCAAGGTCATGTCGGTTGGGTGCCTTGACAGATTGTTGATTAATGAGTTCAAAAAGTTTCTTAGGGCAGTTTTTTGCTTGATTAAGTTGGGATCTGAAGAAGACAACTTTTGCAGACTTGATTTTTTTGTTGCAAGAATTCCTGATAGCTCTAAGAAGGTTTAAATGTTCGGTGGATGGTATGGATCTCCATGATCTTTCAGCCGCCCTCAATTTACAGCGTCCGAGTTTAGGTTGGAGTTGAACCAAGGTTTGGAAGTTTTGTGGGAGGCATTTTTATGTTGTAAAGGGGCTATAGCATCCATGACACCAGAGATAGAGGAATTGTAAAAATCAGTGAGGATATGAACATCCTTCAAGTCTGCTTGGGAAGACAAGGCTTTTTTACAACAGATAGCTAGTTCTTCAGTGTTTATATTTCAGAGGTTCCTTTTCCATTGCTTCGTTTTCATGGGCTGGACTCCCTTTACAGACACCTTCCTGTTGATGAAGAAGAGGATGCAGTAGTGGTCAGACCAATCGCATGGGGTAATGGAGTCCAGTGTGATGGTGTTACCTTTGGCTATGATGAGGTCCAGAGTTTCACCCTTGTTGTGAGTTGAGCTATCACAGAATTGTGTCAGTTCTTGATCCAAAAGGACGGATTTGAGACAATTTACTACGTGATCATTTGGGTTAGACCAGTGTAGGTTAAAGACTCCCAGGAAGATTTGGGACACTAGAGGGTCATCATTGGAAGAGATGATTTCCATTAAGTGTCCAATGAAGGAAAGATTGTCTCCCGGGGGTGGTAGAATGTATGTAATTTGCAGACCTGGCAGGTTTTGCACGATATGGTGATGCATAGATATTCGCAGGAGATCGGAGTGGGGGTTTCTGATTGTGAGACCGAGAGTGTGTTTCTGTGTATACAGGCTATTCCTCCATCCTGTCATAAGGATCCGTCCATACGAATTATATCATAACTAGGTGGGACTAGAAGGTCAAGGGAAGGGGAGAAAGAACAATTTAGCCAGGTTTCTGTGAGGATAATGATATCCAGTTCATTAGTCAGGATGAAATCATAGATATCGGTGGCGTGTTTACTAGCTGATCTGCAGTTGAGAAGTACGCATTTCAGTTGGTCAGTCAAATGGGGAGTAGGAGTCTGGAGGATGTTAACCCGCTTGAGTTTTTCGCTATTTATAGCTCTGGGATTGTAGACAGGTTCTATGTCAGGGTTAGCGTGGATAGTTTGGATTTGACCCAGGAGGGACTTGTCAGAGACTAAAGGGAGGGAATAAGATACGAGTAGATCAAGGATCTCACTGGTCGAGAGATAATCCTTAAATCTCGTGGGGCGAGAGGAGGCATTTGGGAGGGGTGAAGTATTAAAGGTGTTGGGAAAAGTGTGTGTGACAGGGGCAGGAATTGTGTCAATAAGGACACTAGGTTGTGTCCCTAGCATGCTAAGTGTTCTGAGTAAGTGGAGATGTTTGATAGTAATGGCCTTCAGTTCTCAGAGTTCTTCTGTGAGAAGGCGCAGGTGACACGAGATCTCATCAAGACGAACGGCCCAGTCTGATTTTTGGTAGTTGGATAAGGGTTGTGTGTGTAGTTCTGGCGGGGGTGGGTACTTGAGTGATCACTACGGGGACCAAGGTGGCATTGAGGAGGTTAGAGGGGGTGCATGAAGCAGTGCGGTCTTGTTGAATCTCTGTTAAGGAGGGGAGAGGAGCGGGTGCTGGATTGCGGGTGATGGGGGTTGTGTGTGGCAGATGGGCTGAGAGCGAGGAAAGGAAGAGTGGGTTAGGTGTGATAAGATCCAAGAAAGGTATTTGCCTGGACATAGACTGGGTTGAAGGCGTGTTAGGGTAGATCAAGCAGGGAGTTTCACCAGAGGAGGAAGGGGGTGGGGAGACAGGAGAGGAATCCTCAACAAGGGATCCAATTTGCATCCGTGTGGAGCCCGGGGAGGTGTGAGAAGCTGTAGATCCAGTAGCTGCTTGATTCATAGGTGATGTGGACTGTGTAGGTTCTGATGATACTAAGTCAGGGGACTGGATGGAACAGAGGTCGCTTCGGGAGTGAGGGGGGTTATGATCAGATTTGGTCTCCCCAGGCCTGAGGAGGGATCATGAGAGTGATACCGTTTGTAAGATTATGTTTTAAGGGGGAAGGAGAAGACTTGGAATGAACAGCTGTCCTGAGGGTAGGGAAGATATTATCCATCTTGGCTAAATTGTCATCCAAAGCTTGAATTAGGGTAATCCCGTTATTGCAAAGGGAAATGGTAGTGTTCGCATTGTAGAGTGACGAGGGTGAGGCTGTAAGTTTGAGGCCGTACTGTGTTTTCCTGGTACCTGTTATAGGAAGCATGGAGTAGAATACAGTCCTCCATCGTGCCCATTTTCTGGTGTAGAAGATCAGGTCATTGGTTAATTTCCCCTTATTTGCACAGAAGTATACGTCAGAGATAAGAGTTTCAGGTCGGGTTTTTAGTAACCTATGTTTGTGCTTCTTGGCTGCATTTTTTGAGAGGTTGGGAGGGTAGTTGATCGTGAAGGCATGGCAACCGGCTGGGACAAGCCCTGTATCCATTCTGGGATGGGCCAAGGTGAAGCCTTATGAGTGATGGAGCAGATTTAGGCGCACTCAAGTGCATTGACAGTGGGAGGCTGAGAGGAGGAGATCCTTAAGTGTGACATATGGAAAATATTTGAAGTTCAAGGCTGAGAGAAGGACAGGGAATTCCTTTTGAATATCTGCATAGAAACTGGACTGGTCAGTGAATAAAGTCGTGTGGAGATAATAGGTAGACTGTAACAACTGAAATTGCGCCTGGATCAGAATCATCAACGGGAGGTCCGTGGAAGCTGAGCTCCCCTCTAGTATAGCTACAAGTTAGTGTCAATAGGATGGTGGAAGTGCTGAGGATGCAAAGGTGCACACTTTTTCAATAACGTAAAATGAGCTAATACCAGATAGGATTAACGTGATGAGTATTAATTTGCAAGAGCCCAACTACACAAGAGGAGAGAGAAAAACTATTTTAAAAAAAAGGGCTTCAAACTTAGACAGTCCACATTGGCAGAGTTAGATGCAGGTTGATGGTAATCCTACTTTAGTTTCCCTTTTCTAATTTTCTTTTTGGGTAGTCCTACTTTAGTTTTCCTTTTCTTATTTTCTTTGTTCTTTTTCTTTCTCATTCAGTAGCCTGACCATATGAGGGGGGGCAATCTTCTGTGATTGCCTTAGGACAATGGAGAGGAATTGTGTTGCAAAATGGAGGATTAGTTATTGAAGGCCCCACCGAGTAAACCAGGGTACCCTTGCCATAGTGTAGCATGACATGATTCTTTCCCAAGACCTGGTACAAAGCCCTTCCCAGATTTGGATGCTGGTGGCAGCCAAAGATCCAGGAGGTGGGACGAGAGCCAGACTGTCAAGCTTCAGGGGCAGATGAATAGCGGGAGTCCTGTGTCCTGTCACCGGCAATATGCAGGGAAATAGTCATCAGGGCAGCCCCTCCAGTTGGGCACTGGTTGAGGAGCATAGACGAGGAGGGAATCAGGGGCACTCACCACATCCTCGGGTTAGCGATGATGCAGCCGCTGTCGAGCCGGACCACACCTAAAATCTGTGGTGACCGGACGACATGGTGTTCCAGCCGAGCGTAGTTCCGCCGCAACTCTGAAGATCGGTGGTCAGTGGCGAGCTGGACCAGACCCACAATAAGCAGAGACCCACCTGCGTCCTCTCCCAGTAGAGCGTGGCAACACCGTCAACCTTGACGACAATGGTCGGTGGCGGGCTGGATCCAAACCCACAATCTGCGCCGCTAGACCAGGGTCCTCTCCCGCAGAGCACAGCACCGCTGTCACTCTGCTGATCGGTAAAATACATTATTTAAGTAGCAGAGCAGGAGGGGCCTTAAAGTCCATTGGGAAGGGATAGAAGTGTGGATTGTTATGGTTACCTAAAAGACAATTTAATGTAAAATAACCAACAGTTTTAAGAACTGCAAAACAAAGAAGAGAGAGTGTGTGTATTTGTTCGACTGTGTGTGAATGTAAAAATCCTAGGTGAAAACAGATAGCCACCTCACCATACCCGACTGAAAGCACCTGTACCCAACTATCTACTAGAGAATACATTTATTAGGGGGTGTAAGACCCCAAACACCCCTCCTGAAGCTACACCCCTGAATATACACAAAACTGTAAAGTGTTTACTTGCCAGACAGGTTGCACATCTAAGTCACTGGTGGTGGTTATCAGTGCCTTTTTTATTTTTTATTATAACTCATTTTAGATTAGGCAACTTGTTTCTGTATTTTCTCTTCATACTTGTAGCCCTGATGAAGTCGTAATTGTGACGAAACACGTGTTGGCTACACATTGGAATCACAATAAACAACTTGTTAAGAACAAGATTGAGGAAACCACATTTGAAGAGTACATCGTTATAAGTGTTATATGTAAGTTATTACGTGTGCCAGATGAACGCACATTGTCTCATTGAGAACTCCTAATAGGGGTCCTTACTTATGAATGTTGGGTGAACATTCATCAATCGTGTGCACTGTATTATTCTTGTGTGATAATTCTTCGGTGGTAATCCAAAGTGAGCGCTCCGGTACCATCTTTTTCACCCCCTTCTTTGTCACCTGTTATCAATCATGGTCCAAGGCAGAAATGGCTTATTTATATACACGCAACCACTGAGACAATGATCCTGAGTCTTAAAAATGTCAATTAGATCAGTATTCTCTTTAACAGATGGTTTTCCTCCTTTCTGGAAGGGAGCAGCTAGTATGCATAAATTGGAACGTTCTGTTCTCCAGCACCCATAATTACACGTGGTTGCCTAATAGATTTCCATTGTCTCCTTGTCTTTCCTCAATGCAGGCCATTCCCAATTAATTGGGACATAGCATGGCACAGCATCTTGCACGCCAAATAATTTTATTTAATATATCCCATTGTAGTGGTTTAAAATATATTATTAACATACAGGATTCCCTGAACTTAAGCATCAGAAAGGGTAGTTCTGCAGTAGAAGTTCCAAAACAGCATCTGTCTTCTGTCCTAAAAACGGAAGAGCAGATCTTGGTTGCTACAAAGGATCTCAAATGGCTTTCACTGGAGACAAGGGTTACATTTACATATTTATGCATAGCGCATGAATGCAAGACTGCTGGTGTTCCACAATAGCTTATTGAAAAATTAAAGGCCATATTTAGAGTTTGACAGACACGGACTCTGTCCCAAACATGGAAGACTTCCTGTTTGCTGTATAACAAGTTCAATTGACTATTGTACACTTGTAATATGGTGGACAGGACATCCACCATGTTTGTCATGGAGTACCCTGTCCGTCAAAGTCTAAACAAGGCTCTAACTCATAGCACAGGGTTACAAAATCTTGTGTTGGGTTTACGTCATTTTTTTTATGCAGGTCCAATGCAAAATCCTTGTTTTTGCAAAGCCACACAAATGTTGATTTGCGGGGCTTTGTAAGAAATAGTATCACAACGCAGTGCTGTGGTGCATGGGCAATACCATGCATCTACCCATGGACCTAAACCCATTTTTTCCAACAGATCTTGAAATGAATTTGTGGCAAAATAGTGTTCCTGCCTAAGGCTGGTGCAATGAGAATATATACCTTCATCCCAAAAATAAATGTGCTTGCTGCTCTTGGTTGTGCCACCTGTTTTTAAATATGCCCCTAAATGTATTAGAATTTATTGTACCCTCTTCTGAGGGAAATTACCTGTTCCTAACTACCTGTGGCTTATGACAGGGTAGGGGGTGATGGATGACTGGGACATCTTGATATTTGATGGTGCAATTACCCACTAGACGAGAGAAACAGCCTAAAAAACAAGCTTGAATTAAAATCTCGGTCTAAGCACCTTCCAGTCTGACAATGTGAACTTTGGCAGCGTTTGGAGATAATTTAAGTGTGGTAAACACTCAATAAATCCTAATAATAATAATAATATCCCTAGATTTTCCTGGCAATTAAGTGGTCATGTAGGTCTTCCAAATGTACTACTTTTGCAAGTAATGACATCTCTAACTGCACTAAGTAAAGGTAAAGACAACGAATTTCAAAACCTCTCTACATGCTCGACTTATACTGAATTCACAGAGTCCAAATTACAGTGATAATTTTCTTTTTTACTAGTCATACAATTGTAAACCTGACAGCTATTATACTATTCAATTACACTGCTTAAATGTGTGCAATTTCTACTTAAAAGCAATTTTCTAATTTTTTGACCTACTGTTGTCAAAAATAAAGCTGTGGAAAATTAAAGGTCGTGCTACATTGTGCACAACCGCATCCAAATTGAGGTAGGCAATTGTCACTAAGCATGTACCACATCATAACATTCCCGACACTGAACTTAAAATGTTAATAACAGTTTTAAGATTTTCATGAATGGTATGATTAGACGCAGAGAGAATGGAGTTAAAGCTCTTAATGTGTCCTCCGGAGTGCCTGTTTTTTGTCCCACACTTATGTGTCATTGTGGCGGCTCCTTACAAAGCCAGTACTGAAGGAAGCTGGCTCTGTATATGCTATACCAAAGTGAGGTATAGTGTGCACAGAGTCCAGTGGAACCCCAAAGGTAGGCAGAGGTAAAGTTAGATAGCACCTCACTCTCTATTTGTGGTAGTGTGGTCGAGCAGTAAGGCAGTATCAGAGGACAGTGTTAAGCATTTGTGGTACACACTCAGTCAGCAAATGAATTCACACACTCAAAGACTGAACTGCAGACCAATTGTGTTTATATAAAAAATATTCTTTTAGTTATTTTATTTCCTAGAACCAAGCAAGCCTGGCACAGGTAAGTGATAAGTACTTTGAAGTAAATATACAGTTTGTAACACAGTTTGGATTGCAATTGTAAATGCACTTTGTTTTGACTTACAATATTGTTTCTGAGAAATGCAATGCTTTGTAAATACAGTACATATACTTTGTATAGGATTTTCAGTAAGATTACAGGTAAGTTACTTTTGAGATTACTTTTCTTACACAGAGTAGTATACCTGGATACTACTCTGGGACATTTCCTGTAAACAGGTAAGTAAAATCGTTTTTGTTAAATGATACAATTTTAAAGAATTTCTTTAAGTTTTCAAACTCCACACTTAGAAACTTTTCCAAGAAAAACAGTCAATGTTATCCTATGGAGGAAAATAGTGTTATCGGGTATAAGGTAAGTATTTGGTAGTGGGAGTTGAGGTTCTGGGGGTAAACTCAGGGGTCCCCCAGGGTCAAGGATTCACTCTTGTTACACCCGCAGCGGCACTAGGGCACTGGGTGCAGAGTGCTGAGGCCCAATGTTATCCAATGGGAGATAGGGGGCCTCTGGTTGGTGGCTGCTGACAAGCAGGCCACTTGGTTGTGGGAGCAAAGCTCCTGGACTTTAGCTCAGGGCAAATGGGGAAACAAAGTAGTACCAAAGGTGCACCCTCAGCAGCACTAGGGCGGCCGGGTGCAGGGTGCTGGTTCGACGTCGGGCGTCCCGTTGTTTCCAATGGGGAACCTCCGGTTTTCAAAGGCACTGCAGGCTTGGGAACGAAGGTCTTCTGGGTGCGACCACCACTTCGAGAGGTAAGGTGGGAAGTTAGGGGTTGGTTAGGCACCATCAGTTAGGCCACCCAAGGCCGTGGGGCGTCGGGTGCAGGGGTGCCTTTTCGGGTCGGATTTCCTTACCAGCTCCTGGTCGCGGTTGGGGGGACCTTTCGGATTTAGGCTGCAAGCATTGGCTGGAGGCTTGAGGCACGTCAGGGGTCACCGGATCTCGGGTTAGGATCGCCGGGGGGACCTCCTTGTGGTGTTTGCCCACTCGAGCTCGGGCCATGGACGAAGGGTGCAGAGTGGGGCGGATCTGCGGTGTCCGGCCGGACACAGGAGACACAGTCTTTGTGGTTGAAGGCAGGCAGGTCCTCCGGGGTTTTCGAGGTTGCTGGCTGCAGGACACACCGGGATTTTGCAGGAGCAGGTTCGAGGTGGAGACAGGCCGGTAGGGCTGGGGCCAAGTCAGTGGGCGTCTTCCTCTTGTTAGCTTCGGCACGGCTGTTCGGTCCTTCTTCTTCCTTTCTTGTAGTTTCATCTTGTCTGCTTTCTTGGTTCAGGGCTGCCCCCTAAATACTGTATTTAGGGGGCGTTTTAGGGGTCATGAGGTCAGTAGCCAATGGGCTACTGACCTTAGGGTGACTACACCCTTGGTGTGCTCACCCCACGTGGGGGAGTGAGCACAATCCCTAATCCTGATTGGGGAGTACCTGCCATCTGCAAGATGGCGGGCACTGAAGAGTGGGCTTCACCTCGCCTCCCCCACCTGAGGGGTGGAGTTGGCAGAGGTGGGCACACCTTCTGGGCTGGCTAGTTTTTCCCACCTGTCTTCCCGCCGAAAAAGAGGGGAGCCAGGAAGGGGGCCTGCTCCTGATAGCAGGAGAGGCTGGGGGTCGCATTACAAAGGCTGCCAGGCCTTTGAAGCTCCCCTGTCACAGATGGCTCTTTCTGGCCTGGGGGAGGTGTGAACACCTCCACCCAAGAAAGGCTTTGTTTCTGGGCTCAGGGAGTGAAGGCTCCCACCCTAGGGGTCCAGAAACATGTCTCGTGGTGGCAGGCTAGTGTGTACCAGTCAGGGAACCCACCAGAGGCTGGTCGTTTTTCAGGGGGCATCTCTAAGATGCCCTCTGTGTGCATTTTTCATGAAATTCCACACTGGCATCAGTGTGGGTTTAATGTGCTGAGAAGTTTGCTACCAAACTTCTCAGTTTTCAGTGTAGCCAATATGGTGCTGTGGAGTCCGTAATGACAAGCTCCCAGCACCATATATTCTTAATGGCAGCACTGCACTTACAATGTCTAAGAATGGACTTAGACACTCTAGGGGTGCAGGGTTCATGCACCAGTACCCTAACCACTGGTATAGGGCACCCAGCTAGAGGGGTGACTGATCTATGCAAGGGCAGTGGGTTGTAGGCATGGCATACAGGGATGTGTGCCATGTCGACTCTTCACTTTGTTCTGCACCAAAACAAGCAGCCTGCAAAGGCAGTGTGTGTGTGTAAAGGTACAGGGCCTCTAAGGGTGGCACAATAAGTGCTGCAGCCCTTAGAGGTCTTCCCTGGTCACAGTGCCCTGAGTACCTGTGGTACCATTTACCAGGGGCTGACCTGTGGCCAGATATGCCAATTGGTTAGTTTTGGGGAAAAAACACAGGACCTGGGAACCTGATTGGCAGAGACCCAGGGCACATCAAGTCAAAGTGCATCAGTAGTCTGGCAAAAAGTGGGGGGGGGTTACTGCAACAGAAACCCACTTTCCTACAAGTACCATTTCTCCCGTCTGTAATTGCTGTCATGCCTGGGAAATATCAGTTGTAGACTTAGCCAAATCGTCACCACGGATAGATGTTGATTTTAAAGGACAAGTGCTTGTTGATTCCGTATTAGATATTAGAAGCACCTGTTAGCTGAAGAACACTTTTAATCTAACTGGAGTAAAATATTTCACTTCAAGTAAACTTTTTTGCCTTTTACATTTGCAAAACAGTTAAGCAACCTAAAGTGGAATTGATTTCCAATCCCGGATATTTACCTTTTAGAAGGTTTTAGAGCGGGGGATCACAACGCCCTTCTACCCATATATTTGTGGTTTGATGAAGGGTATTCATTTGCAGTTTATAGCCTTGCTGTTTGCCGGAAGCGGGCAATGGCATTTTAATAGCTTCTCTGACCTGCAGGCTTATTATAAAAACAACATGTATGGGGTTTTTAAGATATATAAAAAATAACTTTTTCCCGACAAATTCACACTCTTCCTCATCTCTCTCAATGGCGTTTTTGCTTATATTTCTGCATGAACAAATGCTGTGTTTTCTCATGAATTAACAATTTACTCCCCTTGAGTGCGTAGACGTAAGCACGTGGCTCTCTAACCCCATTGCACATACTCCTACAAAAATTGTAGAGCAGGACATTTATGATCATATTTAAGGATTTGTGTTGAACATAAAGATTTTTTGCAGGCCTTGCTGGCTTCCTTATCTTTCCATGGTTATACTTTTTAAAGTAAAGCTTTTTTCATCCATGACCTCTATCAGCTACACTTATTTCTGAGCTGTAAAGCTGTCTGTCGGTATTCAGTCTGGTCAGAGCATTGTCAGAGTCTCAGAATTGTAGCTGGAACGTAGAGCAAAAGCAGCAAGTCTGCCGAGGTGGGTGAAAAAGGGAGGCTGGTGGGAAGATGGATTTGAGCCGTAGAGTGATGAAACGGGTCTGATAAAACAACCAGGAGAGCTTTCTTACAGTATAAACCAAGGAGAGCTGACCCCGAGCTGCGTACGTATGGACCTTTGGCAACCAAAGCAATGAGGTAAGGCCGAATATTAGGAAGAACTGGCATTTGCTGGTGTCTGGAGTTCCCTAGCTTCTCCCCACTCTTTTTGCAATCGAGAGGGCACCTAGCGTGCAGGACAAATTAATAAGAGCATTTGTTGATCCTACACGGTCATCTGATATAGCTATAAGTTTGGGACAAGAAAAAATTACAGGATTATTTTAGTACAACAGCTAATATAAAGGGATTTTATGTAATGATCGCCTTTGGTCACTCTCAGGATTTTGATGTGTCAAACCAAAAATGTGATTTACTGCATAGAATGTCCTTGCAGTCTCATATATATCAGGAAAGCTAGACAACAGGTTAAAACTTGTATCTTACAGCATCAATAATGCATTAGATGCAAAGACCTGACTGTTCCCTTGGTTAAGCATTTTTGGAGAAAATCCATAAACCCTCAGACACGTTTTATTTTTGATTGAAACAGTCTTGGTTTCAAAAAGGGGTTCTAACATTGAAAAGGTTTTGGCACAGAAAGAAAATCAGGATTTGTAAACTGAATAGTATCAATACCGTTCTGAACATTGTGGTGGAATGGCAATATTTGACTACACTTTAGTAGGTTTAGTATGTTGAAGAGGCTGACAGTCTAACATTTAATTCTTTGAGCTTTGGAAGCTGTCCTATTAACCTAACGTTCCTCAAATTACTTACTTTTGGTCCTGTCAACTTGGTGAGAAGATTTGACATAGATATGATGTCATATGTATATTATCAAACAGGCTGGTGGTTGAGAGAAGGTTTAAAATGTTAACTGTCTTTATATATTTGTGTATCTATATGAAAGTGATGGTATTCTTTGATCTCATAGCTTCCATGCTGAGGCCAGTGTACCTTCATGGTTACAACCTTTGACTGACAAAGTGGCTATTTTTGGATGATCGAATTTCACACAGTAGAGTGGACATTTTTCACCATGATTGAGGTTGGTTATTTTGAATTTGGTCAGATGTGATTGTCCTATTACTTACCGGTAATCTTCATTACTCCTGGTCCCGTTGTACTCGTCCCCTTCATTAATAACAAGTGAGATAATCCTATCTCACCGACAGAAAAAAAGAACAAAGGAATGCTGGCCCTACCCCTCCCCCCGGGAGTACATAAACGTACCCTATCCCAGTATTCCTCCTGAACCACCAAGCCCCAGATGAGGGCCGGCAAGTCAAGGAGGGAGGGAGGGATGTAATGAAGGGGACGAGGACAATGGGACCAGGAGTAATGAAGATAACTGGTAAGTAATAGGACATTACCCCAAGGCCCCTCCTGTCCTCGTCCCCTTCATTAATAACAAGTGAAAATATCCAAGCAGCAACCGGCCAACATCACACAACAAACCACCAGGACACAGAACCAGCAGCAAACCCAGTGATTTATTGAAAAAAACACAGAAAGAAGGAAATCAGGAGCATACCGCCTGAAGAAACCCCAAATCAAAATTAGCATCATCCCCCAAAACATTCTGAATGCGATAATGCCTCACAAAGGAATTAGAAGAAGCCCAGGTAGCAGCCCAACAGATCTCAGACACACCCCCGGACACACCCCGGACCTCAGCCCAAGAGGCCGCCATCCCCCTAGTAGAATGCCCCTGAACCCCAGCCAGAGGAGGAGAGCCAGAAAGGGAGTAGGCCAACATGATAACCAGCTTCAGCCAGCGCCCAATGGACTAAGGAGAAGTCCGGCACCCACAGGAAGAAACACCAAAAGACATAAAAAGGGAGTCAGACTTCCGAAAAGGACCGGTGCGGTCTAAATAGAACGGCAACGCCCTGCAAACGTAAAGCAAACCCCAAGGAAGATCACCAACAGCCACCTGCCCTGATCCCAAAGCATGCAGCTCCTGGGAGCAGTGGAACTGAGAAGGAACTTTTCGAACAATGGAAGAATCTAACCGCAGGACCACCCCATCATCCGAAAAGGATAAAAAAGGCTCCCGAGCCATCAAGGTCCCCAGTTCCCCAAGGCGCCTGGCCGAAGTAATAGCCACCAAAAAGACAACCTTGAAAGTCACAAATTTCATATTCACGTCTGACAAAGGCTCAAAGGGAGAAGCCACCAAAGTATGCAACACCAAGGGGAGGTCCCAAAGAGGAAAAGAAGGCCTCACCACAGAAAGGGGAATAGGAAAAACTGCGAAGCAATCAACCAACCAAATCGTCCACATCAGACAAATTCCCCCAAGGAGAACAGAAAGCTCTGATAGTAGCACACTGAGCACGTAAAGTTGAGACAGCCAAACCTTTCTCAAACCCCTCCCAGAGAAACTGAAGGATATCAGGCAGGGGACAATTCAGAGGAGACAACTCCAGAGCCAGACACCAACGCTGGAAATTACCCCAATGGACTTGAGAGTAGAAGGTTTCCTGGACCGCTGAATGGCAACTGCTAAATGCTCGGGGAGACCCCGACTCCTCCACCCCTGCCTCTCAACTTTCAGACCGATAGACGAAGCCGCTGAAGGGACAACATCGGAGAGGACCGCAGGGGAGATGGGAGGAATGGGAACAACCAAGGACCCTGAACAGCCAACAACTGAAGAGTGGGAAACCAAGACTGCCGGGGCCAAAGGGCACCATTACCACCACCTCCCGATCCTCCAGCAACAGATGAGACAGAAACTTGGGGATCAGGGCCAGCGGAGGAAAGGCATACAGCAAGCGAGAATGCCACGGAAGGCTCAAGGCATCCACCCCCCAAGCCCCCACCTGATGAACCCGGGAGCAGAAGCGGGAAAGCTGAGCATTGTGCCGGGAAGCAAAGAGGTTGAGAAAGGGAAGACCAAACCTCATGCACACCAGATGAAAGGTCACCGGAGTCAGAGACAACTCCATGGAGGCAGGGAAATACCGAATGAGGGCATCCGCCACCCCATTGTCAACCCCCAGATATGAACAGCCGACAGAGACAACAGGCGGCCTTCTGCCCAACAAAACAACCGGACCACCACCGCATTCAGGGACCGGGACTGCAAGCACCCTGATGATTGAGGTAGGCCACCATCACCATGTTGTCCGAACAAACCACCACATTGCGATCCAACAACTGATCCCGGAAACCCATGACAGCCCGGAACACAGCTGACAACTCCCTCCAATTCGAAGACTGCCTCACCTCCAGAAGGGACCAAAGATCCTGAAGGGACGCTGACCCCAACATAGCCCCCCACCCCATCGCATTGGCATCCGTTATAAGGACAACCAGAGGAGAGGGCTGCAGAGGTAAACCCTTGGCGAAATTGTCTGACACCGTCCACCAGCATAAGGCAGGGAGGACAGACAGAGGCACCGGAACCAGGAGGGACAAATTGCAGGACAAAGGATCCCAACGAGACAACAGGTGTGACCAAAGAGGCTGCAGATGAAACTGGGCTCAAGGCACCGTGAACACTGTTGCAGCCCTAAGACCCAGAATCCGCAACCAGAGACGAACCGGGAAGGAACACCCCACCAGAAACTCATGAGCCAGGGAACACAAGGTCACCGACTGAGACACAGGGAGGAAAACCCGATTCAGATCGGTCCGGAAACGAGCCCCTATGAATTGCAAGTCTTGGGACGGGACCAGCTGACATTTGGGCAGATTCAGCAGAAACCCATGAGCCCTCAACGCCAAACACACCAACTCCTGAGCCTTCAACAACAGATCCCGGGAAGGAGGATGGATCAGCCAATCGTCCAGGTAAGGATAAATCAGGACACCCTGAAGATGGAACAAAGCCACCAAGGGAGCCACAACCTTGGTGAATACCCTCGGAGCTGAACTCAGGCCGAAGGGCAGAACCAGAAACTGATAATGAGGCCCCATAGTAAAAAAAATGCAGTAACCCGCGATAACAAGGGTGAACAGGGACATGATAATATGCTTCCTGGAGATCCAGGGTACGCATGAAATGACCCAGGAGAATCCGGGGTGTCAACCGTTAGAGGGTCTCCATTTCGAAGGGCAGATGCAACACAAATTTTTGAGCGCCTTCAAATCCAGAACCAGACGGAACCCCCCTGTCACCTTGGGCACCAGGAAAATCAGGGAGTAAAACCCCTCCCCCTCTCCAAAGGGGGAACCTCCCTTGTCCAACAGGGCCTGGATCCCCAGACAAAGTTCTGATCTCTTGGTCAGACAAGCTGGCCAGGGAGTCGGGCGGACGCCCTAATCCAGAGGAGGCTCCGAGAATTCGATGAGATAACCCAGTCTCACAATGTTCAGGACCCACAAATCGACACAGGAGTGCACCCAAGCCGGGAGAAAGTAATCCGGCATCGGCCGCAAGATAGTCAGTGACGGGGCTTTGCAGGTGGAAACCTAGCCTTCTTGTCCTGCCCCCTACCAGAAGAAAACCTCCCATGAGCACAAGTAAACTGACATCTTGAGGGAGGATGGAAGAAGCACCTGGACTTAGAAGGGCCCGCCACAGGGGAAGAATGCTTAAATGAAGAGGAATGCTTCTTCTCCTCGAAAGGTCTATGCAGGGTCTCTTCCAACTCTTCACCAAACATCATGGTACCCTGAAAGGGAAACCAAAGGGCTGAAGACTTCTGGGCGGGATCTGTCTTCCAGTCTTTGAGAACCAAATTGCGGCGGGCCGCCACACAAGCCCCCCCTGAAAGGGCCGAAGATCTCACGACGTTGAAAGAAACATCAGAGAGGAACTCCACCTGCCTCTCAATATGTTCTAAAAGTCCCGAACAGTCAGAAGAGTCATCCATAGAACCATAAAGAGCCTTAATATCTGAAATCAGCGACTAAGCAACATAAGTCCCATAGATGCCGGCCCGCAGAGCCAGATGTGAACCGGAATAAACATTCTGAAGGGAAGCATCCACCTTCTTGTCCACAAGATCCCTGACCACTGCATCCTCAGCCAATGAAGTACGACCCACCAGACTCGCCACAAAAGAATCAATAGGAATTGAGTCAGGTAAATCCTTGGCCACATCTTGCAGAGGGTAGTGATTAGCCATGAACCTGGGCAGCATGATGCGATCAGGGTCCTTCCACTCCTGTTTAAGAACTTCATGGATGTAGGGATGTACAGGGACATCAACTGCCGCAGTGCTCTGAAACTGGCGAAGCAAAGAACCCCCAGAAGTACCAGGGGCCTCGTCGCAAGGAAACCCCATATTGGACTTGACGTGCTTCAGCAAGTCCGGCAACATATCCTTGTCTATGTACTTGCCCTTATGTTCATCACCCCCCTTTCAATCCTCCTCCGAGTCAGAGGAATGAGAAAGAGGAACACGCCCAGAGCTTTTGGGCCAGGGACCACTACCCATCTCTTGCAGGGTTTCCATAATCAAACGCTTAATACTGGCATCATCACTCTCTTTGCGCCGTTTGGAGCGTGCAGGGAAGGGTGTGGAAGAAGATTCTGAAGAGGTAGAGGAGGAATAGTCCACGTGCCTGCTCTTTCTGGTATGTTCTCCCATACCCCCAGGGACTGGACACACAGGGGAAACGAGGAATCCAAGAACCCCAGGCCCCCAATGGCCAGAAAACACTGTTCCAGTTGACCACAACAGTCAGCAGCAAAGGGTAGCAAGAGCCAGCAAGGGGCAGAAAGGGCTACCAGCACACACCTGGCTAAAGGAAATCCCACAGACACTGAACCAGAAGAAGCAGCGAAGGTGTAGGCGAAACCAGCGTCCAGGAACACCCAACAACACAGCAAAATAACAAAGAAGCAAAGAAACCGCTATGCGGTACTTACGGCAGGCCAGTTATTTCAACTGCAAAGCAGCCGACTGCCGAAACGCTCCGCAATGCCTGACTTCCGGCTCCAACCTTCGTGGAAATCAGGCAACTCCAACCCCGGAAGCGCCCCAACACCAAAGGGCCGCCGGGATCAATCGGGACTCCAGACACAGAAACGCTGCGCCCCGATGTGCCCAGCAACCCAGGAGGCGCGGTGTAGGCCCCCACACCTGCATGTTCCAGCAGCCAGGAAGAAGAACGTCAGAAACCACTCGGATCCCAGTGTCGCAGGAGGGGTCAACAGGACTCCCCCCAAGCCCGGCAGGAAGGGAGTCCAGGAACCAGCGCCCGTACCCGCCGCCTGGCAACAGAGAAAACAGTAAGAATGCAGGAGCCCCCAAGGCTACTTTAAGGCCTTCCTACTGCCAGTAGACAGAAAAAAAGAACAGGAAGAATGCTGGAATAGGGTGCGTTTATGTACTCCCAGTGGGAGGGGGAGGGGTAGGGCCAGCATTGCTTCTTTCTTTTTTTCTGTCGGTGAGATAGGATTATTAATGAAGGGGTCGAGGACAGGAGGAACCTGGGGGTAATGAGTACTTAAAGACATCTTTCCTTCGCTTTTTGCTTTTCTTCACTTTCCTCGTTTCTTTAGTCATTATTTTTCCATACACTGTTTTTACTTAAAATTTTCTGAAAGTTTCAATTCACTCACCTTTCTTTTGTGCCAATCGGCATTTAAAAAAGTTTTAGTGTTCTTGATTTGAAATAGAGTGAAAGAATGGCGCTCATGGCCAGGTGTATGTGAGGATAATAGTCTATCATGGCGAATACACACACCTGTATGTACTTAACATTATGAGGATTTAAATCAGCACGGGTAGCATTTCAATCCTTCCTGGTTGTAAGACGGGGCTGCTGGGTGCAAGTCAGGTAAGTATTTGGTTAACTGAAAAGCACTGCTCGTTGTTACTTTTTTATGGTGGGTCATTTTTTGATACATTATTGCAACTCTCTCTTACTTTTAGAAGCAGAAGAATTAACTTCTACTACTGTAACAGTCACCTCTCCACTACTTTTATGAACGATCTTTGTGCTAAGTCTACATGTGTGAAAGGAAATCCATGGGTAAGTATCTTTTAGTAAGATTTGAGTGACCTTCACCCTCCATAGTTCATAGTTCGGAAACTCGTCTGGCATGCTCTGTAGGTGTAGGTGTTAACAAGGATTCGCTGAAGAAGTGTCATGCTCGTATTACATTTGACGTGACCTGCACTTTTATATATTAGATCGAGATCTGAAATACAGGAAAAGTCAAAGATTTGTTTTGGGTTTTGAATGGTTCTGCTCTTTTGAGTTATAAGAACTACAATTTGTTTTGTTCTGATCCTGTTTGTGATATTTGTTCTCCATAGAAGTCACTGTTGAAGAGAAAATTTGAGTATTTATTGGCATTTTTGGTTTTATAAGAAGATGTAGAGAATATTGATCACTCTGCCACGCCAGTAAAAATCAGAGAATGTATTGCCTTGGGATCTTAAGGTACATGTGCCTTTCTGTTTGTTTCGTGACTCTTATGTTTTGCTTTCTCTTTTTGCACAGGTACCCACATGTTTATTTTGACATAAGTTTGCTTTGAGACATGAGCTTTCAGTTGTTGATGATAAATAATATAACCAAAATATAACCAGAATGAATTTATTTGAAAGAAATTGGGATGATAAATGCTAGAGTATGCCGAAATATAGCTCCCTAGATATTCTAGCCCAGATTTATGTTTTTTTCACGCAATGCAATGTAGCAAGACACCTTGCTGCGCCAAACCACGTGAAAGGGAGAGGGCAGGAATGCAACCTATCTTGGTTGATATGATGCATTCCTGTCCTCTTCTTGCGCTGGTGCAGTCACTGCAGCCTAGCGCCAACGCAGGCACCCTGGCACCGTGGTGCAAGGATGCCTGCATTACAGTGAGGATTGTTTTTGTGCAGGAAGGTGTCCCTTCCTGCACAAAAACAATCCTTAGAGGCAGTTTTCTCTTTCTAAGTGTGCTGCAGTATGCCTCTATCGGGAAGGCGTACAATTCTGACTCATTCCCAAGTCTACTAGTGTTGGTAAATCTGGGAATGCTTCAGAATACATGGGTGGATGCGTGGGAATACCCACACTCCACCTATGCAACAGCTTCCCAGTGCAGTGTAACACAAAGCAGAGACTTGCGCTGCTTTGTGTTACATCAGATTTACCAACGCACGCAGGGTGCCTTTGCATGGCATGGTAAATCTCATTCTAGGTTGTGCCACCCTGCGTCACCTTCCGTGGCACAAGGGCACTGCTAAAACTTGATAAATCTGGGCCCATATGTCTCAAGAAGAATTTTGTTTATCATTCATAATGTTGATGTTCTAGTTAGTGATTTGATGACCCTGTTGTTTTTTATTATGTTGTTCTGTGGAAAAAGATTTAATATGAAATATTGCACGATTTTTGAATGTAAGTCCCTGATTTATTTAGTTATGGAATTAATCATGATTATCGTGGGAATATAATTAGAGTATCCTGTTTTCGGTGTTTATTTTTTTGTGAATTCCAGTGGGTATGTTCCAGTGTTTGTACATTATGACACAACATAAATTTGCCAGAGATAGTGCTTTTCCAGTGATCTCAAAAGGATGTTAAGGATTGCATTTAATTGTTCAAGGTCTCAAGAATCAGGTGACGGACATCGGAATTTGTACTTTTTTACGATATTGAAATCTCACAGGCAGTGACAAAACATGTTAGTTGTCCTGGGGTGGGGATGATCAGTTTGTATTATGTGCCTGATGTAGCAGGATTTCAAAAAAAAAAAAAGAAACCTGCTCGAATTAACACCCATATAATACGTACTAACAATGTGCAGTAACAGTTTAAAGTACACATTACATGAACACGTGGGAAACTGCTTTGCGCATGCATGTACTAATATGAACTAATGCATGAAAGAACTAGGCCGCACTTTACATTGCGCCTCTAAAAGAAACAAAACTAATGCATGAAAGAACTAGGCTGCATATTAAAATACGTTTAGAAAGAAACAGAATTAATGCATGTTTAAGCTGCAATTTATATTTCGCATCTTACATCTTGCTTTGAAAAATAATGAATAATACCGCTTTTGCCTTAAGCTTATGCTAGGAAAATACGTAACAGGGGATAGTGCAAAGGTGGGTGGTAAACAGTGAAAAGTGTATTTCTATGTAATTAATGAATGCTTATGTTCTATTTGCCATAGTGAGCTGAAATGAGCTTCCATTATTCTTAAGTTGCCAGATAGAGGAGGGGCTGGAGTGAGAACGAGAATGTCATGACAGAGCAGCCAGAAGTGCTGTGCGCTGCGGATGATGAACATCAGTTCAAGGCTAAAACAGTACAGAGAACATTGATAGCCTGCCAAAAGGATGTGACTGACCGTGGGACTGAAGACTGCTTCTGTGGACATTGTTAGAAAAGATGTGTGAAAATGTATCGCATAATAAACCATGTGAACGAGTCAGTATTAGATCATGAGAAAGGATGCAGACTTATATTCATGAACAATTAATAAATGAAATCACGGTGGTGTGATGCACCACCTCCCCGAGCATCCAATGAACTGTCAAGTTTCGCAAATTGTTTCAACTAATGTGGGTTGGACATGTAGGTTTTAGGGTATACCTGGGGTGCTTTTGGGGGTTTGGTTAGGAGAAGCAGCGGTAGGAGATTGAGAGGGGAGATGCGTCGCTGTCCGTCGGTTTGCAGAGAGGCCTAGCTGTTCCTGTCCCTGTCCCGTTCCTGTCTCTGAAATCTTTGTTCCCTGACTCTAGTTCGGGGAGCCCCCACTGTCCCCTCAGCCAAGAAGGTGGTATTTCACAGATCCTTTGGGTTTGTATTATTCTGACTCGTACTTTGCATAATTATTTGCAAATGTATTCTTGTCTCTGAATCTGATGTCTCTTCAGCTATCCACTCCGATATATGTATTTTGTTTCGCATTATTTTTGCTGAAACTTATGTCTCTTCATCTATCCACTCTCTCGAATGCATATTGTTAAATTGTGATGAGTTTGATATTGTTTGCATTGCTGTTTGATTTTCTCTCCCATGTGTGAAATTCTTTCTTTGCATTGTGACCCATGTACGATGAGCATAACCCTTTATTTGAGATAAAACTTTGTTAAAACTTACCGAGAGTTTGTAGTTATTTAGCTGTGTGGATAGTCAGTTAGTTTTATTATTACCATCAACTTCTCAACTAATTGGTCCATCGACCGAGAGGAAAGAGAGTTGATTATAGGTCTAGTTATGTATTTAGAATTTTTAAACATGTATCTGTGAAGAAAACAATTTTACGTCCTTTAAACTTGACCCCTAGCGCATCAGGGATTTGGGTGAATGTGTATGGGCCACTGTATGAAATATTGATGAGTATTGATCCCTGATTAAAGAGTCACGCTGGATAATGCCATACCAATGAAACAGAGCTTGATAAAGTCACAAACATTTTCAAGTCTCATTTGATCTCTTGGCAACATAGCATTTCGACTCAGGCAGACCTTATCCTAAGAAAGAAATAGAATTTCACAAAGTGAATCCTATTACTTCTTCGTCTTCAGATCTCTTGCACTGCCCTACCTTTACTCATGTGACTATGTTTATTTACCATAACCTATTTTTTGGAGGAGCCATACACTCTTTGGGTGGTATTTTGAACACATTTGAAAGGAACAATCGCAACTTCAAGGAAAGTGAAGCATTTTGAGGAAAAAAACATTGGACCCGGCAAAACAATTATTTTTGTGCGTTATCTCTTCCATTCTTCCAAAAACAAAACATGAAAACAGTAGTGTCAAGGGCCAATACAAACATTCTTCCAAACAAACCCATAAAAACTGTAGTTCTAAGGACCTGTAGAAACAATTTTGGAGTTCCAGAAATAGTTAAAAATGGAAGTAAATTATTTGTTTGAATGGAGTCAAATTCTCTACTTTTACATATTTTTGTGCAAAAGGTAAGGGTAAAGTAAGACTGGAGGAATTTCCAAAGATAAACAATAAGAGCTGAGGGCAAAGAATCTCTCACATGGCAGCCTAGGAGACAGGCAGGAGGACTCTTTTTCATATTGTGTCTTTTTCCACTATGTCTATCATGTGTTAAAAGAAAAATACTTACTGAGTATGAGGCAATAACATAGAATGTAATAATAACACAACACTATGCTTTTTTCAGATCTGGGCCACTTTCAGCAAATAATTTTATTAGACAGAGAAAGTCAAGAGCCTTCATGTTTGATCTCAGTTAAAGCCTCCGCACAGGTGTGTTTTTAAATCACTGTAACATGTGTTCTTTGTTTGCTGCTTGGATGCAATAGAGGGCTCTGTCAGGAAAACATATGTTTGATATTATTTATTGGCTGCACGCTAGCCCATTTGCAGGCCCACCCTCCATTCAGAATTACCCAAAGCGACTCTGCAGGAATTGTAATATGCTGGGACACTATGACGACCAAGCATAACTCCTACCCAATAAACTTAGGTCTACAGGTTATCCATAAAAGATTATATGCCCAGCACAGAAACGGGCAAAACATTTTAATAGGGAAGCACCACTAGAGACTAGACCCAAGGCACCCTCAGAAATAATGATGTTTCACTACCTATACACCAATCTCCAACAAGGTTAGGAAAATCAGAAATGTACATACTGGTAAACTGAAAATACCAAAACACTGATCCTGTTTAAGAGATCCAGAAATTTGAGGGACACACTTATCCACACTAGATCTCAGAAATTAAGTAAGACAAAAACAGAGATCACATTAGGGGGACTTTCAAGATTTAATGGACACAACATCTGCCACCATACACAGTCAAAAAAGGAAATAGACCAGGGCTTACAACACAAGTGGCAACTTCAAACTCATGAATTGCAACACAAAAAACTTTGTGTATCTAATTCAATGTACATGCAATCTGCAATACATAGGCATGACCATGAGACCAGTGAAAATTAGAATCAATGAACACAGAAACACGAGTAGATGCCTCCATACTGCAACAAAACTGACTAATCACTACATGGAGGATAATAGTAGACCGAACGATTTGCCATGGCTGATCCTGGAAAAACGACTTGAAGGCCCAAACATCCAAGAGAGACTCTTAAAATGGGAACAATGTTAGATTTTTAGACTACGCTCAGATGAAAATGGGTTAAATGATGAAATCTCATGGTCCCTACTAGCAAGACAATGACACGACTAAACAGGGGTTTCTAGTTTCAGTACAGATGGAAAGAAGGTTAAGGGTTGCAATGCCCAGGACACTGTCTGCACTGTAAGAAATTGGGTTGCTGTTTGACTGGGGTGCGAGCCCTGGTCAAGCAGCAACCACAATCATTGTCAGGGTAAGGCACAATCAAACCCTAAATTAACCTGTGCTCAACCCTCAGGTAGAGTGGCACAGAGCAATCAAGCTTAACTCAGGCGAAGTGTGTAAAGTATTTGTGCAACACCTCAAACAGTAAAACAGTAAAAACACCACACAAAATTAATCCAAATACAACAAGACCAAAATGACAAAAAACTAATTAGTAGAACTGGAGAAATTGAATGTTAAAGTTATTAAAGAAAATAGCGCCAACAGACTTAAAGTGCCAACTGTTGATATCTAGTCACGTTGGACTGGGACAACGTCACAATTTCAGGCTGACTGTGATGGAGCACAGGCCTGCTACAGGGACCCAGTTAGGCCCTCTGAACAAAAGAAACTTCAATCATGGTTTGCAGAGCATTGCAGAGGGTTGCGGTGATCGGTGTCGAAGATGCTTAATGCAGCCGACGCGATGTGTCAGTTCTGAGATACAGCAAGGCTGCAATGTGAGGTACTGCTTCATTGTCAAGGATGCCATTTACAGGACTGGTGCTGCTAACTTTGGTGTTGAGGATGCGGCTCGGTTCCAAAGAGCTGTGAGGCTGCAATGCAGAGTCCGGCGTCATCGTTGAGGCTGCCGTTGACGAGACAGGTGAGGGCCTGTGCCAAGGATGTGTCGCTCAGTGGCAGTTCCTAAGGCGTTGCAGGTTATGGCGGCGATGAGGGACTTTGTGACATGTCTAATCCATGCAATAGCGGAGATGCATGAGTTCTGCTCAGGGTTGTGCTGCACAGCAGAGGAGATGCATCGGTTCTGCAAAAGGCAGAGGCTGGTAAAGAACCTTAAGCCTGCTTCCTGTCAGCTCGGCGATTCCTCAGGAACGGTTCGATGCCAAAAGGGGTCCACCTCTCGATAGTCCCAACCCTGGATGCTATAATAGCACAGGCGAATGGGATGATTAAGCGGGGGAAGGAAAGGAAGGGGTCAGCAGGGAGGGAGATCTGAAAAGCAAAATACTGAATGATAAGTAAATGTATATATACTATTCCTTTTATCTACATAAGTGAGACGCTCATACCTGTAAAACAAATAATAACACTCCATCCATTAGGGATAAGTAAGGAATCAACAGTTTGGTATCATAGCTCAGTAATGGTAGGTATTGCGCTAAGAAAGGGATAGAGGCACAAGAGGTACATAAATTCTGTAGCCCAAACATACGCACAAGGTGACTCACAATACTGTGTACCAGAAACCATACACACCAGTACACATACACTGTTCCACATCACAGGGGAAGGGCAGAAGGCCGCCTTTTGAGCCCCCTGTTAAATGTAAGCAAATAATAGTCAACAAAATACTCCTTTTGATTTGGTATAATATGTACTTGTATATTGTCAATCATATACATATGCGCAATAAAATCCAGTACCACTGAGCCTATATACCTAAAACAGTTTGTGGTAAGCGTGGCGGAATTATATGGATCCCACACAAAGGAGTAGTAAGGCGAGAATACTTTGACTTCAAAATATCATTCAGCAATCCCAAAGGGGCGAGTTACACAGTCTCCGGTGGTTCGTATGCCCCCATACGTTTAAATAGAGTATCTCCAAGCAAAGAGCGGTATTGGGGTGTTTCCCGATTAAGGCGGTGCAAGTGCACCCTTACCATACAGAGGTCTGGGCAGGAGTACAGCAGCGCGTGGGCGCTGCACGGCAAGCGAATAACCAGCAGCTTCTGGCTCCCCGGCAGGCTCTTTTAACCGGTCTACCACTTCTGGTTCACCATCCCATTTGTTCCTGGCATTCGCGGTCACTTCCGCTATGCCCCATGGGAGTTGTAGTTTTTGTGTCCCGGAACGGGACGTGGATCGCACCAATGTTCTCCCTGTCATGGAGCAGTCCGCTGAGGAAGGGACCCCCCTCTGGGACCACCACCTGTCCAGCCAAGACCAGGCCCTACCGTAGGCGGCAGGAAGAGGTGAAGCAGCGCTGCCCCTAGGTGAGTCAGGTGACGGGCCGGGAAGGGCGCGGGGGCTGAGAAAATGTGTAACAGCACATCCCTCCTCTGAGGGCCGCCGACCAGGTCCGGGTTTGTCATGATTCTTCTTATGAAATGCAGCCGTGAGGCAGGGTGCATGTACGTTGGAAGCAGGCTCCCATGAATTTTCCTCAGGACCATAGTTTTTCCAGGCGATGAGATACCATAGTGATCCTTGCCTCCTCTTTGAATCCAGTATTCGCTTTACTTCGTATTCGGGTTCGTTGTTCACCCAGATGGGCACTGGTTTCTTCTTCACAGGTTTTACCGACGGTTTTAACAATGAGACATGAAAGACCGGATGGATTCTCATGTTCGCTGGTAAGGCTAGCTTCACTGCCACAGGGTTAATACACCGCACTATTCTGTACGGACCAATGAACCTTGGATTGAAAACACTATATCTCCTAAAACGTATGTTCTTTGTAGACAGCCATACATAATCACCTCGTTTATACTCTGGACCAGGGCGACGATGTCGGTCTGCATACTTCTTGTATTGTCCCTTGACCTTTAGTAAATTTGTTCGTGCTCTCCCAAGGGTGTCTTGTATCTCCCTGTTACGTCTTTTCAATCATGGGATTTTTCCGTGAGAACCGGCTCAACCAATGGAAGGAACCTCGGATGAAACCCATAAGTGCAATAAAAGGGAGCCATCTTAATCGAACTGTGTTGAGCACTATTATAGGCTACCTCCACAAGCCATAAAAGATCCACCCACTTATCGATCGTCTGATCTACATAGCAGCGAAGATACTGCTTTAAGGTTTGATTTAGACGTTCTGTCTGTCCGTCTGTCTGTGGGTGGAAGGCGGTGGACGTGTTGGCAGCAATATGAAGGGATGTACACCATACCTTCCAAAACTGACTGGTGAATTGCGAGCCTCTGTCTGACACTATTACTGAGGGCAAACCATGCAAACGGACCACGTGTGTAACTAGCAACTTGGCCAGTTGAGCCGAAGAAGGAAGAGCTGGACAAGCAATGAAATGACCCAACTTGGTGAGACTGTCCACAACTACCACTATCGTGGTACACCCTTGGTCTTTTGGTAAACATACTACAAAATCCAAAGATATATGTTCCCATGGTTTCTCCAGGGTTGGTAAAGGTTGAAGTAACCCCTGTGGTTTTCTGTGATCGGATTTGACTTGACTACAGGTCACACATTGTCTAACCTGCATGGGGATGTTGTGATGAACCGTGGGCCACCAGAACTGTCGTAATACTTTCTCTAGCGTTTTATCAATTCCTGTATATCCGGCACATGCATTTACATGACTCCACTGAAAAACAGTTGTTTGTAGCGTACCACTGGGTACTAACAGCTGACGCCCTCTCATTGGTAATCTGTTCTTCAGCTGCCATTTGGGATTCCTTTCTAACCATTTTTTCCATGTGGATTTCTTCATGGTCTGTTTTACCTGTTCCAAGAACTGATCAGTTTGTAGAAGGCATATAACTTTGCTGGAAGAAATAATGGCTTTAACTTTTAATCGTCTCGGGAGCGTTGTTCTGTCGGAAAAGGGCATCTGCTTTCTTGTTGTCTACTCCACAGCGGTATGTTACAACAAAATCAAACTCCGCAAAGAACAGCATCCATCTTAACTGTCTTGGGGTGAGTAACCATGCAGATTTCATAAATTGCAGGTTGCGGTGGTCGGTGTAGACAGTGATAGTATGTTTCGCTCCCATCAAGTAATGCCTCCATTCTCCGAAGGCCTCTTTGATTGCCAATAATTCCTTCTCGGCCATGGTGTAATGTGACTCCGCTATGTTCAGTTTTCGTAACATGTAGGCCACCGGATGGAGCTGACCATTTTCTTTGTTTCTTTGTGAAAGTATCGCTCCTATGGCCACATCAGAAGCATCTGCTTCTATGACATAGGGTATCTCGTTGTCAGGGTGTGCTAGAATGGGTGCTGAGGTGAAGGCCTTCTTCAGAACCATGAACGCGTGCTGTGCTTCGTCGGACCACTGAAAAGGAACATTCTTTCTTAATAGTCGTGTATAAATGACTGCTTGACGTACCTGATCTAATAGAACCGGAATTAGAGGCAGAGGATAACGGTTTTTTATAGTGACATTATATAAAGCTCTAAAGTCCACACAAGCCCTTAATTCTTTATTTGCTTTCGGGATGAAGAATAAGGGCAAGGCTGCAAGGGTCTTAGAGGGCCTTATGAACCCATTTTTCTGATATGTATCAAGATATTGCCGCAAGTGTTCATTCTTCGGTTCTGTGAGAGCATAAATCCTTCCGCATCGTATCGCTGCTCCGGGGACTAAATCAATTTGGCAATCATAAACTCGATGGGGAGGTAATGTGTTTGCTTGTTCTTCATTGAAGACGTCTTGCAAATCGTGATATTGTACTGGTAAGTCTACCTCCTTTTCTTCTGCTGTAGCAATTACATGTTGATCCGATAAGGCCTTTGCTGGATTGTCTTGTATGTTTTTATACTGTTTTAGGCAATAAGGAGATTTGAACTCCAGTACTTCTTTATTCCAATCGATAACAGGGTTGTGTTTACGTAACCAAGGAAGACCCAATATAATGCCATACTGTGGGGCTTGAATGATGTTAAACGATAATATTTCCCAATGACTATTCCCACAGGTGACTTCGAGTTCCGTGGAGTTGTAACGAATGGGCCCCGAAACCAGTTGTCGTCCATCTACTGCCACTATTGTTTCTGGTTCCTGTTTAGTAAGGAGTACCACATGTAGTTTACGAGCTAACTCCTCATCCATAAAGAGTCCAGTGGCTCCTGAATCCAACATGGCCTTGAGGGAGTGCCATTGATCGTTTATGCTCACTTGTAAGGATATGTAGAAGTGCACCAATGTATCTCCTATTTCTCTATGAACAGAAGGGACTATGTTGACGCCCAAGAGCTTCCCTTCTTGTCTTCTTGGGCTCTGAAGTTTTCTGCCTTTTTTACCTCAGTGATGGCACTGGCTTGTACCTCTCTAGATCTTCCTTTCGGTTTCACTAAACAATCCTTAACATAATGGCCCTTTCTTCCACAATATAAACAGAGACCATTTTTGCGTCTTTGTTCTCTTTCCTCAGTTGTGAGGGAGGCTCTAACAGTGCCTATTTCCATGGGCTCCGCGGTATTACTGCCACCTCCTGTGGCAGTTCGGTTTCTTTCGAACCTAGGAGAGGGTCTATCCCCTCGCTTCCTTTCATTCCGACGTTCTGTTAATCTATGGTCTAACCTCAAGGCTAGATTGATAAGCTCCATGCATGTGGTGGGTTGTGGCTCGACAAGAGCCAATATGTCCTTCAATTTTTCCTTCAATTCTTCTTTTAATCCTTGATAGAACAAGGCTGCTTGTTTCGCCTTAGGCCAGTCAGTTTCTGATATTAAACGCTGGAAGGTATTGATATATACCAATTGATCCTTGTTTCCTTGCTTTAACTCAAGCAACTCACAATCAGCAGTGAAAGCAGCAGCTCTACGATCAAACACACGTTCAAACTCTGCACGAAAAGCATCCCAGTCATACAGCAACGGGTCATCGCGCCTTACCAAGGGAACAGCCCATTGAGCGGCATCTCCAATCAAGTAGGAAATGATAAAGGCTACCCTAGACTGATTGGTAGGAAAGGCTTTGGGCTTACAGGTAAAATGTAGTAATATCTGTGTAAGAAACACTTGAACCTTATGGGTGTCTCCTGCGAATCTCTCTGGTGCTGCCAGCGGAATAGAGGTAGGCATCTCTTCACTGAACGGTACTGTAGGTGAGGAGAACACCCCCAGAGAACCTCCCAACCCCTACATCAAAAGGATTTCGCTGCATCACCTCAATCTTTTGTCGCAGGGCTTCAGTTTCTGCCCGAGAGCTAGCTAACTCCTGCTGTACAGTTGCCAGGACTCCTAAGACATCCTCTATCGTGGCCATGTTTTGTATCGACCCGCCCAGGAGGAATTAGATACGTGGGCTGGTTATTCTGTCAGCTCGGCGATTCCTCAGGAACGGTTCGATGCCAAAAGGGATCCACCTCTCGATAGTCCCAACCCTGGATGCCATAATGGCACAGGCGAATGGGATGATCAAGCGGGGGAAGGAAAGGAAGGGGTCAGCAGGGAGGGAGATCTGAAAAGCAAAATACTGAATAATAAGTAAATGTATATATACTATTCCTTTTATCTACGTAAGTGAGACGCTCATACCTGTAAAACAAATAATAACACTCCATCCATTAGGGATAAGTAAGGAATCAACAGTTCGGTATCATAGCCTACCATTACTGAATGGTAGGTATTGCGCTAAGAAAGGGATAGAGGCACAAGAGGTACATAAATTCTGTAGCCCAAACATACGCACAAGGTGACTCACAATACTGTGTACCAGAAACCATACACACCAGTACACATACACAGTTCCACGTCACAGGGGAAGAGCAGAAGGCCGCCTTGAGCCCCCTGTTAAATGTAAGCAAATAATAGTCAACAAAATACTCCTTTTGATCTGGTATAATATGTACTTGTATATTGTCAATCATATACATATGCGCAATCAAATCCAGGAGCACTGAGCCTATATAGCTAAAACAGTTTGTGGTAAGCGTGGCGGAATTATATGGATCCCACACAAAGGAGTAGTAAGGCTTCAAAATATCATTCAGCAATCCTAAAGGGGCGAGTTACACAGTCTCCGGTGGTTCGTATGCCCCCATACGTTTAAATAGAGTATCTCCAAGCAAAGAGCGGTATCGGGGTGTTTCCCGATTAAGGCGGTGCAAGTGTCTATTATTTGGCTTAAGACGGGGACACGACGCACGTATCTGGCGCAAGTTCCATCAAGTTGGGCAAAAGGGGATAACCGCTATAAGTCTTATATAAAGAAAGACAAGAAGATAATCATAAAAGGCTGTGGGAGGCCCGGATGGTAAAGATTTTCTATGTCCGATTGAAATATGGAGGATTGTGAAAACAAGGATTAAATTGATCACAAGTTCCGATCACTAAAAGCCAATCAGATACACCCCAATCATTGGTGTTAAAAACGGAAAGAGAGGAACATCACAACAGCATGCTCTCTTTAGGACTCTTGTATAGAGTGCATTGATTTTAAGAACTGGCACCCCCCCTATGCTTAATTTGAAAAGAGGTGCATTGACCGTCTACTGGTGATACAAAATTAATTTGAGAGTCACAATAAAGGTCTTGATAAAGATGGTGTAAATTTAAAGATCCCATCGAAACGTATCGACGCCCCATCACATAATCCGTGGAGTGGCTGGAACTTCAGATTACCAATAAGCACTTTAGTATTGGGTGTCCAGCCATTACGATACTGAACACGGATGTGTAGTTTTTAATGACAAAGTTTGTTGTCTATTGTGTGTTCTCTCATCAAATGGATTATGTTATGTGATTTTAGTCTTCTTTTCACTGTTATTGATTGTATTTTGTGTCTAGAATTTATTGGATCTTATTAATATCTGTAAGATCGTATCTAGGAAGGATTGGGATATTTTTATACATTGATTTGTTTTTATTTTTATGAATATGATGTTTTATACTATTAATAAATAGATTATTTTTTAACAAAAAAGATTTTCTTTGTGCATTCTGAACCTTGGGCCTATGACAATACTTCTTTGATGTGTGTGATATATTAGGAATGGTATGTACTTGTGCAGCTTTGATTGGTAACAGATAGTGCGATGTTTAGTGGAATTTAAACTCATAGCTCCGACAATTAAACCCAAAGGAAATCTTTTCTCTTATATTTACATTTGAACCCTATTCCTTTGGTCGAAGGGGTCCCTCTCACCTTTCTATAGCAAGTGCACCCTTACCATACAGAGGTCTGGGCAGGAGTACAGCAGCGCTGGGCGCCGCACGGCAAGCGAATAACCAGCAGCTTCTGGCTCCCCGGCAGGCTCCTTTAACCGGTCTACCACTTCCGGTTCACCGTCCCATTTGTTCCCGGCATTCGCGGTCACTTCCGCTATGCCCCATGGGAGTTGTAGTTTTTGTGTCCCGGAACGGGATGTGGATCGCCCCGATGTGCTCCCTGTCATAGAGCCGTCCGCTGAGGAAGGGTCCCCGCTCTGCGACCACCACCTGTCCAGCCAAGACCAGGCCCTACCATAGGCGGCAGGAAGAGGTGAAGCAGCGCTGTCTCTAGGTGAGTCAGGCGGCGGGCCAGGAAGGACGCGGGGGCTGAGAAAATGTGTAACAGTTCCGAGGGTCCAGGAAACAGGTGGCACCACTTGGCAGGGTATACTCAGAAAGCAGAATCCAGGTGCAGTTGCAAGGTGGATAGAAGCCTGGTATGTCCCAGAGTCTTAAGATGAGGAGACCAGCACTAGCCTTCTGGGTTCAAGAGATGCAGGTCCAGTCCTTCTCACTCAGGGAAGAGGGTAGCAGGCAGCCAGTCAGCACAGCAGGGCAGCAATCCCTTCAGAGAAGCAGTCTAGCAGAGTTGCAATTCTTGTAACAGCATAGCAGTCCTTCTTCCTGGCAAAGTATCCACTGGCCCAGAAGTGTATTGAAGAGTTGGTGTCTGTGGTCCTGTATTTATAGTTGTGCATTTGAAGTAGGGGAGTTGCTTCTAGAGGTTTCCATTTGAATCCCCTAGGCATTCTGCCTCCCTGTCTGGGCTCCAGACTAACTACAGGGGGTATGCAGCCCTTTGTGTGGAGGCAGGATACAACCTATTCATGTGTAAGTGGGGCTGTGCCCAGGTCCTCCCTCCCATCCAGACAGTGTTGGCCCATTCAAGCACATCTAAATTCCCTATTCTGTGTGGCTGTCTAGGACGAATACACAAGGCTCAACTGTCAGCTACAGAGAAAGACTACAGCCATTAAATGGCTAAGACAAGAAAATGCAAACTTTCTAAAAGTGCGATTTTCAGAAGTGCAATTTAAAATTCCACTTCCCCATAAGCTAGGACTTTAAGTTGTGATTCCATAAACACCAAACATGAACAGGTGATCTCTTTGGAAATCACACTTATAAAATGCAATAAGGCAACTCCAATGTTATCCTTTTGGAGAGATATGTCTTGCAGTAGTGAAAAACAAATGTAAGAGTTTTTCACCACCAGGACATGTGAAGGTTAGAAGCATATGTCCTACTTTTTAAATGCATGGCATCCTGTGCTCTGAGCTGTCTAGGGCCTACCCTAGGGGTGACTTCTATGCATTAAAAAGGAAGGTTTGGGCCTGGCAAAAAGGTTTATTTTGTCAGGTTGAAATGTCTGTTTAAAACTGCACACACAGGGCATGGCTTGGACAGCCATCATGGCGGACGCTGCCTAGAAGAGCTCTGGCCGCCCAAGCCCATTATCTGCCATAATCCGATATTACCTAGCCTTGACGGACCAGGACATGTTGATCCGAGAAGCAGGGCCAGGCTGCAGATCCGACGCCAGGATTTGGCAGCCCCGGGTTCGGGGGAGCGCCGATTACAGAAGCCTGGCGTGTGCAGGGGCTCGGGCCGTTGAAGAGGCCGGCGGCTGCTTGGTGCACCCGGGGCGAGCCCCTTGCCTCTGGGAATCAGGACCTAGGCGTACCGAAGCATCCCGTTTTGCTGAGGGCAGGCCCGCGACCTCGCGGTGGGTGCCCACGATTGCCCGGTGGGCTGGGAAGATGAGGCACCAGGCTGAGACATCTGGCCCTGGCGGATCGAGGCATCCTGCTCTGTTGGGGCAGGGCTGTGGCCTCGCGGGTGGTTCCCATAGGTGCCCGGGAACCTGGAGCAGGCAAGTGTGGGGGCAGGGACGTGCCCAACGAGGCGGACACCAACATACCCAGGGGCCCGGTGCGCGGCCTATGAGACGGGTGACGGCCTGGTGGGATCTACTGAAGCCCGATTGGAGTGGCAGCCTTCCCTTGGGCCATACCGCCCAGAGTTCATCCTATGCCAGGCCTGCTGGAGGAGCCCTTTCTGGAACCCCGGTGGGGCTCACCTAATCCATCTGCAATATAAGGTAGGCCCGCCTCTCACTTGGAATTCCAGGCGGTGAGGACTGATCCTAGGCTCCTGGTGTGCACCGGGGGTGGCCCCGAGGCTGGGGGCCCCCCGATGCATGGAGACACTTTCATCCCTTGGTGCCTTGTGGGCCTGTGAGCAGAGTGCCCCTGGGGGATTGTGACTGCACGGGGCGGCTGCGGGTCCGGCAAGTCAGGTCCCATTAGGGGGCCCCCCTTGGCAGTCTGCCCTGGGTTGGGGAAGCAGTCAGGCTAGGCCTGGTGCGGCTTGCGGCCCAGGGTGGCCTGAATCCATGAGGCCTGGCCCGTAGTAGCCCATGCAGATATTCCGGCATGGACAACACTTAAGTGGTGGGATACTTTGCAAAGAAGCCAGCGGGCCACTATATAGAGCGGGAGCCAACAGAGCAGGTGGGTGCAGTACATACGCAGCCCTGACCACTTCCGCCATCATGACGAAAGATAAGCCATCGGGCCCCACAACCAAGCAAAGTATGTTGGACCAATTTACTACGACCCCTGGCAGCATTGGCAATGCTGATAGTGGAAGTTCCGTCCCTGAAAATGCCACCCTACTGATTGCAATACCCCAGGCCGGGGACACGCTGGATGTGAAGATCAGCGCAATGGGATCGGAAGTCTCCTTCCTACAACAGGACCTCAGGAAGGCTGTTGACCGTATCACAGAGGCGGAAGCCCATGTGTCTTCGGTCAAAACACAGTAGCAACTCTACAACAAAAAGTGAACAAACTCACTGTGGTAACACAGGAATTGGCCTCCCGGGTTACAGACGCTGAGGGATGCTCCAGGCGAAACAACCTACTCCTTATTGGTTTCCCAGAGGGAAGCAAGGGTTCATCTATGGAGCGCTTTCTCATTCAATGGCTGAAATTCCACCTGCAAGAGGACTCCTGTCCTGTCCCCCTGTTTTGTGGTGGAAAGAGCCCACCGAGCGCTGACAAGGAAGAAGCACCCCCCCCCTCGGGAGAACGCCCCAGGCCTGTTATAGCAAAATTGTTGAATTATATGGATTGCAACACCATCCTTCAATTCGCACAAAATCATCGGGACAAACTACTATACAATTCGAACCCTATCATGATTTTCCTGGACTACACACGCTTGGAGCAACAACAATGCCAATCTTTTGCTGCCGCCAAGCGCAGGCTCAGAGAACTGAACATTCAATATATTCTGCTGTACCCAGCTCGTATGTGCATTGTTCACAACTCTAAATCCCTCTTCTTCGACACACCGGAGGCAATATTCGTATGGACTGATGAAACGGTCCATCTTAGACCACATACCCCACCACCTCTGGATTCGGACTCACAGAACACCCGCGGGAATCAACCGAAAAAGGTCAATTCTAAATGACGACACAGGTCCAGGTCCAACTGGCGCTCCCAGCCATGGGGTGATGAATCGTGAAGGCGGCTGAGGTCTTGTTTTATTCCTCGTCTGTGGCTCTGAATGCTGACTCCCACTCTTGTGAAGTGTTATGGCCTGTCTGTAGTGCAAGGCTGGCTTGGGCGTCCGGGCTCAGTGCTTATTGCACGCCCTGAACAATTATGGTTAAGTACTTTGGGAAGTTGGGGTACTATTGGAGCAAGACCCCTGACCTCCTGGGTCAGAGACCTGCTCTCTCCCCCTGCAGCTCTGCTGTGACACTGTCGCTGCTGTTGTGCCACTGCCCTGTGTAGGCGGAGTTCAAGGCCGCTCTCCGCTGGACTGCCGGGCTGCTCCTGGTATTGTATTGTGCCTTTTTGTACTGTGCCTGCTTATTTTGTGACTCGTTCTCTTATTGTGCCTTTTTGTACTGTGTCTGCTTATTTTGTGACTCGTTTCTCTTATTGTGCCTTTTTGTACTGTGCCTGCTTATTTTGTGACTCATTACTCTTATTGTGCCTTTATGTACTGTGCCTGCTTATTTGGTTACTCGTTTCTCATTATACAGTGCCCTCTTTGCCGCCCGTTATCCCTGCCGCTGCTGCCCCCGTGGTCCCTCCCCCCGCCGTTTCCTGCTCCGCCTCCCAGCTGCGCTTCCCTACCCCTCCCCTATTTATTGGCGGCCACGCCGCTGGCATGCCAAAGGCAAGCCCGTCTGTGCCCGTCTGCGACCCGCCCGTGACCAGCGCCAGAGACCCTGGTTCTCCGACCCCCCACCGCTACGACTCAGCTGCCCTCCTCGCACTCAACCCTGGAAGGACCAACAACTGCCAGCTGTCCATGCCAAACACCACCCAAGGCCAGTTCTCCTGCCGCCACTGCCTCCGAACCTTCACCACCCTCCACACCACCACGGCCGCCACCCCCACGCCAGACGCCAACACCACCGAAGCCCTGAAATGTATCCTCCTTAACGTGCGCTCCATGCAAAAACACGCCATAGAGATCTAAGACCTCCTCAACACCCTCTCGCCAGACGTCGCCTTCTTCTCGGAAACCCGGACCAACACCTCCTCTCCCCCGACATCCCCACCACCATACCCGACGGATACAAGATCCAGAGGAAGGACCGCCCCAACCGCCCAGGAGGAGGACTCGCCATCACACACAAGAGATCCCTCTGACTCTCCACCTCCCCCACTAACGACTCCTCTACCACCACCGAACACCTTTACTTCCAGATCCAGACCAGCCTTAGAACCACCCTACATGGCACCCTCGCCTACAGGCCCGGCGGACCTCGAACAGCGTTCACCACTACCATTGCCGACCTCGTCGCACCCCACGCCATCACCTCCATGGACTACATACTCATCCGAGACCTCAACTTCCACCTCGACAACCTCAACCACCCCTACTCCTTCACCCTCCTGGACAATCTCGCCAACCTCGGACTGCAACAGCTTGTCACCACCCCCACCCACAAGGCAGGACACACTCTCGACCCCATATTTGCATGAGGCAACAACTTCCACTTCAGCCACACTTCACAGCCCCTCTGGACGGACCACCACTGCGTTCACTTCTATGTCAACAAACCCATCGCCCCTAAACCTACACCCCGCCCACCATGAAGGAACTGGAGCAAGGTTACTGAGGAGCACCTCAACTCCACCCTCAACCGCGATGCCCCCTCCACCCCAACCGACGCCAACCGTGCCGCCAAAGAACTACACAGATGGATCACCAACTGCGCATACGGACTCGCACCCCTTCGCAACCCCAACAAACATCGCCCCAGAAAAGCCACCTGGTTCACCACCGACATCCAAGAATCCAGCCGCACCTGCAGACCTCTCGAGAAGAATTGGAGGAACAGCAAATCTTCGGAAGACCGCACTACATACAAGAACGCCATGATCGAACACCACCAACTCATCAGAACAACCAAAAGGACCTTTCATCCAGAACAAGATCACAGCTAACTCCAGCAACTCGAAGGAACTCTTCAGCATCATCCAAGAATTCACTAAACCCCCCAGTGAAGCCACGGACATCACCCCCTCCCAGGACCTCTGCAACAAGCTCAGCGCCTACTTCCAGCTGAAAATCAAGACTCTCTACGTCAACTTCAATGAACTGACAGCGGACGGCGAAACCACGCACTCCCCCAGCAACGACAGTCAACCCACCATCTCCACATGGACCCCAACCACTACAGAAGACAGCAAATCAACCATGAAAGGCATCCACTTAGGAGCACCCACCGACCCCTTCCCTCCACACGTCTTCCACAAAGCCGCCTCCGCCATCGCACCGGAACTACGATGCACCATCAACACCTCCTTCGAAACCGGCATCTTTCCAGACGACTGGAAATGCGCAGAAGTCAAGCCCCTTCTCAAGAAGCCCTCGGCAGACACTTCGGACCTCAAACACTACCGACCCATCTCCCTCCTACCCTTTGCGGCCAAAGTCACAGAGTAGACCGTCAACACCCAACTAATGAAGTTCATCAAAGAGAATTCCACCCTCGACCCCTCCCAGTCCGCATTCTGCAGCAACCACAGCACCGAGACTGCCCTACTCGCCGCCACAGATGACATTGGCACCCTCCTCGACCAAGGACACACCACGGCCCTGATCCTACTCGACCTCTCCGCAGCTTTTGACACCGTTTCCCACTGCACTCTCACCGCCAGACTCCACGACGCCGGCATTCAGGGAACCGCCCTCAAATGGCTCCGCTCCTTCCTTGCTGACAGAACCCAAAGAATCAGACTGGCACCCTTCCTCTCCGAACACACAGACATCAACTGCGGAGTACCTCATGGATCATCTCTCAGCCTGATGCTCATCAACATTTATATGGCCCCCCCTAGCAGCCATCATCAGACAGCAAGGACTGAACATAGTCTCCTACACCGACGACACCCAACTCATCCTCTCCCTCACCAAGGATCCTGCCACCACCCGACTCAGCTTCCAGGAAGGAATGAAGGACATCGCATCCTGGATGAGCAGCAGCTGCCTGAAGCTCAACTCGGAAAAGACCGAGGTCCTCGTCCTCGGACCCTTGCCCACTGCATGGGACAGCACCTGGTGGCCCACTGCCCTCAGCAGCCCGCCAACCCCCACGGACCACACCCATAACCTCGGCATCGTACTTGACTCCTCCCTCTCCATGACCCAACAAGTCAACGCTGTCGCCTCCCCCTGCTTCAACACCCTCCGCATCCTTCGCAAGACCTTCAAATGGATCCCCCGTATCGAGAAAGACAGTCACCCACGCACTCATAACCAGCAGACTGGACTACGGAAACGCCATCTACGCCAGAATCAACAAGTCCCTGCTCCGCAAACTCCAGACCATACAGAACACCGCAGCCAGACTCGTCCTAGGCATCCCTCGATAAGAACACATCTCCCAACACCTGTGAGACCTCCACTAGCTCCCAGTCGAAAAGAGAATAACCTTCAAGATACTCACCCACGCCTACAAATGCCTCCACAACACCGGACCCCAATACCTCATCGAAAGAATACACTTCCACAAACCCAAAAAAAACCTCTGATCCGCCGACCTCGCCCTCGCTGAAACCCCGCGCATCCGCAGAGCCAGATCGGGTGGAAGAGCCTTCTCCTACATCGCGGCCAAGACCAGGAACAAGCTTCCGGTTGACATAAGATGAGCCCCCTCTCTGCACATCTTCAGGAAGACCCTCAAGACCTGGCTCTTTGACTGACCGGAGCTGCTTACCCCCACCCCTCCAGCGCCTTGAGACCCTCATGGGTGAGTAGTGTGCTTAATAATTCTCTGATTGATTGATTGATTGATTGGTGGAGGCGCCGCGAGGTCCCCTGTTGGGGCCTTGGGCTCCCTCCGACCGCAACAGATACTCCCTGTATGTGAAAGTATCGGGGGAGAGGGGGTATTTGGCACACTAGTGTAAAAGTTAGTTCAGTTACGGCACAGACACAATGACTTTTATGCATTTCATACCGCATGCACCTGCCGAGATCATCCCTGCATGATAGATGGCTACAAATAACACTAATCCACTACTAGGTGGACTTACCATCATGACTTGGAATGTCTGGGGGGCGCTTGGCAAAATCAAAAGTGTGGCAGTCCTTAGACAGGCCAAACGACTCGAGGTTGACATCCTCCTTCTACAGGAAACCCACCTGATGGGGAATAAAGCCCCATGCCTGGCCCGTTTTGGTTATGATAGAGTATACCAAGCTGGGTTTGTTCGGGGGTCACGAGGCACAGCCATTCTTATATACCATAGGGTCCCATACTTGGTCTCCAGACACTGGTCAGACCCAGGTGGGCGCTACATTATAATGACGGGCACATTGTATGGGGAAACATTGACGATTGGCAGCTTCTATGCCCCCCCACCACTGGGGCAGACCTATGTAGATAGAATTATACGACTTTGGGGGAACTTCGGATGGTCTGGTGGTGCTGGGCAGCAATTGGAATGATACCATGGAGCCCATAGATCGCTGGCGAGGGACAAGCCACAGTCCCTAAGGAGGAGAATCAAAACTACACCAAATTGTGGTGACCCTGGGGTGGACGGATACCTGGCATGCATACCACCCAGTCGAACCTGGCTTCACCTTCTTCTCCGCTGTACATGGGTCCTTATCCAGGCTCGACTATTTCTTTCTCCACGTCAATCCATTCATCGAGCTTCGCCGGTCTCTGTTCTCCCCAGAGGGCTCTCAGATCATTCTAGTGTCACTCTCAAACTAAGCTTGGGCCGAACAAACCTCCCTTCAGATGGAGAATGTCACCAACCTACTTACGTAACCCAGCCTATCAAACTGCCATTCGACAGGCAATTTCCGATCATTTGACATTCAATGCCGAGACTACTCCCTCCAGTATAATATTGTGGGAAGCTCTTAAGCCCATGACTCATGGTGTAGACATCAGTTATCGTGCAGGGGAAAAACACCGCCACCTAGCCTAAGTGGTGGCCCTTGAAAATCACCAGCGGGACCTAGAAGTTGAGGTAAAGGAAGCTAAAGGCCCGGCGTCACAACACCGCCTCCTCAAACTGCAGCTACGCCAACACCTTACTAACGAGGCTAAGGATATATGGCTAGCGAACCAATACAGAATTTATCAATGGGGGACAAGCCGAGCAAGATGTTGCACCATCTGTGCCAAGCAGCGCTATCCCCCGCCCCAGTGCCGGTGTTGCGATATGCCATGGGAGTACTATGCTCTACCCCCGACACAGTGGCCCAAGCGTTTGCCCCCTACTATACATCCCTATACGCTCAACAGGACCTTATATCGAGCGAGCTAATAGGTGAATTCCTACACAATATATTGCCTCAAAAGTTATCTAACAATACGCGTGAGCAGCTGGATGCTCCCATAACTGTGGCAGAACCTGAGACAGCACTATTGAGCATACATCCCAGCCGCGCATCTGGTCCTAACGGATTTCCCAGTGAATTCCTACGCTCCCATATGTCCCAGCTATGTCCACACCTCCTAGTGGCACTCAACAAAGCCCTGGAACAGCGCATTCTCCCTCCTGATTGGCGTCACACCGAAATTGTGGTGTTCCTTAAATCGGGGCGCCCGCCGGAAGAAACATCATCCTATCGCCCAATTTCTCTCCTAAATTTTGAATCTCAACTGCTGGGCAAGGTCCTGGCCGAACGCATTCGAGCCTATATTCAGGAGCTGGTTCACCCCGATCAGGCCAGCTTTATGCCACACCGCTCTACCCGGCATAATAAACCGTCAAGTCCACAACGCCATTGCGAAAGCCCCGAAATTGGCCGCCCGCGACCCTCCTATTAGCCAACATAGACAAGGCATTCGATTCCTTAAGCTGGGCATACCTATTCCAGCTCCTCCGTACACTTAACTTCGGCTCATGCTTTTTATCCTATATACAATTACTATACACAGGGCTCTCGGCCTCTGTGCTTGTAGCGGGGACACGCTCAGCGCGCTTCCCCATCTGTCGGGGTACTAGGCATGGACTTTCCCCACTCTTATTTGTGCTGGCGATTGAGCCTCTGGCGGTGTGGGTGAGGCACGACCCAGTGATAAAGGGATTCGACTTATCCGCAGACAGGTCTGACAGGATCGCGTTATACGCAGGTGATGTTCTCTTTTTCCTGACAGACCCGGGATTCTCTGGCCCACGAATACTCAAGATACTCTGTATCTTGGGGGAAACTTCGGGCCTCGGTGCTAACTCAGCGAAATAGGTGTTGTTCCCAATATGTGGCGATCAGGGGCGCGCGACATGGGCATCACAACTGTCCCATGCAACTGAGGGCTTCCACTACCTAGGGGTCTATATCTCACCGAATCCTACAATATCATGGTCACGGAATATCAGCCCTCTCCTGACCCGGCTCTGGAAGGAGACAAGGGGATGGTCGCCCCTGCCACTGTCTCTGTTTGGGCGGTCAGCTATTTTTAAAATGGTCTGCCTTCCGCGGGTCCTATAAAGGCTCCAAAACTATCCATACCCCATTCCAAAGACTTGGTTTACCCAAATAAACACACTCCTGAATGGCTTCATGTGGGGGGGAGGGGCCATCCACGTTGCATTACGAACCTGCACACAGTCGACATATTGTGGCGGGCTTGCGCCTGCCGATATATTTGCGTATTATGCTGCATCCCACCTGTTGAATATAAATGAGTGGTGGTACGGATCACATTCAGACCTAGCATACGCAGTAGACAGACTTGCAATGGGCAATACTTCCCTCCTAGGGTTTCTTTATAGCCGCTCCAACCTTGAGCATCTACCCCCAGCATGTAAAACTGTCATACAACTTTGGCGCCACACAGTAAAAAGGATGGGCTGGGAGGAATGCCTGACCTAGACAACCCCTCTGTGGTATGGAACATATCTACGTCCAGTAGCTGTGCTCCCAGGTTTTCAGGCATGGGATCTCTTTGGCATCTCAACTTTCGGAGACACAATGCATGGGTTAACACTCAAATCCTTCGGACAGCTGCAAACAGAATATAGTCTCCAACGTACACAATTCTATAGATAGCTCCAGCTCAGACACACTTTAAACCCCTTGATCCACCCGCTGGAGAGCTTGCCAGAATTCCACCCTCTTGAGGGACGCCTACTAATGGGGTACCAGGGTGCCCACAAAATCCTGCAAATTTATCAGACTTTGATTACCCACAATCAAACGACACTACATGCCAAACGAGCTGTATGGGAAGCGGTAATCCCAGACTTCACCGACGATGACTAGACCGAGGCCTTAGCCAGTCCCCGGGAGGCCACCATTGCCACACGATACCGCCTCATTCAATTTAAATTACCTCCACAGGGCATATTACACACGCTACCGCTTATGGCAGATGGGCGTCATTCCGTATCCCACCTGTTTGAGATGTGGTGATGTGGAGGGGACCTTTTTCCATACAGTCTGGAGCTGCAAGGCACTACAGCCGTTCTGGCGTAAAGTCTCCTCTTGTCTCGAGCACGTCCTGTCCTGGAAGCTGGCACTTGACTCCAAGTTGTTCCTTCTACACAGCACAGAGGGGGTCGGGGGGAATCATTATAAGCAACACTTATTATTTCTGGGTCTCACACTGGGGGGCATCGCCCAGTCTTGGAAGGGGGAATCCCCGCCACCGATAAGTAGGTGGAAGAGGGCCATGGACAATTGCATGGCGGCAGAAGAAGCTGTGTACCGGGCGCAGGGCTGCCCGCAAAAACACAGGAAGTTATGGTATTGATGGCCAAAATACAGTGGGATTGATTTGCCCCCCATGCCATCTCAGAACTCTCTATAGTCAGATAACACCCTTTGTGCCATGACACACAACCATAAGGTGGGACACCCTAGCCGCATAAGCACGCATAGCAGATACCTTTTGCAGGGGAAAACACTGTCTAGTCTGTGCCAAGTTCCTGGTTAGTCTGTATGTTCAAAGGCTGTATTGTTGTTTGAATATTTGGTTACCATTCTGCAATGTACTGTATCCGATATATATGCAATCAGCGTTCGCTGCAATGTACCACGAAAACTCAATACATTTTGGTTTTTAAAAAAAAAATGCACACACAGGCTCTGCAATGGCAAACCTTAGACATGTTTAAGCAGCTACTTAAGTGGGTGGCAAAATCTGTGCTGCAGCCACACTGGTAGCATTTAAATGACGTACCCTGTGCACATGCAGTGCCATTTTTCTAGGGACTTACAAGCAAATTAATTATGCCAATTGGGTATAAGCCAATGTTACTATGTTTAGAGGAGAGAGCACAAGCACTTTAAAACTGGTTAGCAGTGGTAAAGTGCCAGGAGTTCTAATGCCAGGAAAAACGAGATCGGAAAAATGGCGGAAGAAGGCAAAAGGTTTGGAGGAAGACCACCTTAAGGCAGACAGGTGTGACATGCACCCTACCACCAAAGTTCATTATATGGCATTGCATTACTTCAATGCAAAATGGTACAATGACAACGATGCAAATAAATAGTATTGAAAAGCACCTCAATCAAAACATGAAAAGAGGGTTAAGGTTTGCATGACTAGGACACTGTCAGTGCCTTATCATGGTTCAATGACACAGTATGATGCACACAATATTGGTATACAAATTGTTTTGAAAATAAATATCATTAACAAAAATATTGCCTTCCTAAACTTAACTAATAATACCACAAATATCGCAAACACAAATATCACTGTTAAAAATATAACTTTTTACTAATATCAAAATATCAGAACCAAAAATAACATTAGCTTCAAATAAACATATAGTCAAAAATATTGCCTCACATAATATCGTGTCCAATGTTATCACCAAAATAATTACATTATCATTGATAAACTTAAAAATAACTAGTTTGTTTTCATTTAACAAAATATTAAAATAAACAACAATGAACATATAAACATGTTTAGGAAAAAACTACAAAAATAATTAGAAATCATCCCAAATAAAAATTAAATTAAATACATACTGACACTAGTAAACATTATTTGCATAAACTACAAACAATGTACAACAATCTAAATAGCAATCAATATATATAAATCAAATTAAATTCAAAAGTATCAAACTACATATTAAACATTATAAATATAACATAAATTAGTGTTTACCATCGGAGGACATACCTTAAAAAAAATCAAACTAAAACAAAACTAACTACTTAGTTTAACAATAAACTAACGTAATCAAGAAAATCATACACTATATGCAAGAAGAGGACACTCTACACTCTGCTGGATTTACTGACCAGAACCTGAAAACAGACATATATTATATATATATATATTTTAAAGCCCCAAAAAATAATCATGTTGCACTAGTGCAACGTGATTATTTTTCTTGGCTTTAAAATACTTCGAGAATACTTCGAGAATTCCTACGTTTGCACCAGCAGTGAGAGCGCACCTCTTGCGACCGCTTTGTTTCTTGGATATATATATATATATATATGTATGTGTATATGTATATAATATATATAAATATATATTACCTAGTGGCTGCTGCCAGTAGGTAGTTGTAGTTAGGATGTAGTTTCTATAGGAAGAGCATTTTTTTCATTTGCAATTAACTTTGGCGTCATTTCACAAATCTTCACAAAACTTTCAAAACTAGTTTGACGCTCACTTCAGCTGCTGTCTTGACAATTTGGGGGTGATCCGTAAAGCGTGGGCCGAGCAAAAGGGGCGGGCCCCAAAACGCTTTTTCTCCACGTTAATTTCCATAGGAAAATTTAGACATGGCTACAGCCCGAACTGCTGAACTGAATGACACCAAATTTAGCAGAAAGGTAGCTCTTGGTCAAGAAAGTGACACTTTTGTTAAATGGTGTAAATCTGTTCAGTATTTGCGGAGAAATGTAAAGAAATTTCGAGTTATATATAGAGGGACACAAAGGATCCACAAACCCTCCCGATCTCGTGCCTGAGATCTGATTGGCTGCCAACACTTCAAACCAGGAAGTGTTGGCAGCCATCTTGTGACTCGGTTGAACAGAGTCACAAGAAAAAACATAAAAAGAAAGAAAAGGGGGCAGGGTAGGAACACCCAGGGCCACAAAAAGCAATTTATGTAAAAAAAAAATATCCGCAAGAGTCACGTTCAATCCGCGACTCCTGCCAAAATTTTAAAAACAAAATGAAGCGCGGACTCCTGTGCTTCATTCATTATAGGCCCCCGGGTGGGCCAGGTCCTGGGGGCATTGAGAAAATATAGGAGAGGGGTGCATGGGGCCCCCGTCCTCGGGCTGTTCAAAGCACCGGGGACCGCCACCTCCCCGGGGCAGTCAGATAATTATATGAGGGGGAGGTGCTCCCTCACAGCTCCCCCGCTGCCTCAGGGGCCCACCACCTCCCTGGGGCTGCAATGACAAATAAGGCGGGGGACCGCACGGCCTCCCTGCAGCCTCGGGGACCGCCACCTCGCTGGGGCTTCAATGATAAATATTGTGGGGGGCACATGGCCCCCCACAGACACATGGACAACCACCTCCCTGGGGCACATGTATTATTTTAAAAAACAAAATGTGAGGGAGGCCCTGCAGCCTCCCTCGTTGCCCCAGGCACCACCACCTCCTGGGGCACTTTACATTAGGAATGTGGGGGAGCCCCGCAGCCCAGGAGACCGCCACCTACCTGGGGCACAAAAAGACAACAATGAAGGGGCCATTATGGACCCCCAGACCCAGGAACAACCACCTCCATGGGGCTTAGTTAACATTGGAGGGGGCTGCATGGCCCCCCTCATGGAGCCCTACATGGCCCTGGGAACAGCCACCCCCGAGGGCTGGCTCCAGCAATGTCCTGGGGTGCCCAACTCTGGGACATCGCAGTTTACTATGGCTTGGTGGGAGCCATAGCAAACTCTCTGATTTCAGCAAGCGAGAGCAAAAATGCTCTCGCTTGCTGAAAGCAGAGCAAGTGTCTGTTTCCCTCCCTGCTGTGAAGTGAGCAGGGAAACAGACACTTTTCTTTAGGACTCAAGGGGTAGCTCCCTAGGTCCCAAAGCAATGCCGGCTCCTGCAGGAAGTGGGGAGCAGGCAAGGACTGCAAGAGCCTTCAGGCACCCCCCACACTCCCCAACATAGTGGCCTGGCTCTGGGGGATGGGGTCCTCGGGCCCAAATCGGGCCGGGAAGGAGGTTGCTCTGGCTGTCTCCCCTTTTTTTTTAAAAAGTTGAAGGCCTGGTCCTGGGTGATGGGGTCCCCGTGGCCGAAATCAGTATAGGGAGGGGTGCCGTGCGGTCCCCTCTCCTTTTTCAAAACATAAATAAAGGTCTGGACCCGGGGGAATGGGGTCCCTGGGACAAAAATGTGCCTCAAGAGGGTCCCCTTTTAAAAAAAAAACAATTTAAAAAGGGGCAGGCCCTGGGGATGGGGTCACCGGGGCCTAAAACAGCCCAGGGAAGCTTCCTTTATTTAAAAAAATATTAAAGGCCTGGCCCTGGGGGATGGGGTCCCCAGGGCCGAAACTAGCCTCAGGAGGAGGGGTGCATGGCCCCCCTCCCCTTTTTAAAAAAAAAACAGTTTAAAAAAGGCGCAGGCCCTAGGGATGGGGTACCCGGTGCCCAAAACAGCCCAGGGAAAGGGGGGGCCGCTAGGCCCCCCTTTCCAAAAGATTGCGGGAAAAAGTGGCAAACCACCCAGATGCCCCATACCCTTTCTACACCACTCTACAAATGCTCCTTCTGGTGCGCTGCTATTTGGGTAATTAAGTTCCGTTCACTGGTGAGTGTCCTTAGGGGCCAGCAAGGTCTCTTGTTACCTCCAGTAAGCCCCACACAGTGTGATTGCTGAGAGATGGTCAGAAGCTAAGCCTCCTTTCGCCACCACTCTGCAAACGTGCCTCTCGGTGCATTTCTGGTGGGGGGATGAGGTGCCCTTGCCTCCTGAGGGCCTCAGGACTAAAGTAGACTTCTTCCTCCAACCAGGAGTGCACCAGAAGGCATACATCCTCTCCCACCTAACATACCTGTCCTCCAATCCTGACCATCCATAAGACATGTAAGAATTCATTAGCATGCATGGTGCCAACCTCCTTTTTAAAGCATTGAAAAAGATGACCAGCTGAAACTTGTCTGCTTGAAAATGAATGATTTGGTGACCCCGCAAGTGCTGCAAGTAGCTGTTATCATTAATCTATTTGTAAGTCCACCTTCAGTTTTTGGTGCGTGAAATGACTATATATATATATATATATATATATATTTATCCACATTAATCCTTTCAGATTATAGAAACCGCACTCACAAAGTGTAACCTTCTCCAATTAATTTATTCTCCACAAAGTATCCAGTTAGAGGAACAACCGACGCGTTTCGTAAACACAGTTTACTTGATCACCGTGATCAAGTAAACTGTGTTTACAAAACGCGTCGGTTGTTCCTCTAACTGGATACTTTGTGGAGAATAAATTAATTGGAGAAGATTACACTTTGTAGTGCGTTTCTATAATCTGAAAGGATTAATGTGGATAAATTAATACGGCGGGGCTCTGCCTTGGAACCTGCACCGGATCAAGAGCGCCAGGGGTCCGTACGAATTCGAGCCAGGACGGAGTAATATATATATATATATATATATATATTCACTGAAAAAACCACTGGTTTCAGGGACGTTATAGTTAGTTGGACATTTCACTCGTACAAAACCAGAGAAATTTGGCCGTTATAGTTAGTTGAAGTAACTATAACTCGCGCCCCCGCAATGCACTACTGATGACGTCACATATTACATCACTCATGATATGGTCAGTGGCATCACTGATGACAACACTGATGACATCTCAAATGACATCACTGATGACATCATTCAGTGACTGTGTGTTTCTGTAAAGTTTAAATTTGTTTTATATATACATTTGCCAAGGTGTATTGAAGAATGAGTGGGTGTATGACTGTCTGAATGGATGATTTAGTAGGTGCGTGACTAACTGTATAAGTGAGTGATTAAACGTGTCTTATTGAATGCATGGGTTAGTGACTAAACTGTGTGAATGTCTGTATCAGTCTGTCTGTTGGTGTGTAAGCGGCTGCATGGGTTGGTGACTAGCTACATGAGTGTCTATATGTGTTATTGATTGGTTGTCTGAGTATCTGTATGGGTGCCTGAGTATCTGTGTAGGTGGGTGGGGGTGTGTGACTTTGTGCATAGATGTGTGAGTGGGTGATTAACTGGGTGTATGGGTTCAAGAGTGCATCTGTGAAGGGCTGTATGGGTGGGTGAATGTGTGTATGGATGTGTTGGTGAGTGAATGGATGTCTCAGTGGTACATGTGTGAGTAACTACATATGTTAAAGGCAGTGAGTGTTGGAGTATATAAATGACTATATGTGAGAGTGAGTGATTGTGAGAGTGCCTGTATGGATGAGTGTGTGCTTGTGTCAGTGATTGTATAAGAGAGTAAGTATGTGTTAGAATCTGTATGAATAAGTGAGGTGGTGTGTGTATAATTGTATAGGTGAGGAAATGGAAGGGTGATTGATTCTTTGCATGACTGACTATGTGTGTGAGTAACTCTATGGGTGAGTGGTGGTGTGTGAGTGTCTGTATAGGTGTATGAGTGTACATGATAGTGCTGTATTGATGAGTGACTGTATGTATGAGTGACTGTATGGGTGAATGAGTAGATGTGTGTGTAGACCTAGGAATCAGTGAGTGGGTATATAGTAACTGGTATTGGTGTGTCTTTGGTTTCGAAAATGGTAGTCTGTATTTTAGAGTGGGTGTATCAAAGGTTAAATTAGGGTGTGAGGAGGTGCATCAGATTATCACGTTGATGATGTCATCAGTGATGTCATCAGTGATGTCACTGACCATGTCATGAGTGATGTAATATGTGACGTCATCAGTAGTGCATTGCGGGGGCGCGAGCTACAGTTACTTCAACTAACTATAACGGCCGAATTTCTCTGGCTTTGTACGAGTGAAATGTCCAACTAACTATAACGTCCCTGAAACCTGTGGTTTTTTCAGTGAATTTGTAAGGTTTTTTAAATGCTAATTTCTAACTATAACGTCCCTGAAACCTATGGTTTTTTCAGTGAATTTCAAAGGTTTTTTAAATGCTAATTTCTTACTATAATGTCCCTGAAACCTATGGTTTTTTCAGTGAATTTCTAAGGTTTTTTTAAATGCTAATTTCAAATTAAGATGTTCCAAAAATATTTTTTCTAAAATTTTAAACTTTTATAAAAGTAATGTGATATTTCTGCTTTCAAAAATATGGTTTTACCTTTTTTTTTAAAAGAAAAGTGGATTTGCGTATTGATCGTGTACCTGTCTTGGTGGGTGCGCGAATCCAAGAATTTTGCCGCCATATTGATTAAGTTGTGTACGATGCACGTTCGGTAAGCGATGGGTGCACGGTTCTCGGCCCCGCGTAACGTCACGTACGTATTTCCGGGGGTCGCGCCTGGTGCGCGAATCCATCGCAAATCTTTAAGTTTTAAAAGTATATGTATCTAACTTTATTATATATATTATACCAAGAGATTAGTTATTATAACTGTAAATATCATATATTGGTAATTGTAATAAAGATATATTACTGTTTAATATATTTTTCGGAATTTACGCTGGGTGCGCACCCGTTGCGCAAATCCCATGTGACTTCAAAAGAAACAATTTTATTGGTTTAGAAGCTTTCTATTCTAGAACTTGAAGGACCCCACCCATTTTTTTCATTCTTCCAGGAGCATCTTTTGAAGAAACACCTCTTGTGTTTTCTGTCCCTCTTTGTATGATTTGTTTGGTGTTTTTTTCCAAACAAAGGAAATGGCATCTCAAAATCCAGCACAGGATATTCCTGTAGATGAAGAGGAAGTGGAAGAACCAATTAAGAAAAGGAAGGAAAGTATTGTGTGGGCTTTCTTCTCTATCCCAGAAGGAGAAAAGAAGGTGAATGCTCGCAAAGTCACCTGCACTGTTTGCAAGAACATCTTATCTCGTGGATCTGAAAAGAAGTACTCCTGCGGGACTTCATCAATGCTAAAACACCTTCAGACCATGCACCCAAACCGTCTTGCACGTGAACTTCATCGGCGCCAAATGCAAGAGTCTCAGCAAGATGATCAGGTTGCAGGACCTAATACTTCTGCAGGATCTACTACATCCTTAAAAATTGTTCCAGAGTTTGGAGGACTGGAACAGCACTGCATAAAGTGCAAGAAACTTCTTTGTGCAGGCGAGCAATCTGTTGCAGCTATTGTTTTTGCTGCAAACAATCATCGTTGTTAATTTTTTTGTTTTTGTTTTTGCAATGAGTTTCTAATTGCAAAATGTTTTGAAAAGTTTTTTTAGTTCATTTCCTTGTTTTTTTCAATCTTTTGTTTGAAAAAAACCCCCATTTTTTTTAAAAAAGAGTTAAAAAAACACAAAAAAATGTAAAAAGAATTTTTTTTTCTTTTTAGAACCGCCTAATTGGTTAAAAATAGACAAGCTTGTACGTGTTGTATGAATGAGTGCAAGGGTAATGTCTGAGTCATTGTATCAGTGAATAAGTAGTGTCTGAGTAAATGAATGAGTGCAGCAGTATTACCTGAGTCATTGGATGAGTGTACAGATAGTGTTTGAGGGAATGAATGAGTGCAGCAGTAGTGCCTTAGTGATTGCATGACTGCATGGGTAGTGCCTGGCTTATTGCATGAGTGCATGGGTAATGCTTAGGTGATTGCATGAATGCAGCGGTAATGTCTGGGTGAATGGAGGAGTACATGGGAACTGCCTGAGTGATTGAAGGAGTGCATAAGTAATGTCTGGGTGATTGCATGAGTGCATAGGTAGTCCCTAGGTGATTGGAGTAGTGCAAGGGTAGTGCATGGTGACTTTGTAAGTGCATGGGTTACACCTGGGTGATTGCATGAGTGCAGAGGTAATGTGTGGGTGATTGAAGGAGTGCATGGGTAATGCCTGAGTGATTGCATGAGTACAAGGGTAGTGCCTGGGTGATTGGAGTAGTGCAAGGGTAGTGCGTGGTGATTTGGTAAGTGCATGGGTAAAGCCACGCTGACTGTGTGAGTGCAGAGGTAATGTGTGGGTGATTGGAGGAATGTATGGGTAATGCATGAGTGATTGCATGAGTGTATGGGTAATGCCTGGGTGATTGCATGAATGCATGGGTAATGCCTGGCTGATTGGAAGAGTGCATGGGTTCTGCCTGAGTGATTGAAGAAACGCATGGGTTATGCCTGAGTGATTGCCTGAGTGCATGGGTAGTGCCTGGTTGATTGGAGGAGTGCATGGGTAGTGCTTGGGTTATTGCATGAGTGCATAGGTTGTGCCTGGGTGATTGCATGAGTGCATAGGTAGTGCCTGGATGATTGTGAGACTGCATGGTCACTGCCTGAGAGATTCAAGGAGTGCATGGGTAATGCGTGGGTGATTGCATGAATAGAGGGGTAATGTCTGGGTGAAAGTAGGAGTGCATGGGAAGTGTCTGAGTCATTAGACGAGTGCATAGATAGTTCTTCTGTGATTTTATAAGTGCCTGGGTAGTTGCTGGCTGATTGGAGGAGTGCATGGATAGTGTCTGTGTGATTGAAAGAGTGGATAGGTAATGTGTAGTTAATTGAAGGAGTGCATGAGAAATGTATGACGGATTGCAAGAGTGCAAAAGTAATCTCTGTGTTGTTGCATGACTGAACTCGTAGTGTGTGGGTGATTGCAAAGTGTATACGAAGTGTCTGGGTGATTTTTTAAGTGCATGAGTACTTGCTGAATGATTGGAGGAGTGCATGGGTAAAGCCTGTATGATTGCTTGAGTGCATAGGTACTGCCTGGATGATTTTATAAATGTACAGGTACTGCCTGAGTGATTGAAGGAGTGCATGGGTAATGCCTGGGTGATTGTTTGAGTGCAGGGGTAATATCAGGGTTATTGGAAAAGTGCATGTGTAATGCCTAAGTGATTGCATGAGTGCAGAGGAATGTCTGTGACATTGCAGGAGTGCATGGCTTATACCTAAGTGATTGCATGAGTGCAAGCGTAATGTCTGGGCGATTAGAGGAATGCATAGTTAATACCTTGGTAATTGCATGAGTTTAGGGGTAATGTCTTGCTGATTGCAAGAGTGTAGAGGTAGGGCCTGAGTGATTGGAGGAGTACATAGGTAGTGCCTGAGTGATTTTAAAACATTAAGCATTCTGGTTGGGTGATTGGAGGAGTACAAGAGTAGTACCTGGGTGAATGGAGGACTGTATAAATAGAGCGTGGGTGATTTTAAAAGTGTATCTGTACTGCCTGAATGAATAGAGCATTGTATAGATACTGCCTCGATGATTGAAAGAGTGCAAGGGTAATGTCTAGGTGATTGCATCAGTGCAGGGATAATGTTTAGGGGATTTGAGTAGTGTACAGCTACTACCTGGGTGATTGGAAGAGTGTACTGATAATGTGTAGCTGATTGCATGAGTATACAGATAGTACCTGGGTGATTTGAAAAGTACATAGGTAGTGTCAGGGTGATCTTATAACTCTATAAATACATGCTAGGTGATTGGAGAAATACATGGATAGTGCATGGGTGATGGCAGGAGTGTGGGTATAGTGCCTAATGGTATAGATCAGTGCATGGGTAGTGTTTAAAAAAATGGATGACTGCAATAAAAGTGACTGTATACATTACTTCATATTATTATGCTTATTACATTATTTCATCTTACCTTCTTTTTTAAAGTAGATACCAAACTCATTGAAACTAGTTTACAGTAGTTTTATTGTAAACTGAATTTAAAATCTTTTCAAGCTTTAGTATTCATTTCTGTAAAAAAAGAAGAAAAACTGTTATTGCTTATAATATTATAGTTTTAAGAACATAACATAATTTTAGAATTACATAACATATTCAGTTTCCCTTTTTTGCTGTTCTCAGATTCTAATGTATTTCACCATTCACAGTGATTTCAATGTAGATCATCATATAACAGCGGGAAAAAAAATACAATCAATGAGATTGTAAAAAAAAAACAAGTCTGCATTGAAAATATTTACAACAAGTTCAACTATCTGTTCACCTATCTACAGTTTCTAAATTATATTTTCCCCTACAATAAATGATTTCTTTCTCTGAAGTACATCTCTGAAATATACATTTTCATTTACATCACATATAATATAAAGATCAAATATATAAACTATTTCTTTCAAACACAATTTTGCAAATACAATAACAATTAGCAAAAACAATATTCCAAACAGTAACTTTTCACATCTTCCCAATAGGCCAAATAATGTTTCCAAATCAATTTCCATTGAAAATATCCAAAATAAACTCATTTATTTGTGTATACATCTTCCCAGTAGGCCGAATAATGTTTTCAAAACTTTGGCATCAAAAATATCAGATATGAATCTGGTAATTCGAAAGGCAACCTACATTTAAATTGCAAATGGGCATCATTGCAATGTGTCCATCCTTTATTGCACTTTAAATACACAGTATAGTGTCCAGATGTTGTAGTAGGTCCATCATGGAATATAATAGCCACTGCTTTAAAAGTTCTTCCTGAAATTGACACGACTTGCCACAAAATTTTTAATTTTTGTTTCCAATTTTCTTCCATTTGCTCTACAACGTTGAAGCATTAAGATGACATATTTTCCAAATCTTTCTATATATAACGTTGACAACATTTCTGATTTACAATGGGAGTATTTCATATTTTGATTAGCTGTTTTTACTAATTTGTTAAAAGATACTGATTTGCAATCTGGTATCGTCAAGTATTTGAATCGTTCAGTATCTATTCCAGTGGTGGAAGAAAATGAGCACTCTTCACATTTATGATCCCTTCTGTAACTTAGTTCAAATACATTTTCAATTTCTATTCTTTCATCTTCCAATACACCAAGCATAAACATAAGGAATTCTTGTGCATCTTGTTGTATATTGAGTGTAAATTGTGAAGAACCAGTACATATATCCAAAAGATGCTGAATGCCAGAAGCAGTATGGATTTTACTTCTATCAGTTACCAACTTTTGAAAAACATTATGTAGTAAAGAACAGAATCTTTTTTCTCGATTTTCCATAATTTGAAGATGAAGATCTTCCAGATAAAACACAACATTCACAATTACATTAGCATAGCAGTTGATACCTGAACTATTTTCTAACTGGTATCCTACAATATCATCAACAGTGTCCATTTTCATTTTCTTTGTAGCTTCATCATTCTCTTCAATTGTTTTTTTTTTCAACCTCACTACAATGTTTGTCATATTTTCGTTTTGCACACACTACACGCTTTTCATATACAGGATATTCACCTAAGTTAGGAGCATACAGTCTTCTTAACCGATTATACTCTCTTACACAATTTGCATCAGCACTAACCTTTTTCTCATCAAAATCAATTAAATACAAACCAGATAATCTTCTTACTCGAGACAATGCAACATATGCCATGCCTTCTTTAAACACTGTACTTCCAATATTTAACAAAGCACTATCTACACTTAAACCTTGAGATTTATGAATGGTTACTGCATATGCTAATGAAAGAGGAAACTGTTTTCTACGAACATACAAGTCTTTTACAAGCAAAAAACGAACAGCACAATGTCCAATCTGTTTTACCTCTTCAATCTGATCAAATTTAATCTTCAAAAATTCAATTCCATCTCTGTTCTGATAATTAACAAAATCAATACCTTTTCCCATTGCTCCATTTACTAAACCTTTTTGTTTGTTTGTTTGTTTCCCAAATTATGTTGTAAAATTACCCGACAGTTTTATCATACATATATTGGGGCCGATTCCGATCTCGGCCGGAAGCGCACCTAACACCATTCGTCCGGAAAAAAACCAAGCCGAACGCGTGTTTCCCGACCGATTCGAACATACGTCCGAACGAGCAAGTACGATGCGCATAACTGCCCAGATCCCGACCCAGCCGTACTCACCCAATCCAGCTCCTGTTCCCCACCCGAGCCGGATCCGTAAACGCAGAATCGAGTCGCACGGAAGCCAAAATACAGCACCGTCCGGCCGGACTAGTACGATGCGCACTCCGTACGCGCCGAACCCGTCGCTAAGTACGGAACTCATAGCATCCGGGAGAGGCGCACATAAGCTCCGATTCACGCTACAAGACGATCCACAGCTACGAGACGAACACGTCAGCCACGAGTACGAGTCGAAGCAACGAGAAAGCCGAACGAGACGAACCAACCATGAATCCCATCGCGCAGGTCCTACCAATACTCTACATCTATTACCGGAACCGGTACGGACGCGTACGGCGCAGACGGTAAGTCAAACACCCACTACACAAAAAAACGACACGTACCCGACATATGTCACACACACATAGGGATGCAGAAATGACGTACACTAGCAACAGCAGAACCTTAGGGGCGGGATGGCTATCACCAATGCCATACACACCCATAGGGGCCTGATGGCTACCACTACCACCACCCCTACTCAGGGGGGGCTGGATGCCTACCACTACCACCACCCCTACTCATGGGGGGCTGGATGCCTGTCACTACTACCACCCTTACTCATGGGGGGCTGGATGCCTACCACTACCACCACCCCTACCCATGGGGGGCTGGATACCTGTCACTACTACCACCCCTACTCATGGGGGGCTGGATGCCTACCACTACCACCACCCCTACTCATGGGGGGCTGGATGCCTACCACTACCACCACCCCTACTCATGGGGGGCTGGATACCTGTCACCACTACCACCCCTACTCATGGGGGGCTGGATGCCTACCACTACCACCACCCCTACTCATGGGGGGCTGGATGCCTACTACCACCACCCCTACTCATGGGGGGCTGGATGCCTACCACTACCACCACCCCTACCCATGGGGGGCTGGATACCTGTCACTACTACTACCCCTACTCATGGGGGGCTGGATGCCTACCACTACCACCACCCCTACCCATGGGGGGCTGGATACCTGTCACCACTACCACCCCTACTCATGGGGGGCTGGATGCCTACCACTACCACCACCCCTACTCATGGGGGGCTGGATGCCTACCACTACCACCACCCCTACCCATGGGGGGCTGGATACCTGTCACTACTACCACCCCTACTCATGGGGGGCTGGATGCCTACCACTACCACCACCCCTACTCATGGGGGGCTGGATGCCTACCACTACCACCACCCCTACTCATGGGGGGCTGGATGCCTACCACTACCACCACCCCTACTCATGGGGGGCTTGATGCCTACCACTACCACCACCCCTACCCATGGGGGGCTGGATGCCTACCACCAACACCACCCCTACTCATAGGACGGGTAATGCATGACACAACCAGCATACTCCAACATAAGGAATGTAAGAAAAACATCCCCCCAACACCATGACAAGCGTGTGTAGACTGTGTCAAATGCCTACAACACTGAACATGACATTGAACATACAATGTGACCCCCTATCACATGTGTCACACATTATGCCTGGGCGTAGTTCGCGAAGTAGCGCTACGCGAAGCTACGCAAAGTGCAGTTCGCACTACGCGAGCTACGCGTAGCACTCACGCGAACTGCGTAGTGCGCTGTTCGCAATGATTGCACAGTGCCGGATGCTTGTCCGCACTGTGCAATCATTGAAAACGACATCTTGCACAGTGTGAGCTGTCTTTTACTGCCGCTCGAGTAGATTTGTACTCGAGCGGCAGCTCTCAACGCGGACTGGTAGTTTCTCATCGCGAGCGATCGCGAGCATACTGCGACTCACTCGCAATGAGAAACCTGACCTCCCGCGTTGAGAATCTCGCCGGGAGGTTTATTTTCCACGCTCGCGATCGGCAACTTGATGTTGCTGATCGCGAACGAGGAAAAGTCTCGCCAGGATGTCATTTTGCTTGCTCGCGGTCGCCAACTTGACGTTGAGGACCGCGAGCAAGCAAAAATGACCGCTGCACTACGCTACGCTACGCGTGTTTGCACTGTGCTACGTGCAATTCGCGTTGTGCGAAGTAGCGCAAACTTCGCAAACTACGCGAGCGTAGCGTAGTGCTTTGCCCAGGGCTATCACACATAAATGTGTGTGGCCTCCACAATGCAAACAGACCATGACCACTGTGGCAATGGGGTCCAACCCCCATCATCACAGTGACCAAAAGGTAAGTGTGGGGTCCATAGCTGAAGCACATTTTGAACAATGTGGCAATGGGGTCCAAACCCCCATCATCACAGTGACCAAAATGTAAGTGTGGGGTCCATAGCTGAAGCACATTCTGAACATTGTGGCAATGGGGTCTAAACCCCCATCATCACAGTGACCAAAAGGTAAGTGTGGGGTCCATAGCTGAAGCACATTTTGAACATTGTTGCAATGGGGTCTAAACCCCCATCATCACAGTGACCAAAAGGTAAGTGTTGACATGGAAAAAGCTGCAACTGCCAAACAGCATGGATGATTCCTGGTCACAGAACAACAAACACATCAGTGGCAAAGTAGTGCTTGTGTCCCATAGCAACATATATTGGGTGAGGCAAACAGTGCAGTGCAAATAAGACATACCTTTGGCCATGTGCAGACAAACATCACCCATGGGGGCTGACACCGTCAACATTCATCAATAACACAATGACAGAAGTGACCATCATAATGCAGACCCACATATCTGCACCAATGGGCACACAAATGTAGATATCCTGTGGAGACTGTAGATGTGAGGTGAACAAATACCATACCAATGCAGCAATGGGACACACAAACCATGATCATTGTGCTGACTGATGACCTAGGAGTCCCAGGGACAGCAGGGGAAACCCACCAAACAACATACAGCCAATGGCACACTAAAGATATGCCAATGCAGTGGTGCAGATGCACAAACACAAACAGGCAGCCCCACACTGCATATCAAACACAACAGGTGGGGGGGGTGCTAGTGTCCCCAGGCAACCACACAACACATGAGGAGGCCTGAATCCCAATTACACAGATGTGCATACAGTGCCACACAAAAGTAACTCATGGATCGGATTCCCCTATGTGGCGAATCAGGCATTGTTAGATGAGAGGGAGCCCAAATTAAACATGTCACACAAGCTTGTAGGAACAGCAACTAACACAGCAAGACACAGACCCACCACAGCACTACCCCCAGGGACCCCACATTGTGGTGACACTGGCCTGCATGATAATCCCACTGTGATGACAAAGTTAGATGTCATTCACACTGTGAACCACAGTCATGTGTCCTGAGCAACAAACTACCATCACACCTACACAAGCACAAATCAATCAGCACGGCCTGTCAGCCAAGGCCAACATGGAGGCAGGGGTCTAGCCGTGGAACAACTCTCATCTGCACACACTCAACACCACACACCTTGATCTCCACCAATGTGCAGCAGTGAAGCTCACATGCACTGGTGACATTGCACATGCACCCATGACAATCCCAGGGGTGGTGGTGGGAACTAAGGTGCAGAAACCCATCACACATGGCCAGTCAACAAGACTCGTGAATGTCTGACACACTGCACAGTACGCCATACATGGACATGACGTCAATACCACACCAACCAATGGGATCCCGGCCACAGTCACACACCAATGAAGAAGCCAAGGTCACCCACAAAGAACACACATAGACAACTTCCAACATTGCAGCTCTGACCCTGAGGAGTGGCAGCAGTCACACACACAACGTGTCACAATCACTGAAAGCTAACACAAACTGGAAATTACATGACAGGTGTAACCAACAAGTGCCAAGGGGAATCCTGACTGTGTCCCATCTGCGTTTGCCCACAAACTCAGCCCTGACATCAAACACACCTATGGGTGACACCCTGATGACCAGTAATGTGCCATGCACCCACATCCCAGAGAATCCAGGGAGAAGACTTGGGGGGAACATAGGTCAACTCAGCAAGCATCACAAACAGGAACATCACTAGGGATCCCAGCCTGCCTAGCAAAATGGAAGTGAACACACACAGACATGTTCACACAACACACACCTTGTGCTCAGGCAATGTCACAGAATTACACACTGCCATGAGGGGACTCCACTCCTGTGTAAGGAAAGCTGTGCCATACGTTGTCTCTGTAGGGCTCTATCATGTCAGCAGAACACTTGGTCACTCAGTCAACAATTAGCACAAAATGAAGGCTCCCGTCATATCAGCCTGGTCATGGGAGTGTCACCGAAATCATCAGCACAGATCCAACACACATGTATAGCAAGTTGCACTGATAACACAGATGAGTCCTTCCCCATTGATGCCCAAACTTGCATGTCCAGTGGAGATGGCCACACGGTAAGGGAAATAGACAAATTGAACAATGGCAAGCACAACAGATGTGCAGGGGTGTAAGCCACAGATGTGATATTGCAAAGAAAAGTAGGAAATCCCATTGCCAAATATTGAAAACATGACACCCTCATATTGCTGCAAAGGATGACATGGCTACACAACAGGATAGGACACATTCCCCCTGGACCACATGGGGTCCTGCACAATAACACTTCATTTTCTGGAGATCAAAAATCACCATCACTGCAGCAAGGGCATGGTTAGCATCATCAACATCATGTACATCAGAAGCAAAACCACTAGAGAACAGAAAGTAGCTTTATTCAGCATTTGTGTGTGAAGAAGGGAAAGTCACGAAATATAACAAAGGCCAATGGCCAGTCCATAATCATAGTCCAAACAGGGTGACAGTGCCAGATGTCACCCTTTGCATGCCTGCACTGCTACACACCAGGGACATTACCCTCGGAGGGGCATACGGGGGGCAGGCCAGGCACCGCAGGGACAGGATCAGGGCTCACCAGAAGGAGGCAGGGAAGGGGTGGTGGGTGCTGGAGAGTCACTGACAACTGCAGTGTCTGACATGGTGTGTGCCGGCACAACTGGGGGGCATGAGTCAGATGGTGTGGGTGCCGGCACGACTGCAGTGGGCTATGCAGATGGAGTGGACAGGTTCCCCACTGCAGTGCCCAAGTCAGACGGGTGGTAGTGGACTCCACTGCAGTGCCTACCTCCAGGGGAGGAGAATGGGGAACAGGCAAGGTGGGTTGGACAGAGGGGGAGGACACCCTCACCACATCAGTGGCACAGACAAGCGCAGCGGGGGTGTGGTGCTGGAAGAGCAAGTGGTAGGGGAGAAGGCCGGATCATTTTGGGGATGGTGTATCTGTGGGTGGGGGAACCTGGGGCAGGGTGTGGTGGGGGAACCTGTGGAGTGGGGGCCTGAGGGATGGAGGAAGGAGACTTGGTGGTTGAGCTGCAGGGTGGCGGCAGGGTCTTGCTCTTCCGGGTCCGGGGAGACTTGCGGATGGGGGCCTCAGTCTGTCTGCACCTGGGGGAGGGTGTCCGGGGGTGAGGGGCACTCCCCTCTGTGTGGGTGGACTTCCTCTTCCCCCTGTATGCTGGATCAGCTGGATTGGAGGGGAAGAGGCCGAGGTCACAGAGGAAGAGCTGCCGTGTATGTGGGGTTGCAGGTGAGGCAAGGGAAGGGGCCTTGGAGGGAGAGGTATCGGAGGACTGCGGAGTGACTGTGGATGCCTGTGTGTGTGTCTGTACCCCATCCCCTGTGGGTGTGGTATCAGTCCCCTGAGGATGCCTGCGTGCACGTCTTGTTTTTGTAGTGGGTGTGTCTGTGCTGCTCGTGTCTGTGTGTTTGGGTGAATGTGCAGGTGTGCATGTGCTTGGGACAGGTAGGGTGCCAGGAAGTGTGGATGGGGCAGAGGTAGGAGGGGTGAGGGACTGTTGGAGGAGGGACACTGCTGCCGTCAGGGAGGAGTCCATGTACCTATTGCTCCTCTGTAGGGCAGACATGCCCGATGAGATGCCCTCCATAAACGACACCAGCTGAGTCAACAGAGTGGTGTGGGCATGGAGGACACTCAGCATTGCTGTCTGCCCTACATGGAGCTGGCGAAGTAGGTACACAGACTCCTCACTCAGGGCAGCAGGGGACACAGGGGCAGGGGGTGTGGTGCCTGGCACGAAAGAGACATGCTCCCGAACACGGGAGCCTCCACGGACCTCTGGAATGGGAGCCGATGGGAGGGCGGTGGTGGTGGTGGTGGTGGGGACAGCAATACTAGCTGGGGTGTGGTGGCTGCTGACACCCGCCTCCACAAGGGAGTCATCCTCCGAGCTGCTGTGGTCCTCAGCTGAGGTGGATGGTGCTGAGGACTCCTCGGTGTGGCTCCCCTCGCCCTCCGTGCCACTGGGTCCCTCCGACCACTCATCGGCTGCTGACCCAGTCTGGCTCTGCGGCTCCTCCTGGTCTGTGGAGCTGTCCCCTCCTGTGGCCGTGGATGTATCTGCAAACAATTAGGGAAACAGACAAACATCAGTCACCTGCACTGACCGCACACACCACAGTAAGTACAGCACATTACAGAGCAAGCCCTGGCATCCTTAGTTGAACATTGCCAAAAGTGCCCAAACAGAGTAGGAGAAGCCAATTGTCAGTCTGATGGTCAACCATGGCACTCACATCCCTCCTGGCCTTGCACCCATCAGTCTGGTGTCTGTCGGATGGCAATACCCCAGTGTGGACACATGCACCACCTACACAGTAGTTGGACAGTGCAGAGAACACGGTGAAGTATGTGAACATGCACACATCACAACTCTTGCCACTGAGTCAGTACAGGTGTCCGGATAAAGGGATGGCCAGAGTCTATATTGATATGCATGTGATGCATACCAGCACCAGACACCATGATGCACCCATGTCCTGATAGTCAATGCCACAATGGGGTGCATGTAGCACATGTCACTCCCCTGCAGGATCACTCGTAGGAAGTTTAATGCCATGGCACAGGCATGCCTGCAAAGTCATACATCACTGTCTCCAGTCACATGGGCAGGGCAGCCAGCCAACAACAGTCTGCACTGTGTCACAATCCTAGGTCCTGGGGAATGCAAGTCCTGTAGCTGACAAGTGCACATGTCCATCCCCCACAAACCACATCATCTGAACTCTTATTTGTCCACGTCATACCAATTGGACATATGGGAGACCTGAAACACAACCCTCGGAACCTGAGCACCTCACAATCTGCTGTGAATGGGAAACAGCTGCCTGAACTTCACATTCGCATACCCCAGTCTGCACAGTGAAGTGATCAAACACCTATATGTCACACAAGTATCGTCTCCTATGGTCACATCTCCGGTGGCATGCTGAGCCCTAACCGAGAAACACCCCAGTAGTCCTGACAACGAAGCCACAGCACAATGACACAGAGGCAGACACCTGAGGGAACATTTCACTGAGCACAACGTGTCAGCTGATACACGGGAGTGGGAGTACAGAGTGTATTGTATGGCCTGGAGTAGGCATGACTGTCCTGCTCCACGTGAAAGAGGGATGAGCCCTGGACAGTAGGCAGGTGGCTAAGTATGTGTGACACACTTGATATACATACTCCTGAGGCCCAAACATTTTTCCCACCCGCAGCATGGGTGTGTGCCAAATACCCCAGGCACATGTGGTGAATCAGATCAGCAATTGGACCACATATCAAAGTAACACGCAGATTACATGTCAGAACTCAGGCATTGTGTAAGCACTGGACCCACCCATGAAGCCCACCACAGAGTTACGGGAACAAATGCTGTCCCCCACCTTGAGCTAAGCAAAATGCAAGGACACAGTACCCAAGTGACACAATTTTCTGACTGTAAGGGCCACACCTGGGTATCAGATGAGGAGTGGGCAGTGCACAATTGAGGGACATGGGTCCTGGACCACATGACTGATGTACTGTTGAAGTTTAACCAGGCCAGAGGAGGGCACATAGCATGTCAGACAAAGTTCACAGTGCAGTCATGGACTCACCCCCTCCTTGCTGCTGTCTGGCCTTCAGCTGCCCATCCAGATCAGGGAAGACCACCGCCAGGATCCTGAGCATGTGGGGGGTCAGGGTCCGGTGTCCGCCCCTCCTGCGAGGAGGCGACAGCTTCAGCTGGACCCTTGCGATCCTCCGTGTCCAGACCCAAAGGTCCTGCCACCTCTTCTGGCAGTTGCGGATCCGGCGCTTGTAGACCCCCACAGACCTTACTGCCCGGGCGATGTCCAGCCAGATTTCCTGCTTCTGGTGGGCATCAACCTGTGAGGATTACAAAGTGTAAAGGCCATTACTACACATGCAACATATCCGTGCATCACACATTTGGATATACATGTCTGAATCACAGAGGCACATGATGTACACAGGCAGTGCAACGATGGCTATGAACAGTTTGCCAGCAGTTACTACATGGTATCATTGCCTGGGAAGTAAAACCTTGTTTAAATGCACTGTTACTGCACTATACCTGTTCAGTGCATGTAACTACACACTATGGGGGTGACAACTACTCAGTGAGCCTGCTAGCCAGTGGCGTGCAGACTGTAAGTCTTGCTAGTCAGACAACATGCACATTTAGTAAGGCAGTGGACAGCACACTCACCTGCTCCCCTGGTTTCCCATACAGCTTGCTGTACTGTGGAAGGAGGCTGTCCAGCAGGGCCTGGTTCTCCTCAGTGCTGAAGGCCGGGGCTCTCTCCACAGTACGTGCCATTGCAGGATCCAGAGGATGCAGATACAGCAGCAGTAGTGGTGGCAGATGTCGTCCTGGAGCATGTAGTGCAGGCAAGTGAGCTCTCAGGGGAACAGCCAGCATTATATGTGTGCTGCTGAGGCAGATACTGTCCCATGTGTCCAAAGTGATAGGTCCAAGTCGTTTGCATCTTCTGAATCTGGCCAATCCATGGAATTGCACCACTTACACACGCCCACAGCATCCTTCAAAAGTTCAACTTCATGAGACCCATGAATTTGCAACATTGTTGTGGGTGGCCAACTGAATTCACAGCATCAGACTCGTTAAAGGTTCGAAAACGCGTCCGTTGCCATGCCACGCCATAGCCAATGCGTGCGCACCGATCGGTCCATTGCTGTACAACGCGTACATCGGATGACAACACGCATCCGTCCACATCATATGCAATGGCCAATGCGTGCACACCGATCGGTCTATTGCTGTACAACGCGTACCCGCTCACATCATATGCAATTGCCAAGGCGTGCGCACCGATCGGTCCATTGTTGTACAACGCGTACATCGGATGACAACACGCATCCGTCCACATCATATGCAATGGCCAATGTGTGCACACCGATCGGTCCATTGCTGTACAACGCGTACCCGCTCACATCATATGCAATGGCCAATGCGTGTGCACCGATCGGTCCATTGCTGTACAACGCGTACATCGGATGACAACGCGTACCCGCTCACATCATATGCAATGGCCAATGCGTGCACACCGATCGGTCCATTGCTGTACGACGCGTACCCGCTCACAACATATGCAATGGCCAATGCGTGCGCACCGATCGGTCCATTGCTGTACAACGCGTACATCGGATGACAACACGCATCCGTCCACATCATATGCAATGGCCAATGCGTGCACACCGATCGGTTCATTGCTGTACAACGCGTATATCGGATGACAACACGCATCCGTCCACATCATATGCAATGGCCAATGCGTGCACACCGATCGGTCCATTGCTGTACAACGCGTACCCGCTCACATCATATGCAATGGCCAAGGCGTGCGCACTGATCGGTCCATTGCTGTACAACGCGTACATCGGATGACAACACGCATCCGTCCACATCATATGCAATGGCCAATGCGTGCACACCGATCGGTCCATTGCTGTACAACGCGTACCCGCTCACATCATATGCAATGGCCAATGCGTGCGCACCGATCGGTCCATTGCTGTACAACGCGTACATCGGATGACAACGCGTACCCGCTCACATCATATGCAATGGCCAATGCGTGCACACCGATCGGTCCATTGCTGTACGACGCGTACCCGCTCACAACATATGCAATGGCCAATGCGTGCGCACCGATCGGTCCATTGCTGTACAACGCGTACATCGGATGACAACACGCATCCGTCCACATCATATGCAATGGCCAATGCGTGCACACCGATCGGTCCATTGCTGTACAACGCGTACCCGCTCACATCATATGCAATGGCCAATGCGTGTGCACCGATCGGTCCATTGCTGTACAACGCGTACATCGGATGACAACGCGTACCCGCTCACATCATATGCAATGGCCAATGCGTGCACACCGATCGGTCCATTGCTGTACGACGCGTACCCGGTCACATCATATGCAATGGCCAATGCGTGCGCACCGATCGGTCCATTGCTGTACAACGCGTACCCGCTCACATCATATGCAATGGCCAATGCGTGCACACGGATCGGTCCATTGCTGTACAACGCGTACCCGCTCACATCATATGCAATGGCCAATGCGTGCACACCGATCGGTCCATTGCTGTACAATGCGTCCCTGTACAAGTCACTGGCATATGTCACCATGCCTGTCACAGGTGAACGTATGCCAGCCACATTTACTTTCCAGGGACTCAGGGGCACACCTACAACACCACAGCCTGTCCACACTGTATCCTAAGGCATGTAAGGCTGCGTTACCTTTTCTGTGTATGGGGGTCAACATGTGGTTTTTTGGGTGGCACTTGGGGGCAGCCACTCCCAGGCTGTGCACGTGTTCATGGGGACAGAATCCTTGGTGTGTTGTGCACATGACCACTGTGATGTGCAACTGTTCATTTCAGAGCATGTGGCATGGTCACATTTCCAGGTTGTGTATGTGTATGTCATGTCACATACCCCCTGAGTCCCATGTGGGACGGTATGTACATCACCGGGTGACCCATTGCCACAATAGTGATGGCCCTCCACAGTCTGTGTGCATGTTGTGTTTACAATGTCTCTGATTCCATGTGCACAATGGGAGACAGTCTCCACATCCACGTTGTTTGTGCATGGACTTTGATGTTGTGCGTGTGTGTGTCACAGACGTCCATGTCTGTCCTGCAGAGGCAACAGGGACCACTACCTGTGGGGGTCATGGTTGTTTTGCTGTGGTGTATTCATGATGCACCATGTCATGCCAGTGTCCATGTGGCAATACAGGGTCCCTGGGAATCTAACTGTCAATGAGCTGTGATGCCTGGGGCACATCTGTCCTCACATGTCACTGTGGTGTATGTTTGGAACGTGACAGCAGTACATGGGTACTGTGACACAGCCTAATGATATCCCATAGCACAACCTGGGACTTGTTGACGACACATGTTGAACTGTGATGTTAGATGTTGGCCATGTAGGTGCCATACATGTCCTTACGGAACGGCACACACATCATGTACTTGTGTCTCGTAATAATGTATCATGTGATATTGAGTATGGTCTATGCCACATATGTGGGGTGACTGACAATCTTTCTTTGTTCACCTATGCACTGCAGGGCACCAGCTGTCCATAGACCATTCCCTGACCTTGCAACCATGGTTGAACGGGACTGCATCCGAGGGTACCGCTTCACCAGGCCGCTGATTGAGGGATTGACGGTGCGGTTGGCCCCACAATTGCAACCTGGCCGGACATACCCTACAGCGCTGACCCCCAAGGTGAAGGTGATGGCAGCCCTACACTTCTTTGCCAAGGTACCTTTCAACACACTGTGGCGTCTGCTGGTGGGATGTCACAGACCATGTTCAGCCGTGTGCTACGCAATGTTTTGGAGGCTATGTTGAGATACCTGAACCAGTACATCTATTTCCCTAAAATTCAACAACTCTCTGACATCAAGAGTGACTTCTATGCCCTGGGGAGGATGCTGCATGTCATTGGCTCCATTGATGGGACACATGTGGCTTTGGTACCACCACAGGCACATGAGCAGGCATACAGGAACAGAAAACATTACCATTCGGTCAATGCACTGGTGGTATGTCTTGCAGATATGAGCATCTCACACGTGTGTGCCCGTTTCCCCGGTTCTGCACACGATGCCTACGTGATGAGGAGTAGTCGCATCCCAAGGGTGATGTCACAGATGCGGAACCAGCGTGCCTGGCTTGTCGGTGTGTACTGACTTTGTACCATTGTGTGTGTTCTGCAATGTCGTATTCCACCCTCTTTTCCAACTCAGCTAATGTGCAATTGTCTGTATGTAGGTGACTCTGGATACCCCAACATGCCGTGGTTGCTGATGCCCCTCAGGAACCCTGTGACACCAGCCCGGATGCGCTACAATGAGGCACATGGTCGGACCAGGAGAGTGATCGAGCGGACATTTGTTCTCCTGAAGAGCCGCTTTCGCTGCCTGGACAAGACAGGAGGGGCCCTCCCATATGCCCCAGCAAATGTGTGCAAGATTGTCATCGTCTGCTGCATGCTACACAACCTGGCAGTGCGGAAGGAGTTGCCTCTCATCCTGGATGACGATGACCAACATCCGCCACCTGTGGAGGATCCTGGCCTGGGCCACGATGCCAGTGATGGTGATGATGATGAGGGTGATGTCCGCACACAGCTCATCACCAACTTCTTCAGCTGAATGTGAGTATCCAGAGATGTCATGTCAATGATGTGAGTTTGCGTGATATGTGTTGGTGGTGCTCTGGTGCTGTTTGAGTGTGTCCATGTGCTACTTGACTGTATGCATGCAGCGATGTGTCCTTACAGGTAGTCTGTACTCCACAACAGTGTTGACATGCTAACTTGGTTTTGTGTAGGTATCTTGTGACATGTATTGGGCATGAGTATTGCAGTTCTGTCCTGTTCTTCAGTGCTTTTGACTGTGTGTCATTTCTGTCCTTCACAGGGTACTTTCAGAGTTGTTTGGTCAACTGTGATCCCCGACACCGTGATTCAACTTCCAGGGTGGAAGCAGTCGTTTCCCTACAGGTGATGTGCCCCACACCCCTGGACTTCCTTTCTTCTACACTTGTTGACTGTGTGGCCACTGCCACGTGGGATTACCTTGCATCTGTAGTGGAAACAACATGTTGCAAATGTGTAATAAACCTGTGCTTCACTTTGGGATGTGCGTTGTCTGTGGTCACACATCTGACTGACATTTGCTTACTGCACCAGTGGGCTAGTTAACACAGACTGTGAATAGGTGTGGTGTCTGTGCATTGCACTGTATTTCCTGGCAACATCAGTGTAGGCGATGAGTCAGATGGCCCTGGTGTGTATGTGTTGTGTAGCCCTAGTGGTGTGTCTCCCTCATATGTGTCACGTCGCCATGACTCACATGACGGTTTTGTACTTGCTGTAGCAGTTAGTATGCACAGTGTCATTTAGCAGTTCATCATCTCCATGACAGAAACCACGTTGGAATCACAACAGAGGCAAGTATGGTGTATTAGTGAGTTTATTTACATACATGTGTGAGGATAGTGCACAGGATGGTGGGTGCTGTACATTGGGATTGTAATCCAAAGTTCCCAGATGAGTTGGAAGTCTTGGTAGCAGAAATGTCCTGAGTAAAGTCAACAGTCATCTGATACATTGGTCCAACTTAAACTCCCCATGTCATGTGAGAGAGTTGGGTTGCATGCGACAGGGTGAACAGTTTGCACACAAAGGTGGATTTCCAGAACAGGTGTTGGGTTCCTGGGGGATGTACATGGCCATCGGCCTCTCAGTTCTCCTTCCTCAGATGACCCCTCTTCTTTGGGGGGGGACCCTCTCGTGCAGGCTGCTGCGGTGCAGGGGACTCTCCGCCAGAGTCATCCTCCCTCCCTGTGGCAGTTGCAGTTGTTGCGGCACCAGATGTTGTGGGCACACAGGGAGGTGTGGCCATGTTGGTGCTAATCTGGCGGAGGCATGTCAATATGTCCCTATGCACCGCTGTCAGTTCATGCAATGTGTCCCACTTGGACTCCATGCCAGCCATGTGTGTCTCCACACGGGACATGTGTGTCTCCACACGAGACATGTGTGAGTCCAAGCGGGCATGATGGGCAGCCTGCTGCTGTTGAATGTCCTTGAGGATCCCCACTACCTGGCTGACCTCTCCAGTGCTATTCTGGTACGCATCAGCAATGCGTACCAGTTGTGGGTCATCATGCAGTCCAGACCCCTCTGCAAACAGCGCGATACTAAAGGGGATGATGGACGGAGCGCTTGAGCAAATCAAACACTCACCCCCAGTCAACTGATCTGGGTTTAATCCATCATCATTCTTTAGCTCACTCCACCAACCCAGTTCAGACATGGCCATATGCAAATCAGTCTGACCCTGTGCCTCATGGGAACAGTCCAGCACGAACTGCCAAGCCATGTCTTCCCTGGACCGGTTTCTGGCTATTCAGCCGTCATCAGCCAGGCTAGCTTGAATCCAGTGGCAAAGTGAGCAAGGGACCCACGTCTGGGCATACCCTGCCAACTTAGGGCGAACAAAGCGATACCAAAGGGGATGATGGACGGAGCGCTTGAGCAAATCAAACACTCACCCGCAGTCAACTGATCTGGGTTTAATCCATCATCATTCTTTAGCTCACTCCACCACCCCAGTTTAGACATGGCCATATGCAAATCAGTCTGACCCTGTGCCTCATGGGAACAGTCCAGCACGAACTGCCAAGCCATGTCTTCCCTGGACCGGAAACAAGCATCCTAGGACCGGTTTCTGGCTATTCAGCCGTCATCAGCCAGGCTAGCTTGAATCCAGTGGCAAAGTGAGCAAGGGACCCACGTCTGGGCATACCCTGCCAACTTAGGGTGAACAAAGCGATACCAAAGGGGATGATGGACGGAGCGCTTGAGCAAATCAAACACTCACCCCCAGTCAATTGATCTGGGTTTAATCCATCATCATTCTTTAGCTCACTCCACCACCCCAGTTCAGACATGGCCATATGCAAATCAGTCTGACCCTGTGCCTCATGGGAACAGTCCAGCACGAACTGCCAAGCCATGTCTTCCCTGGACCGGAAACAAGCATCCTGGGACCGGTTTCTGGCTATTCAGCCGTCATCAGCCAGGCTAGCTTGAATCCAGTGGCAAAGTGAGCAAGGGACCCACGTCTGGGCATACCCTGCCAACTTAGGGCGAAGAAAGCAATACCAAAGGGGATGATGGACGGAGCGCTTGAGCAAATCAAACACTCACCCCCAGTCAACTGATCTGGGTTTAATCCATCATCATTCTTTAGCTCACTCCACCACCCCAGTTCAGACATGGCCATATGCAAATCAGTCTGACCCTGTGCCTCATGGGAACAGTCCAGCACGAACTGCCAAGCCATGTCTTCCCTGGACCCGGAAACAAGCATCCTGGGACCGGTTTCTGGCTATTCAGCCGTCATCAGCCAGGCTAGCTTGAATCCAGTGGCAAAGTGAGCAAGGGACCCACGTCTGGGCATACCCTGCCAACTTAGGGGCGAACAAACCGATACCAAAGGGGATGATGGACGGAGCGCTTGAGCAAATCAAACACTCACCCCCAGTCAACTGATCTGGGTTTAATCCATCATCATTCTTTAGCTCACTCCACCACCCCAGTTCAGACATGGCCATATGCAAATCAGTCTGACCCTGTGCCTCATGGGAACAGTCCAGCACGAACTGCCAAGCCATGTCTTCCCTGGACCGGAAACAAGCATCCTGGGACCGGTTTCTGGCTATTCAGCCGTCATCAACCAGGCTAGCTTGAATCCAGTGGCAAAGTGAGCAAGGGACCCACGTCTGGGCATACCCTGCCAACTTAGGGTGAACAAAGCGATACCAAAGGGGATGATGGACGGAGCGCTTGAGCAAATCAAACACTCACCCCCAGTCAACTGATCTGGGTTTAATCCATCATCATTCTTTAGCTCACTCCACCACCCCAGTTCAGACATGGCCATATGCAAATCAGTCTGACCCTGTGCCTCATGGGAACAGTCCAGCCTGAACTGCCAAGCCATGTCTTCCCTGGACCGGAAACAAGCATCCTGGGACCGGTTTCTGGCTATTCAGCCGTCATCAGCCAGGCTAGCTTGAATCCAGTGGCAAAGTGAGCAAGGGACCCACGTCTGGGCATACCCTGCCAACTTAGGGCGAACAAAGCGATACCAAAGGGGATGATGGACGGAGCGCTTGAGCAAATCAAACACTCACCCCCAGTCAACTGATCTGGGTTTAATCCATTATCATTCTTTAGCTCACTCCACCACCCCAGTTCAGACATGGCCATATGCAAATCAGTCTGACCCTGTGCCTCATGGGAACAGTCCAGCACGAACTGCCAAGCCATGTCTTCCCTGGACCGGAAACAAGCATCCTGGGACCGGTTTCTGGCTATTCAGCCGTCATCAGCCAGGCTAGCTTGAATCCAGTGGCAAAGTGAGCAAGGGACCCACGTCTGGGCATACCCTGCCAACTTAGGGCGAACAAAGCGATACCAAAGGGGATAATGGACGGAGCGCTTGAGCAAATCAAACACTCACCCCCAGTCAACTGATCTGGGTTTAATCCATCATCATTCTTTAGCTCACTCACCACCCCAGTTCAGACATGGCCATATGCAAATCAGTCTGACCCTGTGCCTCATGGGAACATTCCAGCACGAACTGCCAAGCCATGTCTTCCCTGGACCGGAAACAAGCATCCTGGGACCGGTTTCTGGCTATTCAGCCGTCATCAGCCAGGCTAGCTTGAATCCAGTGGCAAAGTGAGCAAGGGACCCACGTCTGGGCATACCCTGCCAACTTAGGGCGAACAAAGCGATACCAGATCTGTGACTGGGGGTGAATGTTTGCCAATGTGCCAATGTGCAGCATTCCGTCCATCATCTTGTGTGTTTTGCATTTCGCCCTATGTGGGAAGGGTATGCCCAGACGTGGGTCCCGTGCTCACTACGCCACTGGAGTCAAGCTATCCTGGCTGATGAAGGCTGATAGCCTGAAACCGGTCCTAGGATGATTGATTCCGGTCCAGGAAACATGGCTTGGCAGTTCGGTCTGGACTGTTCCCATGAGGCACAGGGTCAAGACTGATTTGCATATGGCTATGTCTGAACTGGGTGGCGTGGTGAAGCAAAATAACGATGGATTAAACCCAGATCTGTGACTGGGGGTGAATGTTTTGCCAATGTGCAGCATTCCGTCCATCATCTTGTGTGTTTTGCATTTCGCCCTATGTGGGAAGGGTATGCCCAGACGTGGGTCCCGTGCTCACTACGCCACTGGAGTCAAGCTATCCTGGCTGATGAAGGCTGATAGCCTGAAACCGGTCCTAGGATGCTTGATTCCGGTCCAGGGAAGACATGGCTTGGCAGTTCAGTCTGGACTGTTCCCATGAGGCACAGGGTCAAGACTGATTTGCATATGGCTATGTCTGAACTGGGGTGGTGTGGTGAAGCAAAATAACGATGGATTAAACCCAGATCTGTGACTGGGGTGAATGTTTGCCAATGTGCAGCATTCCGTCCATCATCTTGTGTGTTTTGCATTTCGCCCTATGTGGGAAGGGTATGCCCAGACGTGGGTCCCGTGCTCACTACGCCACTGGAGTCAAGCTATCCTGGCTGATGAAGGCTGATAGCCTGAAACCGGTCCTAGGATGCTTGATTCCGGTCCAGGGAAGACATGGCTTGGCAGTTCGGTCTGGACTGTTCCCATGAGGCACAGGGTCAAGACTGATTTGCATATGGCTATGTCTGAACTGGGGTGGCGTGGTGAAGCAAAATAACGATGGATTAAACCCAGATCTGTGACTGGGGGTGAATGTTTGCCAATGTGCAGCATTCCGTCCATCATCTTGTGTGTTTTGCATTTCGCCCTATGTGGGAAGGGTATGCCCAGACGTGGGTCCCGTGCTCACTACGCCACTGGAGTCAAGCTATCCTGGCTGATGAAGGCTGATAGCCTGAAACCGGTCCTAGGATGCTTGATTCCGGTCCAGGGAAGACATGGCTTGGCAGTTTGGTTTGGTCTGGACTGTTCCCATGAGGCACAGGGTCAAGACTGATTTGCATATGGCTATGTCTGAACTGGGGTGGCGTGGTGAAGCAAAATAACGATGGATTAAACCCAGATCTGTGACTGGGGGTGAATGTTTGCCAATGTGCAGCATTCCGTCCATCATCTTGTGTGTTTTGCATTTCGCCCTATGTGGGAAGGGTATGCCCAGACGTGGGTCCCATGCTCACTACGCCACTGGAGTCAAGCTATCCTGGCTGATGAAGGCTGATAGCCTGAAACCGGTCCTAGGATGCTTGATTCCGGTCCAGGGAAGACATGGCTTGGCAGTTCGGTCTGGACTGTTCCCATGAGGCACAGGGTCAAGACTGATTTGCATATGGCTATGTCTGAACTGGGGTGGCGTGGTGAAGCAAAATAACGATGGATTAAACCCAGATCTGTGACTGGGGGTGAATGTTTGCCAATGTGCAGCATTCAATCCATCATCTTGTGTGTTTTGCATTTCGCCCTATGTGGGAAGGGTATGCCCAGACGTGGGTCCCGTGCTCACTACACCACTGGAGTCAAGCTATCCTGGCTGATGAAGGCTGATAGCCTGCAACCGGTCCTAGGATGCTTGATTCCGGTCCAGGGAAGACATGGCTTGGCAGTTCGGTCTGGACTGTTCCCATGAGGCACAGGGTCAAGACTGATTTGCATATGGCTATGTCTGAACTGGGGTGGAGTGGTGAAGCAAAATAACGATGGATTAAACCCAGATCTGTGACTGGGGGTGAATGTTTGCCAATGTGCAGCATTCCGTCCATCATCTTGTGTGTTTTGCATTTTGCCCTATGTGGGAAGGGTATGCCCAGACGTGGGTCCCGTGCTCACTACGCCACTGGAGTCAAGCTATCCTGGCTGATGAAGGCTGATAGCCTGAAACCGGTCCTAGGATGCTTGATTCCGGTCCAGGGAAGACATGGCTTGGCAGTTTGGTCTGGACTGTTCCCATGAGGCACAGGGTCAAGACTGATTTGCATATGGCTATGTCTGAACTGGGGTGGCGTGGTGAAGCAAAATAACGATGGATTAAACCCAGATCTGTGACTGGGGGTGAATGTTTGCCAATGTGCAGCATTCCGTCCATCATCTTGTGTGTTTTGCATTTCGCCCTATGTGGGAAGGGTATGCCCAGACGTGGGTCCCATGCTCACTACGCCACTGGAGTCAAGCTATCCTGGCTGATGAAGGCTGATAGCCTGAAACCGGTCCTAGGATGCTTGATTCCGGTCCAGGGAAGACATGGCTTGGCAGTTCGGTCTGGACTGTTCCCATGAGGCACAGGGTCAAGACTGATTTGCATATGGCTATGTCTGAACTGGGGTGGCGTGGTGAAGCAAAATAACGATGGATTAAACCCAGATCTGTGACTGGGGGTGAATGTTTGCCAATGTGCAGCATTCCGTCCATCATCTTGTGTGTTTTGCATTTCACCCTATGTGGGAAGGGTATGCCCAGACGTGGGTCCCGTGCTCACTACGCCACTGGAGTCAAGCTATCCTGGCTGATGAAGGCTGATAGCCTGAAACCGGTCCTAGGATGCTTGATTCCGGTCCAGGGAAGACATGGCTTGGCAGTTCGGTCTGGACTGTTCCCATGAGGCACAGGGTCAAGACTGATTTGCATATGGCTATGTCTGAACTGGGGTGGCGTGGTGAAGCAAAATAACGATGGATTAAACCCAGATCTGTGACTGGGGGTGAATGTTTGCCAATGTGCAGCATTCCGTCCATCATCTTGTGTGTTTTGCATTTCACCCTATGTGGGAAGGGTATGCCCAGACGTGGGTCCCGTGCTCACTACGCCACTGGAGTCAAGCTATCCTGGCTGATGAAGGCTGATAGCCTGAAACCGGTCCTAGGATGCTTGATTCCGGTCCAGGGAAGACATGGCTTGGCAGTTCGGTCTGGACTGTTCCCATGAGGCACAGGGTCAAGACTGATTTGCATATGGCTATGTCTGAACTGGGGTGGCGTGGTGAAGCAAAATAACGATGGATTAAACCCAGATCTGTGACTGGGGGTGAATGTTTGCCAATGTGCAGCATTCCGTCCATCATCTTGTGTGTTTTGCATTTCGCCCTATGTGGGAAGGGTATGCCCAGACGTGGGTCCCGTGCTCACTACGCCACTGGAGTCAAGCTATCCTGGCTGATGAAGGCTGATAGCCTGAAACCGGTCCTAGGATGCTTGATTCCGGTCCAGGGAAGACATGGCTTGGCAGTTCGGTCTGGACTGTTCCCATGAGGCACAGGGTCAAGACTGATTTGCATATGGCTATGTCTAAACTGGGGTGGTGTGGTGAAGCAAAATAACGATGGATTAAACCCAGATCTGTGACTGGGGGTGAATGTTTGCCAATGTGCAGCATTCCGTCCATCATCTTGTGTGTTTTGCATTTCGCCCTATGTGGGAAGGGTATGCCCAGACGTGGGTCCCATGCTCACTACGCCACTGGAGTCAAGCTATCCTGGCTGATGAAGGCTGATAGCCTGAAACCGGTCCTAGGATGCTTGATTCCGGTCCAGGGAAGACATGGCTTGGCAGTTCGGTCTGGACTGTTCCCATGAGGCACAGGGTCAAGACTGATTTGCATATGGCTATGTCTGAACTGGGGTGGCGTGGAGAAGCAAAATAACGATGGATTAAACCCAGATCTGTGACTGGGGGTGAATGTTTGCCAATGTGCAGCATTCTGTCCATCATCTTGTGTGTTTTGCATTTTGCCCTATGTGGGAAGGGTATGCCCAGACGTGGGTCCCGTGCTCACTACGCCACTGGAGTCAAGCTATCCTGGCTGATGAAGGCTGATAGCCTGAAACCGGTCCTAGGATGCTTGATTCCGGTCCAGGGAAGACATGACTTGGCAGTTCGGTCTGGACTGTTCCCATGAGGCACAGGGTCAAGACTGATTTGCATATGGCTATGTCTGAACTGGGGTGGCGTGGTGAAGCAAAATAACGATGGATTAAACCCAGATCTGTGACTGGGGGTTAATGTTTGCCAATGTGCAGCATTCCGTCCATCATCTTGTGTGTTTTGCATTTCGCCCTCTGCAAACAGCGACCTATGTCTACCACCCCTCCCACCACCCCTGGCGACACGTGCGGGACCTGCAGTGGCACGCACAGGTGACCCTAGGCCCCCTTGGGGGTTGTCACTGGTGTTGTTGTCCGTTGCTCCACGTTGGGCCGGGGTCACTGTGCTGTTGTCATTGGTGGTCCTTGGTTTGTCTGTGTCGGCGGGGGTGGTCTGTGTGTTGGCAATTGTTGGAGGGGTGGGTGCAGGGGGTGCAGATAGTGGTCCTGCTGGTGCTCCATGATGACTCACAACGGAGGTGCCAGGTAGGTCTTCGCCATCCGAGGAGGGCAGAGGCTGTTCCACACCAGTGAACTCAGTGTCCCCCGGAGCCTGGGACAGGGACTCCTCATTGTCTGCTGCTGTGTCCCCATCATCACCTGTTTTGGGAGACACACACAATGTATGTTATGTTTCTGCAGGCATCAATGGTTCACACACCTGACAGTTGTGACTGTACCTCTGGATGCGGGCCTGTACATTGCATTGTCCTAAGTTGTCACAGTCAGGGGTTGATATTGGTGTGGCACATTGTCCTGCAAACTTGAAGCATTTAAATGTGAATGTTGAAGTGTGTACATGGACAGTATTGGTTGTATTTGGTGGACATCCGGCCCTCCTTCTCCCCCCAGCCCAGTTATCCCACCATGAAGCATGCCACCATTGCAGTGGGTTCAGGTTGACTCTCAGGATGTCAGTCAGTGGTGTCCTGCTGTTGGTTGGTGCACAGTTCCCAGCATGGCCTTGTGCTCCCCACAACAGAGCACCATTGTCAGACATCTTTGAAGTGGCTTTTCACTCCCTGTGAGGTGTGCATGCTTCAGTGTGAGCTTGCTGGGCCATGCGGGTGGGGGATGTTGAGCTGTGACTACCACTCCCATCATGCTATTGCCTACACCCCCCTTCCCAGCATGCCCATACTTCCTTCCTTTTGACTCTGCTTCCCTGTGGGGTAGTGTGCCTGTGCTGAAAGGATGGCTGACAGTGTTGCCCTGGCGTTTGTTTGGCTACAAGTCCCATGTGTGTTCCTGTGCTTCACACAGCATAACCCAGGGTTGTCGTTCTTTGTGGGATATTTAATTAGAGTGTGAGGCATTGCATTCTCCCAGGTGAGTTGTGTGGAGTTTGTGTTAAGGGGGGGTGTGTGAAAAGCTGCTTGTAAATATGGTCTGAGGTGTCAGTCCTCCTTCCCACCCAGCCAGATATCCCACCATGGAACGTGCTTCTATTGCAGGGAGTGCAAGTTGGCTTTCAGGATGTCAGTCAGTGGTGTCCTGCTGTTGGTTGGTGCACAGTTCCCAGCAGGGCCTTGTGCTCCCCACAGCAGTAGCCAGTGTCAGCCATCTTGTCAGTTCGTTTCCACTCCCTGTGATGTGAGCATGGTTCAGAGTGGTGTTGATGGGCCAATTGTGAGGGTGACCAATATCTGTGACTACCACTCCCATCATGCTATTGCCTACACCCCCCTTCCCAGCATGCCCATACTTCCTTCCTTTTGAGTGGACTTCACTGTGTGTGAGTGTGACAGCAATGGCAAGATGGCTGACAGTGGTGTCCTGTTGTTTGTTGGGGCCCAGTTCCCAGCAGGGTCTTGTGCTCCCCACAACAGAGCACCAGTGTCAGACATCTTTGAAGTGGCTTTTCACTCCCTGTGAGGTGTGCATGGTTCAGTGTGAGCTTGCTGGGCCATGTGGGTGGGGGATGTTGAGCTGTGACTGCCACTCCCATCATGCTATTGCCTACACCCCCCTTCCCAGCATGCCCATACTTCCTTCCTTTTGAGTGGACTTCACTGTGTGTGAGTGTGACAGCAATGGCAAGATGGCTGACAGTGGTGTCCTGTTGTTTGTTGGGGCCCAGTTCCCAGCAGGGCCTTGTGCTCCCCACAACAGAGCACCAGTGTCAGACATCTTTGAAGTGGCTTTTCACTCCCTGTGAGGTGTGCATGGTTCAGTGTGAGCTTGCTGGGCCATGTGGGTGGGGGAAGTTGAGCTGTGACTGCCACTCCCATCATGCTATTGCCTACACCCCCCTTCCCAGCATGCCCATACTTCCTTCCTTTTGAGTGGACTTCAGTGTGTGTGAGTGTGACAGCAATGGCAAGATGGCTGACAGTGGTGTCCTGTTGTTTGTTGGGGCCCAGTTCCCAGCAGGGCCTTGTGCTCCCCACAACAGAGCACCAGTGTCAGACATCTTTGAAGTGGCTTTTCACTCCCTGTGAGGTGTGCATGCTTCAGTGTGAGCTTGCCGGGCCATGCGGGTGGGGGATGTTGAGCTGTGACTACCACTCCCATCATGCTATTGCCTACACCCCCCTTCCCAGCATGCCCATACTTCCTTCCTTTTGACTCTGCTTCCCTGTGGGGTAGTGTGCCTGTGCTGAAAGGATGGCTGACAGTGTTGTCCTTGCATTAGTTTGGCTACAAGTCCCAAAAGTGTCCCTGTGCTTCACACAGCATAACCCAGGGTGTTGGTTCTTTGTGGGATATTTAATTAGAGTGTGAGGCAATGCATTCTCCCAGGTGAGTTGTGTGGAGTTTGTGTTAAGGGTGTGTGTGAGAAAAGCTGCTGGTAACTATGGTCAGTGCTGTCAGTCCTCCTTCCCACCCAGCCAGATGTCCCACCATGGAACGTGCTTCCATTGAAGGGAGTGCAAGTTGGCTTTCAGGATGTCAGTCAGTGGTGTCCTGCTGTTGGTTGTTGCACAGTTCCCAGCAGGGCCTTGTACTCTCCACAGCAGTTGCCAGTGTCAGCCATCTTGTCAGTTGTTTTCCACTCCGTGTGATGTGAGCATGGTTCTGAGTGGTGTTGATGGGCCAATTGTGAGGGTGAGCAATATCTGTGACTCCCACTCCCATCATGCTATTGCCTACACCCCCCTTCCCAGCATGCCCATACTTCCTTCCTTTTGAGTGTACTTCACTGTGTGTGTGTGTGACAGCAATGGCAAGATGGCTGACAGTGGTGTCCTGTTGTTTGTTGGTGCCCAGTTCCCAGCAGGGCATTGTGCTCCCCACAGCAGTAGCCAGTGTCAGCCATCTTGTCAGTTCTTTTCCACTGCCTGTGATGTGAGCATGGTTCAGAGTGGTGTTGATGGGCCAATTGTGAGGGTGAGCAATATCTGTGACTCCCACTCCCATCATGCTATTGCCTACACCCCCCTTCCCAGCATGCCCATACTTCCTTCCTTTTGAGTGTACTTCACTGTGTGTGTGTGTGTGTGTGACAGCAATGGCAAGATGGCTGACAGTGGTGTCCTGTTTGTTGGTGCCCAGTTCCCAGCAGGGCCTTGTGCTCCCCACAGCAGTACCCAGTGTCAGCCATCATGTCAGTTGTTTTCCACTCCCTGTGATGTGAGCATGGTTCAGAGTGGTGTTGATGGGTGAATTGTGAGGGTGAGCAATATCTGTGACTACAACTCCCATCATGCTATTGGCTACACTGACTTGACCAGCATACACAGAATTCCTTCCTTTCAGTGAGCTTCCCTGTGAGGTGGTGTTCTAGTGGTGGCTACATATCTGACTGTGTTTGTTGGCTAGATTTGTGCCACTGCCTAGCTCTATTTGTTGTTGGGTTTGTACATGTCATGACACAGTTACATATCACTATGAAATGGCATGTATTGTGTTTATCTGACTGACATACACATCTTGGGATGATAATGTTTTGGTTGCTGTGGATTTGCTAAGGGTGCATGGTTTGACTATCCCCTTGACAGTGATGTGTGTGTATTGTCACACGATATTGGGTATATTGGTTGTGTACTCACCAGGCTCTGGGATGTTTGATAGTCCATATACGCTCACTGGTGGTAGGATGGCCCGCACCTTCTCCTCCCAGGGACTGAGGTATACTGGTTTGGCAGGAGGGCCACTGCCGGTGTGTTGGCTCAAGGCGTAATCCTTCTTTAGTAGGTCCTTGACCCTCCTGCGCACATCATACCACCTGTTCTGGATGTCTTCCTTTGTGCGCAGACATGGTGATTGTGCGTTCACCCTGTCGACGATCCTCTCCCACATCTTGGTTTTCTGCGACATGGGGGTCTGTTGGACCAATGTACCAAACAGCTGTGGCTCTACCCTGAGGATCTCATCTACCAGGACTTCCAATTCACTGTCTAGGAACATTGGATTCTTCTTTGGGGGCATGGTGATGGGCGGTGGTGGTGATTGATGTGTGTGTGGGTGTGCAAGTGAGGGTGTGTGAGTGTAGGTTTTGCTGGGTGTATGTGAGGGTGCTATTTGTTGAGGTGCTGATGGTGTGTGGCTTGTGTGATGGATGAGCTGTGAGTGTGTCTGTGGTTGCTGTCTGTTGGTGTTCTGTGCTGGCAGGTCATTTGAATTTGCAAAGGATCATGGTAGGGATTTGTGGCCTTTATATGGGTGGAGTTGTGGGTGTGTCTTTGTTCCATGTTTTCCCCCCCAGTATTTATTGGCTTTGTAATTGCTTGTTTGGCCCTTTTTTTTGTATTTTTTGCTTTGTACTTTTTGTGCATGTAGGAGACGTTCTTCTGACCGAGTAGGATGCTGCAGTTGTCTCGTGCGAGCTTCTCCGAGTCGTTCACGCTGTGTTTATGCTGTGTTTCATGTGCGGCGTACGCGTCGGTCGCGGAGTATTGGGTTGCTTCGGCTCGCTGTTTTGTATGCGTGTCGGTCATACGGCTTGAGCTCCATGCGACTCTGTCTGGTTTCCCACGCATTGCATCGTACTGCGCGGGTCGGAGTTCGCGGGTACGTTTCGTTCGGGTTCATTCCTGGTGCGTGTTGGTCGGTTCGATTCGCGTAGTTTTCCGGCCGGATAGCTGTTTTCCATGCGGTTCGGTCGTTCGGCTTGTGTTCCATACGAGTCGGTCGTAATTCGCATGCATTTCATCGTACTAGGCGGATCGGGCTGCACCGGTACGTGTCGGTCGGAATAAATTCCCGAACCGAGTCGGTCGGTACGTTTTCCGGCCCGAATCGGAATCGACCCCAAAGTCTTTTCTATACCAGCAGTCTTAGACACTGACTTTTCCAAAGAATCCAATTTTGTCTGTAATTTCTCTGAGAGAAGAATAGTATCTCCTTCGCGTTCCATTTTATCAATGGCTTCCATTTTCACTATTGGTTGTTTTTCCAATTTCAAAAGTTCATGATTGAATGTAGAACACTCTTGCAGTGTTGGCATTAGACAAACTATAGACTTTTTTTCTCCAATTTTTTTGTCCATTATTTCAGGTGCAATGTTTTCATTTGGAAACACATTTGTTAGTAGCCGACTTTGTAAAACATCTTTTCCATGTTGTGTCAAAACTCCAATTCTTATATCTTGAAGAATGTTTCCATAGTGTTCATCACTTGCTTGTCGCAAATTCTTAATAAGTTCTTTATATTCAAAATGAGACCAAATGTTTACATTTCCAATACTTCCCAAAGATTTCCTAGTATCTTCATGGACAAGAGTTTTAAAAACTGGTTGTCCTTTCACAGGAGTCAGTTGTAGTAGATCGCCAAATACAATTACATGTTTTCCTCCAAATAAAACATCATAATCTGTTTTTAAAATCTGTTGCATTCTTAAATGTACAAAGGCAAGCATTAAGTTTGAGACCATGCTCACCTCATCAATGATTAGAAGTTTCAATTTCTTTAGTACTCTTGAGACTTTATAACAAGCTTCTCCAGATAGTTTATGATATTCCAACTTATTTTCATGTTCTACTGGTAGCATGAGTAAACGATGTAATGTAATCCCTTTAATGTTGTGTGCTGCTAAACCAGTTGGAGCTGTTACAACACAAGATAAATGTGATTCAGTGGTTTTCTGTAGATAACTGGTCAAAACTTTAATTAAGAATGTTTCCCTGTTCCAGCTTGACCACTGATATACATTTGAATAGGTTTAAATGATGTGCAGTTGCACTCTTTTTTTCATGTAGTAAACCATGCTGTATCTGTTGTGTCACTTGCTGATATATTTCTTTTTGTTCAAAATTTAGTTGGTCTTCCAAGTTTCCCAACTCAATTATATCCTGTTGTGCTTGTTGCTTTGCCGTTTCTACTTCATTCAAGAATTGGTTGTCCTAATGGATCTTGACTTAGTGGAGCAGAACTTTGACTATCTTGAGAACTGTCTCTAGCTATTTCAGCTGCAATAGTAGCTTCTTGTTCAATCTCTTCATTTAACATTTGTAGATAATTTGGAAAACTTGTGCATTGAATACTATCTTTACATGCATTAAAAGAATCTTCATAGCAGTCAAAATCTCCAAGTAATTCCATTTCAGTACACCAAGGCTTGAAGAGTTGCAGAAGTGCTAAATAGAAAAATTCCATTTTATCTGGAGTTTCGCAACTGAGTTTTCTGTGATTAATAAGATTTCCTTTGGCATGTTTTACCAAACATCCATCACATCCAATTACTGCATATTTTTCTTCATTTATATTTTCTATAGCATTTCTCTTAAAACTATAATGTTGTAGTACTTCATAGAGACACATGTTTTCCAGATGTGGACTCCTTTTGGGATAGTACGTATCCAACATATTTGTTTTAAGAATATCTGTACTCTCTGGTTCATTCAATGCTAAGTATTCAATTTCTTGTACAGATTTCAAAACTCGATTTCGTGTTGCAGCAAGACCTAGACTTACCCAAATGATTCCTCTTGACTTTGAATATAAACTTGCAGAATTCAACCGATCCGAACATTCGTAGGATCCAATCTCTCGATGGGAAAGCATCTTCAAACTAAAGCTGTACAATTTATTACTAAGAGTCTTCTCTTGTGAAATTTCTTCCCACATTTCTTTCAACTCCGTCTTTTCAGATTTGGTTATATATGATGTAACATAACGAGCAACAGCAATCAAATTATCTGCAACATATTGGAAATCCATGTTTGCATTCCACATTGACAAAATCACTGGATTGTAGTCATTAATATACTTAGAATTTTCACTTCTTTTTATGTTGTAAGTATTCGTTGGAGATTTTCGCATTATAGTATGTCTTACTGCTGACATGAAACTGTTGACTCTTCCTTTTGAAATTACTGGACATGGGAATCCAAAACGACATTTTGTATAAAAATTTCCTTTTGACGTGTATTTTCGTCGACAATATTTTCCACATCAATGACTTTGAAACCGTAAAAGTTGTTGTCTTAAGCTGTTTTCTCCTCCTTTTTTTGGAATTGCACAGGTAACATAGTCTTCAATGAAAGACAAAACAGTTTCATCAGAATCGGTTCCAAATTTAGGTGCATTCTTGATCCATAATAGCCTGTGTAGATGAGGAGCACTTCTGGCTTGGTACTCCTTTCTCCAAAAGAAATCAATAACTTCTCCAAGAGGTGGATTATTTTTATTGCAGATAAAAGACATCATAGCTTTAAACCTTTGATTAAAATATCTGCACACATTTACAGGATCCAAAGAACAGAGTTCTCCAGCTGTCTTCAATTCAATGTTTTTTACATTTGAATTTGCTTCTCGTAGAAATTCAAGTAAATCGTCCCATGCGTATTCAGCACAGCTAAGCGTAACAAACCACGTAGGGGTTCCTAAGTTCCTTAACATACATTTAAGTTCTCCGTGACGATGATACCAATACTCATTAGTACCACGTTAACATGGCATCAACTTAATTAACTGAGATTCTAAATGATCGTCTCTTTGTTGAACTTTGTCCAAAAATTCCTTTGCAGAAAGATGTGTAAGATGAACTCCTGTTTTTAATATGTTGTTCACTGCATATGAAAGTCCAGACAAGTCACTTTCAAACAGAAGATGAAATAAATATGGAATACACTGTCGAAATCTTGGATCTTCTGAGTACAATCTTGTTGTACGATATTCTGAAGCTGGAATCTGTACTGGTCGGTCATCATATCGACCTTTTCCAGTAGGGAAGAGCTGTGGAAAACAACAAGCTTCTAAACTTTTTTCCCATACACTCATGGGAGTTCCCTTCGCTTTCTTCATTTGGGATAATTCAATAGTGTTTCCTATCACTTCTTTTGAATGTAGAGGATGTATACTATAATGTTCATAAATTTCTTCTCTCTCGAGTTGTCCACTTTTTCTATTTGGCCAGTATAAATAATCCTTCTTCTTCCACATATACATTTTTATAATAAATATTATTTTGTACAAGATATAAAGTAGCCTTTTGAAGTTTGGTGACATCTACTAACTCTTGCCATATTTTCCGACTCTTTGTTGGTACACCATTTACTAGAATACCTACAGGTTCAGTTTCCTCTCTCTCTATACCAACAGTTACAATATTTTTCTTAAAATCTAAAGGAAAATACACAACTCTCCCTTTTAAACCTCTTTGTAAATCTGTTGGAGGCAGCTTACCTGTTTTAGGCTCCATACGAACTATAGCCTGAAACGGATGCACAGATTGAACAAGAATGGACTCATAAGTATTTAAATCTACCAGTTCCGGAGGAATAGCTACCAACTCTAGGTTGTTATGTACAGCTCTAGCTGGCATTTTATTCTCTTCTAATTTGTTGTAACAATATTTACAAATACGTTGATCAGTAGCCAACTCAAAACGACCTTCCACCAACAAATAAGCACCAAATTGCTCCCACTTATCATTGTTTTCCTTTTCACTTTTAAAATACACATCAACATTCCTAGTTTGAGTTCTATAGTGAGTACGTCGACAACAAATACAAACATAGTTTTGTTTCTCACAAGAAACTACCTTAAACTTTGTAATTTCTTCTGCAAACTTCTCAGTAGTACTATCTTCCACCTCTTCTTCAACACCTACACTTATCAAACTCTAACTTTCTCTACACTCCTCTTGAGGACCAAAGAAACGAAACTTAATATCATCTGAAACTTTTTTTACATCCAATACTGAACCATGCAAAAGAGCAGTGTTTATTTCACTTAAAGATAATGCAGGACTTTTTACTTAGTACAATCTTCTCACTAACTTCCGCATTTCTGAGTGATGTACTGCTAACATTCTTAATTGATGAAAAGTACTTCTACACACTTTTCTAGAAAGGCAAGCCAGAGAATGACCCTGCAAGTTACTATATTTTCTCACTTTACAAGGATCTAGTCCTTGCAACATCTTAATCTTTTGTTTAACAATTTTTTTTACCATAATCTCGAAAGAAATTTCGTAATATATCAATAGATTCCTGTCGTATACTACTAATACTACTACAATCCCACCTATACACTGGAGCTTGTGTACGTCTGCCTTGAACTTCTTCAGCTATTACTTGTTCCACATTTCTAGGAACCATCTTTTCTTTTTCAATTGGACAACCGTTTTTAACCTCATAACAACGACCCCTGGTATCAAATGCATGAACTAATGTAATTTGTTGAAAATAGCTTTCTTCATTAAAAAAAAGGTTCAATACTAGAAGTGTGCTTCCATTCACCCGAAAATTATTTGCAGAAGTTAGTTTTATTAACCAGTCTTTTTCTTTTACTTTTCTCCTTCATAAACTGCATTGTTTTATTCAATGTCTTCATTCACTTCAATACTAATATAAACAATCTTCTTTTCAATTCAAAAGCCTTTTCAACTACACTTTCAATCTGTTCTTTCTTCTTGTAAAATGCTGACCTCCTTTTATATTTTTTGCAATCTTTCAATAAATGTTGTAGTACTCTGCTTTTATACATTCTCTTCCTAATGTCTTTATATTCTTTCATCCTTCTTTCAATATAGATTGTTTTCCCATAACCTGATTTTCCATTAATTTGTCCTTTTTCGTTTTCTTCTGATTTGTTGTACAACTTTTCTTTCTCAATTCCCCATATTGAAAATGTATTACATTCTTAAAAACTCTTTTAACAAATTCTTTAGTTCGCTTACCAGACATTTTTTTCTTCAATGTCACATGTTGTACTTCATCTAATTTCTGTTTTTCGCTCTCCTTTAAATAGTATTGTTTTTTTTGTTGTCTTTTCTTTTGCACTTTTCTTGTCATACTGAATTTTTCTTAATAATTAAGGAGAATATCTAAAAAAAAGAAAAGTTTAAATAGTTTTGTTAAATAATTTACTATTATTAAAATAAATATATACAAATATTCTTATGTATAAATAAACACATATTTTGAATTGCACTCCAAACCTATATCAGGCACTGCATAATTCCTACAATTAGAACAAATCACAAGCTATACAACAATATCACAGAGCACAAATAAAGAATTTCTCTACTGCTACCCAAATCAAATCTAAAGTGCAGTCTGTCCACTTTTAAGGCCTGCATAATTTTCTGATTGGGGTATGTCTCTTCTAGCACATGTATTCTCATAAGTGTTATACATTTGAAGATGCTTTACATATAAAACAGAAGTATACATATATTTGTATGCTTTTTTATATATAGTACACTAGCAAAAAGCACAGACTCATACATGCATGGTTTCAAACAGATAATAAATTTTACAGCACAAACATGTAAGGGTTGCTACTTTGTTTTTACCTATACTCAATACCTAACTATTACTCCTTTCTATATCCTTCTTCTTTCTTTATACACCTCTCTTGTCTCATTGCAATTGGTGGATGTATGCTGTAGAAAGAAACAACATTATACATAGTGCTCCAAATCTGGGGCAGAAACCTTAAATGTGTGATTCAGACTGCACACGTTATTTAAACATTAATAACCATAGCCTGTTGTGTGCCAAGCCTACGAGAACACTTTTAAACATATTCTAGAGTACTCCAACCTTGGTACAGGGTCTGTATGTTGCACAAGGGAAGCTGGTGCAGGAAAAAGAAAAGGTATCATTTAAAAATCTTCCCAAATTATTCTGTAATTAAAGGGTTTTTTTTCACCCACTCACAAAAATAAAGTTATTTGGCACTGGCTAAGAGCGTCTTGCCAATGCACAGTCACATTTATACCGTCTTCTCACCTAATCTTATCCAAGTGTATGTTATGCATGTTTGTTTATGTGGCCATTGTAGTATATGCATTTTGAAAGCCCCTAACCTGTTCCGGTGCACAAGATGGGGGGATGTTGTTTCTCCAGTCAGTGGTAGTGTATCATGAGAGACACAGAAGAGAGGAGACCTCGACAGTGAAGTGAGGACAAAGTAGACAAGGCTCCTTTAAAAAATAGATTACGTCCTTTTGTTACGAGGGGTTTTCTGAATAGTCTACTTGTGTAGTTTGCCACTTGGTGGATGGTAAAGTTGAAAGGGGGCTGCAGTCTTTGTTGTTCAGAGTGAGAAGCGTCTTTTAAGTAAAACCTTACTAGTCATTGTCTTTGTGGCTATTCATAGCCAGGAGCAGAAAGTTCACACCTCTTTGTTCCTCAGTTGTGGGTGCTCCAGGCTGGAGACCTCCTGTTGTGAGGAGCATCACCTCACACAAAAGGCTGTTTCTACAGAAGAGGGTAGAGAGGCAATTGAACATAGAAGCCACCTCAAACCAATTCCCCTGCCTGCAGATTTCTGAATAATCAACACTTCCAAGTTTTCTGGGAGGGTTTAGGGGAAAACTTCAGGAGGGTTTGTTCAGCACTCTGGCTACAAGGCTAAATCCTGCTACTGATCTATCTCATCAGATATGCACAGCAACCTTTTAGCATCGACCAAAGCTCCTGTAGTTATTTAAATGGCACCCTTCAGGCACTAGTGTCAATCAAGAATTAGACAGGAAATGTAATTCTATATCTGAATGGGAGAAAACACATATCAGGAAATGTGTACATGTTGTGGTGTACCCCAGACCCGGATATGGACTGAAGGGATACAATATGAGCTCAAGCTGAAAGGAAATATACTTGTAAAAAGTAATTTAATATTAGTAAACAGACCCAAAGTAGTTCAAGTTATACAAAACTAGTGAAAGCGTGAGGCGGAGTGGGCATATGCCACTCACAGATAATAGTTGGATTTGGTCTGTCAACGGCTGCTGGACAGGTCTGTTTTTGAATCTAATATTTATTGAATTCACCAAAAATACATGCCACATTGATATGTGCGGGGAAATATCAGCCTGCCAGGGGCGTTCCAGCATAATAGTGGGAAAAAGAGTCTGGCCTCCTATTTATACATGTATTTGCCCTTTGCAACTACACAGACTGGCACCCAGTCTGGAACCATAAATTCTCATGAGGGACTGCCAGCAGACGTTCATGGCATACTACAAGAATTTACACCACACCCTCCTGCACAATCCCCCCAAAAAATGATCACAGTGCTACAACTACATAACACACCTAGGATTTAACAGCTGAATACATATTAACCTTGTTGTGCCACCCTCTGTGTTACGAAGGTTATTGTGGCCGCAGACAGTATGCAACAGGCCACTCTGGGTTCTAAGCTGGACCGGACCACCAGAACCCGGCTGAACAGACATAGCAAGTTGGTGAAGTGTTCATTGTGCAAGGTACAGGGGAGACTCCGGAACAGCTTCTGGGGCACAATGAGTGCCATTGACGGGTGATAGGGTAACATCTTTTACAGCGTCTAGGATTGACTGATGTGTGGTTAAAAGTAGTATGTGAAAAGTTAAAGGCATCAGATAGTGCTGGCTTTGATAACCCATAAACACTGAATTCGGGCGGATGATCCTGGATGCATCATAGAACATGTAATAGCATAATATGAAATATATAGTAACCACAACAGTGCCATCTGGAAGCTTAGAGCGATACTCAGAAGGGGTTTAATATTAGCCCTGTATTACACAGAACAACCATTTGAGACCCTCCGTCACAGGAGTTTTAGGGCAGCATGGAGTCACAAACTACAATTTTCAAAACAATTAGAGTAAAAGCTTGGGTTTTGCAGTCGGGTCCGGAGGTGAAACCAATGAACCCATCAATGGACTGTCTGGAGACACAGCTACGGTGCAGGTGAGTCTGGAAAGGTAGCTCTGGCCTAACTAGCCACTACCACAGATGCAGCAGGAGAGGGCCATATTTCAGGCCCGATCTTTGAGGGAGCACTATTCCTTTTGGACAGGGCAGTCCTGGTGGTTTTGGGAAGGGAAGCCTCCTTTAAACAAGTCAGTCACTTCTTCCTTAAACATGTCTGCTGGATTTGATTTATCTCTCAGATCCGAGCGCAGAGCAGAGCTTCCAGCACCCATGTAGCCCAGCCTCTATGGGTTTGTGTGAGCCTTTGAGGAGTGTCCAGTGAAAGTCTGAGGCTGTGGCCTGCCCAGTATATGCAGACAGTGCTGCCCGGAACTTTTGAATTTAGCACTGGGTGCAGGGGCAAACAATGTACGTGCTGGTATGAAATTACATTACAGATAATCATCAAAAAGCACATAAAATAACCAAATATAACATGACATATCGATATATTACTAAATCACAGTACAAAAACCTAAACCAACACACTAGTAAAAAAACACTAACATTCCTAAAACTAAATGTATGCAAAATATCCAAAGAACACTATAACTCATCTCTAGGACACCCCACTATATCCTCCCTATCCTCCAAACCCTAAACATGGACTTACCTGTTCCAACAAAAAGCAGCACTTTTCCACGACCTGCATTCCGGAAAATTGATTTAAAGTGAGACAAATAGAAGGTAGTAGTGAAAAGAAAAATGGCCACTAAATGAAACTAAAAAAAAGGCTAGCTCCCCATTGTAATGAATGGAAATAAAAGTTAAAAAATATTTGCAAAATTGTACAAATTTCTTAAACATATAAACAACTTAAATAATGTGGTTGAAATATGTGAAAAAATAGTAAAGTATAAACCAGATAATAGTAGAAATAATATAAAATTATTTTAATATATATATATATATATATATATATATATATATATGTATATGTATATATATATATACTGAAAAACCTATACAAAAAATATGTTAACAATATGTATATCTAACAACTGAATCAATTTTTAAAAAATGTTAAACATTTGAAAAAAGGCCTGAAAAATGCAAAACATACAATACTATTTAAATATGATTTACATTGTATATTTTATAATGAAAAATTATTTTTATTATTCAATATATACATGTTTTCATACTATAAATATATATATAAAAAAATTAAAATATTCATCAAATGAACTTTGAATGAATAAATAAATAAAATACAAATGTGTTACATATCTGTATTCTATGAAAATATGTAAATAATAATGCTATTTATTACAAATATCCTACCAACTACTATTTTATTTATCTTTCTAGTCATCAACAATACTAATTAAATAACATAAACTACTCCTACTACATAGAAATACATTTAACATTTTGGAATTTAACACTAAGACGGTTAAATTAAATATCCCCACTTCAACATAAACCATTTTGGATAAAGTGTTGAACACTAAAGAGGCGCCATTTTACTGTTCCCACTCCTATTTACACTTTTTGGGGAAGTGTTTGAAAGCTTACTGTTCGAAGTCAAATCTAAACCAATCCAATTTGGGGAAAGTGTTGAACACTAAAGGGGCAACATTTGCTAATCCGACTCCAATCTGAACCCTTTTGGAGCAGATGTTGTACACTAAAGATGTGACATTTACTATTTCAACTCCAAACTAAACCATTTTGGGGAAGTGTTGGACACTAAAGTGGTCACATTTACTATTCCCACTCCCATATTAACCAATTTGGGGAAGGTGTTGGAAACTAAAGGGCCATCATCTTTAATTCCCACAACAATCTAAACCATTTTGGGGAAGGTGTTGGACACTAAATGGACAACATTTACTATTAACATATAAAATAATCTGTTAATCACTATTTAAAAATAATACTTTTTATTATTATTTATTAATATTCCTAACTTTTGAAGCATAGCATTAAAAAAAAAAATACACAATCCAAATTTAAAAATCATTGAATATATGAACAAACAACTAATTTTATGATTATATAATAAATATAAATTGCAATACAGTTACATTAATAAATATTAGAATATATACTCCGAACAAAGGAACTCATTCCAATATTATAAATAATAAATATGTCATTATTAAAATGTGCATATTAAAATTTAAATGAATAAACCTATAACACATAAACATACAAATACATCTTAATTACTACATTATAAGTAAGGCTCCCTATTTTCCGTTTTTACTGATTTTTACAGATGAATACAGACAGAAAACCATTTATTTTCCTGTCTGTATTTTTTTTTAAATGTGGATAAAAACTGAAATTGGGTTGTTTATGAGTGATTATGAATGCTGTCAGTCATGACTGCCAGGCCAAAAGCTGTGTGGATTGACAGGCAAGGGGATTACAAAAATAAAGGAATTTTAGTACAGAGCCTTAAACAGCAGTAGATTTGCACAACCATGATACTAAAATGTGCATTTTTTTTATAAGTGCATATTTTATCATCTGAGTGTGTATATATATCATTGAAACCTGTCAGGCATTCAGGCACGAGTGTACATTAACTGGTTAAATAAATACAGAAATATTCACATTTCAGCTTCATTTTTTCACAAAACCTAAAATAAATATGGATAAATACAAGTAAAATTACCAAAAAATAAATATGGATAAATACAGACGGAAATGACAAAAATATAAATACCATAAAACCGGGAGCCCTAAGTATAAATAATACATATTCTATTTTCATAATTTAATTAGACATATATTTGAATATATTTTAAATATGTTTAACATTAAAACATATTTAAACAACGTAGTAACAATGACAGTATAATTTTTATCATTTAAAAAAACAAGAATAATTTCATAATCAATGTACTTTATCACAACATTGAACTAATTATAAAATATGATTTAATGAAGCATTATTAAAAAACATGTTTGTTCATCCAATTTAGAAAAATAGGAAATATTTTTATGATTAAAATGACACCAAAAGATTAAAAGTAAAATTAGCGCTTAGAGGCAAATAGCGCTCAAAGGGTTAAAAAAGGTTGCACTGGACTGTGACAAAGTCAAGAGTTCCGGCCGCCCATGATGTAACACTTTTACATTTACTTCCAGAAGTGTTTCTTGATGCAGGAACGTTGTCCTTAGTACCAGCCACGGTTTCAGAAGCTCTGGTTTGCCTCTTGGGGTCTAGGAAAACAACTACCACAATGCACCGGGTCAATGCAAGTAAAATCCAGGTAAAGCTTGTCAGCTGGAGTTGTTTAATTGTTGATGTTGTAGGTAGCCCTTCCAGCACTTTTCTACCTGTTGCTGATCAGGGAGTCCACTCCTTATCCTTTAAGACAGGCAAAGTCATTTTGTTATGAAGTCTTGAGAGTGTAGCAGGTGGAGTCCTTATGAGTGCTGTCCTCTCTTGTACAATCCAAGGGTCCAGCTGGGCAGTTCTTCTTCTCCAGCTGTTTCTTCTGGGTCTTTGAAGGTCTGCAACACCAATCCAAAGTTCCAGAATCTATGAGTTAATCCTTGAGAAGTTGGGACTTCAAGATTAAAAATGCACCTGGTAAATCCTCAAAAGTCCACTGAATGTTGTCCTGCTAGGTTCGTCTTGGTGGAGTTCTTTCTACCTGTTGCTTTCAGGGAGACCATTCCTCAAAGTTTTAGAGTCAGGCAAAGTCCTTCTTTTGCTGAAGCCCAAAGTGTGCAGCAGGTGCAGCCCTTTTGGTCCAGGCCAGGGGTTCAGCAGGGCAGTCCTTCTTCTTCTTGTTTCTGACAGGCAGGGAACTGAGTTGCTGTGCAGCTCTCTCACATTTATCCATTCTTCTGGGGTGAAACGGAGAGGCCACCCCTGACCAATGGGATACAGGGTGCCACCATCAGGTATGACAACTTCCACCAAAGTGTAGCATATTTTTACCCCAGAAAGCACTGTTTGTCAAAATCTAAAATGGAGAAAATCTCTCACGGAGCTTAAGGTCTGGCTAACCCAACCTACATATGTGGCTAACTTTCACTAACAATCATCTTTTAGACCCGCTGCTAATTCAATTACAGGGGCCCCCATCTGACGGGGGTGCAGGAAGTGGGGGTGGACCTGTTACTTTGAAGACCGTTTTGGCTACCCAGCCCCCTTCCTGCCTTGTGCTTGGCAGCAGCAATTCACCTCCCACCAGATTTATCCTTTGTCTCAATGCAGGCCACGTCACACCTCATCAGAGAAGTTTGGCTCAGCCTTTCAAAGGCTGGCCAATCAGGAAAGGCTGCTAGAAGTCTGGATTTTGGCACACCAGAAAAACAAGTTCTATAACTTATTTTCCGTAATAGCTATACTAAATCTAACCTTGGAAAGTTGTTGGATTTATCATAACTATTCTTTTAAGTCTTTGAATTATTATTTTAACCCACTCCTGCCAATAGTTATACTTTATTATAGTATTCCCATGTTAGCCTATGGAGCCAATGTGCTGCAATGGGGAAAAAGGAAATTAGCTGTTTTTCTCTCACCAGGGCATATAAAACATCTTTTAAAATGTCTATGCTTATTTTTACATGTCACCCTACCCTGGGGGCACCTAGGGTAGCAAACAAGGAGATGATGGACGGCGCGCTGAAACTTTTCGGACACTCACCCCCAGTCACAGTTCTGGGTTGAATCCATCATCGTTCTTTAGCTCACTTCGCCACCTCAGTTCAGACCCAGCTATATTCAAATCAGTCTTGACCCTGTGCCTCATGGGAGCAGTCCAGCCCGAACTGCCAAGCCAGGTCTTCCCTGAACCGGAAACAAGCATCCTGGGACCGGTTTCGGGGTAACACCCCTCATCAGCCAGGCTAGCTTGAATCCAGTGGCAAAATGTGCAAGAAACCCACCTCTGGGCATACCCTGCCAACTTAGGGCGAACAAAGCAAACACAAGGAGATGATGGATGGAGCGCTGAAACATTTCAGACACCTAGGGTAGACCTTAGTGGTGACTTATAGATAAAAAGTAAGGTAGCTTAAGACTTTGGAAGTAACTTTATTTCCAAATTTGAATTTGCAAATAATGTAATTTTAAAAGCAGCCTGCAAAGCAGGGCTGCCTTTAAAATGACAACAGGCCATCAGCACCCGACTCGCACTACCCTCAAGGTCTGGGATGAGGTTACGAAGGATAAGAGATGGACTACCTTCCCCTCACCATACACTCCCATTCACTTCAACCCAGATGTTCCCCCTGCAACGCGGGAACGCCCTTTTGATGGGTGGAGGGAGAGGGGTTGTTTGAGGGTCTCCGACCTATTCCATAATTTCGGGATACTTACATTTGCGAGCTGAAGCGGGAATTTCAAGTTCCGTCCAGCGAGCACTATCATTATCTTCAACTCAAACACTGGGTTTCCCAGCCACAGATGAGAGAAGCAGCCACTAGAGAGCGCACCCAACTAGAACTCTGGATACCGAGGGCGGGCTCTATGAAAGGGGCAATCTCCACACTCTACTCACTGCTATCATCAACCACACACGCTCCACGGGCACGCTATCAAGCATTTTGGGAACAGGTAGTGGGGAGCGACATAACAGAACAGGACTGGCGTCATATTTCGACAGACATACCCAAACACAATCATTCCATATCCTTGAGGGAAGCCCACTATAAGACCCTGTTTGACTGGTATTTATACCCCTCCAAGCTCAAAAAGATATTCCCAGACACTTCCAAGCTCTCTTGGCGCGGCTGTGGTCTCCTCGGAGACTTCCTCCACATCTGGTGGGACTGCCCTGCAATACGACCCTTTTGGGATGAAATCCTATCACATATTAAAGATATGCTGGGGTACCCCATCCCGACTTCCATAGAGGGTGTGCTGTTAGGAATTAGAGACCCCGATCTTGAGCACCAGACACGGGCGGATAAAGATATTCTGTGGGCGTGCCTTGGGGTGGCAAAAGTCACCATTGCAGCGGCCTGGAAAAAGAAGGAGGCTCCTGCGATATCACTTTGGCATTCCCGGCTCTGGAGCTTCCTCACCATGGAGCAGATGGCGGACATCTTCAGGGATGAATATAAAAATGTTGAATACAAATGGGGCCCGCTGATTACTTTCCTATCCCAGGGTCTTCCCTCAGCTGTATGTCCCCCTACTGTCAGAGCTATGCACCTCTTTCAGTTTTAAACTAACGAATCTCCAATTCATTTGTCAGGCAGCAGTTTGTTACGAAAGGCCCGATATAGGGGTGTAAGGTTTCACACATCCTTTTGGCTCACACTTGACAGTTCACACGCGTACTGTAGATAATTCACCACCACCAGGGAGGGGGGGAGGGACGGGCGGGTTAGGGAGGGATTTTTCTTTCATCTTTTTTCCTGTTGATTTAATTTGTCGGGGGGCTTCCCCCGATGTTGGGTTTTGGTAAAATAGACAAGACTTGCAAGGTATAAGGGGGGCGAGGGACCTTTTCAACATTAGAAACTGAATCTGTATTAGTTGACTTTACACGCGGAACGTCCTGTATACTTTGCAACGTGTTGTACCCTTTGCAGTAGTCTTGTTGAATAAAAAGATCTTTGACAAAAAATGACAACAGGCAACACATCAGTGCTCACTTAAGTGCAATAAATCTACTGGGCCTCTAAACCTACATGCCCTACCATATAGTAGGGACTTACAGGTAAGTTGTCAGTACCAATTGCACTTATACCTAATTACCATGTACTTTTAATCAGAGCACATGCCCTGGGTCTGGTTAGCAGAGACCAGGGCAGAATCAGAGTCAGAAAACCAGCATCTAGTAATCAACATGGGGGCGAAAAGTGGGGGGACACTGCAAAAAGGGGGGGACACTACAAAAAATCCTGGTTTCTCATACGCTATTTAATTCTTCTAGGTGGGAGCAAGTAAACAGCTGTGATGGGCATCATCTCTTTGGCTCAAAATGCAAAGTTTTGGCCAAGCTAACTGAACAATTTTAGGAATGTTGCCTTCTTCATCTAACCTCTGTGATGCCAACATATCTTCCAAGTCTATACAATGCACTGGTAAACTGAAATGTACGCTACTTGATAGAATACAGTGCCTGGAAATTAAACTTTCCAATCTTTGGGATCCTTTAGCAATAGTTCTAGTTGCCTCTCATCTAATTTACAAGCTTCATCTTCCTCGGTGACTGAAATTTCCACATCGATGACCCCAATGACAACAACACTGCACAGCTTCAGTGTGAGCAGCCTTGGATTGACCCAGATCATACATGACCCTACACACCGCAGGAAACTCACTGGACCCCATTTTCACCTTCAGAAACCACGTAAAATACAGCTACGTCATAGAACTTACATGAAGCGATCACTCCATCATACACTTCAGCATCTCTAGCCCCTACATGGCCACCCCCAAGATGACTAGCGCCTCCCACTGGAGGTGGAACAAAATCTCAGAGACCAGCTGGACAGACGCCCTCAAAACCTCTAACCCCACTGCCAACACCAACCTCGAACAGGGGGTGAAGAACTTCAATGCCTGGATCACCAATTGTACAGACAGCATCGTCCCCATCAAGAGCAACATTTAGAGAAAATCCCCCAAAAAGGCCAGTTGGTACACCCAAGAGCTCACCGAAATGAGACAGCAAACAGCTGGAGAGGAGATGGTGTGCCAGCAAGGAAATCTCCAACAGGGCAGCCTTCAAGACCTCCCTCAACCCCTACCACCGCCTGCTGAGGGCAACAAAGAAGACAGCCCCACCTCCACTCATTGAAACCAGCACCAACAACACCAAGGAACTTTTTAACACCGTTAAGGAATTCTCTAACCCAGCTGCCAGTGAAAACAACATCACACCCTCACAGGAGCTGTGCAACAACTTTACCAACTTCTTTCACAACAAGATCACAACTGTATACAGAAACTTTGAATGCCAAACCCACACCTATGGACTTCTTTGACAGATACTCTACCACCACAACTAACATGAACCACAGACTGACCACATGGAACCTCCTCTTCACCCAGGACACCACATCCACCATGAAATCCATCCACTCAGGAGCTCCCACAGACCCATGCCTGCACTACATTTTCAACCTCAGAAACCAGAGGATCAGCCGGGAACTCACCACCCTGCTGAACACTTCTATCACCACCGCAACATTTCCCAATGCCTGGAAACACGCTGAAGTCAGACCACTACTCAAAATACCCTTCGCTGACCCCAGCGAACTCAAAAACCACTGGCCAATCTTTCTGCTCTCATTCCCAGCAAAGGTACTAGAAAAGATCATCAACAAGTAACTCATGGCACACGTGGAGCATAACCAGCTACTCGATGCCTCCCAATCCGGCTTCCATAGCATTCACCCCACAGAATCCACCCTGATTGCAGCCATCTATGACATCCAAACCCTCTTGACCAAGGAGATACAGCAGCTCTGATCCTCCTTAACCTCTTTCAGTCTTTGACACTGTATCCCACCACACGCTGATCGAAAGACTCCACCACATCTGCATCCAAGAGGAAGTGCTCAGATCCTCACCAGAAGAACCCAGAAGATCCACCTCACACCTTTCATCTCTGAACCCAAGGAGATTACCTGGGGTGTCCCCCAGTGCTCATCCCTCAGCCCCATGATTTTCAACGCATTACCCCGCCAGCCAACATTGTCAGAGTTCACGGTCTCAACATAGTTTGCTACACAGACAACACCCAATTTATCTTCTTACTCACTGATGACGCCACCACCACCAGAACCAACTTCCACAGATGCATGACATGCGTCACTGAATGGATGAAGAACAACTGCCTGCAGATGAACACAAACAAGCTGAAGTACTGATCTTTGAAAACACATTAAAAGAGTCTTGGTGACCATCAGACCTAGGAAAACCTCGAAATCATCATTGACAACAAGTTCACGATTAAATCCCTGATCAACACCTTCTTCTCCACCTTTTTCCTCTTTCTGTGCATGCTATGTAAGATCTTCAAATGGCGCCCCTACACACGAGACGCACCATGACACAGGCTCTCATCACCAGCTGACTGGACTGTTGCAATGCGTTCTATGTAGGAATCGCTGCACTCCTCCTAGAGAGACTTCAGACCATACAGAACAATGCAGCCAGACTAATTGTTGGCCTTTCCCGCTTAACCCACATAACACCCTACCTCAGGCAACTCCACTGGCTTCCCGTACAGAAGAGATGCCAATTCAATCTGCTAACCCACCACAGAAGGCTCTCCATAACCAAGGACCCGCTTACATTAACCACTGCCTTAACTTACACCAACCATCGAGAAGACTACACTTGTTCCCTCTCACTTTCCCATACTCCCCACATCTGCAGAAGCAGAAGTGGAGGATGCTCCTTCTCCCACATAGCATCAAGGATCTGGAACAGCCTCCACACACAACTCAGGACCATCACCTCACTTCTGGATTTCCAATTGGCCCTGAAGACCTAGCTGTTCTAATAAGCCCCTGGGACCTGCAAGTGCCTGGATACCCTATTGGGTGATTTGTTGCAGTTTATAACTCCTGATTGATTGATTGAAATGTATTTCAGTTACTGACAAGCCCCTATTGCTTTCGCTACAGATGCTTACCCTAATATTTGTACCCCAGGGCTTCCTTATGCTGTTCATCATTTTCTAATGACATCCATATATTAAAAATAAAAAGGTAACACCCTCAAATCTGTACCAGACCTTCTGGAAATGCCATGTAATTTTTGAGTTCTTCTTCAAAGTGGGAATCATATTCTTTACAATCCTCAAAGTCAGTTTCACAAACTAGTGTTGTCAGGTAACTGACAAATGGCAGCTTAGAAGGTTTCCTGGCAGCCTACTATGTCTCAGGCATTTAGTCAGACACGCTGGGAGTCATCATATATTATTAGACTCAAAATACCAAAAATCACAAAAATCTGCTTTGTTCAAGCTGGAGTGTGGAATTATGTGTTGAACCCAGTTCATCACTGTGAGAAAATGCCCTCTTTCTGCATGGTTGCTGCCACTTTTTGCTGAACTGCTGATGTACTTTGACTGAGTGTGCCCTGGGCTCCTGCCAATCGGGTACCCAGGGCCTATGTTCTTTCCCTAAAACTGCATTGAAGACCAAACCCAATTGGCTCTATCTGGCCACAGGTCAGCCCCTGGTAAATGGTACCACAGGTACCCAGGGCACTGTGACCAGGGAAGGACTCTAAGGGCTGCAGCACTTATTGTGCCACGCTTAGAGGCCCTGTACCTTTACACTCACACACTGCCTTTGCAGGCTGTGTGTTTTGGTGCAGAACAAAGTGAAGAGTCGACATGGCACACATCCCTGTGTGCCATGCCTACAACCCACTGCCCTGGCATAGATCAGCCACCCCTCTAGCTGGGTGCACTATACCGGTGGTGAGGGTACAGGTGCATGAGCCCTGTACCCCTACAGTGTCTAAGCCAATTCTTAGACATTGTAAGTGCAGTACTGCCATTAAGAGTATATGGTGCTGGGAGTTTGTCATTACAAACTCCACACTACCACAATGGCTTTACTGAAAACTGAGAAGTTTCGTATAAAACTTCTCAGCACATTACACCCACACTGATGCCAGTGTGGAATTTAATGAAAAATGCACACAGAGGGCATCTTAGAGATGCCCCTGAAAAATGACCTAACACTAGTGTCCAGGCTGAGTGGCTGCTACCCAGCTGCCACCACCAGACATGTTTCTGGACCCATGGGTCGAGAGCCTGCTGCTCTCGGGGCCTGAAACAATGCACATCCTGCGACGAGGTGCCAAGCCTCCTCTCCCAGGATGGGCAGGATCCAAGAAGGGGAAGCTTCAAAGGCTTGCCGCCTTTGTGAGCTTCCCCAGGCCTTTTGCTGCTTCCAGCAACTGGTCCCCACCGGTTCTGACTCCCACTTTGGGCGGGAGAACCATTGGGAAAACCAAGTGAGGAAGGGAGGTGTGCCCACCTTTGCCAACCCCACCCCTCAGGTGGGGGAGGCGAGGTGAAGCACAATTATCAGTCCCTGGCATCTTGTAGATGGGGGGACCCAGCCAACCAGAGTGCGGCATATGCCCCGTTCCACTGGAGGGTGGCATAATAGGGGTGTACCCACGCCATGGAAGGGACCCATTGGTCCCAACCTTTTACTAACCTGTAATGCCCCTAAATCTAGTATTTAGGGGCACCCCTGAACCTTGCCTACTCAGACAAGAAACGACTTAAAGAAGAAGAAGGACCGAACAGCTGTGACGAAGCTAAGAAGTGGAGGATGCCAACTGACTTGGCCCCAGCCCTACCGGCCTGTCCCCACCTCGAACCTGCCGAAGCAAAACTCTGGTGTATTCTGCAGCCAGCAACCTCAAGAACCCCGAGGTCCTGCCCTGCCTTCCAAGGAAAAGACTTTGTCTCCCGTGAACACCGGATTTGTTCACCAACAGACTCCAGCTCCGGCAAAATCCGCAAGTCTGCACCTCTCTGCACTCGACGCCCATGGCTTGAGTTCGAGTGGCCCAAAACCACGAGGAGGTCTCCCCGGCGATCCTGACCCGAGATCCAGTGATCCCTGACCTGCCTCAAGCCTCCAGCCAAAGCCTGCAGCCTCAATCCGGAGGGTCCCCCCAACCGTGACCAGGAGGTGGTAAGAAGATCAGACCCTAAAAGACACCCCTGCACCCGATGCCCCACGGCCTTGGGTGGCCCAACCGACGGTGTCTAGCCAACCTCCAGCATCCCGACTTACCTCTCCAAGCGGTGGTCGCTCTCAGAAGACCTTCGTCCCCGAGCCTGCAGTGTGTTTGCAAACCGGAGAATCCCCATTGAAAGTAACAGGGCACCAGACGCCAAAACAGCACCCTGCACCCGGCCGCCCTAGTGCCGCTGAGGGTGTACCTTTGGTGCTAACTTGAACCCCCATTTGCCCTGAGCTAAAATCCAGGAGCTTTGCTCCCACAACCTTGTGGCCTGCTCTTGAGCAGCCACCAACCGGATGCCCCCTATCCCACTTTGGATAACATTGGGCCTCAGCACTCTGCACCTGGCCACCCTAGTGCCGCTGAGGGTGCTTTGAGAGTGCATCCTCGACCCTGGGAGACCCCTGAGTCTAACCCCAGAAAACCAACTCCCACAACAAAGTACTTACCTGTTAACCGATAACCCTATTTCCTCCCATAGGATAACATTGACTGTTTTCTATGAACATGTTTCTAAGTGTGGAGTTGGAAAATCTATAAACGTCTACAACTGTGTACAAATAACCAAAATTTATTATCCCCCAACCCAGAACAGAAATTCCGATGCTCCATCTGGGATTGGGGAATTACTTTATTTTCCAGTTGGATTTGGACTGGATTTCATCTATTGACTTTTATTTAGGACTTTAAAATAATGATTTGCACTTTTTATGTTGGGACTTTGTGAACATACAAAATGTTTTCCTTTTCTCAATATATATAGGTATTCCCTGTAGTTCCTAACCTGTTTTGTTTCTGTTGCCCACTCTCCTCCAAGTTGCCTTTACCTCACCCACTATATGTTGTCATTTTTCTGATTCCTCAGGACTGTACCTTTTAAATAATGTTTAAAATAAAAAATAATAATATAAATATTTCTATTGAATATTATGCAGAGGATGTGATAGTAGTTGTTTGTGTGGGTGTGCATGTTGATGCATGAAAGTATGTTGTATAATAGGAAAATGTTAAACAATACAAAGTTGTAAGCAAAATACTGACAAATGTGTAAAATAAATTCTTTTGACATAGATTGGAATACGCTTATATTCATACTGATGAATTTTTAAAGTGATGTTTATTTTCAAAGATACTCAAAAATTAGATACAGCAGTCAGATATGTGCTGGGTAGGTCTACAAGATGTATATGTTTTTGTGAATAAGATGCAGCAAACTTTTATGAGACCCACTCATAGTCTGGCGGAGGTTGTTCTTGCCTGCAAGGGTATTGTCCACGTCTCTGACTTTGTAGACGGAACTTTTGTTTGGGCTTGTGAATTTGGAGGTAGTGGGCTTGTGGAGATGCAGGTTGCTTGTTAGTATTTGGGAGAGTGTATGGCCTTTCGAGTTTATGTAGTGTCTCATTTAACTGTGGCCTATATGCTGGTCATGCACACGGACACAGGCTCCTATGATAAGTCTTTAATCATCTGCATCTCCAAGGCATGTTGACATGCATCCTTCTCCGTTGAGAAACAAAGATGTTTCCGCTGTAAGTTTGCCATGTCTTCAGTGGATGTTTTCATCTCATCCAAAACATTGTTCACTCTCTCACACCAGTACAACTTCCTGGTGTGGTTAAATTTTCGTAGTCTCCCTCATTTGTTATTTCTCAGTTGCTGTAAAATAATACTCCTAAAGGATGGGTTTAAATCATGCCCCCCCTTTCCTGACCACCTTACAATGCAAACAGGCTGGCTATTATGGTAAGTGTTGACACCAGGGAGGCTTTGGGAAGGGGATTAATGAATGGGAGAGTGTGGTACTTACAAAGGCTTTCTTCCCCTTCACCTGATGAAGAGGAGAGTTGCACCTACTTTGCAAGAAAGAGCGCTTGAGTCATCTTGAGTGTACATTGAGATGTGGAGTGGGAAGTAGTTTGCTTAGCCACTACAAGCATCTGTAGGGGACTGCTGACTAGCCTTTTGGGGCTCTTTTGATGTTTTATTCTGTGTGTTTTCAGGTGTGGTTTAAACAATTTACTCCTCATCCTTCTGCTCCTTTACCTCCATCTCTTTCGCCTCTTGAGCTGTAGGTGCTGCAGACATGGTAGCTTGTAGGAGGATTCAGTTTTTCCCCAGAATTGCATGCTGCCCTACACTTGTGGGTAGTACAGCACTGTCATTAGACTCATAATCCCAATTTCATTTGAAATCATAAACGTTCACAATACAGATTGTGCAGAATCATAGAGGATTTTAGAATGGGTAAATATGATGTCAATGAATGCCAGGATATGTGCAGGCCAGAGAACGGCAATACCCATAAATACAATGTCAACGTATGCCATGCCCTGTGCCTGCATAACAATGTCAATACCTATAAATACAATGTCAATGTATGCCATAATCTATGCCCGCAAAACAGTGTAGATACCGGCAGTAACAATGTCAATGTGTGTCATAATCTATGCACAAATGACAATGCTGTTACCAGTAGAAACAATGTTGATGCACGCTATGATCTAGGCATGCATAACTCTGTCAATATCAGTAAAGACAATATCGATGTACGCTATGGCAACTGTACGCATAATGTTAAGAGTGACAATAAATATTATACCAGTGACTGCAATATTATTTCAGGAGTTCCAATGAACTCATATCATTGCTGTCGGATTCACCCAAGGTACCTCCCATCAACCCCGAGTAAGAGGTACGTAGTCAGGCAGGTCTTGCAACCCACAACCATGCCTATCAAATGACAGGTCACAGGTGGGGTCTCTCTTAACCTAAAGGCAAATGCGCACCCAGGGAAAACCCTGATCGATCCCACAGATAGATAGTGCAACCACATACAGGTCCAATGAAATCGGCACCAATAAAACACGTTTGGTCAAAGGCTTGCATTCCCAAAAATGCCACAAAGCTAAATAGCAAATGTAGATACGAACACTCAGCCAATCAGGACACGACATGTGCACCAAACGTAGTGATCACGCGCTCCCCACACCAGACAACTGGACATATACACTCTGGCACATACTAGCTTGCTCGAGGTCGAGAGCCATCTGTGTCCTTACCAGAGCCCAAACTTGTTATTTATGACTGAGCTGCTTTACAGGAATGCAGAAATTGCTTTATTGCACCTTACAAAATGTATGTAATGTCAGCCAAAACTTTGTACATCTAGAGACTTTCCTCAGACACATTCTGTCGAGACTCTTCCAGCGGCTGCGTTTAATGAAACCCACTTGTTCTTGTTTGCAAGAACCCCTGCCCGAATTGATTAGAAGTTCTGCTGAATATGTGGGGTGGAGGTCTGTCTGGAGGCTGCCGTCACAAGGGTAACAGACTACATTTGATCCTTAGTCCCAGCATGTGACGTATGGCAAACTAGGACAAGCGCGTAGATCATTTTTTCCCTAGTCAGCATGCTAGAGAAAGGAGAGGGTAGTTATGTTTTTTTTAACTTGAACAGTTGGGCTTGACACAACAGTACATCCCTGACCCTTGGTGTGTTATTCAGGGTTACTCTTTTTAGCTTGAGCAGTTGGGCATGACACAACAGTGCACCCCCAAACCTTGGTGTGTTATATAGGGTCACCACCTCAATCTTATTTTTTTGTCAAATTGGTTTTCTTAGAGACTACTGGAGTATCTTAACACTGGGAGGATCTAAAAGAAGAGAAAAGGGGGATTTGTGTTCTTGGACCGCTGGGCGTCAAGCAGTCAGTACAAAATACTCTTGGGTGTGACATAGGGTGTAATTCATAACGTTAGGGAAAATTCAGACTTTGGTGAAATAAGGCGTAGCTTGTGTCTGGCCACAGAGGGATGATAGTTGTCAGGTTATTCCTTTTTCCACACAACGTGCTGCTATCTTTGCCCGCCGAGCTGATAGTGATAGACTATCAGGTTCAGTTAGCTCTGCATAGTACATGGAGCAACCCCTCTCTACGGGCTGTAGACACAAGGAGGGGCTAAGGTTCTTTGGACAAAATAATAATTTCTTCTGTCAACCTTTTTCTCTCTAAGGGCCCTATTACGATGTTGAGACACCGTCTCGGTGTGAGAACTGGCCGACCATAGGTCGGCAGTTCCGCACCCCCTATTACGATTCGACCGCACATGGTGCAGTCGCAAACTCCAATTTCTCTATGGGTGCTTGTGCTGCGGTCAGAAACTGGCCGCAGCACAAGCTCCAATAGAGAAATGGGAGTTTCTGTGAATCCCTGCACTGTGTGGCAGGCACCTCACGGTGTCTGCCACACAGTGCAGGGATTTACAGGGAGGCCCCAAAGGTGCCCCCTAAGCCCCCAACCAGAGGCAGCTGAGAAAGGGGAACCCCCAAAGTCGCTTACCGACAGGCTTTCCATGTCAGAAAGCCCAACATGGAAAGCCTGTATCAAACTGGGGCGTGGCCAAGCAGGCTGCGATGGCAGACGTGCTCTGCTGAGGCTCCACGATCGGGCTGGCATATTGCCCACTTCCCAGTGTCGAAACTGGCTGCCGAACCGATACCCTGGTATCGGAGTATGAGAAGCATTGAGCGGTGAACAGCCAACTCAGCAGTCAGCGGATCCACGGCGCAAACTGTGATTTTAGTGATCCCGACTCTCGGCGGCAAGATGGCGCCCGCCCGCGCTCAACTTTAGCTCCTGAGCGACCGGGCCTGTGCCGAGGAGTGCGCACCAAGAGCGCGAGCCGAAGAACAGGCGGCCAATACCACGGAAGCGGTGGGAGGACGATTTGGCATCGGTTGCCGTCAGCAACCCTCTCCAGGGTGAGAAAGAGGCCGGACATCGACGGCGGCGACCGGAAGCGGCCTGCCATTTCTGCCACTACAGACATAAGCGGGAGGACGGTCCGAGCTCGGCGTGCAGTCGAGTGGGGCCGGAAAGGACAGCCCTGATATCGGTGGCCCCCGGGGCGGTGAGATGGTTCCTACCTCCGACCTTGTCACGATCCAGGGGACTGCTCTCCGCCGAGGCCGCCTGACCTCAAAATGGTACCCGAGAGTCGCAGCGGCTGACATGAACAAGGACAAGACCCTGAGCCAATGGTGAACGCGCCGCTGCGACGGAGAAGAGGTGAGCGGCTGACGCCCCACAGGTCGATTGGTGCTGAGAGAGCGGCCCCCCCCTACTGGTGCGTGGGCTAATTCGAACGCGCCCAGAACAGACTATGCCTGACCTTAACATGGAGGCCTAGGGCTCCACACTACGCCCGCACTGGCCTGTGAACTGCATCCCCGGTGAGGCGCTCGACTCGGCAGCCAGAACTGCCGCAATAACAGCCTGGAATCCTCCCCCGAGCAACATACACAGCGGCCTGCACCCCCCCTGGCAACATCCGAACGTTTCTGGTGCAGCGTTGAAACCACGGGGTGGCGGGGCCGGGCGCAGGGGTGACCGGAGCAGAGCCTCCCCCCCCTGGCCCCTATGGTGCCGGTCCACCCTCGTCTCCTTGCCCGGCGCGCTTCTCACGACCAGCGAAACAACCCAACACAGCACCAGGGCGCCTTATAAGCGGAGGCTCTGCCACGCGCTCCACAGCCACCAGCAGCGCCCACCGGGCGAGGGGGCCCTCTCAGACGGCGTGATGGGGAAACCAAGGACCTCGCAGCACACAACAGTGCCGGAGACTGCACCGGAGAACCTGCCGAATACCCGGGCATGGACCAAAACAACCGCGACTCCGTCGGATCAATTTATCTCGGACAAGCTTGACCAAGTATTGGCAGCCATCGAACTCTCTAGGGTGTCTATGGAGGAGCGACTCGGCACCCTGACGACAGACGTTAGCCTCATCCGGGATGATCATTGTAAAGTGGCCGACAAAGTAAAGGATGGAGAGAAGATTATGGCTGACCTGCAGCCCACCGTCAAGACACATCAGACAACACTCCAAACTGTACTGGGCCGCCTGACCACCATGGAGGATCGAGTGGACGATTTGGAAGGGCGCTCGAGGCGCTGTAACATCCACGTGCTGGGACTCCCAGAGGGAATCGAGGGTGCGAATCCGGTGGAACACATGGAAGCATGGGTGAAATCCTTCACTCCTGCTGCTGACCGCACAGCATTCTTCTCCATTGAACGCGCACACAGGGTCCCGGCCCGCAAACCACCGCCGGAGGCCGCTCCCAGACCAATGTTGGCAAAATTTCGGCACTTTCGAGACCGCGACGCGGTGTTTCGAGCCGCCAGACAATCGGGCCCCCTGCATGTAGAAAACAAACAGATTATGATCTTCCCTGACTACGCACGGGTGGTGCAGCAACAAAGATCATCGTTCCTAGAAGTGAAACGACGACTGCGGGCGAACAATGTACAATATTCCCTGCTCTTCCCAGCCCGACTCAAAGTTATTCATAACGGCTCTGCCATCTTCTTCGCGAGCGCCGATGAGGCACACGATTGGGCGGATCACCACTGCACAGAACAGCCCAGGGCGGAGACCACACGAGGCCCAAGTTTCAAGGCGCCGCGAACCAGGAGACGCAACCTGAAACAGCAACGCAACGATAAAAACATGGCAGCAAGGACCCAAACCCAAGAATCTCCAGACCTGGAGCAAATTATGAAGGAGCGACGAGAGGTTCTGCGAGCAGTGACGGAACTACAGGCCCCCCCCCACCTGCAGAGGACACAGACCGAGCTCCACACCTCTTCTCTTCGGAGGGAGAGGATGACAGCGACGGAACATTTTCTGGGGTGGACTCAGTCACACCCCCCCTGGTTACCCCTCAGACGGCTGAAACCATGTTTGATGGACAAACTAATACCCTCTCGGAATAAGGTGACCCGGCTAGCGATCCCTCAACGGCCTGCGCTACCAAGACTTACCCTATATACGCACGCAACACATGCCTGATCAAACACAGTCCAGACGACGACCACTGATCCTACAAATGCCCGGTCGGCGGCCCACCTCGCAGGCATGCACTGCCACCCCCACATAATACTGTTGCACTCTCCTCTTCTATGAGAGTTGGTTTGGACATGTCGCCGCTAGCGATAGGTCCTTGGTATTGGGACTGTTTCCCACCCCCAGTTAGCTGTTCACTGCCCCCGTTCAGTATAGTCCCTTCCCCTCACGGACCTACACATAACAGGGTGACCGCATCATGCAAACGGACGACATCGCACCTCACATATGTTTATCACACTGCTGGGGAATCGTCGGGCGCTATGTTCCAGCCGATACACGCTACATTAGCATGCACTGACAACACCAAATGGCTATGACAATGCAGAGCGCAGACATCAGTATCTTAACACTAAACACTAGGGGCCTCCATACACTGAGCAAACGTTACGCCGTATACTCATATATAAAACGCCAGAATGCACAAATTGTGTTTTTGCAGGAGACGCACCTCACCACATCGGAAATAGGTAAACTACAGACCAAATGGCGCGGAACCATATGTGCCACGTCATACTCAGCATACACACGTGGGGCGCTGATTTGGGTCCGTCCTGGAACCCCATTCCAGGAACTCAGACGAGTGGTGGACAAGGAGGGGAGGTATGCCCTGCTAGAGGGACTCTTGGATGGGCAATCAGTACTTCTGGGCAGTATATACGCCCCAAATGTCGAGCAAGACAAGTTCTGGGACCGCCTCACAGGTGTTTAGCCCAATTTGCTTCCATACCATGGATATTAGGGGGCGACTATAATTGTACACTAAATCCTACCTTAGATCGATCCCACCCCCCACCCACACACTCTCCAGCCCACAAGCAAACGGAGCGGTTTAAAGCCAGGGTCAAGCAATGGGCTCTCACAGATGCGTGGAGAATGTGTCATCCACAGACTCAACTGTATTCGTTTTACTCCATACCACATAACTTGCGGGTCCGGCTAGATAGATTTTTATGTTCAGCGCCGCTCATACCCAAAATTCAACACACGGACTACCTAGGCCGGGTCATTTCTGACCATGACGCTCATATTCTGCGATTACACTGGAGACCCCCCATCCCCCAGTACCCACTTGGCGACTACCCCGGGACTGCCTGACAGACCAAGTCTTTAAACACGAACAGGGACAAAGCTTACAGGACTACTTCACTAATAACGCAGGAACGACGACATCTACATTAGTGGAATGGGACGCATTCAAAGTAGTGGCCCGGGGAGAATGTATCAAACAAATAGTGGGGGTAAAACGGACACTGGAGCAAGCACTAACTAAAGCAGAAACGCAGCTAGCCACCCTCACCAAACGAGACGACGCATCCGAGGCGACAGCTGCTCAAGTAGCAAAAGCAAAGACAGAGTACCTGGCCGCCAGCACCGGCCTCCGTCGGTACAACTTTAGGGCGTATGCAACCCGGATGCATAAGGAGCGGGACAAAACAGGCACACTATTGGCATGGCTAGCCAAACAAGACACAGACGTGAAACCCATCACTGCAGTGTTCGACCCCCTAGGAAATCTGGTGCGGTCCCAAGCGGAAATCCTCTTGGCATTTCACCAATACTACTCTGGGGTGTACCGTAGTCCAGCTCCGACCGGGCAGGAGGTGTTAGACCACTTTCTCGACCCGTTGACGATCCCCAAAATCACGAAGGTGGAGAAAACTGCGCTAGACGCAGAGATACAATCCGCCGATATCACCCAAGCACTGCGCGCACTGGCTCGCAACAAAGCACCGGGGCTGGACAGTTTTCCCCTGGAAAACTACACAACCTTCTCCCCCCTGTTGGTCCCCCGCCTTGTAGAGATGTTCGCGGCCGCGCTAGAAAAAGGAGAACTACCACGATCCCTCCGAGAATCAGTTACCTTCCCGAAGCCGAATCGCGACCCACAACAGATGGCCTCATACCGTCCCATCACGCTTCTGTCCGCCGACTGTAAGATATTAGGGAAAATACTAGCGGACAGGTATACACAAATCCTACGACCCCTGGTCCACCCAGACCAGTGCGGCTTTTTCCAGGCAGAAACACGTCCCACAATATACGCCGCCTATTCCATATCCAGGATCAAGTGGATGCTGCGTTCCCCAGAGCAGCCTGTCTCATCCTAGACCTCGAGAAGGCCTTCGATACCCTCACTTGGCAATATCTGTTCTCGGTCCTAAAACGAACAGGAATCAGTCCCACCCTCTTGGCATATACTCAACTCCTGTACACCAAACTAACCTCACACATCCGCATAGGACGATGCATTTCGCCGGAGTTCATGGTGCAGAGGGGCACGCGGCAGGGCTGCCCACTTTCGCCTCTGCTCTTCGCTCTCGCTGTAGAACCCCTGGCTATACGGCTGAGGCGGGAGGGGGTACACTGGGGCATTCCCATCGCGGATACCATACATAGCGTCTCCCTGTACGCTGACGACCTCTTACTATATGTCCGGGACATTACTGCGGATCTAACACCCATTTGGGCCACACTGTCCGAATTCGCGGGAGCCTCCGGGCTCAGAGTAAACTGGGACAAATCCACAGTTTACCCACTGCACCCAAACTTCGCCCCCCGGGATGTATGGATAGGTGACCAGAAATTGACCTGGAGTGCAGGTGCCCCCGTTACCTCGTGATCCGTCTCTACCACTCTCCTGCCGACATATTTGAAGGCAACCACCGCAGAGCGCTAGCCGGCATCAGATCGGCGATCGGTTTCTGGAAGAACCTCCTGCTAGCCCCGATAGGCCGTGTGGCCTTAGCCAAAATGATAATAGTCCCGCGGCTACTGTACCACTTCACAAATCTGCCGGTAATCCCACCCAGAGCATTTTTCCGGGACTTAGACTCGCTCCTCAGCTCGCTCATATGGGGAATAAGCAGATGTAGGATAGCACTAGCGAAGTTACAACTACCTACCACACAGGGAGGACTGGGCGCACCGTCCTTCGAGTTGTACTTCTTGGCAGCACAATTACAGTGGCTGTCCTACTGGACGGCAGGCAGACACATAGGCAAGACGCACACAGCGACCGGCCAGATACCCATCCCAGAACTTCGCCGCTTGTTACTGCCAGGCACCAAACCGCGACGCACATACCCCATACAAGTAGTGGTGGCACGTAAATGCATGCAGCGGATACACCATATGTCGACGGGGACGCCTCTGTACTCCCCTTTGCTGCCGCTAGTTGGCTGGCCCAAACAAGAGAAATACTACACAACTAACATGCTTCGCGTATGGACAGACCACAGCCTAACCGAAATAGAGTCTCTGTTTGAGGACGGACAGCTTAGACCATATCGCCAGCTTATGGAAGACTATGACCTCCCTCCTGGGCAGTTTCTAATCCACCGACAACTCATAGACAACTATCGATCGCACCACGACCTATCGACAGGAGAGCCAGCAACACATCTGGTCATCCACACGATCATACACATGGGGACGGGACAACACCTGACCACGTGGCTCTATAAAGCCATTCGGGAGCTCATAAACAAACCCCTGGAGGCCCTGCGGGCCGCCTGGGAGGAGGAACTAGGGCGTCAAATACACGAGAAAGAATGGGAGATGGCCCTCGAATACCCCAAGAAGGTGTCCAGGAATGCACGCTTCAAAAATATACAATTCTACATCCTACACAGGGCGTATCAAACACCAGCGCGCCTCCAACGATTTTACCCAGATACCCAATTCCTCTGCCCCAGATGCCGATCACAGGAAGCAGATTTCCACCACATGTTCTGGAGTTGCCCTACATTACAGCAGTATCGGAGCAATGTCCACAAGACACTCAGGGATCTCACAGGGCTTTCACATATGAACACCTGGGAAGCCTGTGCATTAGGAATCTTTCGGAAGCAGAAGCAACACAAAGTATCACTCCGCTTTGTCTCACTGGCAATATTACTGGCCAAGAGAGGTATAGCTATGCATTGGCGATCCCCCACGTGTCCCCCGATGGCGGCATGGGTGGGAGCAGTACACAAATGGGCGGCAGCGGAGGAGGAAGCACTCAGGGAGGAGGAGGTGAAGGGAACACGCAAGCATCCCATTTCTATGGAGTGGGCCCTATTGTTGCACCAATTCAAACAGCCACCAACACACGACGATCCGGACGGTTCCCCACACGCCTCAGATGACCCACAATCACAAGCCCCGACCAGGAGCACACACGCCAACTCTCCTGTTATAGAAAATACGTAACACTGCTCGACAATACCACCATGAGCCTCATAGGACGCGTAGATAGACCGTAGTGTCTGGACCTCCGCCCCCCCCAGCAGCAATTAGACATACCAACAAGCGAGGTTCGTACCAACCCTAATACCCCATCCGTTACATATACCCTGGATCCCATGAACACTGTCCCAGTTTTACATCCCAGTTCTACATAGGAATTGTTTATTGACAGTATTGCATGAACATAGGATGCACCCAATGCAAGGACAGCAAGATCCAATAGTGCAAAATGCATGAAATTAAGTCAAATTACATGTATTATAATGCAGTCTGGTTTTGTAACACGAAAATGTCAATAAAAATATTTCACAAAAAATGGAAAGCCTGTATCAAACTGACATCATAATCCCGACAGCGTAAACGCCATCCTAAAAGGATTATAAGCGGCCTTCGACTGGCCAATTGGCTCCTTGAGCCTGTCGGAAGCCAGCCGGAATGACCGGCCAGTTTAAAATCCGACCGCCTTCTTTGTAATAAGGCGGTGAGAGTTTAAACCAAGGATGTCGGTCGGAAATCCTCTGACCTGCATTTGGAGGCTTTCAGACGGACATCCTAATTGGCTCCTTAGTGGCTTGTAGATTTTCCATTTTATGCATTTATTGATGTTGTGGTGCTGTTACATTTTGTAATATGCTGCATGTTTAAATGTTATGTCATGTTAGTAACTCTATGCTTTATGAAATAATAACAATGTTTTCCAGATCAGAATTTAATGTTTGGTAGTTCAGTGCTACAAATCAACTCGCACTGGTCTGAACTAACAATTGCATTCTGTTACAGGTTGTTACCATTTCATTGCATTTGTCTTTGTTTTTTGTTAAATGTCCTTTTTCCCGATGCATTAATTTTTATAGAGCTTGTAACCAGTAGATTGTTGTCGGTACCTCTGTGTAGACTGTTCCCCAAAATTAGAGTGGAATTTGAAATTATTTAAAGAATCTCGAGACAATCCAAATTTGCAAAATCCTTAAAACAAGTCACCCAATCCATCATGGAGACTCTACTAAGCCACATGCATGCGAGGTTGCCCACCGAGGCTAGGAAACTAGAGAAATACTGCTGCGAGTGGTATGTCCATACCAAAGCCATGCATTTGCCTAGCCTGAGGGGGAAACGTTCGACTCCAACACCATAGAGCATACAGAGGCTCACATTCCGACCAGGTATATGGAACATAAGAAGGCTAAAAGGGAAGCCCTACTTGAACTGTGGTCCATCTTAGAGGTGGCCCCAACCTACAAGACTATCCCCGAGCCAGTAAGTAAGACATCTGCACCTCCCCAACCATACACCGGGATGTATGTGCTCTCGCTGATGCTGGCCATCCCAGTCACTGCCACGTTGGGTTACACCAATCCACCGTTCGAACCTCCGCAGGGGCACCAGGCCGCCAGTCTGGGAGAGAGATCACAGGGCCCACCAGCCCCGATACGGTGAGCCTTAGCTCAGTCCAATGCCAAACTCCCTCAGGGTTCGACCCCTCACCCATTGGTTGCGACCTATCAGGTCCAAAGTGAACAGGGAGCACACTCCTGAATGCCTCACCAGGTGCCATAAGGTCAGAGGGAGGTTTGTGGCCCTCCTGGAAGGTGATTCAATCAGTGGAGGGGAAGAAAGGAGCACCAGTCCCACATAGTCCGACTCAAAAGGGGGAGCCATGGGCTACACTCCACCCAGGCAGGCCCATGACACGGAGGAAGCATCAGGGAGTGAGGCTGAGGCCAACACATTGAATAGAAGAATAGCACTTAGCTCTGAGAGAAAGAGGCAACCCAGGTGGGTGTTAGAGGATAGGCAAGAGTTAAGGTTGGAGAGAGAGAGAGACCCCACTGGGAAGCCCAGCAAGCAGGGGAAACAACTCCCCCTGCCCAAGAGGGAACAGGAGCTCGGACTTGGGCCATAAGTAGAGATGAGCCCAGGGAGGAAGGCCCCTAACTCAGTGACACACATAACCTGATGGTTGGCGTAGGAGAGGGAATGACCAGGAAATAAGTAGTCAACAAAACCTGACATGGACACAATTGAGACACAGAAGGAGCAGCATGGCACCCTTATGCATGGACTTGGAGAGCAATGACGAGGATGTCTGCCACTCCCCCCGCTCTGGTCAGACAGATCAACCCCTGGAGAGATAGTATCCAGAGAATGGGCGAGGCCTTCGCATGACCTTTTTGTCATCTACTGACCTGCTGAACTGAAAGGCAGGGCCACCAATAAGATCATCCTTGGCCAGAGGAGGGCTCCTTCAAACCCAAAGACATGGCAATTGCAGAGGACTGCATTTGGCATAGAGGGGGAGATCCAAAATGGAACTACCCTTAAATGCAGGAGTGCCTGAGATGATGGGAGCGCTGGGAGTGCTATGCAGGGAGAAACTGACAGAGCTGCCCCGAATCAGGATTTGACTGCTACTGCAGAAAGGTGTAGCAGGAACTATGTACGTGCCTTGGGCACAGATGGACAAAGAAGGACTCAGGAATAAACTGCCTCCATTGATGGACGGGGCAGGAAAATGGATAACACGCTTTGAAAAGAACACTGCAGGTATAAACTTAGCTCTAGGCGACATCAAAAGTCTGCTCAGCAGCCTCATTGGGACGCATACTGACAAGGTATTCTACTGAGCCCGCATCCCCACAGTCACGCTTATCAACACCGAGCATGACGGGCTGCATTTAACTCATTCAGACACCAGATCTGGACGGCCCTAAGGGAGATATCCCCTGACCGCTAAGACATAGAAGGACTGATGGCAGAGAGCATGAAGCCTGGGGAGATCATGACTGAACTCCTAGACAGGAAGAGAGAAGGATAGGGCAGGCGACAGGACAGCCCTGGACTGACACAGGTCCCCAGGTTGCATTCTTCTACAACATCCTCAAGAGGGGACTACACACTGAGATGCAGGCTGGATTAGATAGTGTAGTAGGGCTAGACACCAAACCTTGAAGGGAAATACAGGCCCACATACTACACTATTAGACAAGAGAAGGACAGGAAGAAGCAGGAGCAGGCCCAGAGAGACACCCCCAAACTGGTCCAACTTAAGCTGAGAAAGACTGCCCTTGAGGGGGTTGTGTTAGCCACAAATGTCCAGATGGCACCTGTCTCAAGAGGAGGTCTCTTTCCGGACCCCAGATGGTACCCGCCCAGTCCTAGTGGCCGACGTTGGGGAGGTTGGGTCCAAAATGGCCTCGTAGAGTGCCGCTATTGTCACAGAATGGGCCAAATGGCTAACTGGTGCCATCTAAAAATATACCACCATCCAAATGGGATACTACCGGGACAGCCCCCATAGAGCATCTAACCCCAAAACCAAGCTCAGAACAACACACATGCATCACACAATCAGCTTCAAGGAAATCAGTCTGCAGCCTCTCCATCGGGTGGTTGGCCGGGAACAAGACAATCGCTGCAACAGGCAGGAAGTACAGTCCAGTAGGGACCGGCCCACAGCCACGGCAAGATAGGGTGACTGTCTGGGGGGGGGCAAAGCCCTAGCACAATCACAGGGTAAAAACAAGCCATAAGTCCAAAATTGTCCCCGAACACCTATCCCCTTCATACCACTTCCAGTCAGATTTCCTTACCTGCCTTTACAGCCAGCCTTCAGGACGGCTATGCTATGTTGACCGGGAGTCCTTGCTAGAGTTCGCCATCCAGGACCCCCACTGCTGTTGATCCCCCCGGGAAGGGGTTGGCTGACCATGCCACAGGGGAATGGACAGTCTGAAGAGGGAGCAGAGAGGGCCCTCAGCTGGTGCATAAAAACAGGCACCCAGGACCGCTCACCCAAGTTCAACTTTGGGAGGGCTATGTAAGTCTCAACCACCTTAGAGTTTACTGCCAAACAGATGCCCTCCTTTAATTAAAAAGCAAGGCAAATTCCCTGGTATTGGTGTCAGGAGCCATGTTTCTCAACACGCAGAGGGCAGCGATGGCCACTATGGCAGCACTATCCTCAAAATTTAAAAGAAATCCAGTTCACATGACCCCAGTCCATCGGGAAACCCGTCAAATTCATTAGTGTCACCTCCATCAGGTCTAGCACATAAAGTCCCAATGAAACCCCTGACTCTTGCCAAAAAAACCCTGCAAACAAACACATTTCCAGCCATTTTCCTGCAGGATCCCAAGGGGGTCCACACACGACCTTCCAACCACCTCCAGTATCCTTTGTTAAAATTAGGTATGCCCAAAAACACAGGTAACCGCCCACCGGGACCAGTACAAAAAAGCCTAAAAACAGCTCAAAGATTCTCAATCCTTCCAGAAGAAGGGTGTAACCCAGTAACTCAGCTTAATTAGAGAAACATCTCATTCCACACAATGTGCAGAGACCCAAGGGACGCGCATGTCTCAACGGAAATATTAGCCTAAAATTCAAACATCCACTTCCCCTCACAATTGCACACAGCACATGCAGGTCATATAGACACCCCTGTCCCAATCAAAACATCAGACCTTTAAATGGAGCAGCCTACAGGAAAAGAGTACTGTCCCTACGGTAGCTAGGATAGGGGGGAACCAAAATACAAAGAGCATTAAAACAGTTTAAAACTCAACATTCCCTTAAAATCCTAGCACCACTTAAAATTGTTTAAAACTCACCATCCTCTTAAAATCTTAGCACATCCTTTTCAGTACTCCATTCATAAAAATGTAAACTGCCTAACGATGTGTTTTTTCCAAGCTAACCTACAACCCGCAGCTCTTATCCTACAGGTCTGTGATCAAGCTGAAAGTGCACCAACACTGCCGCAGCCCCCCATTCCTTTTATCAAAGCTTTCAAAAGGACTTTCTTTCACAAGGCCAATCACTCAAGTAACACAGAATTCAAATTTACTGTTGCAACAACCATTTGCCCAGACAACAGACACCTCACCCAAAGAGGACCCTACAGTCTGCAAATGTTTTTTTAAGTTACATATTTTTGTATTTCTGTACATGCTCTATTTAGCCGGGGTGCTCTCGAGCCCCTCCTGAGCTAGACGAATGCCTAATCTCATAAACTCAACTTCCACATTCTTGCAACGCATGCGCAGAGACCTCTCTTACCTCAGCTCACCTACACCTACACTGATCCAAACACCATTATTCCTCACTCACTACACAATGCACTCCTACACAACACCTGGTAACAACAAATGAACGCCACAGGCATTTAAACTATGAACAGGTCATGTTATGTATGTTCATTGATACCCCATGCCGTAGGCGCAGACAGGCTTTACTTATCCCAGGAAATAGCCCTTGAAAGAGCAAAATGCCTTGTCCATCTGTACCTATGTAGGATCAGGGCTAAGATCCAACCCAAAAGAGTAGAACCCCGCAGAACAATAGTAAACATCACCAGTCATGAGACCAACTCCACAGCACTGTATCACTTCACTGAAGCTAGCAAAATCCAATCCGAGGTAGACAGGATGGGCAGAAGGGGCACTCTAGGGGAGGGCACTGTTTGGCCCTGGGACTTTGTAGAAAAGAGGTTCCTGAAGGTAGCTAGACTACCACACCAGTGCACAAATACTTCCACTCCCATCTCCGTCTGTGGTCCCAGGGTAGCCCTTAACATCTTTGGGGCCACCTTCTTTAATGACACATGGACCCCGGGCATGGAATTCCAGTGTAGGTATGTTCACCACTATCATGGTGGGGGTAATGAGTCCCATGGGAGGGGGTCCAATGCTAGCATAGACACCCCCTGCCAGGAAATCTGGAATAGCAAGATTAATAGGTACACATGGTTGGAGGGGAAGGGGAACCCCTAATTGTACGGAAACTTACAATTTACCCTTTATGTTTCAGAGGCAAAGGAACCAGACTTAATACTACACATACCGGACCTGCAATGGAGCACCTTCATGTAGATGGATGGATGGCAATGTGGTGACCATGCCTACACCCAGCTCATCCCCAGATGGTGAGGCCTTTGCACCCTCGTGAACATACACACCCCAACCATGGTCATCCCTGGAGAAGATCTGTCTGAGTTGTCTCAACATCCATTCCAGAAGAAAACAACTCAGTTGCATCAGGATCAAAGGAAAAGAACTGCTGAATATTTTGGCTGGGTTCAGTACAAGGATATTCCAGAACAATTTAGACTGTTCACAGAGACTCAAGTAAACGCCGGAGGGTCGATACCCTTCTTCACCATGCAGACAAAGGCAAACGCCCACTGGTTACAAATAGCCAGGTGGGAAATGATGAAGATGATCAATAATACTGAGCTCAAGAATGAACTGAGGGCCATCTGCCTTATGGTGGTGCAACATCGGTACGTGTTGGACTTGCTGACCACGAATGAGGGTGGAGTGGGTGCCAAGATTGATGTTTCCTGTTGTACTTTTATTCCCAGAAATGATATGGACAAATGGGACATTAGCTCGTGCCATCCAAGAATTGCATTGTCTGCAAGCCCACATGAAGAAGGAGGGAGCTGCCCCAGAGCAGGCCTGGTTGCATAGTATCTTTTTGTGGACCCCCCTATGGGTGTCCAAACTATTCACATCACTAATGGCAGTTTTTATTGCTGTACATCTGTTATGTGGTTTCTAAAAGTGGGGTTTCCTGCTGTAAAAATGCAGTCCTCAAATTAGGTAGTATGCACATAGCTAGGGAAAAAGTAACGGACACTACAGACACACACACACTTTCGAATAATGTAACTGTCATGAGATATGAGGAGGATAGAGTAGTTGAAGAATCAGATAGAGGGGTGAGTGTTGGAATGTGTAAATACGATGTCAATGAATACCATGATATGTGCAGTCCCGCGAATGGCAATACCAATAAATGCAATGTCAACGTATGCCATAACCTGTGCCTGCATAACAATGTCAATACCCAAAAATGCAATGTCAATGTATATGCCATAATCTATGCCAACACAACAGTGTCAATACTGGCAGTAAAAAAGTCAATGTATGCCGTAATCCATGGACGAAGGAAATAGGGCTGTGTGTAAAAAAGTCAAAGTCAAAGCTATGTGGATGCCACAGCTCGGAGCAATGATTTGTTTGAGTGTGCAGCGGTTGGACTCCTGGGATGGTCTGTGCGTAAGTGTGAAGGTCATTCCATGCAAGAGAACTGCGAGCAAGGACTTCTGTGTGTGGGGTGTGTATACGTTGGTCTTTGGTTAGCGCTGTGCGTAGTTTGGGAGTCGTCATCAGCTGCTATGGTGTCTCTCAGGGGGTGCCGGGAGCACGCAATTCCAAGCTCGGAGGTGCAGATGTGCCACCGCCTTCTAGTCCAGACAAAGGAGCTTTTATCCCTAATGTTAGTTTGTCATCTGCTTGCATTCTGGAAATGTGATGTGGATTGGGGGGGGGTGTCACTGCTTCGCCTTCCGGCACGGTTGAACCCTTCCCAGCCATGTACGTGCCCTCACGGTCAAATTTGCATGCTCTGATGTAGCAGTGTTGTTTTGCTTCAGTCTGACAGTGATGGGTACAGGTAGCTGTGAGGAGGCGCGTGACATCTCACCTTGCACCTATTAGCTGACACTGTTCACTACTATTGATGGATGACGTCCGTGTACACATGTCATCTGTACATGGCACATATGTCCAGGGGACACCTTGGTGTGTTCTACGCAAGGTATTCCTGCTGGCTTTTTGGCTGGTGTGCATCTCCCATGTTGTTGAGGTGTTCACTGTGCCCCCATCCCCCTTACGTCCATGTTGCTCATGTTGTGGGACTTGAGTCACAGGGTGCATATCTGCATCAGGGTGGTTCATATTTGACCCCAAATGATACCCGCTATTTCATATTTGACCCCAAATGACACCCGCACTTTCATATTTGACCCCAAATGACACCCGCAATTTCATATTTGACCCCAAATGACAGCCTGTTATCTTTTTTTTAACACCAATGACAGCCTTCATGTCATGTTTTTGTACACATGTGATACGCTGATGAGTGGGATTACGTACTACATTTGACACCTTGTGATGGCATTCCGAATACGTGACACCCTGAACAGCCTCTCTGCACAGAGGTGACATACCCACCATCTATTTGCTATTTGTGAGATTGTTAACACTTAATGTTGCACTTACACCTGTCAGAGTGATGTGCTAATGCAGAGGACTGACATGCACACAGGGAATATGTGTTGCAATGAATTTTTTTGCACATGCTGTTCATGTGGTCATTTCGTACTGTTCCATGATTGCTAAGGACTGTCACAATGTGACGTGCTCATGCGAAGAAATTGTTAATCATTGTGTTCCTTCGGGCTATTCCTGCTGCAGCTGCAGTGGGGTGTGGTCCACCTGCCTCATCTTCTTCATCATCGTTCGGTGCATCTGGCACTTGGATCCATGGGGCAAGGGTGCGTACACATATGTTGTGCAATACACAACATGCAATGATCATCTTGCACACTATTTCTGGGCTGTACAGGAGTCTTCCACCTGTGATATCCAGGCACCTGAAACGTGACTTTAACACACCAAATGTGCGCTCAACAATGCCCCTGGTGCGTTTGTGGGCCACTTTGTACTGCCTCTGGGCCTGGGTGTTCTGGGCTCGGAGGGGTGTCATCATCCACGGGCAGAGTGCATATCCTTGATCACCTGTGAGAGGTAAGTGAGATTAGTGTAAACTGGTGGTTCTGCATGCTGTGTTGGCAGACTTACAAGTTTTGTGGTGTGTGATTTGTGTGACTTTGGGATTCATGTTTGCCATGTATTGCTTCTGGTGAATGTGCGGGGTCAATGTGTATTATGTAGCCTCACAGCTGCTCCTCCCTCCCACCGAGCCTATTTACTTGTGTGCGCTGCGCGGTTGCATCACTTGCACTCCTACGGCACACCATTGTCATGCCTGTCTGCGCATGTCCGCAAGCATGTCAACAACACTGTAATGTTGGCCGTTGAAGGTGGGCGGCCACATGTGTCTAGGCCTATGGTAAGGATAGGGCGGACACAGATGTGGAGTTCAGGCCTGGCTGAACTCGCGCTGCGATTGAGGCTAGGCCTTTGGCTTATGCTGCAGCAATGAAGGTACATACACAACAGTTGGCATGTATGAGCCAAGACCCCGAGCGGTCTTGCGCTCCTTTATTTATCCATTCGGGCGAGCCCGCCCTCCGGGTGCATGCTACATTGCAAGTTTGTCGATTAAGGGCCGGGTGGCGCAGACACCACAACAGAGACACACGCCATAGTTACTTTTGTGGCCAGGCCAGAACTGAACCACGCCCAGAGCCCAGGACTGAACGACACCCAGAGCCCCGGGCCATTTCTTCACACTCCTCACACGCTTACGCATGCGCCACCGCTGCGGTGCTTGGTTGTCGTGCGCTTCAGAATACGTCTCCAGATGTTCCACCCAGGCTTTCCAGTGGCCTGCCTGGGACGGGGGTGGCCCCGTGACTGTGAGGGGCTCCAGTGGCGTTACCGAGGAGATGCTGTTGGCTGCTGGAGGCGGACTTTTGGGGTAGCCCCACGGGACGATGACTTGTGGTGCACTGAGTTAGTGGCACCTGAGGCACTGCGACCGGCAGGGGCCTACCGCCACGTGGCGATGACTTGCGGTGCACTGAGGTAGGCCCACCTGAAGAGCTGAGCGGGTGTGCAGCCTGCGATGATGCTGTGGCCTGGAGGCTGGACGTGACTTGCAGTGCACTGAGGTAGTGGCACCTGAAGAGCTGAGCGGGTGTGCAGCCTGCGATGATGTTGTGGCCTGGAGGCTGGACGGTGACGTGCAGTGCACTGAGTTACTGGCACCTGAAGAGCTGAGCGGGTGTGCAGCCTGCGATGATGTTGTGGCCTGGAGGCTAGACGGTGACTTGCGGTGCACTGAGTTAGTGGCACCGGAGGCACTGCGTCCGGCTGGGGCCTACTGCCACGTGGCGATGACTTGCGGTGCACTGAGTTAGGCCCGCCTGATGAGCTGAGCGGGTGTGCAGCCTGCGATGATGCAGTGCGCCTGGAGGGCCGGACTGGAAAGGATTTGTCTGTTAGCCTGCTGGACTGCAGTGGAGGCCGGAGGGAGCAGTCAGCACACACAGAACTCCGCAGTGCGGTGCCGCAGGGTGCACTGGGGGCATGTTGCGCAGAAGCCAGCGATCAGCTGAGGGGGCTGCCAAGCTCGCGGGCCTCAGCCCTGAAGATTGCACCGGCACGTGGTGGGCCCTCTTGGAGACACGCCGTGGCGGCAGGTGACGCCTGGGTGCGCAGGGGTGGGCAATCAACGCTGGGCGCCGGACGGGTCTGGGGACCAGCAGGCACACAGGCACCACCGGTCATGGCGGCGGCCTCGTGGCAGGGTGAGGGGCGCCGCCCTGGCAGACACGCCCCTGCAGGCGATGATGAGTTGTGCGCCGGGTGGCGTGTGACGTAGGCTCCTCGTCACCGGTGTTAATTTGGTCGATGAAGGTGGCCGGCCACATGTGTGTAGGCCTGTGGTCAGGTTATGGTGGACACAGAGACACACGCAGTAGTTACTTTGGTGGCCATCCCGGAAGTGAACCGCGCCCAGAGCCCCGGGCTATTTATTCACACTCCTACGCTGGACTGTCGTACGCCGGCCCAGCCCACTATGCTTACGCTTACAGGGGGGGTGACATAGCTCCATGTCCGAGGTCTTCCCCACTGCCCGAGGTAACATGGTTGCGTCCACTGTCCACGACACTACACACACCAGCTGTATATGTCCACATGGACATGTCTGTGCTCTGCATACTCATGACTGTCCAGCATATCACCGCCACACTTGGCATAGTGTACATTCTTATTCATGGGTCACTTACCTCCTTTGCACATTCTTGGTTCCCACCTCTCCCCACATACTGCAATTGTGTGGCAGAGGGGCTATGCCTTTGTGGGTGGTTTGTCTACATGTCTGGCCCCTGTTACCACAGTTACTTGTGTTGTCGTATCTGGTAGGTGGGCATGTTGGTTGGCATGTTGTATGTGATTTTGTTACGTGTGCATTCCCACAGTTTTGAGTTGTATGATTGTGGAGTTGAGGTGTGTGGTGTGTTCCGTTGGTACTTACCAACGAGCAGTCCATTTCCATAGGTGCCATCCTGAAAGTGCTGGTTGATGATGGACTGTCGGAAGATGTAGGAATCATGCACACTGCCTGGAAAGTTTGCGAAGACATTGGTGAACAGTCCCCGGTGGTCCACTATTGCCTGCACATTGATGGAATGCGTGTGCTTTCTGTTGCGGTAATTGTGTGCAGTGTCAGCAGGGGGCACAAGTAGGACATGTGTGCAGTCAATTGCCCCCAACACGTGCGGGAAGCCAGCTATGGTGTAGAAGCCTTGCTTGGTCCCCAGCTGTTCCTGCGATGTGTGGGGGAAGTGAAGGTGCTGGGGTATCAAGTTGATGATGGCATCCAAGACAGGTGGGAGGAACTTTGATAGGGCTGGCTGTTAGACTCCTCCGACTCTGGCAGTTTTTGTTTGGAAGGTTCCAGAGGCCAACAAGTGCAGCACAGCCAGCAGCTTTGTCTGCAGAGGGATGTTGGTGGTCCGCTGTCTTGGTATCGTCAGCCTGTGGGCAATGTGGGTCAGGATGCGGAGGATGGTTGTCCGTTTGAGCCTGTAGTGGGCAATGACTTCCTCTGGCGTTAAGTCTCTGAGGCTGGTGCATTTTCGAAAGGTCTGCTGTCTTGTTCTGCGCTGCCTCAGTGGTAGTCCGGGGGGGGTGGTCCGGGGGGTGCGGGTGGTCCTGGTGGTGGTGGCGGTGGGTGTTGTGGCCCTCTTGGGTCTCCAAGCTGCATGATTAGTAGCTCCATGGCATGTGTTGGTCTTCAGATGTGGCTCTGGGCTGTGCTCCCTTTCTACTGCAGGTTTTCGTCCTACTTAAGTTAAGACCAGAAAAAAGCAGGTCTTAAGTTCCTGCTGCTAAAGCGCCTTATCGCATGTTTTAGGCCCGCATCGCCGATCTGGCTGGTCGTTGTGAATATCGCGAAGTGGTGTTATCGTGAGTTTTTGCACGGGAACGCCTACTCTGCATATGATTAGCGTTAGTTGTCACTTTCAGCCTTAGCGATGTTTTTAGCAGCAGCTATCGCAGGAAAACTGACGATATGGGCTGTTAGCGCAGGCTTGTGAATAGGGCGATAAATCTATCACCACTTTTGTGGCAGTAAAGTGCCGCTAAATCGGCGATGAGTCCTTGAGAATATGCCCCTCGGTGTCTTTGTTTATTGATTCATCATAGTTTTAGTTCATGGTAAACTCTTGCTATCTCCTTTTTTAAATAGACCAAGGAAAAGAGTCTAGTTTGAGCCTCTATGTTTTTAATAAAATCAAGACTTCCCTGCTTCAATTCGATGTAAATCCTACATTTAACATGCGTACATCTAGTGTGATGACAATATCTCTTTTTGGAAAATGGTGTCAATTGTTTGGAGAAAAGCATGACACCTATTCCAGTTTTTCATTGCTTGTAGTTTTTCCCATGACATCCCAGTCTGGTTTTTTTCCTATAAAAACTATGGTCCCATTGATTCCTTTGCACTGTGCTATTGAAATCCGTGATTATAATAAACCGTTTTACATTTGCACTGAAATGGGCTTAAAAAGAGGTAATTATGATAATTTATGGGTCACGTAAAACATTTACAGAAGAAAACGAATCTTATATAATCTGATTATGTCTCCAATTAGAAAATGTATGAGGATGCAAATATTTTATAATTCACTACATTGTTTTATTGGGTTAGATAAACATTGTGGTTGGATAGTTCTAAAATGAAAGTTTTCTTTCAATCTAGTGCTAAAAAGGAGGACAGGAATAATTGATTACCTCTGGCATTTTTATCAATTGTGATGTTGCCTTAGTGTCATTTAGGATGGAGATATTTGGAGTAAAAGTGAAGAGAATAAAAGAAAGAGCATAGGGGATAATGTATTTTTATTTCCCAAGATAGACAGTACATTTTTCTTTTATTATGTGTGTTAATTGTTCATTGAGCAGATGCTCTGGGGAAAAAGGCGTTATGCTTCTGGAGAGCGCCTAAGCATGCACTATTAAAGAAGAAAGTGTGAGATTTCTATACATAACAAGCATTTGCAATGCAATAGGTCTCGCATTTACGGGAGTTTGAGCTATTGGCATTGTAAATGACAATGCCTTTTATTTATGTGTTTGTTTTTAAAACATAAATAAAAGGCATTGTCATTTACAATGCTAATAGCTTAAACTCTCACAAATGTGAGACCTATTGCATTGTAAATGCTTGTGTTATTAAAGCTGCCTTTCTTTTTCAAACCATACCCCCAATTTATTTTGCCGCTGTAAGAGGCAAAAAATATGGTGCCTTTTAGTAAAATTAAAAAATTCCATATTACTGCGTCAGACATACTGGAAGGGCTGGGACAGTGTCAGCGGCACGGCAAGTCCTGCTTAACATGCAGCTCGCTGCCACTGTGAAATATGAAAAAATATGGTGGCTTTTAAAAAAATAAAAGGAGATACAGTGTTAGCACACCTTAACCTAACAGCAAACCAAGATTTTGTCAAAAATGTACTGACGATATAATCGTGCACAAACAAATGCTATCAGCTAAGCATGTTTTATATGGACACCCTCCCCCAATTTTTTTAATGAAATAAGATACAAAGCGAAGATAAACGAAGGAAACGGTGTGTAAGGAAGCAAAGATTTCATGTATAAATGCCAACAGCTAAGCGCGTTTGAACAAATAGCTAGAAATTAAAATAAATTAAAAAAACACAAGTTGAGTGAAACTAAGTCAAATGGAGTTTTATAAACAGAAAATGCTGTGTGAGCTCCTAGGTAAAGGAACTTAGCTACAAGTAATTAACGAGGCAGGCAGGAGCATCGCAGTGTGGCGGCTTAAAGTGCCGGTAGTGTGGATTTTGGACGGTGCATTTTGCACTGATGCAGTGTTTTATGGGTGTTTTATTGCGTAAAAGCAAGAACCGGTTTCCCGAGGCTCTACAACTTATTAGTGACAATTATTGGAGCAGCACATTCTAATTAGGGTCAGCGGCATGGCTTCTACAAGGGTAAATCCAGGTTAATGAACCTGATTCACTTACGTCTTTTTAACTATATTTTAAGATACTTAACTGTCCAAGACTAAAAGCACTCCATCCTCGTCCATACCACAAAAGCTTTCAGAATTAGTGGCGCTTTGCTGTTGGCATAAACCAATGTATAGTGGGGCACGCTATTAAAGTATGGTTTTTTTGTGCTGGTTTGTAGTGTTAAGGGAAATGTGGGCTTTCAGTGTATGATGCGAACTCACTCGCCACGGGGTGAACTAATTGCGTTTGGCACATACATTATGGGGCTTGTTATGGAGTAAATGAGGAAATACACAAGCATTTGGCACCGGTGGGAGCTATTGAGGCGGTGTGACTTTTATATCCCTGGGGCGTCCAGGAGTTCCAGCACTTCATGGTGGAGTAGGGACTGGGAGACCCCTGGGAGCGGAGGGAGGAGGTCGGGCAGGGCAGCAAACAGTAGCGGCTCGTGGAGGGGGTGCCGCGGGGCGGCGGGGAGGAGCAGGGTGGGCGGTAGTAAACTACGGGATACGGCCGAACAGAGGTAAGTAAACAAATAAATAAATAAGACGAATTTCATTGTGCGTGCTGCATTGCCAAATGCGATGCAGCGCGCGCAACGAAATTTGTTTTATTTATTTATTTGTTTACTTACCTCTGTTCGGCCGTATGCCGTAGTTTACTACCCCCCACCCTGCTTCTCCCCCGCCCCACCGCCCCGCGGCACTCCTTCCACGAGCTGCTACTGGCAGCAAATGCTGCGAAGGAGGAGTAAGTATTGAAGAGGCATTGCCGCCTTATTAAGGGTGAGGTTGCGTTTGTGCCGAGTGGGGGGTGGCGGGAGGCTCAATGCGAAGCAGGAGGGGGTGGAAGCAAAAAGAGCTTCAAGGAGCACGCCGCAGCTTGCAAAACAAAAGAAAGGCGGCTCTGCTTCATGCTCGGGTGATACTGCCACACATAATGCACACTCAAGAGCCATCTCTTTCTCAAGGGCTTCGTTCCCATATGGAGAGAGGCACAGGAGGAAGGGCAAATTAAGTTGTGCAAGCCGCCCTGAAAGAACAAGAAGAAAACCATTAACTGGAACGCCGTTATAAATCACAGCCCTGAGAGGGGTCGCTTTGCCAAAATATTGGGGCTGCGTGATTCTGGGTGGAAGCCGGCACAACCAGCAAGCTCGTACATTCAGTAGTAAATAGCGTAACTTCCAACTCTGATATATTAAGGAAACACAAAGCTGACACCATGTCTCTTAAAAACACGCAAGCCACACAAAGGGCTTGAAGCGGGCGCCATGGTCACAAAATAAAAAAAACATTAAACCAGGCGCCGTGCTATGCGCCGTGGTGAGACACAATATAGCAAGTAGTCCCTAAACATTACACATGAACACTTAGGGCGTAATAAAATTGTAGTTGGTCGGTGCTGCTTCCGTTAAAAACGGAAGTGATGTATCGGAGCACCAACCAATAAGGAGGCAGGCAATTAGAGTAACGCAGGAGTTAACCAATGGCAGGCAGCAGGGCAGCAGGCGGGATTACACTCGCTATGCTGCTGCTTACTACAGGTCTTGCGACAGCGCATGCGCTGTCTAGGCTCGACCTAAAAAGTAACTTGAAATGGAATTTTCTGTTTGGGCTACTTGTATTAATTGTTTTGTTAATGGCTTGCTTCTGGTTTTCATTAGCAGTGGTTTAAAACAAAATTAATCCCAGACATTGCAGACCGCCAGTCACAACATGATGTTGAAATATTTTAATTTGTAACTTTCACAAAAGGACACGCTCTGCTTCCCGTCTGAATGCCACGGGGTTGAGCCGAGTCACATATACAAGGACTTTACAGTGATCTAATAACACTGAAGATGACTTCCCGGTTTCCTAATTTCCCACATCCTTATGATACTATTGTAGAACCAGATTAGAACAGATGCCTGTTCTCACCAGATTCATTTGTCTTTTCAACAGCCAAGTGCTTTGAGCAAATTTAATTAGTTGAAAAATAATAGAAGGTCATGGTGTGACTTTTAGGTTAAACGCTAATATAAAAATGCCTGCTCGGTTTTCTTTCTGCTCTGGCCACGTGTTATAAACCTGCTCTAAGCAGATAATGTTATGTTAAAGATAGATCATATCATAGGAAATGTCATGAATTATTGTTTGTACCAAAATGTTTTCTATTGCTGCTTCATTTCGATTGTTCAGTCAATTCTTAACAGAATTCCACATTGGGAAACATATTTTGCGATAGGTGAAATACAATTTGTACTAAATGAATGAAAATGTTTTATATTTCACAATGCTATTTACCACTGTGTCTCAAAGGATAAATAACCACCTTTCTACAGAGGAATAAGAGAAGCTCTGAGTATTTGTCAAAGTCTATGGGGCAGATTATGAGTTCGGTGGTCCATAGGAATGCTGAACCTAAGGTGGCGGTCCGACCGCCGCCACACTGTGGGATCACTGACAGTATTTCGACTGCGGTAGTTGAACTGCCACAAGACCGCTGGCACCGCTGGGATCAAGGATCCCGTGCGGCAGAGGCGGTGCGGGTTGAACTTGAGGCAGCAATATGTAGGTGGTGCCAGTGCGGCACCACTGAGCATATTACGAGTTGCCTCACCACCACCCTTTTCACGGCAGTGAGCCCGCCATGAAAAGGGTGGTGGTGAGGCAACCTGCCATCTCTTGGCCCTGGGGGTCATGCGAGGGGCACATGTAGTGCCCCCTTGTATTTCCCCCCCCCCCAGTTTTTGCACTGTGTGGCATGTATGCCACACCGTGCAGGAAGGATGCCACACTGTGCAGGAATGTGCCGTCGGCGCTCTAAGAGTGGAGGTCTGCATGTCAGGCTCTTCAATGACCCAGACAGACCGCCACTGTAAGACTGCCGCAGGACTGCCCGTCAAACCAGGATTTGACTGCTAATCTGGCGAACGGTCGCACCACGGGTCAGGGCGTCCCACAGCGATTGCACGTTGCACCGTCCACTGTGGGACCGCCAACCTTGTAATCAGGCTCTATGTGTTTCCCTTAAGGCTGAGTGCATTTTCCCACTGACGTGACTTCCACAACTCTAACTGGGGGTCTGTGCAAGTGAAAATTCTTAGCAGACAGCACATTACTTAATGGTCTGACTTTCTCGATCCAGTCCAAGTGAATATAAAAGTGAGCATGTGGGCTTTCGCACAATCCGTAACATTGTTTGCCATTGTTGTAAACACAGCAATTTTCCTTATATTTTCATTGAAGAAAGCCCTACTTTTTCTATTTGTTCTCATCCTACCCCTTTATTTATAGTCACCACTCCTATTCTCAAGACCGTATCTTTTTTGGGCTGGTGCCAGAGACAATTAACCTGGTGTTGCTACATTCTGAAGGTGACATTTAGTTTGTCACAGTCTTGCTGGCTATCCCACTCTGGGGTTTCCGCTGGGTAGTGTGGGCTGTGAGGCAGGGCCCTGCTTCTGGTACCCAGTCTCTGAGCCTATTTTGCTGCATATTACTTTGAGAAATTGCCGCCTTTTTCATGTGCTGTAACTGTGGTGGGGTGAGGGTTGCAATGATTCCCTCTTCAGGCACACACCTTCCACAGGTGCTTTTCCTTCTGGGAGTGCCATTGCAAGATGCCACAGTCACACCCCTCCTTCGTTCTACTGGGGGCAGAGTCCATGAGTCTGTGGTTGCTTTGCTTTAACAGGCAGTGCCCCCATCTCAGAACGATCCAAATACATGCCTGTAGTGCAGCCCACTTGGCAGCAGTGCTTTTGCCCACATGAGCGCAGTTGCATATATTTATGTTGAACCTTTGGAAAAAGGCAAGCATACTAATTTGCTCTTATATAGAACTTGAGAGGCTATAAATAACAAGAGTTGCTATATCCTGATTAAGTGAATGCCAAGTTACAGGCGTCAGAAGGATAGAAGTATGAGTGGTCCTTGCTATCATTCGAGCTAATTACCTACATAGGACAACAGATGTCAGCAATGACTCCCTACCGTGATTTTTGTATTTGCCCTTTAAGATCCACGGTCAGGACCATTCCACTTAGGTTGGCTTAGCCAGCAGACATGCACACTATGTCATTGCACCTGAGAATGAAGCTCACTTCGGAGCTTTAATTCCCTTTTGTTAACCACGACCTCGTCATTTTTCGAGATCTAACCAAATGTGTGTAGTGCTTACTTGCAATGTGTATATTTGGATTGATTTTTGTAAACGGGGCCTCATTTGTTACATGTCTTCTTCAAAAGAAACAATTATGCAAGACTAAATACTCCGTCAGGTGAATTTTGAAATTATTTTCTAAATTACTCCCTGATTCGCCATGCTCATGTATAGCTATTTCACTGGCTTACTACATGTAAGATTTAGGCTAAGTGATGACAACAATTGTAAGAATTTTGAAACAATATAGAAAAAGTGGATTTTTCTCCAGTTACTCTTTCTTTATATTATGAAAAACTATGGGGCCTATTAGCAATAACCGGCGATAATTATCGCTAAGCGCAGTTAGCGCTAGGATAATTATCGCCGGCTATCGCAGGTTTCTATCGCGGAGATAGCGTGCTATCAGCAACGCTTATCTCCAAAGCGATAGAAACCCTGGAGAACAGTGTGAATATCGCTTGAAAACAAGCGATATTCACACTGTGACCAGTGTTAGCTTGGCGATAGGGCTGAGGGGATTTAGCCATGTAATCCACCTCCCATTGGATTACATGGCTAAGTCAGGTTTAGACCAGGCGTCAACAAACCAGCGCTAAACGTGTTTAGCGCTGGTTCGTTAATCACCTCCCCTGCCTCGCTAATAGGCGATAAGCGAGCTTAGCGACTGTTTCCAGTCGCTTTTAGGTTGGGAACGCCTACTTTGCATGCCATTAGCGATAAATATCGCTGGCATGCAAAGCGGCACCCAACCCGGTCGCTATCGCCTAGAAGCTGTCGCTAACAGCAGTTAGCGACAGCTTGCTAATAGGGCGTTAGAATTATCGCCGCTTTAGCGGGAAAAAGTCCCGCTAAAGCGGCGATAGAGCCCTTGATAATATGCCCCTCTGTTTTCCTGGTGAGGGAAAAGATTATGGGGCATATTAGCAAGACCCACGTTAAAATTATCGCCGTTTTAGCGGCAGGAAACTGCCGCTAAAACGGCGATAATGGGCTTGCTAATATGCGTTATAGAATTCCAATAGAAGCCCAGGTTAGATGTGCAGGACATCTAACCTGGGCTTCTATTGGAATTCTATAACGCATATTAGCAAGCCCATTATCGCCGTTTTAGCGGCAGTTTCCTGCCGCTAAACGGCGATAATTTTATCGCCGGTCTTGCTAATATACCCCCATGTTTTTCCGAAGCACAAGCAAAGCGTGGGAAGTGTCAAACTCAAAAATGCAAGAAAAATTTGAAATAATTTTTCTTAGATTCGTCAAGTCTACTGAACATTACACATCATGAGAGGTTATCCATGCACACTTGTTTATTTTTTAGACATATACTACATTAACCATGAAAAACACTACAGTGTTTTCATAAGTTCAGAACCATAAACTCATTACAGCCTAAGTGCTCCATACCTTGTGTCCTCCTGATGCTCCCATGAAAATAGTTCATTGGCTAATACCCCTAAAACAGTAGAGGTTGATGAGTGAATAGATATTTGTGCATTGTGAGAAATTGGGTTGTTGGTTGAATGGGGGTTGACCCCTGTTCAAGCTATAGACAAAATCCCTATCAGGGTGAACCACAAAAGACACTAAATTGACCTCTGTGTAACCCTCTGGTAGCTTGGCACAAAAGCAGTCAGGCTTAAATTAGAGGCAATGTATAAAGTATTTATGCAGCATACAAACAGTAATAAAGTGAAAAAACAACATTTAAAAAATCTGACATTGCTAGAGTACATTTTAATAAATTATTTGACACAAAAACGAAAAAAATCTAATCAGTACTACCAGAGTTATTAATTTTTTAATTTTTCAGGTAAGAAAAGCACCTAAAAGCACAAAGCGCCACTCTCTGGTAATCTGGTCTTGCAAGACCGAGAAAATGTCACAAGTTCACACTGACCACAATGGAGCGCAGTCCAGCTACAAGGACCTGGTTAGTCCTGATGAAAGAATTTACTTTCAAAGTCCTGCGCAAAGAATTTCATTCGCGGTGGAAGGAGTTGAGAGGAGCAGGGAGAGCGTCATGGATGGTCATCGATATAGCGCAAAGCGCCGGCCCGGCGTCACAGGCAGTAGTTGCTGGAGCTATGCTGGAGCTGTGGCGTGAGGAGTCTGGGTCACCGGAACTATACGTTGGTGGACGGCAAGATCTGGGCATGAATGAGCCCGTTCGCGTTCATGTAGAGCCCAACACTTCAGGATTGCTTCTTTTCTTGAGGAGAGAGAGTTCAACTAATGTCACACCAAGGATCCACAAACTGAGGGGCACCTCTTGGGAATCAGGAGCTCACTCCAGCAGACGCCAGAAGGCCTGAGGAAGGTCCAATTACAGGTCCAGGAAGCAGGTCAGTTGGGCTGTTGCAGGCAGCCTCTCAAGCTTGTTATGTCCCTGTTGCAAAGTCATCCTGTGCCCTGGGCACCCCCATTTATTTGCCGACTGGCACTGGAGGTAACTGAGTCTAACTGTCCCTGTGCTCTGCCTAACCAGACGTAAAGCATGAGCTTCAAAGGAAGATTGGGACAGAAAGAGAAGGCCAGGTCCTCTACCCCCATCCCCTCTGAACCCAGCCAGATGACAGGCTTACGGAAGCAATTCAAAGTCTCGGTGTATGCTGAAAAGACGGTTGAAACAGGTGTAAGACATCGGTGTTACCTCAAATACGAACAGATCACAACAATAACCTCATCAAATGGCCACAGATCACTCCACCGATAAGGTCTCCTTTAACCTGCATGGAGACAAGGTGGCCCTAAGTTTACTGTCAGTAGCTGCACAGATATCCATGGTACCTGACCCCACCTACGGCTAAGGACATCTCAATCCACATTGGTCCTGGTGGGAACACCATCCTCAGATTGCATGTCTACAACTCAATTAAACAGTAAAAGGCTTAAGAGGTTCAGGCAAGCTCCAGTCCATGAAAATGAGGTGTCACATCTGGCCAAAAGCTAAGGTACATGACACTACCCAAAATGCTTTTCACACACAAATAACAATGTATCACAATGTGTGAACACCCACATATGACCACACTTAATGGGCATTTCATTCTCTGATGCATTTCATCAGTCAGTGAATGCATCATCAACAGTGGACATGTGTAGTCCACATTACTCCACACTCCCACATCAATGCTATCAAGGGACACTTTGTAAGACACAACCGTAAGTGAACATACCATGAAATGCATAGCCTCAACATTTGGACATGATTAATAAGTGAGATCAATGTCTCTATATATGTCTAATAAACCCTCCCATGTCTACACTAAGCCTGGGCGTAGTTCGCGAAGTAGCGCTACGCGAAGCTACGCAAAGTGCAGTTCGCACTACGCGTAGCACTACGCGAACTGCGTAGTGCACTGTTCGCAATGACTGCACAGTGCCGGATGCTTGTCCGCACTGTGCAATCATTGAAAACGGCATCTTGCACAGTGCGAGCTGTCTTTTACTGCCGCTCGAGTAGATTTTTACTCGAGCAGCAGCTTTCTCAACGCGGACTGGTAGTTTCTCATCGCGAGCGGTCGCGAGCATACGCGACCACTCGCAATGAGAAACCTGACCTCCCCGCGTTGAGAATCTCGCCGGGAGGTTTATTTTCCACGCTCGCGATCGGCAACTTGATGTTGCTGATCGCGAACGAGGAAAAAGTCTCGCCGGGATGTCATTTTGCTTGCTCGCGGTCGCCAACTTGACGTTGAGGACCGCGAGCAAGCAAAAAATGACCGCTGCACTACGTTACGCTACGCTACGCGTGTTTGCACTGTGCTACGTGCAATTTGCGTTGTGCGAAGTAGCGCAAACTTCGCAAACTACGCGAGCGTAGCGTAGTGCTTTGCCCAGGGTTAGTCTACACACTCCTGTCTATGTGTATACATCACCTGCATTATCAACATGAATGAACATTGTCCTTTACACATTACCCGACACTTACAAATGTGGAGGACTCTCATCCTTAACCTATGTAGACCCTCATATCATATCATGGATCATACCCTTGTGCAGATGGTAGCACAACAACAAAAATGCTGCACATGCCATCATGTAGGCATAAATACAGATGGAACCAGTGTTGTTTGCCACCTTACAATGCTGTACATACCTCACTTACCAAGGCCAAGTATGGCTCATTGTTTGCATCCTATGTGCACTGTATGCCATGCCACATGAAAGAGATCCCCAGGACAAGATACACAGAATTTGGGGATCACTCCTGGCACAAAGAAGACATGTGGACTCTGTGGGACAGCTGACACACACAACATCAGACAAGTGTAGGTGAAATGTCACATTACTCAGCCATGTCTCTGTACAACTCTGAAGACTGACATGTGACTTGACTCACCTTTGGATCTGGACCACAAGACATAAATAAGTCTTGCCCAAACATCATGCACCTACGTCAAGACCTAAAGACCTAAACATACAACAACATCAATAATCCTTAGGACATGAGTCACCTACAACATTGATGGAGAAACTGCTGCTTGTAACAGAAGGAAAATGTTAATGCACGATGTCTGACTCCGGACTATACTCACCCTCCCCTAGCTGCTGTTTGGCTCTCAACTGCCCATTATGCTCCGGGTAGGCCACTGCCAGGATGTGGGCCATTAGGGGAGTCAGGGTCCGATGCACGCCCCTACCACGTTGGAAGGACTTCCTGAAATGGACCTCTGCGATCTGGTCCAGCGTCTCAGGTCCTCACACCCCTTCCTGCAGTGGATGCTGCATCAGTGATAGACCCGCAGGGGCTGCAATCTCCAGGTAATGGCTTTCCAATGCCCCTGCTTCTGATGCTCGATGACCTGTATAGATACAAGAGATGAAGCGAGATATTGTAACTGCAAATAAACGGATCTATGTCGGCCTCACACACATTTTGGAGACATCTAGCACAAGCAAGTAACACATCTTAATACACTACATTTGTTCTCCTTGCATGCTCTGCACCACTTGTAGGGGTATAGACACTTTGGTAGTCATCGGCAGACTATCCTCAATCCTTATTGTGTACCACACTGATGAAGACAGCCCACCAACATCATGTGGGCCAGGGCCATCCGACATGTAGTCTGCTGTGAGCTACTGTGGGACACACCACACCATTCAGACCTTCTGAAGGGCAACATACTTGTGCACGTTTGTACACACCCTGTAACTGCCTGGCCCATTAACTACATGCATACAGTACATACAGCCTAACACTAGAGTACACAGTGACACCAAACACAAAGGTCACAATGAAAGGGCTCGCAAGTGTCACACTGACAGATACCACTCTGGTATAGTCTGGCCATGTGGACTACAGAAAGGGAAAATATACAATGTGTCACATTTTTTGAGTGGTTGCTACTAGCATCAGAGGACGTATCTCATGCCACATGTGGCACTGACACAGGGATGGCACCAACAAACTTTAGAATACCCAGTTGCATATGTTGCCTTCTAACAAGCTCCTGAACCACTAAAGTCCATTGTCTCACACATGAGCAACTTCCAGGACAGGCAACATTTTACCTGAGCATTAGGCCTGTACAAAGCAAGCAATAGGAAGAGTAATAACACACCAGTGGACGTAAATGTCCTGACCTATTTAAATAACACACATCCACAGTGTGGGCCAATGAAAGAAGTCCCAGGTCAGGGGCTGACCTCAGACAACATACAGAATGTACAACATGCACAGTCAATCTTGAAAAATAGTGGGGGAAGGGAATCATTTTGGGAAAATCCAAGGATCTGCAGGACTACAGGTAGCTAAACCTGTGACTCACAACAGCAGGCCAAAGTGACTGTGACTCTCAGCCTCTGCCATGGGCAATGCTGGGCACTATTCTGCATTATCCCTTGCCCTCTGCAGCCAGTGTAGATTCAACCCACACGTGCGACACATTCACAGCACTTCAAAGCAGAATGTACATCTTTGGGCCATGGTTTATGTGTCATGGCCTTTGTGTGGCACTCTGAGGTGGCTATTGCAATATAGGTACCTCCATAAGCATAGTGTGATGACTACAGATCAGGCCTGCATCAGTATATCGACTGTACACATGCCTCACTTCATCATTACCTACTCATTACAGGACACATGAACAGACTCTGAGCCGAGGGGCGTGGCTAGGCGCCGACGTGAGGGGAAGCGGACTCCGGTGCTCCGTCCGTAGCTTCCCCCCGCCCGCAATGATCCTGATGACCTAGTGGGGTCCCTTAACGCAAAACTGGTGACGGAAACACTGGTGCCGGCGCTGAGCAGCTCCAGAGGAGCGGTGGTGCCCTGGCGGCGGCGGCGAAAACGCCGATCACACTCCTGAAGGCTCTGGGCGAGGAGAGTTCAAAATGGCGGCTGAGCACTAACGAGGCAGACTTCACCGCGCGCCGCTGAGGCGAATTGCGGCTTTCCGTGAGTACCGCTTGGCGGCTGTGACACCTGCAAGCTGGGGGCCGGCACTGGGGGGAGCAGAGCCCAGACACTTGCGGAGAACAGAGCGCGCTCCTCAGGACTTGGAGCCGCGTTGCCTCCACAAAATGGCGGCCGTGGATGGCGCTGCCGGGCCCTGATGGACGTAGTGCTGAGAGGCAGCCTGCGAGTGCACGTAGCGGGGGTGGCAGCTCTAAATTGACCCGCTTTTGACTGCAGATCAGAGGAGTGCTGGGGTGACCATCCCGGGTTCTGTGCTGGGGTGCTGGAGAGGAGCTGGGCGGCAGTGTGCTGGGCCTGTGCCACGAAGGACCCTGACTGAGAGTACTGCAGGATGGAGAGCGGTCGACGACGAGATGGAGAGAGCGCACTGGACCTGCTTGTGCGCTGATTAAGCAGTGTGCGGAGGGCATTAATACTGGGGGACGGCGCTGCTCCGTTTGGACGTTCCCCTGAGGCTGCCCCGTGTAGGTGGCAGTAACTGTTAGGAGGCATTTCCCTGCACTGGTGTGCCGCGCTGAGGGCCCGTGTGTGGGGAAGAGGGCTCGGAACCCAGGACCTGTGGTCTGGAGGTGCAGACTGGCCCGCCCTACTGCCGCTTTCGACACCGCCGCTTGGAGTGCCTTGCTGTTGCTGCACCGGAGACACCTGCGAACCTACGCACCCATTAACTATGGGAAGGGTGTCCAGAAAGAAGGGGTTCGCTGTATTACACGTGGAGGAAACAGGGCAGCACACTTATGATGAAGATGAGGTGGTGGCGAGACGGAAGGATGGCGCCCCAGAGGGCCCCACTTTGGTGGATATCATGCAGGCCATCACTTCTTCGAGAGAAGCTCTGGAGACGAAGATGGATTCCATAAGGGCGGACCTCAACCTGCTGAAGGACGACCATCGCAAGCTCAAGGAATGAGTGAAACTTAATGAGAAAGCCCTGGAGGAAGTCCCGGAGGCAGTTAGCGCACTGCAGCGCTCTCTGAAAATAGTAGAAGCCATGGTTAAGGTGTTGGAAATGAGAGCAGAAGACAGCGAAGGGCACTCCCGCAGGAACAATCTGCGAATCGTGGGGGTCCCGGAACGAGAGGAAGGGGACGATGCAGTGCATTCCATGGAAAACTGGCTTAAAACTGAGGTGGCCCCAGAGGGCCTCTCCTCCTTTTACGCACTTGAGCGCGCTCACAGGGTCCCGACTCGACCGCCCAAACCTGGGGCTCCCCCTTGGCCGATGGTGGTGCGGCTGCTTCACTACCGGGACAGGGATCACCTCTTGCAACAAGCCCGGGAGAAGCGGAACTTGCAGATTGGAAATGCAAGGGTGATGATCTTTCCGGACTTCACCAGGGAGGTACAAAGGCAACATGCTTCCTTCCTGACTCTTATGCGGAGGCTGCGCCAGTTGCAACTTCCCCATGCCATGTTGTTCCCGGCATGCCTCCGGGTGGTCGATGGAGCCGAAACTCACTTCTTTACTGCTCCACAGGAAGCTTGGCACTGGCTGGAGACACGGAGGGCACAGGCAGCGGGTGCATCACCGAAGGGCAGCGCAAGGCGGACATCGGTCACTCCCCCACGATCTCCGAGGACTCCTACACCAACGGGGCGCCAATTGGAAAGACACAGGGCCATGCAGGCCGTCGCGGAGATTAGCCATGGAGAGGCTAGTCCGATCTCGACTAACAGCGACCACGGCAAGGGCAGATCTGAAAGCTCGCGTCCCAGTAGCACGAACGGAGACTCTGAGACTGAATTGCCCGACGTCACACCCCAAACAGCGGATGGCATCATATGAAGCTCGCACGCCAAGATACATGAGGAGTGGCTGTCCTGACGGTGGGAGCTGAATATTGAAGAGGCCGCCATGGGGTGGCAACAGTCCGCTGGCACCAGAGCAACTGATGGGACTACCATTCAGGTTATGGGGTGGGGAGGATGGCCGGGGGGGTTCTGGATCCGACAGGGCCAGTCTACGCCTCACCACCTTTTGTGTCTTGTAGTTCACATTGCTAGTTTGGATGGGGACTTGTTGGTTTGTACCTGTCCTGGGGAGGGGGAGTTGGGGGGGTTTGGTTGTTGAGGGGTTTTTGTTTGGGGCCAGGCATGTCGCTGTGGGGAGATGGGAAGGGGGACTGACACGGTCTGTGCAATGGGACCCCCCATAGGAATCAAATGCATCTCCTGGAATGTTAGGGGGATGCACACTATGATGCGTCACCGTAAAATACACGCGTATCTAGTGAGGAGAGGGGTACAGATTGCCCTATTACAGGAAACTCACGTAACGCAGAAGGAAGGGGTCGCATTGCAGAAACGGTGGAGGGGGCAGGTGTTTTGCACTACGTATTCGGCCTATGCCAGGGGCACATTGATCTGGGGGCGGGCGGGAGTCCCTTTTCAGAGTACCAGACAACTGATAGACCCAGATGGCCGGTATGTGGTGGTCTCAGGGCAGTTAGGCGGCAGGGACATAGTGATAGGGAGCCTTTATGCCCCCAACGTCGATCAGCCTGCCTTCTTCGCACACCTCTCGAGGACGCTGGCGACCATGTTAATGGGGGCGGTGCTGCTGGGGGGAGACTTTAACTGTATTACTGACATAGACCTGGACCGCTCTCACCCTCCACTCCCGGATGCTCCCATACACAGACTGGCAGCGATCAGGCGTGGCTGGCAACAACACTGGGGGCTGACAGACACTTGGAGGGCCCACCACCCATACGAGAGGGATTATTCCTATTTCTCTGCGTTACACAAACTGCACGTTCGGTTGGATTCGATTCTATGTTCCCCAGACGTGCATGGTGGGATCACACTCAATGAATATTTAGCTAGAACGATTTCTGATCATAATCCGCTCCTGGTGTCTTTGGACTGGCTACGGGTTAGACCTACCATACCTAGTTGGCGCTTGCGACCGGAGACACTGGAAGATCCAGTGTTTCGGGCCACAATAGGGTCCGTTATTGATGATTATTTTTTGGATAACGCCGGGACTGCGTCGAGTCCACTTATAGAGTGGGATGCCTTTAAAACGGTCGTCAGGGGGCGCTGCATTGAAGAAATGGTTGGAGTGCGGAGGATGCTGCTGTGGGACGTGCAGACTGCGGAATGCAGGCTTCGGGAATTGGAGAAAGAGAGGCCGGAGCGAATAGATAGGCAGGCTGAACCCCTCGCGGCTCGAGAAATCCTAGCGACGCATGTAGAAAAGCTGCGCTGCTTCGATTATAAGGCATACATCACCCGGGCCCATGCGGAACGGGATAAATCTGGGGCACTGTTGGCCTGGCTGGCCAACCCAGTGCGTAGGGGGAGGACGATCCTGGAGCTGAGGGGGCATGGGGATGAACTATATTATGGCCAACAAGACATCAACGCTCAGTTTTTGGAGTACTATGCTTCTCTCTACCAGAGCAGGCTTGAAACTGGGGCTGAAGACTAGGTGGGTTTCCTGGCCGACGTGGAGCTTCCCACGGTTGATGCTGAGGTGGCGGAGGACTTAGGTAGAGACGTTGAGGTTGGGGAAGTACGTAGTGCGGTCAAGCATATGGCTAGGAATAAGACCCCGGGGACTGATGGGCACCCGGTGGAGTTTTACTCTACATACATCGATGACTTGGCCCCATGGCTTGTGGCACTGTATAACAGAGCGAGGCAGGAGGGCTGCCTTCCTGCTTCAACGAGGGAAGCGGTAATCGTCCCAATCTTAAAACCTGGGAAACTGGCTGGGGACCGGACTGCATATCGGCCCCTCGCCATGCTCAACTTAGACTACAAACTATTAAGCCGTATATTGGCCAGTCGGCTGTTAGCCCATATACCAACGCTTATTCACCAGGCAGGATTTCTCCCAGCCAGGAACACGGCGATGAATGTCCGTAGGCTACTGCGCATATTGGGGGCGGACACTTACTGCAAGGAAGAAGCATGCATTTTTACGGTCGACATTGAGAAGGCTTTTGACAGCCTAGATTGGTCGTATCTCTTTAAGGTAATGAGAGCGTTTGGCTTGGGGGACCGCTTCGTGGAATGGACGGCGATATTGTATAAAAATTCCACTGCCAGAGTTCGGACGGGGGGGTTGATTTCGGAGGCCTGCATGGTGGGCAGGGGTACGAGACAGGGCTGCCCGCTATCACCCTTGTTGTTTGCACTGGCAATGGAACCTGTGGCTGTACACGCCAGGTCGGGCCGCTATTACCAGGGGCTGGTGGTGGAGTGACAACTACAGCATATCGCATTATTTGCGGATGACCTCCTACTGTTCCTGGCCAACTCAGAGGGGGCCTTACGAGGAGCCAAGGAACTGCTGGGTCTCCTGGGGAGAGTTGTGGGGCTCAGAGTAAATTGGGCCAAATCGTGCCTTTTTCCTGCATGCTCGGGTAGAGACGGGTTAATGGAAGCAGAGGGCGTGCCTTGGGAAACCAGATGCTTGCCCTACTTGGGTACTCGGATATACCATGACCCTGTAGATCTTTTAGAGGGTAACATAGGACGCGCCGTGAGCAGCACCAAAAGCAACTTTGAATTCTGGGGGACCCTTCCATTATCTGTGGCGGGAAGGGTGGCATTGGTGAAAATGGTTACGTTACCCAGACTTCTCTATTTCTTTGGGACGCTCCCAATCTGGATCCCACCTAAGATCTTTGCTCGACTCAATACAATGCTTACGGGGTTCTTGTGGGGCACCGGGAGGCGGAGAGTAGCTCTTACCACTATAATGAGACCCAGGGCGGAGGGGGGTTTCGCAGGGCCGGATTTCGAGGCCTACTATCATGCCGCACAGCTACAGTGGTACACAAAGTGGATGGCACGAAGGCTCAAAAATACAGAAGACCTTGGTGGTCCGGACCCGAGCCTGGGCCTTCTAACCCGGGTACTACTGCGTCTGCCCATAAGGGAGGGGACGGTTCCCTTGGACCTCCATATGGTTCGCCAGTGTTGGAACTGATTAGCTAGACGAGCGCAAGTACGGACCCCATATGCGCCTGAGATCCCGTTGGGCGTTTGTGAGGCACTACCGCATGGTGGGGATTGGAGCAGGTTGCGATTATGGAGTGAAGCTGGGATCTCTACTATAGGGGATTTGTTTGAAGACAATACCTTGCTCCCTTTCAATGCTCTGCTGGTGCGCCATGACCTCCCTAGAGGTGATTTCCTGCTACATGCCGCTCTGACGGCAGCCATCCGAAAGCATTGGCGGGAGGGGATGGTGGAACCCCAGACCTCCCTGGCGTGTCAATATGTGGTCATGGCGGCTGGTACTTTCAAAGCAGTCACTTGCCTCTACAGGCGTATCACTCAGGGAATGCGACGACCTCTAGCGACATTACGTCTCAAATGGGAGGAGGACCTGGGTGAGGTGATTGAGGAGAAACCCTGGGAGAAACTTGTGGAAAGGGCCTGGAAGAGCTCTAGGAATGCGCGCTTCCAGTTAATTCACTTCTATGTTTTGCATAGGGCGTACCTTACCCCAGGCAAGATTAATGAGTACTTTGGAGCACGGACTGGGTGCCCGAGATGTAATTTGGAGGGTGCAGGGTTCCTCCACATGTTCTGGGATTGTCCACATCTGGGAGAGTTCTGGAGGGGGGTGACAACTGGATTGGCGACCACGACGGAGAGGGAAATAGCGTTAACGCCAGGTTGTTGTTTGCTGCACTGGTTTCCCCACAATGCCAGGAATAAAGTCACTAGTAAGTTCATAGATCTCGGATTGGTGTTGGCTAAAAGGGAACTCACTAGTCATTGGAAAGCGAAAAACACCCCAAGAGTGACACGATGGACAAGGGAGCTAGTGAAGTGGGCGAATTGCGAGGGGGCCTTCCGATTGCAGATGGCCCACCACACTGGGAACAAAAAATCACTGGAGATGGCAAGGGCATGGGTGGCGCTGGTGGACCTGTTGAAACGCCCGACTGACGACGCTGTTGATGACCATGAGGGGGCAGACCCTCTAGCAGGAGAATGATCTCGGGGTCACCTTGTTGCCCCGGGAGAGCCCCCTTGCTGGGAAAGGCTGACATGGTACACATTTCCCCCCATTGTACCACTAACCGGAGATCAGGGGCATAGAGCCCTTGATACATTGTTGGACCGACCAATGCCCACGTACAGATGCTTTAATGAATCAGCGGCATGCCTGGGGGGTGGGGAGGGAGGGGGGTTTGGAGGGGGTTGGGAGGGCGGGAGGGGGTTTGTTGGGTGTTATTTACACAGGGACATTAGGTGGGATTTAGGGGCACTGGGTACGGGTATGCAGACCCTTATTTCCTCAACAGGTGGACTGACAACAGATACTGAAGGATTATCCTGTATTTATTGTGTTCAAATGCACTGAATAATGAGATGGACGTTATGTCTTGCCGCAACGCCCTATGGGCTGGTTTATCTGTCCTAATGTGATTCAATAAAATTTGTTTACAAAAAAAAAATGAACAGACTCTGAGCCTAGAAATATCCACCACCCTTCACCCTGGTTTTGTAACACAAGTGTTACATGACACCACCAACTTAACATACGCATTGAAATGTGCATGCCACTCGACTGTTACCGTCTTATTCACCAATGTTACCCATTAGTTGACACCGCCTACCAAGTGTCAACTTCTCCCCACTTTATTCGAGTTTTGAATGTCCATTAAGCGACATCAGGCAACCACCAATTTGGAGTTTGCAAATAGATTATACCTCATTTCATATACAGTGTCACAATTACTACAAGCATGTTACGATAAGTCTATAGATGGCGTGGACCAATGGTCTGGAACTACCAGTTCACTAACAGCATTGTACAGCATTCCTTCTGATGTCACCACCATTTCTGCTGTGTAGCTGACCACGACGATGATGGTAAGAACGGTGTAGGCCAAGTCGGTGTAGATGACACAATTGGACTATGTACAATGTGTACATCGCTGAAATGCATTCATGTGGAGGCCAGATAGGTCATTTTATGGGAAACAATTATGTCAGTCAGTAAATATATGGGTGGATGTGTAATGCTTACATATCCAGGCGTTGTAGCACACTCGGGACACTTTCGGTGTCACCGGGTGGGCCCGATGATGAAGCATGCCACCAACTAGGTTGGTGGGTGAGGGCTTCATAAAGAAATTAGAGTTTTTCTCATCACCCCCCATACAGTTCTGAGTTCTGTATCACGTAAAAATAGACTAGTCATCTTTGATGACATATAATAACCCTGGGGATACGGACTAGCCTTCTAGTCCTCTCTCTCTCTTTGATAGTTAAACAATTATGTCAGTCAGTAAATATATGGGTGGATGTGTAATGCTTACATATCCAGTAATGTTTGTGCACATGATTAATTTTGGCTGTCTCCTCACTGATGTTACTGCGGACACTGTGATCCTAGTCCAAATATGTGTAGACCACACATATAGAAAGTATTGGACATTAGCTAGACGCTAGGTAGCACTGTACCTGCCATTTCCAGACCTTCATAACATTGGAAGAAAGATGTCATTACGTAGTTCACTACGAAAAGTAAGTCACCATACATGATAGCACTACCAACACCATGTGGGTACCTGACAGCCTAAGGCCCTGGGCCACAGTCATAGTTGCACATGGCTCCAAATCCCATGTGCACAGTAGCTGTGGGTTGACCTTTTTACTGGGGACCAACATTTTCAAAGCCAACTGTAATTCAAAATTTGGAATTGTGGAAGTGCTAGTAGACTCAGCAAACAAAGCAGGAATTAAATGTGTGACACAGGAAGATGAGTTAAGTGAACGGCCAACACACATATGTGGACATATGCCCATTACAAATCATACAACAATAGGCCTACATATTTACGTCCATGTGTAGTGATCCAAGTTTGTCAATTCAACAGATCAAACATATAACCAAACCTACACAATTGTGAGACCTTTAATCCAAATGAGGATCACATTGTCCAACAGAAGTAGAAATACCCACCATATGACCTCCCACCTAATTCCATGTCATCCAATAAGTACATCCATGGAACTGTTAGCCTTCTCCTGTGGTATACCATTACAAGTGACATATAATGGCCGAATATAACCTCTGCTAACTGCAAACCTAACTACATGTAGGAGCCAAAAATGTAGTGACACATCACAATGAACATAACTACTTCACATTCAGATCAGAAACAGTGGCAGGACTCATGTGTAACAAAAAAATGTTTTATTGTATTTCTCATAAACACAATTAAATTGTAAGAGTTAGCAGGCCATTGGTCAGTCCACAAATGTGATGGTGGGGGCAGGAAACCAATAGGTTTGCCACCAAACTTGCCTACTAAACACTGCCAGGGGAACCTCCCCAGGAAGGGACATCAAGTGTGAATGCCAGGCACCTCAAGGATCTTAATTGGAGGAGGGGGAGCTTAGGCTTAGGATGAGGGGACTTTGCCCTGGGAGGGGTTTTCTTGAGTTTGGGATGGGTCTTGGCTTTTCGCCTTCTTCTGGTGGTCGATCTGGGAGGGGAACACGGTAGATGGAAGGGATGAGAATGGGGATGGAAAAAGGGGGCCTGAGTTGAGGGGGAGGAGGGAGTTGTCCAACAAGGCTAAGTCCAAGGTAAGAGAAGTATTGGACATGGGTAGAGAGGATGGGGTAACCATAGGTGGGGTCAGGTAGAGGGAGTGGAAGTGTCTGGTATAGGTGGCTCTGATGTGGTTGCAGGTGTGCTGTCTTGGCTGATGGTGGGTGGTGTTGATGGGTTTGTGGGTACATGTGTGCAGTGAATGCCAAACTGTAGGGGAATGATACAGCTTGTGCTGGTGCATTCTGAGGACCAATGCTGGTGGGGTCAGTGGGCGTCTAGGATGAGAGTGTGTGCTGCATGAATGTGTGTTGGATAGGTATATGTTGTGTGTGTCTGTGTGTGCTGCATGTCTCTGTTTGGGTGGGTGCATGCACAGGTGTGTGTGTGCTTGGGGCAGGCAGAGAAATAGAGTCTTGAAATGGGGATGTGGGGCAGAAGTCAGGGGTGGGTGTTAGGCTGCCGTTAATGAGGAGGTAAGAGACTGAACTGATCCACATACCACTGTGAATGCCATCTGAGTCAGTTGGGTGGTCAGACCCTGGATGGCATTCAACAGTGCAGTCTGCCTAACAGAGATCTGTCTCAGGAGGTCAATAACCTCCTCACTAAGGGCAGCTGGGGGCACAGGGGCAGGGGATGAGGTGCCTAGGGCAGAGGAGCCGGCTCCCCTCTTAGGGAGGCAGGCCCATACAACTGGGCAGAGAGCAGCAGGGAGGATTGAGATTGAGCGGAGGGTGGCGGACAATGATGGCCTAGCACCATGATGGGTGGGGCCCACCACCACAAAGGAGGGGGCCACTAGAGTCCAACTCTTGGGATGACGGCGTGAAGTCGGGGTCCTCCATGTCACTCCTCATTCTCTTGGCCACTGGGTCAATCCGTATCTGTTTCACTACCAGACCCACTTGGGCCAGCAGCTTCCCCAACGACCTGGGCCCTGTCTTGTCTGGGTAGATGCTGAAATGACATATGAGCTTGGTTAAATCCAACAGCATAGACACACAGAAAGAACAGCTCAGTACTCATAGCAGAACAAATGTGCTGCTATCACACCTACTAGGGTGGCTAAATGGACTACAACATTAGCAGTAGCACATGCATGTATGCAACGTGAGTTCTCAACAGTTGCACACAATGATGTCCGGACCATAGTCTGCCACCATTGTATGAGTCACCTTGTCTCGACTCAATCATCATCCATGTCTCAGGATATGACATCACCCTGTATACTTAGCCCCTTTTTACATACTGCAGTTACCAGGTGACATCAACTAGCATAGCCATGCTTACAGCCGTCCTTCCCATTCCACACAAGGACCTGCTTCAGCCACTATTTTTTTTTTAGACCTATTTCCCTATACCCTGATGTGAACCAGATACAGGTAGCTCCAAGCAAGATATGTAGTTCCAAGTAGAATGTGTCAAAGGAAGTGCCCAGTCCACACTGTTAACACGACCGCTGTTAATTTTCATCATCTGTCTTCTGTCACAACACTCTCAAAAAATGATTATGTGTCTCACACAAAAGTAGTCTGGAGACAATGTGGGTCAACTTTCGTTGAGATTTCATCACATATATTCATATGACCTGGATCCACCTAGGCCTAGGGACATGTCCACTCCAGATTGGTGTACTCACCGCTACCATTCGCCAATAGCATATTGTGTAGCTAATACAACAGGTAAGATTAATGAGACACAGAGAATGTCCTGTCCATGTAGAGAATGTTACACTTGTAGACAATAATAAAGGGACATCACTGTACATCAATGTGTCTCTCTTACAATCATAACAATTATAACTGAGTATACACACTTACACATGATCCCAACACGTCTGATTTACACTACCTGCAGCATGTCAGCAGCCATTTATTGTACCTTCACTATGCTACATGTGCATGTCACATAAATGTAGAATGACACCTCACCAGCATGAAACAGCACATTGTGAAACAGTCCTGTTAGTCCTCAGACCATGTATGTATTTGCCTCAACATTTGCAGCTGATGTATTACAATGAGCAATATAAAAGCATATGTGTGACCCACCCACCCATGTCATCACACCCTTGCCTGTGATGAGATATGACATGTATGCATATCACCAGTCACAAAAGTCTTTGACACATTGGCCAACACTTTCAAATTTGATGGACACAGATTACCAACTATGTAGAGCCATAGACTTTGTAGCAAACAATTGTGCATATGATAGTTCAGCACAGATATGTTACCAATGCCAACCAGACCTAGACATGCAATGAATCTTCAATTGGGTTTAGCATTAATCAAGCTCTAAGTTGAGGTTGTTGCAGTTGCCTGTAACAATGAATAGATGGTTATGTATGGATTGGAATAGGCAGCACAATACTCACCCCCTCCTAACTGCTGTTTGGCCCTCAACTACCCATCAAGGTCCGGGCTGCCACCACCAGGATGCGGGCCATTAAGGGAGTCAGGGTCAGATGCGCGCCCCTACCATGTGGGGAAGACTTCTCCAGCTGAACCTCTGTATCTTCCAGGATCCAGCATCTCAGGTTCTCCCACCTCTTCCTGCAGTGGATGCTGTGCCGGCGATAGACCCCCAGGGAAAGCACTCTTTGGGCGATGGTTTTCCAGTGTCTCTGTTTTAGATGGGCTTTGGACCGGATGGATGCAATAGATGAAGAGACTGAATGGAAATGCTAGACGAAGGTAATCTGTGTAGCAGATCAATAAGTTGTAGATACCTAGCAGGACCAAGTAGAACTTTACAAGACCCAAAATGTGTAAACTCCATGATACCCATGCACACTGACATGTGGCAGCATTACACTATTCATCTGACAACTACAACAAACTCTGTTCTGGTTGTCTACTGCTTATGCCAGCCTAACAACACCACTTAGGCCAGGGCCACTAAGCATATTCTGTCAATTTTGACAAGAAGTACCACTACACACAATTGGACAGCTGAGGTAAATCTTCATGACTGTACAGACACTTTAACAGCCCAGACGTGTGACTATATACATGCTGTACACAGCATGCCTGTTAGCACTAACAATGATATATCCCAAAAGTTCAAGTTAACGTGGAAGTTCTGGCATGTGTCACACTTTGTGCTCACAATCTGCAAATCAGTGGTCATATGTACAACTCAATGTAACCTTGTTTCACAACTGAATGAGCATGTGGCAGGTGTCTTGGCAGCAAAGGATGCCCATTTCACAAGTTCTGGCACTCTCACAGGGATGACATCAACATAGCATTGTACAGACGGTGTGATTGCTTCATGTGATACACCTGGTGCTGCAGTGATAGAATTCACTACTGTACTCACCAGCTATCTGCACAGTACATGTGTTGAGAGGGCAGATACTCTACCCAAATTAAGTACGATTCATTTGCCTGTTACAACAAACTTGTGGTAGTGAGGGGCATATGCTAAGGCAGTGAAACACATTAAAAATTAGGTTAAATGGCAAGTACACTCAGGTCTGTGGCTCCTGCCAGGTACAATATGACAGGTGGCTTTACTAAAATGTCTGAGGACAACAATTTGTTCTGGGACACTATTTTGGAAACTATCTCTGGATCAGAAGATCTCCTGGGAGAGGACACAGTGCTGCCGTACTATGTCACCTTAACCTCAGCAAAATCTTGGGCCAGAGTGTGTAGGAATCATTGGCAGGGTTTGCTGTCGGCAAGTTTACCATTGTGATCCCTCATTAGCATCAAATTTTCAAGTTGTTCATAGGTTAGTGTATATGTTATGAACATTCAATGCAGGACATGAACGCTGTGTTGCTCTCTGAATGGGTTAGTGATGTACCATCACTACCAGTCAAGGCGTTGGTGCGAACTGATATGTTTTGGGAGATCTGTGGGACCATACACATACCTGCAATGAACCACTGCTGCACCTTTCATGATACATACACCAGTAATGCATAGCTACATTAACATTCCTTTGCAGGTTGAACAAGATCTCCATGTGAAACCCATAATAGTGCATATTATGCTATGCATGAAGGTAAAAGTGCATGGCACAGGGGTAGGATATAGGACGAACCCAACATCATTATAGATTATTTTGCAGCCAATTTACAGAGCAACATCATCGATCACATCTCTTAACTAAGTAGTGAAAACACATCCTAACAAATGTGGCAGTGATTTCACTATGGGACTCAGAGGCACATAGTAGACCATGGACATGTTAAGGTTTAGATTTCAGTGTCCTACAGACATCATGTAGACGTTACCTGCTCCTCTGATGAGCCATAGAGCTGTTTAAGGAAGGAAACGGAGACCCTCTGTACCTAACGCACAGCGCACAGCAAGAAGTCCCTAAGGTTTCTATTTATACTGTAAACATTTTAAGTGATTTCTTCAAAAGATCAAAAAATAATTTTTTATACACAAATATGATTTAAAAAATTCTTCATTTGATGTTTGTTTTTCAAACAAATTTATGAAAGCATAAACTTTCTACTCAATGATAATGATATCCAAAGTTCAAAACTGAACACATATAATTCATAAAACAAAATGCTCAAAACATCAATTTTAACAACATGTGAAAAGCGGACCCAATGCATTTCGGGTAAAACCCTTCATCAGGGGAAAAATCAATAAATTTCATTCTGTCATGCTGTAATCTGTGGCCTCCTGCTGGAACAGTAAGAGAAAAACGAAGAAAGCACCGAATAAGTCTAAATCTGGTATACAAAGTCATCAAAACGATAACCAATATCTGTGCTTGCAACCCCTATGCTCCATGTGGTTATGGAAAATGTGCTGCCTGAATAATAGTTCATGCAGTGAATGTGCAAAATTCGTTGTACGTGCGTTTCAGAGGTCTCTAAGAGAAATTAAATGAAGGTCCCCTAGATGCTAAAAGCTAGGTATATAATCCATGCGTGTCAGTCGGCCGATTTCGGCGCATTAAAAAATATAGTAAGGTGATACATAAAGCCCATGTGTCCATGCATGATAAATGTGGTGTGAACTCAAGTCATACTCGAGTTTAATTACCTTCCGGCTTTGAATAGTAAGTATGGAAGAACTGAAAGAACTTCCGGCTTCAAAATGAAAACATGTCTGTGAAGAAAGCAAAAGCGCAAACTCAGACTGCGTCCACACTTTGTAGCTGCCTCTAACGTGACAAAGTAGGGAAGTGAAAATCTTACCTATGGCGATTACGTAATAACCTTAATCTGCAAAAGTAATAGATAATCCTTTATTATCCTCTGTATCATAGGGAAACAAGCGCACGTTAACTGCCCGATGTGATCCACCTAGTGATAAGCCTTACCTTACAATCGCGTAATAATACAATCCACTCACTGTTGTTATCTTAGCAGAAAAGGCCACCTTTATTAAGACAGGTAAGACTTAAACTTTCTTTATGTACAACTATACATAATTATTGACATTATCAAAAACCCCTTTATTGCATTATACTTTGAAAAACAAACCCCAACACATTTAGCATGAGAATACCCCAAATAGTTCCAACAAAACTTGCATAACTAACCCCCATGTAATGCAAACTCCCATCATTGCCTTTCCCCTCCTTTGCTTACTGACCTTTCCCCCCCGCCCCCACCCCTGAGGGATGGATAAGCCCGCTCCAGACTATCCAAACCCCCCAAAAAACGGCTACATAGCAATGAACTTATAGGGAATCTCACCTGTCTTAAAGTGACTTTTTTTTTTTTAGGGTGGGTGGGTCAAAGAAAACAGTTCGCATTAATTTTCACCGCCGCAATGCCCTCCCGCCAAAAGCACTCCTATATATAAACTACCCATAAGCCCCACCCCCCTACCTACCTAACCTGTCACGCAGCGTGAATTATCCCACCGCGCAAAAAAACCCCAGGGGGACACCGGCTCGCGCCCTGATCCCCCTGGGTCCCCATCGCGCAATAATACAATCCACTCACTGTTGTTATCTTAGCAGAAAAGGCCACCTTTATTAAGACAGGTAAGACTTAAACTTTCTTTATGTACAACGATACATAATTATTGACATTATCAAAAACCCCTTTATTGCATTATACTTTGAAAAACAAACCCCAACACATTTAGCATGAGAATACCCCAAATAGTTCCAACAAAACTTGCATAACTAACCCCCATGTAATGCAAAATCCCATCATTTCCTTTCCCCTCCTTTGCTTACTGACCTTTCCCCCCCCGCCCCCACCCCTGAGGGATGGATAAGCCCACTCCAGACTATCCAAACCCCCCCCAAAAAAATGCCACCCAGGAAAACCAGAGAGTTTTCCTGGCCCCACCCAACTGGCTGCTGAAAAAGAAAAAAAAATTATAAAACACTTTTATTACACCATAAATTTTCGTTCCAAAATTGGCAAGCAGATCCCTCACTTCCAATAGATAATACGCTTGCCCCATTTGTGATAAATGCACTCCATCCTCTCTGAATAGGTGACCCTCAGAACCTGTAATATTATCATGCGATAAAACTTTAATACCCATCACTTGGCAAAAAACCTTCATTGCTCGATTGAGCTTCCTTCTGGCCTTTTCAACAGCTGCGTGATTTCTTGCCCCTCTCCACTGTTTTCTATAGATGAACTCTGTCCAGATCACACATGTGCTTGCCCAATTGTTTTTTAAAACTGCAAGGTCAAACTTCATTTGTTTAATAAGGGATAGACCTGACAAAGGCACTAAGTCATTTTCTCCTAATTGTATAATTAACAAGTCAGGAAAACCTTGTGCAGCAGACAGTTCCGTTAAAGTGGGAAACAACCCAGCCCACCGCATCCCACCTTTTCCCTTCCAGAATACTTCATTCCCTTTGCCTGGAAGTCCGAGTGATCTGCTATATATCTGCTGCTCCGCAAAAATCGCTGCCCATTTAATGAAAGAGTGTCCCACTATCCAGGTGTGCATTTTTGTTGCCAGTGGACCTTTCACGCAACCTAAACAGAAAAACAAAATATTAGGAAGGAATAAAGTGTACAAATTGAGCTCTCATTTCCTGACATAGCGAGTACAACAAGCCGATTTCCACCTCCCTATTCTCCGTATATCCTCCCAAGCCCAACCCATTCTGCCAGCCTCAGTAGCCGCCCCAATCCGAAAAGAGTGTGTGCCAAAAGCTAAAGGGTCTTTACCAATCCTGACCAAGGCCTTCCTTAACACAGGTAATAAGTGGGTGCTAGAAATCTTATTGCCTTTAACATGAAAAAAAATGTTACCAGGCCTGAAAACAGGGGACTTAGAAAATGACTCCCACTCCATCAAAGGACAACAATCTATGACCCCGCTACTGTTTAGGTGAACCCACATGCCTCTGCCTATTTGGTCCGTTTTTGACATTCGCAAACAGATCCTTAGCTTACTATCATGTAACTGAACCTCACTGCTCTGGATGCCATCCTGATCGCGCAGACCCAATAATTCCGAAACCCTGAAAGCACCAAAAACAGCCAAATCATGCATAACCTAAGTCTATAAACCTCCCAATCATCGTAACAACAAAAAGGTAACTGTAACAACAACTTTTGCAACAAATCAAAAGTAACTGGTTCTCTCAAAGACACAGGATGAGTGCGCTCCCTGCTAAGCCCTTTCAACATTTTCCTTAACAAAACATCCTCAACAGGATCATAACCCCACCATAATTGGCCATAAAAGGAAATCCCAGCTAATTTCCCAGAAATAGTCCTGTGAGATAGGCCTTTGCTGATTAAATGTAGTACAAACTGTAAAATGAAACGTTTGCTACCATCAAAGTTCCCACCATAACATTGAGATCGTTTTGCATAACATAAAAATTTGTTCCAAGCCTGTTGGTAGCTTCGTCTGGTGGAGGGAGCTATAGAATGTTCCACTAATTCGGCGATCCTCAATCCCCCAGCACCCAGGTGTTCTGTGGAATCAGAGTTTTTATGCTGTCCGCCCCTTGCACCAAACTGTGAAATTTCTGCCAATTAAAGCGAGACAAAGCGTCTGCAATAGAATTGTTGATGCCAGGAATGTGCTTGGTTCTGAAAACAATATTCAGTTTAAGACTCTGCAGCATGAAAACCCGCAAAAGGCGTAACACTCTTATATCTTTCGCTCTTTGTTTATTAATCAGATTTACCATGGACATATTGTCCACATGAAAAAGCACACATCTATCCCGCAATTCCTCACCCCACACTAGCAAAGCAACTATGAGAGGAAATAATTCCAAGAAAGCGATACTGCGCCCTTGTTGAAGCCAATGGGGAGGCCACTTTTCTGCACACCAGCGACCCTCCCAAAACAGACCAAAGCCATATGCCCCAGATGCATCTGAATAAAGTTGTATTTGCCAGATTGTGTCATCCTCCACAAAATATAGAGAAACACCGTTAAAGTCTTCAAGAAACTGTAACCAGATAGAAAGATCTTCCTTGATGGCCTTAGATAATCTCATCCTGTGGTGGGGAAGGTAAGCTCCAGACATTGCCATACCTAACCGCCTGCAAAAAGTCCTACCTGCCCTGACCACCCTGCAGGCAAAGTTTAAATAGCCCAACAAACGCTGAACCTGCCTGAGCTCAATCTTTTCTTTCACCATTACACTCAATAAAAAGGACCTGATCTCCTGAACCTTGTCAGCCGGCAAACGTGCTATCATGTCCTGAGTGTCAATTTCGATACCCAGAAAGGTTAGTTTGGTGCTGGGTCCTTCAGTCTTTTCCGGGGCTAACGGGACACCCAACTCTTTAGCCATGTCCTGAAAATTGTGCAGAGCCCTGCTGCACTGATCTGAATGGGCGGATCCAATGAACATAAAGTCATCCAAATAATGGCACACATACGTGTGTCCACTTCTCTTAGTAAAGCACCATTGCAGAAAAGTACTAAACATCTCAAAAAGAGCACAGGACACCGAACAACCCATTGGGAGGACTTTATCTACATAGAATGCACCATTAAAAAACATGCCTAAAAGCTCAAAATCAGATGGATGTATCGGTAAAAAGCGAAAAGCTGACTGAATATCGCTCTTAGCCAATTCAGCTCCAGACCCCACCATTCTTACCAGTTTCAAAGCGTCATCCACCGATGCATAAGACACATTAGTATCATCTGGAGAAATTAAATCATTAATGGAATGACCCTCTGGCCAGGAGAGATGGTGGATCAAACGAAATTCCCCAGCCACTTTCTTTGGAACTAGACCCAAAGGTGATACAATCAGGTTTTCCAACGGTATTTGCTGAAATGGACCCGCTATTCTGCCCGCTTGCAGTTCTTCATCTAATTTCTTTTGCACAATCTGTGGTAACTCCTTAGCAGATTTAAGATTTTCAGCCCATCGATTATACCTTGGCCCCTGATAACCAATCTTGAAGTCATCCCTGAATCCCCAATAGAGTTTCGAAGCCGCTTCAACATTCGGATACTCATTCAGCCAGGATTCAAGAATCGACAGCCTAATTGGGGTATGAGCCCTTTGGGACAGGCTGAAATGTTGCACCCCTTCCACTTTGAAATCTCCCCTGCTCCCCAAACCTTTGGCTAGTGAAACATTGTGTGATGGCATGTTTACCCCCACATTGTGAACACTCATGTTTAAATCTACAGAACTGTCTGGTACAAAAACCCCGGTTGAAATTCCAACAGGCTCCAGATACTGGAAATTGTCCTCTACCAAACCAACCCGCCCCCATTTGGGCGGGGCGAGGCTGAAAGGGCCGGTATGTAATTGGCAAACCACTTGCTGTATGTGTCGTTGCCGGCGGTTGTGTAGGTGACATCCACTGAAGCCAAAGCTCCGCGTCAACGTCACCCCAAGGTTTGTCGTGGAATATGCTGACCCTGGCCCTAAATTCCTCATCATAGCTAAGCCACGCGTAGCCACCAAAGTGCATTTGGGCCTTACGAATTATATCTATGTATTTGAACATTGCAACAGCCCTGTCTTGATGTCTTTCGCAATATACACTCGCGTATATCAAGAAAGCAGATGTCCAATTCTCGATGTTCTTAGGGACCCTAGGGCATTTGGCAAGCTCCCATTCCTCTTCTTTGGACCCTTCTTTAGCCTGAATATCTCTATGTAATAGCTTAAACACATCAACGAACTCGTGATTCCAAATTCTAGTTTTTGTCTTTTCTGAAAGATGAGTCCCCAATGGCATTGCTATACCCATATAAGGGAGCTTCTTATGAATATTTTTGTCTTCACTCACCTTCACATTACCAGAGCCATTAACCTCATCAGCTTTTTTAGCCTGACTGTTATCCCTGCCTTCCACAGAAACGCTACCCGCTTCTGGAACCTGCCCACTCACAGTCCCCACACCCTCCTCAGAAAGCACCCCCGAGTCAGGAGCCAACACAGCATCCCCAACCCCCACAGAACGAGTATTGCACTTGTTAACAGCAGGTTGTGCCCATGAAACCCACCAATGTGGCTTACCTTTAGGCAACTGAGCGGAGCGTTTCTGAAATTCTTTTGGATCATCACGCTGACGATGACCGTGCCGCTGTTCTTGTTCCGTTGCGCTGTCCGCTCCTGACTTCTGCAACAGACCAAAAACATTGGTTGCTCCCAACACACCCCCCGAAACCACATTTTCATGAAGCGTAATCTGTTCATTACCATCACCTTGTTCCTTCCCCAAACCCCTTCTTCAAACTCATCATAATCTTCCCCATAATCCAATTGATCATCACAAAATTCCAAAGCATTGCTGCTATGTCCAGGCAGTTCCCCATCCCCCACCCCCCATCATACAACCTCCAATTGGTCACAGACATCCGCTCCGAATGTCCGGCCGCTGCCTGAAAGTCCGCTCGTGATCCGCCCTGCTTGTCCGGTTTTTTACCCCAAGCCGCAACATGGTCAATAGACGAAGAACTGGAGATACCAGCCGTAGACCGTACTCCTGACGACGCTTGGACCTTCAAGCCGCTCTTGCCTGAGGAAGATAATGAATCCAAACTCTTACCCCCTGCCCCCCTTACAGAGCTGACACCTGTGATCAGGGGGGGTTCGAGTGCTCAACCCAAACCCACTGCCCCGCCTGAGGCCCAAAAGATGAGCCAAAATCAGACGTCAGCTGACTAGGAGGAGGACGAGGTGTGGGAAAAAGAAACTCGTTCCCTGATGAAACCCCAAGCTGTTCAGACTGATGCTCAATATTTGCACTATGATAAACAGGAGGTGAGACTTCAAACCCTTCATGAGAATAATCCTGTCCCGCAGACCTTGTTCCCTCAATATGTATGGCTGATAATGAATCCACCCCTGAAAAGGGGACTGAGTAACCAGGGGGGCCTCTAGGCAATGGGGACAGCGAAACCACAGAATCATCCCCCACCAACAATGAACTAGATTCCATAAACTTGTTCAACAATTGAGAATTACCTCCCTGTTTAGGTGCAGGGAACAATATCTGTTCTTCCATAACTTCTTCACAACTGTCACTAGAATAATCTACCAAAGAAGCAGAGCTCCTGCCATAAACCACGTGAGGCGCAATGTTGATTTTTACACCTTCCACACTACAGCATGAGCGTCTTGAGCCGGTATCTAATTGTTCCCTGGCCCGCTTTGTAGGTGAGGGGCTCGCCGGCAAAGAAACGGAGGCTGACGACCTGACGGACAAAACCCTGCCCCGTTTCAACCCTCCGCTAATGGGCAATACGGAAGACTTCCTTGTGGCGGCAACACCCTTCAGAGAAGCTCTCCATCTACTCCCCCGGCACCGGCGAGAGGCGGAGACTGCCCCCAATTGCCCCGCCTCACATCCAGGAGCTGAGAGATTGCGCGCCCTTAACAGCCCTTCGCCTCTGCGCTTCAGGTGAGAACGGCCGCGGCTCTGGTTCACTGCTGCTACACTGTCCAAATGCACTGGCGCTAAAGGAACCCTGCCAGTTGGCGGCAAACACGCAGCTACCGCTTCAGCCACCCCTGTGCCGCCTTCCTCTCGGGCGCGAAACACCTGCCTCCACCGCAGTGGACACACCGGGCCTCAATAGGTCTTCCTTCCCACTGCACAGAGAACCTGCAGCGCTTCCCTCACTGCCACCCCCTCCGCCATGGTAATAGGCAGCAATACCTTATTAACGCGACCAAAAACACACCATGCCTAACTTCTGAGAGACAAGGTGAACACGTCAAAGAAAACAGTCCGCATTAATTTTCACCGCCGCAATGCCCTCCCGCCAAAAGCACTCCTATATATAAACTACCCATAAGCCCCACCCCCCTACCTACCTAACCTGTCATGCAGCGTGGATTATCCCACCGCGCGAAAAAACACCCAGGGGGACACCGGCTCGCGCCCTGATCCCCCTGGGTCCCCATTCTGTTAGGAGGTTTACGTGTGGTATCTAAAAACAGAGAAACCTCCGATTAGACTCCCGTTCTTAAATTAAACCACCAGTTGCAGTAGCTATCCAAGTGAACAAACTCACCCGCTTCTGACGTGAGACGTAGTTCCTTGCCACCTGACTCCGTGGGAACGTGAGTCGTGACTACACGTCATCTGTTATTAAAGGTATACTCTCTGCACTAATCAAAGTTCACCTGGCTACGTAAGCACGTGAATTGTAACTGCGCGTCTTCGTTCTTAAAGTTATACGCTCTGCGCTAATCTAGATTCAAATAAAACCTAACTTTATTAAAGACAGTGCCTGCAAAGTTGCACGAACGGAGCTAACAATCGTGTCACAAACCTAAAATATATCTGGTCATGCGTGAGCGAACCCGAGATGTGAAAAATGAAATAAAAGGAGTGCCCTTTAAAAGAATTGTAACTATCACGCAACATAAAACGTAATAAAGAGGAAAGTGTCAACTTCATTACATGACTGTAAACTGAAATCCTAAAAGAGTGATGTGAACAAGTGACGTGTGGTGATAGTGGGTGCTAGCACAGATGTTCACTCACGTAAGGATGAACAGTACCAATATATAGTTATAAATATTTACAGAAAACATAACATTTCATAATGGTCATTCAGACCTTTCGGGATGAGAGTTCCAAGATACTTTATCCAAAAAGTTTCTCGTTGTGCTAATAAGGTATGGGTTTCTATGCCAGCACGATCACCTATTTTTTCAAGAATAGTGAATCGGAGTTGTGGAATGGTGTGTGGTGTATCAATCCATTGTGCTGCTAAGCATGAGATCCTATTTTTATTGCGTATCATGCTCTTGTGTTCAATTATTCTCGTTTTTATTTTACGAGAGGTTCTGCCGACATATGTTAATCCACAGGGACAACATACAGCATATATTACTCCCTCTGTATTGCAGTCTGAGGTGTGTTTTAACCTGATATTTTTGCCAGTATGGGGATGATGAAAAATGTTGCCAGTGATTACATTCCCACATTGTCCACAATTCCAGCATTTTCTCATGCCTTTATGTGTAATTATTGATTGCAGAGGTGGTACCTTCAAGAGTTCTTTTAGGTTCTTTGACCGTGTATGTGCAAAAAGAGGTTTGTCCAGAAACACTCCTGGGAAATCAGTTTCCTGCTCCACAATTTCCATCTCTTCGTGATAACTTTTTTGATTTTAGCAGCCTGCTGAGAATGTTTTAAAACAAACACTTCACGTTTTTTTCGGAGTTTTAACAATGTTTTGGAGCAAGTCTTCGCGTTTCTTATGGGCGACGATTTCTTTTGCGGCTTCAAGTATGCCTGATGGATATCCCCGTGTCTGATACCTTTCCACTTGTTCTTGAATTAGTTTATCAGTCTCTGATGCATTTGATTAAATTCGTTTGATGCGAATCAACTGTGAAACGGGAAGGTGTCTTTTTAAAGACATGGGATGAAAACTAGAAAAGTGTAAAGCATTGTTTCTGTCGGTTGGTTTTCTGTGAACTGATGTCTGTAAACCAGTGGTTGTGTTCTGTATTTCAATGTCCAGAAAATGAATCTTGTGAGGTTGAATATCAAATGTAAATTGAATACGGGAATTACATTTTTTGAGTAGGTCTATGTTCTTTTCAAGTGTTGCACGATTCCCTTGCCAAATGACTAGTATGTCATCTATAAATCGCATGTACGTCACTAAGTGTCTTTGCCATTGTTCATTATTCAAAATGTACTTGTCTTCAAAATATGCCATATATGTATTGGCATACGAGGGAGCTCCTGGAAAGCCCATAGATGTTCCAGTTTTTTGTAGGAAATATCTCCCATTCCATGAAAAATAACTGTGGTAAAGTGAGAACTGTAAGAGTTCTAATAGGAAAATGCCGTTCAAATCTTCTCGATGGCCGTTAAGTAGCCTCCACTCCACAGCTTCTAAACCCTCCCCATGGGGGATAGAAGTGTACAGTGCCACTACATCGATAGTGCTTAGCAGTATGTCTTCATTGAAGTTATGCCGTATTTGTTCGAGTTTGTTTAAACAATCCGTATTTGCAAATACCACACATGTACATGTTGCCCAAGATGCACAAGAATGCAGAGAACCCCCCATTCCGCCCAATTGTGGCCGGATGTGGCTCTATACATGAACCTATCGGGCAGTACATAGATTTCTATTTGCAACCCCTGGTCCAATCATGGAGTACCTATGTGAAGGATACTACGGATTGTTTAAACAAACTCGAACAAATACGGCATAACTTCAATGAAGACATACTGCTATGTACTATCGATGTAGTGGCACTGTACACTTCTATCCCCCATGGGGAGGGTTTAGAAGCTGTGGAGTGGAGGCTACTTAACGGCCTCCCTCGTATGCCAATACATATATGGCATATTTTGAAGACAAGTACATTCTGAATAATGAACAATGGCAAAGACACTTAGTGACGTATATGCGATTTATAGATGACATACTAGTCATTTGGCAAGGGAATCGTGCAACACTTGAAAAGAACAATAAGAGAGCAAGGGGACCCCTCTAAAAAAACGAATGAGGTCTGGGAATAAGAGGGGGACTAAACAAACCAATATGAACCAATGAACACTCCCCTTGGACCTATATTGCTTTTATAGGAGATTGAATCTAGTATGGGTTTACAAAATTGACAAACATGAAATATTAATCACATTACAACATAATCATTTTTTCTGAAGCCATATTTATTATTATCATTAATTTCTTATTTCGTTTTTCTCAATGCATTAGATGTCATTTTTGTAAATATGAAACTTTTTTTAAAATTCTTATAAAAATTGGTATATACATATAACCAATCATTGAAAATTGAATACAATGTAATTGATCCCCAAAATAGCAAATCTTCTTACAACTCATACATACCTCACACTCGTTCACATTCATACAAGACACTTATGCACATCTGGAATAAACGGGAAACATAAGATGTAAATCATTTCCACCAAGATGAAAAGAAAATATAAAAAAGGTCTGGACACACGAGGTCGACGCGCGTTTCGGTGGGTTAACACAGGAGGTGAACCACCTTCTTCAGGACCTTGTCCAAATCGGGCACAGTATCATACAAACAAATATACAAGGGGAACAAGTTTCCTATAATGAAATTGCAATATCTTAGACTGGGACGCCAGAGTCTTAGATAAATGAAGGTAGACACTATGCCTATTGTTCTGGTCTTCTATCCTTCCTACGGGTGGGTCTCGAGCCTTTCCTTCCACTCAGGAGCAGGCGCCAACCTTTCTTCCTTTCTGGGTAAGAATTGATATGGTTCACGCGGGGAAAGGTGGCGATATAGGTCCAAGGGAGTGTTCATTGGTTCACACTTGAAAAGAACATTCACCTACTCAATGAATGTAATTCCTGTATTCAATTTACATTTGATATTCAACCTCACAAGATTCATTTTCTGGACATTGAAATACAGAACACAACCACTGGTTTACAGACATCAGTTCACAGAAAACCAACCGACAGAAACAATGCTTTACACTTTTCTCGTTTTCATCCCATGTCTTTAAAAAGACACCTTCCCGTTTCACAAGTGATTCGCATCAAACGAATTTCATCAAATGCATCAGAGACTGATAAACTAATTCAAGAACAAGTGTAAAGGTATCAGACACGGGGATATCCATCAGGCATACTTGAAGCCGCAAAAGAAATCGTCGCCCATAAGAAACGCAAAGTCTTGCTCCGAAACATTGTTAAAACTCCGAAAAAACGTGAAGTGTTTGTTTTAAAACATTCTCAGCAGGCTGCTAAAATCAAAAAAGTTATCACGAAGAGATGGGAAATTGTGGCGCAGGAAACTGATTTCGCAGGAGTGTTTCTGGACAAACCTCTTTTTGCACATACACGGTCAAAGAACCTAAAAGAACTCTTGAAGGTACCACCTCTGCAATCAATAATTACACATAAAGGCATGAGAAAATGCTGGAATTGTGGACAATGTGGGAATAAAATCACTGGCAACATTTTTCATCATCCCCATACTGGCAAAAATATCAGGTTAAAACACACCTCAGACTGCAATACAGAGGGAGTAATATATGCTGTATGCTGTCCCTGTGGATTAACATATGTCGGCAGAACCTCTCGTAAAATAAAAACGAGAATAATTGAACACAAGAGCATGATACGCAATAAAAATAGGATCTCATGCTTAGCAGCACACTGGATTGATACACCACACACCATTCCACAACTCCGATTCACTATTCTTGAAAAATAGGTGATCGTGCTGGCATAAAAACCCATACCTTATTAGCACAACGAGAAACTTTTGGATAAAGTATCTTGGAACTCTCATCCCGAAAGGTCTGAATGACCATTATGAAATGTTATGTTTTCTGTAAATATTTATAACTATGTATTGGTACTGTTCATCCTTACGTGAGTGAACATCTGTGCTAGCACCCACTATCACCACACGTCACTTGTTCACATCACTCTTTTAGGATTTCAGTTTACAGTCATGTAATGAAGTTGACACTTTCCTCTTTATTACGTTTTATGTTGCGTGATAGTTACAATTCTTTTAAAGGGCACTCCTTTTATTTCATTTTTCACATCTCGGGTCTGCTCACGCATGACCAGATATATTTTAGGTTTGTGACACGATTGTTAGCTCCGTTCGTGCAACTTTGCAGGCACTGTCTTTAATAAAGTTAGGTTTTATTTGAATCTAGATTAGCGCAGAGCATATAACTTTAAGAACGAAGACGCGCAGTTACAATTCACGTGCTTACGTAGCCAGGTGAACTTTGATTAGTGCAGAGAGTATACCTTTAATAACAGATGACGTGTAGTCAGGACTCACGTTCCCACGGAGTCAGGTGACAAGGAACTACGTCTCACGTCAGACGCGGGTGAGTTTGTTCACTTGGATAGCTACTGCAACTAGTGGTTTAATTTAAGAACGGGAGTCTAATCGGAGGTTTCTCTGTTTTTAGATACCACACGTAAACCTCCTAACAGAATTGTAAGGTAAGGCTTATCACTAGGTGGTTCACATCGGGCAGTTAACGTGCGCTTGTTTCCCTATGATACAGAGGATAATCCAGGATTATCTATTACTTTTGCAGATTAAGGTTATTACGTAATCGCCATAGGTAAGATTTTCACTTCCCTACTTTGTCACGTTAGAGGCAGCTACAAAGTGTGGACGCAGTCTGAGTTTGCGCTTTTGCTTTCTTCACAGACACGTTTTCATTTTGAAGCCGGAAGTTCTTTCAGTTCTTCCATACTTACTATTCAAAGCCGGAAGGTAATTAAACTCGAGTATGACTTGAGTTCACACCACATTTATCATGCATGGACACACGGGCTTTATGTATCACCTTAATATATTTTTTAATGCGCCGAAATCGGCCGACTGACACGCATGGATTATATACCTAGCTTTTAGCATCTAGGGGACCTTCATTTCATTTCTCTTAGAGACCTCTGAAACGCACGTACAACGAATCTTGCACATTCACTGCATGAACTATTATTCAGGCAGCACGTTTTCTATAACCACATGGTGCATAGGGGTTGCAAGCACAGATATTGGTTATCGTTTTGATGAATTTGTATACCAGATTTAGACTTATTCGATGCTTTCTTTGTTTTTCTCTTACTGTTCCGGCAGGAGGCCACAGATTACAGCATGACAGAATGAAATTTATTGATTTCTCCCCTGATGAAGGGTTTTACCCGAAATGCATTGGGTCCGCTTTTCACATGTTGTTAAAATTGATGTTTTGAGCTTTTTTTTTAATGAATTATATGTGTTCAGTTTTGAACTTTGGATATCATTATCATTGAGTAGAAAGTTTATGCTTTCATAAATTTGTTTGAAAAACAAACATCAAATGAAGAATTTTTGAAATCATATTTTTAGTATAAACATTTTTTTTGGGATCTTTTGAAGAAATGACTTAAAATGTTTACAGTATAAATAGAAACCTTAGGGACTTCTTGCTGTGCATTAGGAATGGAGGGTCTCCGTTTCCTTCCTTAAACAGTCGTGGTCACAGGTCCAATAGGCAGGTCCTCAAGCTCACAGCAGCACGCATTGGTATAAATACACTACCTCACTATATTTTGAAAACACGCCTGAAATCAGGTGTGCAGGTTGGAACCCACATTTTTGAATCACAGATTAACTTTGAGCCATAGAGCTGGCCATACAGGGAAGACCTCTCCAGCCAGTGTCTACTGCTCTTCCTGTGTGAAGGCAGGGGCCCTCTCACCTGCATGTTGTGTGATATATGCTGGTTGGAGGCCAGCTTACCCTGCCTACCCCACAGCCTCCTGTTCCCTCCCCCTTTTGAGCAAAAGGGTTTTTGTGTATACAACTGGCATGGTGGCTCCCAGAGGTGGCACACAGCAGCAGACAGCGAGGAGGTGTTAATGGCAACAGTGACAGTAGGCAAGTGAGTGTTTTTTCTATTCGCAACGTACATGTGCGCCGCATATTTGGTCATGCGTGTAGACACACCCAGCCATAGGCTTGCAGCGATCACATTTCCCAACATTAGCCTATCGCAGAGACCGCCGTGCAAGTAACCGAATAATGCCCATTCACCGACTGGTGGCGGCGGAGGAACCTTTGATATGTCCTCTTAGCGAGGTCAGGCTTCCGCCATGTTAGTGGTCATGTCTACAGTGTTGCTGACAGCATATTAATAGTTGCTGAGACTGTATTTGAGACGCTGAAGTGCTTCACTATCCACCACAACTGAGTGCTGGGATGCTGACTTTTGAAATGCTCTATTCCCATATCATGTCCAGTACGACATTTCATCTGTGTACAATGTGCGCTGCACTATGTACACTGCGTTTGCCGATTTATATTTATCATGCACACCTCACTATACTGTTGATTTTCCAACTTTGCATTGATGGTGTGCACACTCAAGTTACAGCCCTGTGAAGGCCTGCTTGGGGATGACTGGTGGATGAGTCAGATTAACCACTTATGATGGCATATTGTTGGACTTGGCCCTTTTTTTCAGGGTCATCCCAGAACTTTTTGCCTTCCTCCTGTATTTTTTCTGACCTGTTGTTGGTGATTTTATGACTCTGGGCACTTTGCCACTGCTGAACAGTGCTAAAGTGCATATGCTCTCCCTGTAAATTGTTGTTATGGATTGATGCTTCCATGATTGGCTATTTGATTTACTAGTCAGACCCATGTACAGTGCACTGTGTGTGCCCAGGGCCTGTAAATCAAATGCTGCTAGTGGGCTTGCAGCACTGATTGTGCCACCCATGGAAGCAGCCTGGAAAATGTAACTCTGGCCTGCCATTGCAGAGCCTGTGTGCAGTCTGGGACTGCCATGTCGACTTGGCAAGTGCACAACTTGCCATTCCCTAAACCTTCCCTTTTCTACATATTAGTCACCCCTAAGGTAGTCCCAAGGAACCCCTGTGGGCAGGGTGCATTGTATGTGAAAGGTAGGACATGCCCTGATGTGTGTGGCATGTCCTGATAGTGAAATACTGCCAATTTCGTTTTTTCACTATTGCAAGGCTATCTGTTTCCATAGGACAGAATGGGGAGTTTGTTTTTAACATCTTATAAACATAACTGACCCTAGGAACAAGATAGAAAAGTAAAGTTTAGTATGCCTGAACTCAGAATGTTAAAGTGCATCTTTTAGTGAGGGTGATTTTTACATTCTGTGTTTGAAAATACCACATTTAGAAAGTAGGCATTTTCTTGCCTAACCATCCAGTGTGCCTCTGCTAGGTTTGTGTATTGCATGTCTGGCTTTTGGATGACAGGGGCTGGAGAGGGGCAGCAGCTCCAGAAGTCTGATGAGTCAGGGCTGGGCTGGGCTGAATAGGCTTGGTCTGCATTTGGAGCTGTGGGAGGAGTAGCACCTTCACCTGAATAGGGCTGTGCCTGCCTTCCACAATGATGGCTCCGCCCCCCTTTAGTGTGTCTGTAGCCAGGGCTCACACTGACAATGGAGGTTGTTGTGCACTTGCAAAGTGCCCCACAGAACTGGTTTTGGCTGGGTACAAACACTCTCTGCCTTCAGAGAACAAAGGATTTTTGTGTATAAAAAGAGGGGCCCAAACCTCAGACTTTTAGATCACTTCTGGGAAATCAAGAGGAACCTTTGCCAAGGAGAAGAGCTAGATATGCTGAGGAGGAATACTGCCCCAGTGCTGTTTGCTGTCTGGAGTTGGCCTGCAGTGGCTGATTGCTGCCAAGGAAAGGAGAAAAAGGACTTTGCTGTTTGCTTTGTCACCTGCTTGAAGAAAAGATCTCCAAGGGCTTTAAACTGAGCTTGCCTCCTGTTCTGAAGTCTCAGGGACACAAAGACTTCACCACCAGCTCCCCTGAATTCCCTTGCTGGGAATTCCAAACTGCAAAGAGGTGCCTGCTGCTGTTTAGGACCTCTAGAGACTGTTTGTTGCTGGGAGCTGGAAAATCGACGCAACATCGAAGAAGCGTGACGAAGAAACCATCGCAGCGCCTGCCACGGCTCGAGAAATCGCTGCACAATGCATCGGGTGCAACGATCTCTGAAGTCCGAGATCACTGCACCGATCCCGACGCAAGCCTGCTGTGCGGCTGCACGAAGCCACGCAGTGTACCGGATCGACGCATCGCATCGAGGCGCCAAGACTGTTGCATCATTGGGGGCCGCAGTAAGAAACAGACGCATCAACTCCCCACTCAGTAAGAAAACGACACATCAGCTCCTCGTCCGGTAAGGAATTGACGCATCAACTCCCGTGCGCTGCAGTAAGGAACCGACGCATCAGCTCCCCCGGAGCAAGGAATCGACGCATCACCTTCCCTGAGTGTAAGGAACCGACGCATCACCTTCCCTGCGGCCATTTTGTTTGTTTTGCGTGACGCATCTAAGGTGCTTTTGAGAAAAGTGTAGCATTTACAACTTGCATTGAACTGAACTATTTATACCATCAGAAAGTCATTTTTTTTATTACTGTATTATGGATTTTTGTCGTTTGGTCTTGTTTTGGTTTAGATAAAGATTACTTATTTTTCTAAACTGGTGTGGTGTCCATTTGTAGTGTTTTCACTGTATTACTGTATGTGTTCACAAATGCTTTACACACTGCCTCTGAGATAAGCCTGTCTGCTCGTGCCAAGCTACCAAGGGGGTGAGCAGGGGTTATTTTAAAGTGTATCCCCCTTACCCTGACTAGAAGCAAGGGTCCCTATTTGGACAAAGGTACCTACCTCTGCCAACTAGAGACCCCCATTTCTAACACATATGTTTAGTGCTTCATGATGCATACATGTACAAGCACATGACGTTGGCCTTACACACCACATATATTTATCTGTGCACACTGAGACCAATATACTTTTTAAAATTTACTTCTCACATAGATACCCTGGGAGAGGGAGGAGACGCCAACCTCCAGTGTTCCACCCATTTCCAGAACTACACACTATGGAGGAATGTGACATCACACAGAAGTTCAGATTGAATCGGCAAACAATCCTAGATCTCTTTCATCAATAGGAGCCTGACCTCCTACCTCACCTCAGTAATCCTATGTCAATTCCACCATTAGTTAAAGTTATGGCAGTGTTGAATTTTGGGGCCACAGGTTGTTTTCAATTCACTGTTGCTCTTTCTGGGGGAATGTCACTACCTATGTTCAGCAGTGTCCTCACTGAGGTGCTAGCAGCTCTATTGCAACACGTGGCCAGCTATATCCAGTTCCCCAGATGTGAGGATTTAGCCACTATGAAGGGAGATTTCTATAGATTTGGTCACATCCCCCATGTAATTGGATCTATTGATGGTACACATATTGGCTTGGAACCACCCCACAACAGGGAGCAAGTCTGCAGGAAAAAGAAGCACTTCCATTCTATTTATGTGCAAGTTGTCTGTTTAGCAGATTTGTACATCTCAGACATCCGTCCCCGGTTCCGAGGATCTGCACATGATGGCTTCATATTGCGGAACAGCACCATACCACAGCTGGTGTCACAACTACTACCAGAGAGGGCCTATCTTGTAGGTAAGTGTGGTGTATTAAAGCTTTTTTGGGGGAAAATGAAGTTACTATGATCTGATTGTGTGATATTACATGCTGCCCTTCTATCTATTGTTCCCATATAGTAGACTCAGCGTATCCCAATCGGCTTTCGTTGTTGGCCCCACTGAGGAATCCTACAACATCAGGGGAAGTCCACTTCAATGAGGCCCATGTAAGAACACGGCAGCCAGTGAAGCAGGTTTTTGGGCTCCTGAAAGCCAGATTCAGATGCCTGGACAGAGCTGGGAGAGCCCTCCTCTACTCACCCGGGAAGGTGTGTCAGATCACCGTGGCCTGCTGCATCCTCCACAACCTTGCCCTTGGACGGAACATCCCTTACATCACAGAGGTTGAATGCCATGAGGACTCACTGGGTGGGGACCCTGGAATGCCAAATGAAGATGATGATAGTGGTGAAGAAGAGGGAGCAGATTAGTGTCTAGATTTCATCCAGACCTACTTCTCCAGAGTGTAAATATGGTGTGAGATGTGGTAAAAAAAACAATCTAGGCAATCTTGTAGTGATTTTCTGAGGCTGATTTTTAAGCTAGTAACTCAGACTATATAGGTCTGGAGAAATCTTGGGAAGTGTTTTGGTAGTGTATCTTTGTTCAGATGTTGATGTTATTCAAGACTTATTCTCTAGAAGTTGAGAATGTGATGTATGCCACATGTATGTTTGCACAGCTAATATCTCTGTGTTGGTCTGTTTTAGGTACCTTCACCATGTCACCTTCATTTGGACATTTCAGAGTTGTGATATCAGCTGTTATATGCTGCTGTTCAGTTGTACGAAGTGGACATGGATTCTTCATGGAAATGTGTGTCACAGAGTTGGGGTGTACATAGCTGGTACCAAGACAACTTGCACAGTGATAGGATGGATGCTACCTGGCTTCCACTGGACTTGTTTCTTGTGGTGCGTTGGTCCTAATGCACTATGTGTGCTATCATGTAATCCAAGAAATTGTTGGGTTGTACCCAAATCATGCTATCCAGCCTTCACATTGGCTATTTCCTCATTGCCTCTGAACTGGATGTACATTTTGCTGTGTCTCCTCATTGTAAGCCAAAGTGCTAGTAGCACTACACTGACATTTGTTTGCGACATTCCACCAGATGAAAGCAACACTGGATTGAACAGAACCTGTGGTCAGAAAGTGTTGTACTGACGTCTCTGTTTAAATGTTTAATGTAAGTTGATTTTCTTTTGTGAGGTTGGTGATATGGCTCCAGCTGATGACATCCAGCCAATATTTGTTGCCTATTGTGTGTGATATTGACAGATATACCCCCTCCTGACATGTAGTGAAATTCTGCAAGTGAATATATGTTAACTGACCCTGTATAACAGAGTCATGACTTCTTTGCTATGTGCGTGACATCTTGTCAGCCTATGATTTGTACAATTGAATAAAGATGGTGTAAGGCCAGACACTTGAATGTATGTGTTTATGTGACATATTAGTGGTCCAAGTTTGAACACGGTTTACAAACTACATATCCATACATTGAGGAGTCCCTATTGATGAGATTGTTAACGCCACATGATAATACCATCAAATACATATGTGTGAGAATCACAACAAGAGACATTACTGTGGTGACGTGTGTATTTAATTACGTGAACTATGCAAAAAACAAAACAACTGAAGTGAGAAAATAAATGTACAGTCTTCAGTTATGGTGGATGAAACCATTGTGGATGGAGTCCCAAATTTCTAGAGTCCAAAGTCCAACATACTCCTCACATCAGATAGGGAAAAGTGAGCAGGAAAAGTAAACAAAGTGGATGTGTACCACACACAGGAAGACATTTGGGCAGTCTTACATGAACGTCTCCTCATTTTGCCAGAGGTACGATCTGGAGCTGATCAGCCAGGGGTGCTTGCGGGCATATTCTCCTCTGTCAGGGCCTTCCTTCCTGTGGCTGCAGCAGATGTTGATGCTCTGGATGTACTAGGATCACAGGAAGGGTCAGATGCAGGTGGAAAAGCCATGTAGGGAATGTTTTTTATGTCCCGCAGCACCCCTACCAGGGAGGCCACCTCCGTGCAGAGGCTGGCCACCTCGGTGCGGACCCCAGCCATCTCAGTGTTTAGTCCCACAACCTCAGTGTAGATATCGGCCACCTCGATCTGGATTCCAGCAACCTCCTGGTATGTGGCATTAAGCAGCTTCTTCATTTTGCTGCACTTCTGTGACGACGTGGCCTAAAACACTATGGGAGTCCTGGTAGAGTCCCAGGACTTGTATGATGGCAGCCTGGGTGTCTGTATCCTCAGTGGGCATACTCTGTGGGCCCACATTTACCCTTACATGATGGCTACCCCGACGTCCCAGTGGCCTTGGCACAGACTGCAACCTCCCACTGGGTCCTGGCTCCTCACTGACAGGCGTGGCAGTGGCCATATGAGAGTCCAGGGTTGGGGGGCAGTGGATGGAACTGACTGTGCTAGGTCCACTGGTTGTGGGGACTGCGGTTAGATGGGTTGTTGCCACGGTGGTGGGAGTTGTAGTTGTGGGCACAATGAGCCAAACTGTTGACATCTGCCCAGGCTGACAAGATGGGCCAGGACAGACCTCGACATCCATCACTTCAGGAGCATTGACATCACTGAGGGATTCTTCTTCCTGGGGTGGAGAGAGACTCTGTTGGCTTTCCTGCCTCTGCTCGGGTGCAGTGGTGGATTGACCTGTTGAGAAATGAAGAACATAGTCAATAGTAAAATTGAGGCATGTATATCCACGTTGTTTGTGTCAGGTTAATTCTGGGCCTAGAAGGGTAAAAAAGATAGTGATTACTTCAGAAGGCGATTTGAATGGAGTTGTATTTTGTTACTAGAAACTTGGTGCCATTCAATCTATGCATCTGATTTCATCAGCTCATTGGAGGTGACACTATATGTTCTTTTAGGTATAGGGATAGATGTGATATCTCCAACACTCAGCTACACACACAGTGTAGTTGTATCATGTGTTTTTGTCCATCCCAAAGCCAATTTATTCTGAATTCCGGCAAACAGGCAGCTTGGTTTTATAAGTGGCATTGTTCACCACCCTCTTATGAGTCTATAGTCAAGGGGTCACCTGGCATTGCAAATGAGCTATGTGTCTTTTTTGGCTGACATATATTAGTGGTGCTCAATTGTTATGGCATAACTCGGGCCATCAATAATTTGAGTTGATGTGTCCAGGACACCATCAAGCAAAGTGTTCAGATGTGTATTTGTGAAGAACATTGTCTGTACTTTACACATTCCCTGAGTAGTATAGCTCAGTAGTGAGATGGGCGACAGGTGAGAAAGGTGTAAAGGAGTGCAGCAACTTGTTTGGAGTTGAGGTGACATGGCCTCATGGTAGAAGTGGTAGCTGTTCCATCTCTACTTACCAACACTTGAGAAAAGATAAGCTGCCTGACTAGTGTAGATCAGTAGCAAAATGACCAACAAGTGAGAAGGGTCAAAAGCAGTATAGCATCTTGGTCAGATTTGGAGTGACAAAGCCTCATGTACGTAGTAGCAGCTTTTCAATCTCTGCTTACCAACACTTGAGAAAAGATAAGCTGCCTGACTAGTGCAGATCAGTAGCAAGATGACCAAAAAGTGAGAAGGATCAAAAGCAGTCTAGTATTTTAGTCAGAGTTGCAGTGACAAGGACTCATGGTATTTGTAGTCACTTCAACAACACTTGACAAATGATCAGTATACCATAGCTGTTGCTAACATGCTTTTGGGATGGACCATACATTTAAATTTGCATACATATCATGGGTCCTGGATATATATTTTAATGGAAATGCACTTACAGACAGCACTGCGACATGTGTCATGTCCTAGAGTAGCATACATGTGGTCTTATATGCAAGAATACACATTGCCACAGACAAAATAACATCTCAGATATGTTGAGTATTGCATGTTAGGAAAGTAGATAGAGAATAGAAAAAGTAAAGCAAAGTTGAGAGCAAACAGGACATTGTGATATTATGGCAGTTCTTGACGTGTAACTTATCAGAGTCCATTCCCCCAGGTATTCCTGACAAGCCCTCAGTATGCAGGATGGTCTAGACCTTCTCCTCCCAGGGTAAGAGTTGTAATGGTGCACTGGGAGGGCCATCCCCAATCCTTTGTGGCTCCAGCTAGTGGGTGTTGTACTCGCTGCACACCTTGTGCCTGAGGTCGTTCCACCTCTTCCTGATGTTTCCCAGTGTGCGTAGGGTTCTACCAGCAGCATTTACTCTGTTGACTATCCTGTTCTACATTTCTGCTTTCTGACTCTTAGAAGTGTGCAGGACTCGGGCTCCAAAAATGTGGGGCTCTACTCTGAGGATTTCACCTTCCATGACTGTTAACTCTTTCTCTGTGAAGGTTTTTGTTTCCCCTGGCATGGTGAATATGACGATGGGAGTGGGTATTTGACTTGAAATAACTAAATGGGTGCATTTGTGTCCCAAAAAAGAAAAATATTAAAATGGTGGAAAGTGATTAAGGGGAAGATCGAAATAAAGGGTGCCTTATCCTAAAAAATCGGAGTCTGGTGCAGATGATGGTGCCTGTCTTCTGACACACAGCTGTGAAGCAAAGGATGCTGGTAAGGGATGGGGTGTGTTTTATAGTGTGATTTGCAGGCTTGTCTACTTGCTAATGCAAATCAGGTGTGTATTTTTGAAAAGCATCCAATGGTCACAGTTGTGGTGTATTAATTTGTGCATACTGCGACGTCGAACGCTGTTGGTGCACGGACATTTGTTGAGTACCGATGTGAGACTGCCATTACGACTGTGTAGTCGTATTACATTCGGCACTTGGACCACAGGCCTGTTGGCATCCGTGGATGCACCTCCAACATTTTGCACCGCTGCGGGACCGCTGGGTGGACCGCTGTGCCGGCGGTCTGGGTTTCAGACTGCACAACTCATAATACGGCAGTAGGTCATGCGACGCCGCAGCAGTGGCGTGGACGACACAGATGTGGTTCTCAGGCGGTCAAACCGCCAAACTCCTAATCAGGCCCTAAAACAAAATGCTCAAATTCATTCAATACATATTTTTCAAAAAATTTATTACATGTATTTTGTTCTTTATTTAAACAGATACACCTAAAAATAAACCCAACTACAGGACCTATCCTAAACAACAAAGACAAAAATATTCAGGTAAGTATTGTAAATATCAAAAGTAAATAATAAGAAAGCACCTCAAAGACAAATTGTTTTGAAAAATAAATTGCATTTTTCTTTTCACAACAAAAATTGACAAATGAAAAATCAACCTACAGAATACTTTAAAAAAATATATACAATAACTACCAATAACATCCTCAGAAACAAACAACTCGCTAATTTCAAAGTAAATAATAATAATCTTTCAACAATAAAAATAATTTTATTTCGCAGGTGAAAATTAGTAACTAACAATAAATGTTTTATTTTCAACAGAGAATATAACATTTATTTTTTTCTCCACAGAAAAAATAAAAAAATTGACAAAACTTGTTTTCAATTTTAGAACAGGCAAACAAAGGCAAAAATATAATACAATAGCAAAAACATAAACTTATACCTTTTTTCCATTTCTCTTTTTTAACAGAACGAATATCAATGGCATCCCCAGCTAATGAAGATAAGTACGTCAAATTGTGGAGAGGCAAAAGACTACTAAAGTAGGCTGGCTATCTTTATTGTAAGGACAGATTCAGAGGGCCTAGATGTCATTGGAGGTGTGTGCAGTACTTCTCATCCCATTGCACAGGCAGAGGGGTTACTCTGGAGGACACCGTAGTTAGGACAACTGAGCATACCCATTCTGCCTCTGCAATGGAGATAGAAGTATGTGAAAACATGCAGAAAATTAAAGACCTAGCATCCACCTTCAATGATCCCTGCGGCTCAATTTTAAGACAGGTATCTAGAACCATTCCCTTGCACGTAGCCAATAGTATGCCCACAATTCCTAAAATGAGGAGAATGGTGCAAAGACAAAAGCAGGCAAGTAATTCCCAACAAATAACACCACAAACTTATTCTGACATTGACATTCCTCCTGAATTAACAATCACTTTCTCCGAAGAACCCTTTCTACTGAATGAAAATGAAACCCCCCAAAATTTAGCACAATCCATATCCTTGTAGCACTTAAAAATAGTGACATTTGGATGATGGTTGGTACTTTTATATCAACACCACATCCATTTGCCCAAATTTACATTAATCATGGTAACATAAATAGCATAATTGTCCCATTAGTATATAGTTTACTCACTGATGAGCAATCCTCAACATACACTGAATTATTAACAGTTATAAAATCCAAAACAATGAATAAAATCCTAGAAAAGTACTAATTGACTTTGAATTATCAATGATTAATACAATCACAAATATAAACCCTACTACCCAAATTCAAGGATTTTTTTTCACTTTTCTCAGGCATATTGGCACATCCTCAGGTGATGATTACTTATCAAACAGTAAACTTCATTTTGAATTAAAAAACTACCCGCCTTATGCTTCTTACCACCTGACAGTATAGATGAATACTACACAACAATTTCTGAATCACAATATTTTACCCAAATTTAAGATAAATTGGAACCCCTACTAAATTATTTTGAAGATACATGGATTTGCCATCTAAACAGGTTGTGTCACAGGAGGAAACCAAGATTTCCTGTTGAATGGTGGAACTGTTTCACGACCTGCTTAGAGGAAGGTGCAAAGACTAACAATGCCATTAAAGGATGGCACAATTCCTTCAGCAAATCAATTGGCAAACTTCACCCATACCTATATCATTGTTTGGAAATTTTGAAGAAGGAACAAAGTTTCCAAGAAACAAGACTTGCACAATCGGTCAGGTAGCCTGAACCCATGTACATCCAAAAAGAGTATTGAAATGTCTGGTAGACTATTGGGTCAATTTACCATTAATGGTGGCTTCAGCCTACCTGGTCAGTATTGCATACATATTACATTACTAATACTAACTAATATTTCCCTAAATTACTTGCTTGTTTTAACAATTCTATATACTTCAATTGGCATTTTTCACATATGTTTACCAAATGATCTTAAATGTAAAATCCTACCTGTAGCTGTCTTCTTTCTTCAACTCTTGGTGGCTTTTTAAACAATGTGTCACCAAGAGTCAACAGTAATCCACTAATCCATATATGTAAAAATTAACATCCACAGGAAAAAAATTGAATTCTCGAAAAAGCTGGGATTTAAATGGAAAACCATCACCTGCAACTCAATTATTACAAATATATTAATTGTCTAAAAAACTCACTGTAATAAAGGAAATCATTTTTTACAACTTATTTTCTGTTATAGTAGCTTGTAAAAAAATCCATTCTCCAAAAATAAAATGATTTCCCAAAAAGTAATTAGTAAACAGCATCCATATAAAAAATGCCGTTGATAAAAATATCCACCTTAAAAACAACACTGTTTTCAAATTGTAATATACAAAAAAAATGCTAGCAGTACTGTATTTAATACATCCATCTTCATCCTGAAGCCATGTGATCTTCGTTCTGAGAAAAGTACAATCAATAAAAAAAACACATAGGCAAAAAAGTAGAAATATTGCTATAATTTCAAAGAAGTTTGAAAAAGTTTTACTAACTTATCTTATGACTTTTCTAAACTGACTTTGAAATAAAACCAGCCGTCCCGATGTGAGCATATGAACACAACCTGCATAGGAATGGAAATAGGATACAAACGCATAAAAAACACCAGATATTACTATGTAACATCTAACTGCCTTCAGCCTGTACCTTACAATAAACGTAGCCACCTATGTACTTAGTGATATTAAGTATGGTAAACGGTGGGAAAATGAAATATAAAATGTTTAAAACAATGTTACATATCACAATAACTGTATTTATATTTTTCTAAAATGTGATATCATTTACTATTTTTGTAATTTTTATTTTTTATTTTTATACTATCTTTAAATAAATAATATAAATATTAAACCTTTGATTTAAATTTACTTTTTTTAAATAATGTGTTAAAATGTAATTTTGATAAATGTTTGTAAATTAATATATAATATCTTAGAAATTCAATAATATATACTTGTATGGAATAACAAAAAATGTAATTAACATCAACTTCTTTACTTAAATAAATTCCTTTTAATTATCAATATTAAACTACTCAATTAATACCTATGTATTAATAAACCTCCCAAACAAATACCCATATATCCCTACATCTCATCCCGAAATACTAATTTTAAATTTTTTAAATTTTAATATATATATTTTGTTATATTTTTATTCATTTTACTCGTAATATACACAGTTCACATCAAGACGTGACAGTACAATCGTATGGGCCAACCTGGGACAGATGTGCGGTGCAGCAATATATCCACATAGTACTGAAAAGATAAGAAACATCCCATGTTAACACAAGCATCGGAACTGTGAAATTGAAAAGGAAAAAACAAAGGTCAACAGTGCAATCAACTTTGCTCACCTCCCTTTCCTCACCCAATCCTACCTGGTTGCCTGGAAAACAAAAACAATAGCACCCACACAGCAGGTAACAGCACCTCAAGAGCATCAGTGCCGAAAATCATGCCTGGGCCTCTGTAGGCCGTTCAAGGGGGGTGAGCAGTGCATTCAATCTAGCTAGATCCCACTGCTCTATAAGATAACACCTACCATCCTGGGTTCTGGCATCCGCCCTAACCAAATGCTCAGCAGATGCCCAACGGGTCACATCTTTCTGCCACATTGTGATTAGAGGGGCAGACGTCGCTTTCCAAGACATAGCTATTCATCTTTGTGCTAACAGAAGTGCCAAATTCTGAAACCCCCTTAATTGTCCTCACCCCGAGTGGAGTAGACAGAGGGCAGGGTCACATGACAAAATGGAGGTGGTGATATCCGATATACAAAATGTCACATTTTGCCAAAAGTCCATTATTACAGGGCAGAACCAGACCATATGCGGAAAATCTGCATCAACTGACTGACATCTGGGGCAAGTCGCTCTGGCATCTGGGTACATTTTTGCAATTCTGTCAGGGGAGAGGTATGTGTGGTGTGTTCTAACAGACCCCAGGCATATCCACCACGTGGCATCCTGCAGGCCCACTGACAGTTTTGCCTCCCACCAACCCCTTAGAGCTAGGAACCCACTGTTGACATCATCGCCCTGTAAGGCACCCTAAAGGTGCGATATAGCTTGCCCCTGCCCCGGTAAAGCCACCATCCACTCCAATGGGCCAGCTACCTGCACACGGCTCCGATCCAAGTACCAGAATCTCTCTGCCACCTCCTGTAGTGCGATGTTTAAGAGAAACTGGCCTGGATCCAGGGAGCCCCTGTCCGTCAGGTCTGCATAACTACCAAGACTGCCCTCCACTACTATATCCCCACAAATATTGTAGCCCGCTGTGGTCCTGTCCTCCATTTGCTAAATCTCCCGCAGCCACCTGCACTTCCGAGGTGCCCAAAGGGAAAGCAAGAAGCATATGGCATCGCCCTCTTACTGCGGGGCATGTTGTTCTTCCAGCACCATGTCGCCACTTTCTGCAAAGTGCGGGGAACAGTACGGTATGAGGGGGATCCACTATAGTAAGGGGGTGTCCCAAAGTCAAAACCCAGCAAATCTATCTCTAGGGGGGGAGGCATCTAATAACCAGCTTAGAGACCATTGAACCTGGGCTGCTGCATAACAAAGCTCAAAATTGGAAGCGCCCAATCCCCCGTCTTCCATTGGAGCATATAAAGAGCCCAGTTTAACTCTGTGTCTCTTGTAAACCCAAACCAATGCTGCTAATGTGCGTTGCAAGTCTAGAAAGAATGACTTCTTTAGTTTCACTGGAAGGGCCACAAAAACATTAAGGAGTCGTGTTAGAACCAATATTTTGGCAATAGATACTCTTCCTAGCTGTGTCCAAATGGGGAGTGAATGCATGATCGACGTCAAGGCCTTCCCCAAGTTTTCTTCCACCAGATTATCCTCAAAATGATATATTTGGACTCCCAAATGCTTGAAGGTGTGGTGTCATATTTCCACAGGAAAGTGGCATCACCCAGAGAAATGCACAGCGGTTCTAGCATCCATAACAAAGGGAAGAAACATGATTTCCCCCAATTGATCTTGAACCCAAAAAAGCAGCCAAAGGCATCTAACACTGACATGACATACCGCAGCAGCATGGAGTCTGCCTTCATGTATATCAAAGTATCATCTGCATACATTGAGACTATAGCAGGGCAATCACCCAATGGACAACCCTAGGTATGAGTTCGCTCTCGTAGCATACAGGCCAATGGTTTCATGGCCAATGTGAACAGCAAGGGAGACAGGCAGCAAACCTGCCTAGTGCCTCGTGCAATAGCAACATTATTTCCAAAATCATCCTGCCTGTGGGCACTCTGGCAACAGGGTGTTCATAAAGGACCCGTATCCATCTACAAAACTTGGGTCCTAGCCCTAGTTTTACCAATACTACCTGTAAAAAAGTCCACCCAAGGGTGAAAATGCCTTATCGATGTCTAGAAAAGCCACCCAACCCTGTGTATTGGTACCTCATGCCCATTCCATGACACTGAACAATCATCAGAGATTCAGAAATATATTCCTGCAAAACAACAGCCCATTTTGATATGGATGGATCACTATATGGACAATGGGGGTAAATCAATTTGCTGGGGCCTTACTCAACCCCTTTTAATCAAGGTTAAGTAAAGAAAGGGTACGATAGGAAGCCACTTCTAGTGGGTCCTTTCTGGGTTTCGGACGTACCATTATCAAGGCTTTCTGCATGCTGTCCGATGAGCTACCCTGGTCCCTGGCCTTCCCCTACAGATGCAAACATCGCGGGCAAGGGAGGGCTGGAATGTGGCATAGAGCTCTATGGGTAACCCATCAGTACCGGGAGTTTTGCCCCTAGCTATCTGCTTAATGGCAAGTCTAACTTCTTCAGGCATCAGGGGGGTATCCAGCTCTTGCCTCAACAGTGGTTTAAGTGGAGGCATGTCAAGGGGGCATAGGTATGCCGCAATCGCATCTGGGTGTACCTCCAGGGGTGCTTGTTAAAGCGCCCTATGATAAGCTTCAAATTCTTTATTGATGGCCACCTGGGAGTTCACCACGGTCCCGGCAGAAGTGTGGATTGTACCAATGACAGTATGGGGATGATTGGACTGCAACAGCCAGGCCAGTAAACTACTGGCCTTGTCCCCCATATCATGCTCACTCTTTGTAGTCAAAAGTAGGTAATCGCTGGGAGGACTCCAGGTGTTGGGCTCAAATGTCCTCCAGCCTGTGGAACACCTCTGAGTCTGTTGCCCAGTCCTGCTCGGCTGACCGTAGCCGTCCCTCTATGTCAAGCACCTCTTGTTGAAGATCACGTTTCATTCCAACCTGAGTGGACATACAGGCAACACCACCGTGAATGCATCCCACTCCATCCCTGCACTTGTGGCAGTGCCCTAATTCATCACAAAGTATCTCATGATTTGTTCACCTACATAGGTTCGAAATGGGGTATCCTCCAATGCCTGAGGCCAAAGCAGTCAAGTGGGAAGCACCGGATGAGGTCTACCCCAGAAAAAGGTCACCAACAAAGGGCAATGGTCTGACAGTGTTTGAGACAAGCACTATGCCTCTTACAAGTGGACAATAGCACCCCGCTACCAAATATGGAGTCTATTCTTGTGTGAAGTATGTGTATGGGAGAGGAATTAGAATATTCATGGTGAAGTGGGAATAAAAAACACCAAATCTCAGTGACCTGCATATTAAAAGCCCATTGTTGTAACTGTCGGGTATTGGTGTGGGATTGCACCCCTGGCACCGGGGGAGTGGACCTATCCAGCAACAGATCAGGGGCACAATTAAAATCTCTACACCAAAAGGATGGAGATAGCAGGAAGCGAAAAAGAGCCGGTGTAAGATAGCTGAAAAATAAGAACTGGTCCACATTAGGGGATGACCCTTAACAAGTGTAAGAGGTTCACCATCTAGTGTACCTTCTGTGATAATATAGTGGCCCTCCGGATCCACCAATGTGTGATCAGGAACAAAGGGGATCCCTGGGTCCATCCAGTGTAAGAACTCTCCCAGCATAAGCTGAGTAAATGTTGCCCAATACCCTGCCCCGCCAGTGCTTGAGCAATCTGGTGAGTTCCACGGCAGTCAAATCAGTCTCCTGGAGACATGCAAACTGAACATTATGACTCCTGAGGTAAGAGTAGATCTTATGGCATTTACTATAATTGCCCATACCCGTCACATTCCACATGAGTATATTAAAATCCCTGTTGGCCATATATGTGGTACATGGTGAGCATCTCCTGCTGCGAAACACCAGTCAAGGAGCCGACGTGGCAGTAGGGAGTTCGAGCAGAAAAGCAAGAAAAACAAAACATAATAAAACTGAATTAACAACCCCCAACAAACCCCACCACCCGGACATACCCTCAATTGGTCACAGTCACTTAGTGCCATCAATGATCCAATACAACTACAAAGTCTATCCGGTGATGGGGGTGATCCAAGACATTCGCTTGCATGTCCAACAGCTCAGGTCCCAGCCAACCTAGTAATGTAGAAACCTACCGTCGCAGCAGTATAGTGATGGCAGGGACTCTCACCCCACCACCCCCGCCGGTCCCCATTCAACAAAGCAGACAAAATAAAAGGACAACCTTAGAAAATACTCAAGTTGACTGAAACAGGTCCACAGTCATTGGGCTGACCTGCGGGCCATCCCGCAGTTCCTCCAGCAGTGTAGCCGCCAGCAGATTGTCCTGCACAAACTCATCATTGCCATCAGAGCCGCGGTTCTCCTGGCCAGAAAGGGAGGACTGTTCCACTGCTGCCATCACCTCTGCTCCGCCCATCGCTGCCTGGGCCTTTGTCGGTTTGCCATGGATATGTCTAAGGTTCTTGGCAGAGTGGCGCCAGGCGCACTGCGTTTCCCAGTCCCCACCACTCCCCAGTGGGGGTGAGCGTTGGTGATCCTCTCTGGTTTCCAACCAGGACCACATGTCTTGGGGCATCACCGAGAACAGCGTTTCAGTGCCAGCAATGACTCACCATTTTTCTGGGAATAACAAAGCCTATTTGACCCCCAAAGATCGGAGACACTGTTTCACATCTCCAAATTCGTCTTTTGTCTGCATACATCAACGATATAGTTCGGAAAGATGGTAACAGTGCTGTTGTTGACACATTAGGACCTATCGCCCAAGCCAGTTGCAGTATGTTGTCTCCATCTCTAAAGAGCCTTGTTGCCACCGGCATCGGTGTCACCCCTGGTGCAGGGGGCCAACCAGACACTCAGTGCGCTTTCTTGACCAAAAAGAATGTGGAAACATTCCTCCCAGCACCTACATCATCAGCCACTTTTCCAAATACAAATCTATACTCTGGGTTACGCCCCCTCAGGAAGGCCCACAACCCTGATGTTATTCCTCTGGGAGTGGCTTTCGAAATCATTCGCTCTGGCTTTCAAAAGTGCCACTTCTTTCCGCAATGTCTCAATCTGTGGTTGCTGGTCTGTTACAGAAGGGGAATCGTGGCCAGTTCCTGCTCCGCATCCTGCACCCTGTCTTTGAGCTTCTTGTGATCCTCCCTCAAGAATCCGACGTCAACCATCAGTGAATCCAGTTTGGGTTCCAAGGTGGACTGGAGACTACTGACCGCTGTCAAGAGGTCCGAAAACCTTTTGGTGTGGTCCTGCAAAAGGAGCTCCACTGCAGTTTGTGAAGTGTCGGGGATGAGCGCAAGTGGACACCATCTCCCCCTTTCCCTGTCTTAACTTTAACCATTGTATGATGAAACAGGAGGGGAAGTTTTGCCTTTAGGTCAAGAGGGAGGGCACCAGAGGCAGACCACCGGCACTGTGCATAGGGCATGTCACCAGCCAGGAGATAGTTTAGGCCCTCCCAATGCAGGACCTGTTATGGGATCCTGGCGATGTGAGGGGATCCACACTGTAGCTGAAGTAGCAAGATTAGAGGCAAAGGGGGCCACCTGCAGGTCCAGCGGCAGTGAGTGTTTTAGCCAAAAGGATATGTCCCCAATGCTGTGGTTACCAGAAGTTCAAGGGTCCATGCTCCTTGAAGCAGCCACCCGGGGCTTCGTCCGCATCTCACGGCGCCAGGCTAGTGAGCACTGCAAAGCAACATGGAAGAGGGCCCCCCTAGAACATACACGACTAGGGACCACCAAGGAGGCCAAGCCCCACCCTCCAGGGTATGCAGGGGGAAGCGACGCTGACACTGTCCAATCATGGGAGGAGGGCACCTGGGGAGAGAGCAAGCCCTACCTCAAGGCACGCACAGCGGTAAAGCAGGCACTCTCAGGCAAAAGGTATAGTGCTGGAAATTTTCAGGCCCCACCCAGCAATGTAAGGCCTCCAATGGAAGGGGAGTGGGGGAGGACCCACCACTGCACCGGAGATGTTACTTTCCCCCAGCCAGTCAATAGAAGAATGAGCGTGAACTCACTACAGGCGCGGCACAGGTGATCTCCACTCCCACATACCACTACAGGTCATGCATGTCAGCCCGCACAATTCACCAACGCCAGCCTGGGCCACTGCTCACAACACCAGCTACCACCTGTGGGCGGCCATCGTGCCCCTAACTACCTGGGTCCCAGCAGCACTCAGTGCCCCCTCAGCTCTCAACTTAAGCCGGTGAGCTTCTTTTTTTTTGTCAAAGTTCTGTTTATTATCATTTTAATATAAGCATTATCATAACAGCTGGGCTTCAGGTCAGTACGACATTCCACAAGTAGTACATCGCTAATAAAGTCACAGTAGCTTATGGACCAAGAATGGCTCATATATCAAGAGCTGCAGCGGCCCTGATTGTCATGGCGATGGCTCCAAAAAGTACAGAAAACCAGCAGTAACTGAAGAACATCCATAGAACCCCATCCCCTCCCCCTCCCCCCACCCCGTGGTAGAGAAGCAGACCCCCCCTCCCCTAGCTACTACTCAAGGTACTCTGTTGAAATGAAGTTCTTCTACTTAGTGTCTGGCGTGTGACGTGGCCATCCCTACAAAAGGAACTCCCCAAAAGCTCCCCAGCTGGATCTAAAATTGGAACAGATGAAGCCCTCTCAGTGTGGGCGGGCAGACTGCTAGCGGAAGGCCCTTTGTAAGGTAGGACACCAACGGGCCCCACTTAAATTCGAAGTTTTTATATTCACCTCTGAAAATGTCCGCCATGCGCTCCATAGTGAGTATTTTCCAAAGGCGAGAATGCCATTGTGCCATGATGGGGGCTTCTTTTTTCTTCCAGTTGGCCGCTATCGCTTTTTTTGCTGCCCCCAGACAAGCCCACATAATTGCCTTATCTGCCTTGGTTTGGTGTTCTAATGCTGAATCTCTAAAACCCAGAAGGATTCCCTCTATGGAGGTTGGGACGGGGTACCCTAACATATCTCTCATGTGCGACAGAATCTCCTCCCAGAAGGGCCTAATCGTAGGGCAGTCCCACCAGATGTGGCAGAAATCCCCAAGTATACCACAGCCTCTCCAGCAAAGGTCCGAGGTGTGTGGGAAAATCTTTCTAAGTTTGGCAGGGACTAAGTACCAATCAAATAAGATTTTATAATGCGCCTCTCTCAGGTCAAGCGAGTGATTGAATTTGGCGATGTCGGACCATAAGTACCTCCACTCTTCCTCAGTTGTCTCCCTACCCAGAACCTGTTCCCATGTCGATCTGTATCGGGGTTGTGGAGTGCAAGTGGTGGAAACCAGTAGTTTGTAAAGAAATGAGATTGTACCCTTAGTCGAGCTCTCTTTCCGCACCAATGTTTCTATCGGAGTTAAGTCCCTAGTCGCCGCCTCTCTGAACGGTGGGAGAAGCGCCCAGTGCCTTAGTTGCATATAATGAAAGTGCTCTGAAGCTAGGACCCCGAAATCACGCTGGCAATTCTCGAAAGATAGGATATCGTAGTTGTGAAAAAGATCTGAAAGCACTTTGCACCCCCCCTCTCTCCATCTATCAAAGGGCCCCTCTTTGAGTGCTGGCGGGAACTCCGTATTGAAATGTATGGGCGTATACGGGGATGGAAAGGAGGCCCAGCCCTGGCTACTGTTGACCTCGTCCCAAGTCTTGAGCGTGGTCCTAGTAGGGGTGCTGAGATACGTGTTAGCCGGTCTGTCTTTCTTTGGCTTCTAAAGCACATCCCAAATGGTCCTGCCCACAATAGCCCTGTCCATGTGGAGCCAGTGTTTATCAGAAGCTGGCATGGACCACTCAGTGATAACTCGGAGCTGTGCTGCCTTGTAGTACAATTCTATGTCGGGGAGAGCCACTCCTCCCTCCGATCTAGGTCTCCGTAGGACATGAAAGGGCAGTCTTGCTCTACCACCCTGCCACACGTACCGCAGTATCAGGGATTTCACCTCTTTTAGGAAGGCTCTATCTACTTCTATTGGCAGGGCCTGGAATAAATAAAGCAGTTTCGGGAGCAGGGTCATTTTCACCGCATGGATCCTCCCCAACCAGGATATGAATAGGGGCTTCCAGCGCTGGAGTTCTTGTTTTACTTGCCGGAGCAATGGAGGAAAATTCGCCTTGAACAGACCCTCCATATTGGAAGTAATCTGGATTCCCAAGTATGTTAGCCCGTGGCTGGCCCACGCAAATGAGGAGTCCCCCTGGAGTGCTCTCTTTTCCCCCTCTGACAAAGAAATGTTCAATATAGAAGATTTGGAGAGATTGACCTTGAAGCCCGCCACGTTCTCAAATGCAGTCAGTTCAGGGAGTAGCGCCCGTAGAGACAGGGCGGGGCTCGTAAGGGACAACAGAATGTCGTCTGCGAACAGCGACACCTTGTGTTCCTCCCCCCCAAATCTGATCCCATGAACGTCCGGATTTGCCCTCAGACGGGCCGCCAGCGGCTCTATGCTCAAAGCAAACAGTAGGGGAGAGAGGGGGCACCCCTGTCGTGTACCCCTCCCCAACTCAAAGAGCGCCGAGCTAACCCCATTCACCTGGATTCTAGATTTCGGTTTGGTATAATTGGCTTGTATCATCCGTAGGAATTTTTCCCCAAAGCCAAACTTTTCCAGAGTAAGGAACAGAAAGCCCCAGTCCACCCTGTCGAAAGCCTTTTCCGCATCTAGCCCCAACAGTATAGCCGGGATTTTGAACTTGTTGGCTTTTTCGACAAGGTGGAGGGTCCGGCGGATGTTATCGTGTGTTTGTCTCCCCTTAATAAACCCAAATTGGTCCGGTTGGACCAAGTCGGGCATCATGTTTTCCAGACGGGTCGCCAGGATAGTCGAATAGAGCTTGGCATCTAGATTGAGGAGAGCTATCGGCCTATAAGAGGCACAGTGTCTGGGGTCCTTCCCCGGTTTGGGGATTACTGTAATGAGCGCTTCTGCCATGGTGGGTGTGAGCGCTTGCCGCGTTGCTATATCATTGAACAAGGCGGTGAGATGTGGCACTAGCTCGGAGGTGTATGTTTTATAGAAAAGTGGCGTTAGGCCGTCCGTCCCCGGAGCTTTATGGAGTTTAAGCCCCTTGATCGTGAGACATACCTCTTCGTCAGTGATTGGTGCGTCTAGTTGTTCCCTCCATAATTCTGGGATCTTGGGGAGTGTTAAGGTGTCTAAATAAGCTTTCTGCGCGCCGATATCGGGGGGTGATGCTTTGTAGAGATTTTGATAGAAGGTGCCGAACAGCGAGGCTTTACCCTCGTCGTCAAGTTCTAGTTCCCCCCCCTCTTTATAGATTCCCCCAATAAACTCCTTGGACCTCTTCTCCCGAAGCTGTCTTGCAAGATGGGAGCCTACCTTGTTCCCCTGAGCGTACGCATTGCACCGGAGATGGAGGAGTGTGAGTTCCGCCCTATTTGTGTAAATTGCCCCCAATTTCCCTTTGATAGTACTCAGCTGTCTCTTCAAACTGTGGGTGGGATTCTTCTTAAACTCACGTTCTGCTTGTGACAGGGCTGTCTCCAACCCCTCCCGCTCCTTAGCCCTTTCCTTATTTAAAGCTGACATTAGCCTTATACATTTCCCCCGAACCACGGCCTTGAAGGCGTCCCAGTTGTTCTGTGGTGACGTATCCCTCGGGTCATTTGTTTGAAAAAAATCTCTAATTGCGAGCCTCAATTCGTCCCTCATAGAACCATCTCGTGTCACAGGAGCGGGAAAGTACCATTTGGAGAATCCCTGTGTCCTCTGTCCCCAGTTTAGGCCCACCGTTACAGGACTGTGATCAGATAGAGTAATGGGGAGAATCGTCGCCCCCTGAAGCAAGCCCTGCAAATCTTGGGACATAAAAATGTAGTCCAGCCTGGAGAAAGTTTGGTGGGCATGGGAAAAAAAGTGTAATCTTTGGTAGAGGGGTGGAGGAATCGCCAGGCATCAAGGAGCCCCATATTGAGAAATGCTTGTTGCAAGGATGTGGTAAATTTGCCTCCCCCGGATCTATGTGGTTGAGAGCTATCTTCTGTCGGATGCCAGGTGAGATTAAAGTCCCCCATCAATATTATTTGTCCTTCTGCAAACTCACCCACCATATTTAGTAGCGAACTCACGAAGGTCACTTGCCCAGTATTGGGGACATATGTCGAGACCAGCGTCACCACCCTCCCCCTCAGCTTCCCTTTTACCATCACCACCCTCCCACCTTTGTCCGTCCGGATGCCTTCTGTCTGGAATTTTGTGCTGTTGTGGAATAATAATGCTACCCCGTTGTGTTTGGTTTTGGCAGAGGACCTATATATGAGGGAGTAGCTTTTGTGTCGCAGCCTCAACTCATCCGATCTCTTAAGATGCGTCTCTTGGAGCGCCACCACATCAAATTGGTGGTCGTCCAGGTATTTCCATATTTTGTGACGTTTAATCGGCGAGTTCAGGCCTTTCACATTCCATGTCGTGACTGATATCATCGCATGAAGTAACACCCTCCCTGCATTAGATAACCCCCTTGAGTGTGTTGTGTTCTACCCCCTGGCCAGGTTCTGGTGCCCATGGGCCACACGTCTCCGACTTCAGAGATCAGACATTGGTGTAGCATTTTCCCACCCCCCATCCTCCCCTGCTTCTCTACCACCCCCCCTCACTCACCCATACCCCCCTTAACAATAAGCCAAAGACATAGAAACAAACATTGGCTATTCGCAGGACCCTTACAAGTCCTGCAGTAGTGCGAAGTAAGGTAAGGTACAGCAGGCTGGGGTCTCGGCCCTCGCCCGTCACCTGGCTGTCTGTATCTCGATGTCCAATGTAGCCCTTCACTCACTGCAGTGCGGGCTTCAACTAAGTAGCGTCTGGAGGCTCCTGTGTCATGCAGGACATCCCCCTTGCCCCCCTAGACCTATGAAGACACGTGTCCTTAGAAAACCAAGCCCCTCGCAGAGTTCGTGCGCTGGATGATCCTGAGCACTGCCAAGAAATGCGGCACAAGAGTCTGTCGCGTCTCCCACAGGTAGGCCGCTGTGAGGCACCTCTAGTCGCTATGCCTGTTCAATTCACCAAAGATGTTCACTGCGGCCAGTGGACTAGCGTCTCTTAGATGCAGGTCTTGCTGTTATCCTCCAGCAACATGTCCAGCGCGCCCTGCGCAAGTTCATTCATGTGGTCCTATATATCACCGGGCCTCGGCGCGTGCATTTCTTCCCGTTCCGTTGTACTTTGCGCCCATAAGCAGTTCCTCAGGCCTTTGAAGAGCGCCCCTTGGAGATTGTTTCCCATTGCGTGGTAGTGGGCCGTGACTGGCCTTGCTGTCCCGACTGAGAGCTCAATGCCTCGTCATCCGGCAGCGGGAGCCCAAGCAGTTCCAGGCCGTCCTTAAGCTCCGTGATGTGGCGCTGTTTGTTTTTATATTCAAACGCTAAACCAAACGGGTATGTCCAACGATATCTGATTTGGTCTTTCCGGAGTTGCTCCGTGAGAGACCTAAAGGACTGTCTCCTCTGGAGGGTCGCCTGCGCCAAATCCTGGAATATCACACATCGATAGCCTTGGAAGGAGATGGAGTCTTTCTTTCGGGACTCTTGCAAGATAGCTTCCCTGACCTTATAGGAGTGGAGTTTGACCAAGACATCTCGTGTGCGACGTCGTTCCCCCGGAAGCGCCGGGCCCACCCTGTGTGCTCTATCAATCTTAATCTTGAGGCGTTTAGGCCCCAGAATCTCCGCAAAGAGCCCCTCCACGAACGCCTCCAGATCAGGACCTTCCGCCCCTTCCTCCAGGTCCCTAATGCGAATGTTCTCGCGTTGCGACCTGTTTTCAAGGTCTTCATTTTTCAGGAGGGCTGCTTGGAGTTGTGCTTGCAGGAGTTGTACCTTGGCGGTCGTTTCCGTGGAGCGGCGGTCAACTTCCTGCATGTGCGTTTCCACATCCAGAATTCTTGCTCCGACGGAGTCCACATCTTGCTGTAGTGAGGTTATCTTTTCCGACAGGTCTGCTTTCAATTGCGCTATAGAAGCTTGGAGATCTCCTTTTAATTCGGAGCGCAGTTCAACCTTAAAGTCTTTCAAGGAACTGAGCAGGTCTTCTTTTGTCAGGGCCATGGCGGAGGTGGAGGCTTCCAGCTCCTGTAAACGCGATTTCTCCGTCGTGGCAAAGTAACATGGAAACCTTAGAGGAGGAGTTCTTGGGTGGCATAGATGCAGCACTAAAGCGGATCGGGGCCATTGCAGACTGCGGGCCTACTCCGTTCTCCGAGTCCTGGACGTCTTTCTTACTGAAAGGGTCAGCTCCGGGTGTTCTTAGGCTAGTGATGGGCTTTTTTCCCCCTGCGGGGAGCTGAAGGTGAACTGGAGGTGCCAACGAGTGCGGCCATCATGAGGTCAGGCACCAGCTTGTAGACCCTGCCCGCTTCCCGGGGTTTCTTGATTAGAGAGTCCCCGAGTCTGCATGAGCTTCTGTTGTGAGCCGCTTCCCGTGCGAGGCCAGCCCTATGCGTCTTGTACCATTAGATTAGGGCTCACGACTAGTTTGCAGCCGCCATGTTGGAGTCAGGCATTTGCACTGGGAGGCCCCGCCGCCGTGTCTCCTCCAGTTTCTGGGCCCTCACTGAGTGGCATTCATCACACTTGGACTCCAGCCGCCCAAACTCTTCACGCGATGGGTCCCTCCAGCCCCATAACCCACGGGCCACACTCCATGCATTGGAGTCTCGCGTCTTTGCTTACCGCCGCCCACTCGATCAGGCCCTCCCGTGGTGCTCGCTTGTGCGGGTGCGCTCAGTTGCTTACTTGGAGTGTGGGAGCAGGGGCCCGATGCGTGCACTGCTCCGCTGGGCGCCGGTTCGTAGTCTCACTCCTTGGGAAAGCCTCCGACGGTGACTTCGCGGTCGCGAACCGCCATCTTGGGTCCCGCTAGCCGTCAGGAGGATTTCTGTGGTTTGCGCTGCAGCGGCGGGTTCCCTGCTTCTTTCACTGGTCACAGCTTGTTCCTAGCGGCAATCGGCAGCAGGTAGGCAGTTTTTCGGCTACATTGGCATTCAAATAGTAGCCTTCACAGCCTCGAGGTGACGGAGCCGACACGAATCACCTCCGATCGGCCATCTTGCGTGGCCATGCCCCCCATGCTTCTTTTTAATATTAATATTAATACTCTATACTAAATTCCACATCTTGGAAATTAATACCCGAGTATGAATACCTAAGCACCTATATCCATTGCATTCCGTCCTTAAAAATAATTTTACAATTTTACAAAGTATTTTTTCAATAAAATAATTATTAAAATAATGAATATCAATTACAATTAATAAATATCAATACTGCAATTTTAAAATGTATACCTACGGGCCTGATTCTGAATTCGGTGGTCCATAGGACCACCGAACCCCTGGTGGTGGTCCAACCAATGCCGCACTGTGAGATCGCCTGCAGTATTACGACTGCGGCAGTTGGACCGCAACAGGACTGCTGCAACCACCAGGGTTCCAGGATCCCACGGCATTCGCGCACCTGTCAGAGACAGAAATATGCTGGTGGTGCTGCAGGGCACCACTGAGCATATTTCGAGTTGCCTCACTATCACCCTTTTCATAGCAGTGAGCCTGCCATGAAAAGGGTGGTGGTCAGGCAACTAAGGTGGGCCCAAATAGAGCCCCCTGCTACCTCAGGGCCCAGGGGTGAATATGGGGGGGCACATGTAGTGCTCCCCCTTGATTTTCACCCACAGGTGACACTCTGAGAGCAGGGGTCTGCATGGTAGGCTCTCATATGAGCCTACCACACCGCTGCTGTCAGAACGTCGCAGTACCGCCCTCCAGACCAAGAATAAACTCCTGATCTGCCGGGCTGTCGCACCATGGGTTTAGCGGTCCTACAGAGGACGGCGCATTGCATGTCCACAGTAAGACCTCCAAACTCGTAATCAGGCCCTAAGTATTAATACAATTCCCTACCCAATGCCCCTATATTCCTTACATCCCATCCCTGAATACTATATTTAAAATATTATTAAATATTGTATTAATTAAAATGATCCTTAATTTAAAACTATTACAATTCATAAATATAAATACTAAATTATTAAAAATTATACCTGAGTATTAATATACTTACTCGCGCAATACCCCTATATCCCTGGCATCACGTCCCTAAACACAAATTTTGCGTTTTTATCAAATAGCTTAAAACTTTTAATTTTCATTAATTTAAAACAATTAAAATGTATAACTATGAAAACTAAAGTATTAAAATGAATACCTGAGTGTTAATGCACTCCCCCACCCGATACCTCTATATCCCTTACATCTCATCCCTAAATACTAATTTAATAATATTAATAAATATTTTAATAAATAAAATTATTATTCATTTAAAACAATTACAATTAATGCATATTAATACTAAAGTATAAAAAAATAATACCCAACTATTAATACACCTATTCAACAATACCCCTTTATCCCTAGCACCCCATCCCTAAATACTAATTTTGCATTTTTATGAAATATTTATAAAATGTTAATTTTCAAAAAATCTCAAACAATTACAATTCATAAACCTTAATGCTAAAGTATTAAAAACAATACCTGAGTATTAATCCACTTATCCACCCAGCAGTAAATAGCTGTCTTTGCATTGCCAAGAGGAGTCCATGTCTTCCTTTATTTTTGAAGGCTTTTGTCACCCCGCAACAGTATCTCTGGCTATCGTGAGAACTATGCAACATGGATAAGAGGAAATCTGTGGCACTGTCTAAGCCTTCAAAGGATGATCCTTTAACTGATACTATAACAAGTTTTCTTACTAATGCTATGGCTGCTCTCAATTCAGAGATTAAGGGCCTTATTACGAGTTTGGCGGTGCAACCGCTGTAGGACCGTGGCCGCTCTCAAGACCATTATATTATGAGTTGATCAAGGGGCCGGCGGTCTGGAGGTGGGGATCTTGTAGCGGTGGTGAGTACTTTTCCCAAATATATTGATGCCTGTGTGTGTGCATTTAGACTGCAGATGTGTCAGCTGCACGCATATGCATGATATATGTGGAAAAATACCATGTACCCATTACCGGGGTTTAGTCCATATGTGGGCAGTCCTGGCAATTGGTATATGCTATGAAATGGACTTAACTGTAGATCGCCGCACACAGGGTCGTAATCCTTGAAGTAAAGATCCTGCTGTGAATGGGGGTCCTGGAGAAAGGGATCCAAGGTCAGAATCTGCCTGGAAGAACAAGAAAGGGGTCAGTACGCACCCCATTTCTTTTGTTACCGCCACCTTGAAGCAGGTGGTCAAACTGCTGTGGTCCGCTCGTGGGACAGGCAACTCATAATATGGAAGGCAAATCTGCTCCCCTGTACCGCCCTATGGTGACTGCCTTTTCCCGATTGTGAATTAGGCGGTCTGCTGGCAGTCTCAGTGGTCCAGCGGCGGTCTTCACAGAGGTGATCCGCCCAACTCTTAATACAGAGGTGGGACCGCCGATCTCTCCACGCTCAGACCGCCAACACAAATACAGCAGTCAACCAGATCGCCAAACTCGTAATAAAGCCCTAAGTATGTGGAAGAAAGACTGGGTATAGCAGGAAAAGCATTGTCAAAGGGCTTGAATAATGGTGCAGCAATAGATTCTACCCCTGCACCCAGTTAATATTTCCTCACGCATAGAACAGGGACTCATCGATTGACACCAATCATTTTAACTAACAATAATTAACTTATGGGATGCCCCTCCACTAAAAAAGAAAAAAGGTAATGGACAGCTGGCTAATCCCCTCCCTACCAGATCCAAAGTATCTCTGCTGCCAGTGACCAATACAGCATCTCCAAATAGGGGATGAGGGGTAGAGGAGCTGCCAACACATTTGTTAAGCCCAGGGGAGGGAGAAGACGCCATCCAAACTGATCACATTAAGGTGGTTGAGAAAGCTCTAGTAAAAATATTTGAATCCATTCTTGCTTGTACTTAGAAGTATAGATTTCTCACTCAAGCTGCTATTAGATCAAGGGACCCACAAGGCAGTTAGTAGGAGTACGGGGACTATGGGTTCTTCATACTGTGCTAATCACTGTAGACGTATGGATGTTTATGTGAAAAATACAGGAAACAGGGTGATTGAATCTTTGTCAACAAAGGGCACAGTTAATCCCACATGTATTAATACAGCATGTAGTAATCAACCTCCTATGCTGAGCCTCACCTCCCAATCAAGCCATTTAGGGTCGCCTCCTTTTCTTCAGCATTAGAAACAAGGAAGACATGGATGGATAATCCTATATATGATGGCCCTGGTTCCGGGTAACACAACAAGGTTTTGCAATAGCCACCAGAAGTTACACACTTTGTGATTGTGCTTAAAAAGTCCCAGCACTACAACCAAATCAAGCTAAGGACAACTTTTAACTAAAAAACAAAGTTGTACACTAGTTGGGTAGAACACTAGACTTCTATAGCTGTGATACTTTGTACAGTGACACAATTACTGTGCAGAGAGTCACTTGGGTGGGGAACAGTCCTAAAAGGGAGCCAGGGGATTGAGTTGTTATCAATTTATGGGATCCACAGGTTATCCTGTGTTGGAATGTCACAGAGTGGCATCAAGGCAGTCCCTCTTGGATAGTTTTATAAACCAATTAATGCCCTACCCCTTAGATCCACCGCACCCTTAGTATCTATGTAAAGATCATGCACTATCCCGGCTCACAATCGTTTTCACCATTAGAGCAGGCCGACTGACTCAAAGGCAAGATGCAGCCAGCAGGAAAAGGGCTCGCAGCAAGATAATCCATAGGTTATAAGCATAAATTGACAATGAAAGTGTAGGCATCCTTTGAAAGGGCAAACGTTGATTCTAGTTCTACACATGTATTAGGCCCGGATGTAAGGGACTCAGCTTCTCACAGCTTTGCTAACAGACAAAATAACTTGCCTTTTCACTGGAGAGGTGAAGGATTTTGTTGCTAATGCTCCAGTGGCTGTGGACCTGCCATCACTAACTGGAAATGTGCCACCCATCTCAGCACAGACTGTAGTACCTGCGTCAGATTCTGACTGTCTGTTTTGGAATGTGGCGATACCAAAGGGGATGATGGACGGAGCGTTAGAGCAAATCAAACACTCACCCCCAGTCAACTGATCTGGGTTTAATCCATCATCATTCTTTAGCTCACTCCACCACCCCAGTTCAGACATGGCCATATGCAAATCAGTCTGACCCTGTGCCTCATGGGAACAGTCCAGCCCAAACTGCCAAGCCATGCCTTCCCTGGACCAGAAACAAGCATCCTGGGACCGGTTTCGGGTTCAAAACCCTCATCAGCCAGGCTACCTTGAATCCAGTGGCAAAGTGAGCAAGGGACCCACGTCTGGGCATACCCTGCCAACTTAGGGCGAACAAAGCGATACCAAAGGGGATGATGGACGGAGCGTTAGAGCAAATCAAACACTCACCCCCAGTCAACTGATCTGGGTTTAATCCATCATCATTCTTTAGCTCACTCCACCACCCCAGTTCAGACATGGCCATATGCAAATCAGTCTGACCCTGTGCCTCATGGGAACAGTCCAGCCCAAACTGCCAAGCCATGCCTTCCCTGGACCAGAAACAAGCATCCTGGGACCGGTTTCGGGTTCAAAACCCTCATCAGCCAGGCTACCTTGAATCCAGTGGCAAAGTGAGCAAAGGACCCACGTCTGGGCATACCCTGCCAACTTAGGGCGAACAAAGCGATACCAAAGGGGATGATGGACGGAGCATTAGAGCAAATCAAACACTCACCCCCAGTCAACTGATCTGGCTTTAATCCATCATCATTCTTTAGCTCACTCCACCACCCCAGTTCAGACATGGCCATATGCAAATCAGTCTGACCCTGTGCCTCATGGGAACAGTCCAGCCCGAACTGCCAAGCCATGCCTTCCCTGGACCAGAAACAAGCATCCTGGGACCGGTTTCGGGTTCAAAACCCTCATCAGCCAGGCTACCTTGAATCCAGTGGCAAAGTGAGCAAGGGACCCACGTCTGGGCAAACCCTGCCAACTTAGGGCGAACAAAGCGATACCAAAGGGGATGATGGACGGAGCGTTAGAGCAAATCAAACACTCACCCCCAGTCAACTGATCTGGGTTTAATCCATCATCATTCTTTAGCTCACTCCACCACCCCAGTTCAGACATGGCCATATGCAAATCAGTCTGACCCTGTGCCTCATGGGAACAGTCCAGCCCGAACTGCCAAGCCATGCCTTCCCTGGACCAGAAACAAGCATCCTGGGACCGGTTTCGGGTTCAAAACCCTCATCAGCCAGGCTACCTTGAATCCAGTGGCAAAGTGAGCAAGGGACCCACGTCTGGGCAAACCCTGCCAACTTAGGGCGAACAAAGCGATACCAAAGGGGATGATGGACGGAGCATTAGAGCAAATCAAACACTCACCCCCAGTCAACTGATCTGGGTTTAATCCATCATCATTCTTTAGCTCACTCCACCACCCCAGTTCAGACATGGCCATATGCAAATCAGTCTGACCCTGTGCCACATGGGAACAGTCCAGCCCGAACTGCCAAGCCATGCCTTCCCTGGACCAGAAACAAGCATCCTGGGACCGGTTTCGGGTTCAAAACCCTCATCAGCCAGGCTACCTTGAATCCAGTGGCAAAGTGAGCAAGGAGTTTTGGAATGTGCCCAGTATTTTGAGCAAGCTGAATGATGTGGAATGGAATTAACTGATAAAGACATATCATATTGTGTTTTACAGTATACTTGGGCTTGCAACACAGTACATATTGACAGGTTTACCTCTGTGTCAACCCCAGCTGTCTATTCTAGGTTAGGGTACCAGAGCGGTGGGCTGAGAAGTCTGGTCTCTATTTCAATAGCTAGCAGGAATTTTAAAACCTATCTTGACTCACCGCATTTTCAAATTATATGATTGATATTTGCTGCTAAGCAAACACTTATTATTAACTTTTATCATAACAATTTTAATTCTCATACTGCAGATGTGGTAGGATAGGATAGGATAAAAGGATAGGATAGGATACAAATTTATAAAGCGCACTAATACCCGTGGGTGTCAAGGCGCTAAGCAGATGGAGAGAAAAAGAAAGGCACAGATCTGCCAACTATGTAGAAAAAAGTCAAGTCTTCAAAACTTTCTAAACACCCGAAAAGATTCCGCATTAGAGGCAGAGGGGGGCAGGGTATTCCAGAGTTTGGCGGCCGCCACAGAGAAGGATCGTCCGCCCCATGTGACCCTGCAGAATTTAGGAGAGATCAGTTTTCTCTGGGAAGAGGATCTCAGGGTCCTCCCAGGGGTATACCATTGGAACATGGTTTTCAGCTGTGGCAAGCCTTTGCTGTGCAAGGCCTTATAGATCATACTAAGGACTTTGAAGGAGATGCGCTTCCTAATGGGGAGCCTATGCAGAGCGCGGATCCACTCCCTAGCTGATTGATGTTTAGGAATATTGAGGATCAGCCTGGCTGCCGCGTTCTGGACGACCTCAAGCCTGTTCAAGGAGGCAACATTGATGTTGAGGTACAATGCATTGCAGTAATCAAGCCGGGAAGTGACTAGTGCAATGATGGTGGGCCGATGCAGTTCAGATGGAATATACGGAAGCACCTTTCTGAGGGTTTTCAAGATGTAGAAACAGGTGCTAACAGTGCGGCTGACCTGAGCATCAAAGGTCAGACCCTCCTCAAAAGTGATCCCCAGGTTTTTAACTGCCCTAGCCAGTACGGGGAGAGGACCACAGTCTGCCGGCCTCCAGGCGTTCGACCAGATGGAATTCTGCAGACCAAAGATTGAATCTCAGTTTTCTTGGCATTAATCTTAAGGGACTTGTTCTTCATCCTGCCGATAGTGCTTGCCATGCAGTGGTTACATTTTTCTGTGACCAATTGCAAATCATTAGAGATGGAAACAATGATTTGCGTGTCGTCAGCATAGGAAATCACCTGGAACCCAAAAGATCTCACCAACTCAGCTAGAGGGGTCACGTAAATATTAAAGAGGGTTGGGCTTAGCGATGAGCCCTGGGGAACCCCGCAAAGTAGGCTAAAAGCCTTAGCTCTGAAACCTCCGCAGCTGACGATGTTCGTTCTCCCTGTCATAAAGGAGTGGAGAAGCTGCAAGACCTTTCCCGAAATTTCCACTTCCCGCGAGCGTTGAACCATATGTATCGGAGAAACGGTATCGAAAGCAGCCGACAGATAAAGCATAATCAGCACCGCCGATCCACCCTGACCTACCTGCATGCGGATGTGATCAGTGGCAGCGATCAGTGGCAGCAATGAGGGCGGACTCGGTGCTGTGATCGGCGTGGAAACCATTTTGAGACTGGTCTAGGATCTCATGCGATTCAACGTAATTCATCAACTCCGTGTTGATGAATTTCTCTAAGATTTTTGCGGGGGCTGGGAGAAGGTAAACTCACTTGGTCTGACTCTCAGCAAGGCACTGGGAGAGTTTAAGGAAGATTATGTTGTAATGGGAGTGGGGATTTTACAGCAGGCTTTGCTCAATTTCTAGAAATTCTGTTTGTGGCATGACAGGATATGACAAAATTTACATTTTAGTAATAATTATTGGATTTTCAGTCACAGGGATAATCATACAACCTCCTTCAGGTCAATGGCTATATATGGGAAAATTCTGTGTTTGCCAGAATGGGTGTTGGTAAAGGCACAGCCTGAGAATGCATGTTTAGAACATGTAGACAAGCATGGGACTGAAACACACAGATGAACAACAATGCTATGGCCTCTGTATTAAAAGACAGACAGGCAATATTCTGTATGGCTTTAAATTAGAAACACTTTGATGGCATCTGCTGTCTGCTTCCTATGCTCGTGAGACTGCACCTCAGGCCCAGCAAGCAGGGAGCAAGTTGAATAAAGCAGTCAGGGAGCCATGAACCTGAGGTAGTAGGAATGATCGGGTAAAGTGGCAGTTACTATCCCTTTCATGTCCGACCTCCTCCTTGGTCCTAACTCATCCTCAACATGGGGAATAGGCAGGCCAAGGAGCTTCACTGAGGTCTTTGATAGAGCTTAGAGGGAATATAACCTTCCCAAGTGCTGGCAAGGTGGGCAATACTGTCAATGTTAATCCTCACCCATAAGCACTGCAAATGTGAGTTCGGGGCAACGGTCAAGGCACCCCACCCTTATATTGTGTAACGTCTAAGGGGCTTATTTACAAGCCCATTGCGCTGCGGTGCGTCACTTTTTTTGATGCACCGATGGCACAATGGGCTTGCCCATAATTACAAGGCCATCTAAAGTCACCCTGCGTGACTTTTTATGGCCTTGTAAATATGGTCCCCTTTCACCCATTACTCTGCGTGAAAGGGGCGTGCCATGGGTGTTGCTGTGTGTGTTCCCATGCAACATCCATGGAACTTGATGCATTCCCAGATTTACAACATGTTTTAAAACAGGGAATGCATCAGAATCCTGCGCCTCCCCAGGGAAGGTGTAGGAATGGTGCAACGAGGAGAAATATTTTTATTTCTCCTCGATTTTTCCACTTTCATTACGTGCTGCATTCTGCAGCATGCATAGAAAGAGGACAATGCCATTAATGATTGTTTTTGAGCATGGAGGTGTCCCTTGCTGCACAAAAACAATCATCCCCACTTTGCAGGGGTGCCTGCGCTGGCGCATGGCAGTCAATTATGCGCCTGCACAGGGGATAGAACAGGGATGCGTCTTATTGTTGTTAGTACAACGCATCCCTGTGCTTTGAAAATGATGCAGCACGTCGCAGCTAAATAGCTTGCAGCACGGTGCTGCGTGATTTTCTTGTAGATGAGGCCCTTAACGCTTTGCTGAGCTCCATTTTGCCTCTTTGTAAGACAGTACCAGTATAAGTATAGTAAATCAATTTAAGCACTCCTCCATCTCCACCTTTCATGATGCTCCTCATTTGGTTGGGCACCATCCATAATGCCAATCAGAAGAGGCTGTTAGGTGTTCTCAGTTTGTGATTCGATGCAAAATCAGCATGCCACTGTGGGACAATTCATTCCCAACCAGCAGCAGTAGCTTATGCATTGATATGGCACTTTGTGATCCATCCGTAATCCTATTCTTCCCCACTTTGATCTAACTGTCAAACAAAATTGATTTGTGTTCTTGAGTTCATGCCAGTATAGAGAACTGATTGGAATAAGGAATAGGACCGACTTCTTGAATCCTGCATAGTAACTAAGCTGAGGCTGAAAACTCCGCTTGTGGCGTTTGCAGAATTTGGGCACTCCGCAGAGGAACGTGGAATTCCTGAATTCCACCATTCGGGCGCGAAGTGGAGTTTCTTTTCTGTGCGCACACTCGAGTTTTCTTTTGCCGCTCAACCACGAATGCCAAGACTCTAGGGCCCTTTGCGAGCATGCGCAAGACTTGTCACACCACTAGCGAGCTCCCACAAGACTTTGTGCTCACTGGCACAGCTTACAGCCGCAACGGCACCAATCTAGCATTCTTAGTGCCGATCGCGATTGCAAACGGAGCGATCGAGCAGCTTTTCTGCTTGAGAATGCAATTGAGATGCATTTGGAGTGGATTTTCTTCTCAAACTGGCCATTGAAATTGGGTTTTTTGTGCGAGAAGCCATTTTTTAAAAACTTATTTTTTCAAACCAGAAGGAAGTGCCCCAGAGACTCCAACTTCTTGTTCCTGTCCAGCAGGCTCCTCCCAGTACATTGCCCCTCTTTTGGTCACTTTTCATTGGGATTTGGAGCTGGAAGGATCACTCTCCTTGTCTGCTGCATATATAACATTGGATTTAAGGACTTTGTTTTTGAGATATCACAAGTAAGTTGAAAAACTGGTGTATAAGGGTGTTGTTTGCTTGACTAGGGGCATGCACCTAGATTTATTTGTACTTTTATTTGATTTTTTAAAATTCATTCTGGTGGGCGGCCTGCAGTTTTAGTAGGGGCCTAATTATTTTTTTGCATGAAATTTATCTTCTTTTGTAAAAGAAATATGTTGCACAGATCAGTACATTTTCTTCTCCATGTTTTTTTATTAGGTTTGCAATATTGGTTGATTTAATTCACTATGTGGCCTAGTTTGCCAATGGGCCTTCCAGCCAGTAGGCCCTGTACTATTCATGGGTGCATAAAAAACAACTGTTTCTGTGGTGTCTGTAGAATTGAAACATTATTTAGACCATGGATGGCGTTGGATTAAAATACAAAATGTGTTTTTTGTGGTATTTCACATTTTTTTCCCTGCAAACAGTGTTCAGTTGGGGTAATACCTTTGGAGGATGTGTGTGTGTTGTGAACATTTTAGCCCTGTTAATTTTTGGTTTTCGCATTGCTGAATTAATGCTATGTTCTCTGTGCTACCATGTCTCTTTTGTCTGTCCAGTGAGTGTGTGTGTGTATGTGTGTTTGGCATAGGCCACCATTTGCCTTTGTTGTTCATTATGCCATGTTGCCAGGGACCATTTTGTATAGTCAGTGTCCACCCTAGGCCTGCATGTGCTCTTTGTTTTCCAGGCCTCCTGCTTGTTGTTGTTCCGACCATGTGGCTAGTGGACAATTTATGTAGCTGGCCAGTGTGCTTTCCCTTTAGACCTGTATTTCTTCTTGTTTATGGCCATGCCTCCTTGCTGGTTGTTGTTGTTGTGACAATGTGGCTAGCAGCCATTTTATGTAGCCAGCCAGTGTGCTTTCCCCATAGGCCTGCACGTCTTCTTTGTTTGTGGCCATGCCTTCTTGCTGGTTGTTGTTGTTGTCTGACCATGTGGCTAGTGGCTAGTTTGTGTAGCCAGCCAGTGTGCATTCCCCATAGGCCTGCATGTTTTCTTTGTTTGTGGCCATGCCTTCTTGCTGGTTGTTGTTGTTGTGACCATGTGGCTGGCGGCCATTTTGTGTAGCCAGCCAGCGTGCTTTTCCCATAGGCCTTCTTGTCTTCTCTGTTTGTGGCCATGCCTCCTTGCTGGTTGTTGCTGTTCTGACCATGTGGCTGGCAGCCCTTTTGTGTAGCCAGCCAGTGTGCTTTTCCCATAGGCCTGCATGTCTTCTCTGTTTGTGGCCATGCCTCCTTGCTCGTTGTTGTTGTTCTTACCATGTGACTGGTGGTTATTTTGTGTAGCCATCCAGTGTGTTTTTCCCGTAGGCTGGTGTGTTTTGTTTGTTTGTGACCATGGCTCTTTGCTGTTTGTTATTGTTCTGACCATGTGATTGGCGGTCATTTTGTGTAGCCAGCCAGTGTGCTTTTCCCATTGGCCTGCGTGTCTTCTCTGTTTGTGGACATGCCTCCTTGCTGGTTGTTGTTGTTCTGACCATGTGGCTGGTGGCAATTTTATGTAGCCAGCCAGTGTGCTTTTGCCATAGGCCTGCATAACTTCTCTTTGTTCCCCATGCCTCCTTGCTTGCTGTTTGGCCATGTGGCTGGTGGCCATTTTGCATAGGCATCCAGTGTGCTTTTGCCATACGCTTGTGTGTGTTGTTCTTCTATCATTATGTTGCGGCCATGCCTCCTTGCTTGCTGGTTCACCATGTGGTCAGTCGATGGCCATTTTGGGTAGTTAGCCAGTGTGCTTTTGTCATAGGCCTGTATGTCTTCTCTTTGTTTCCAATGCCTTTTTGCTCTGTGTTGCTGTTGTTGATGACAATGTGGCAATGGCAGGAAGCCATTTTTGTGTCCAGCCAGTGTGGCCCTTTGCCATATGCTTGCATGGATGGTTGAGCAAAGAGATAGCAGTTTAATAAATTAAAATGATATGCTTGAGAATAATGTCACCTATTTATTAAAAAAACCAATTTTAGTTTAATTTTTAAATTTTTAAAAAATGTTTTAATATTTTTTTAAATCTTTAAAAAAAAATTATTTTATTTTTAGATTATTTTTTAAAAACATTTTCATAACATCTGGCATCAACCCCATTTCTGCTAAAGGTGCACAACAGCAGTCATTGTGTAAGGATTATTCTATTGTCATTTATCAGCTGCACCTCCCTGAGAGCCACATCCCACATGATGCACATAAAGCAAACAGTTACATCTGTATGTTTTGTTGTTGTTGTTGATCTTTCTTATCCTTCCTGAGTGTACACTATGAAAGTTGATGTTGGTGTACTTTTCCGTTTTACGAATGAACACTGTATTGTTAATTATTTATAATAACTTAAGTAACTACACTAAATAGAAATTGTTTGTTTGTACTACTACTTGAACTGCAACGATACCACGTTTCACTGATGATTTTCTAGCTTGTTTGATTTTAGGTGCACAAGAGAAGAGATATCACCCACAGTACTGCCAGACAGAAGGCCTGTGCATGACGTGACGCTGACTGACTACACAACACGGTCATCTCTTCAGCCTGTTGTGAAGCTAAGTGCCACTATCAACTGACAGCTTCAAGATGGCCACAAAGAAAGGTGCTGCCAAGAAAGTGGCTAGTGGGGAGCAGAAGAAGCAGATTTCCACCACTAGCGTGCTGACCGCAACCTTTTTCAGGAGAGTTGTGCCTGCCGCACCGGCCTCCGGCGAGCAAGCTGAGAGCAGCACTCCTGCATTAACAGCACCAGCCTCCCAACCTAAGCCCTGGACCATGTCTGTAAGTGAGGCAGTCAGTGCAATCATGTCGACACCGATGAGTAGTGATGTTGAATTGGATTTGTCCCTTTCGCAAAGTAGTACACAATTGTTTCAGGAAACACAGCAAATTGGAAAGCAGCCACAGCCAGCTATTGTACATTTGTCTGATGTTGGAGCAGAACAGGAGGTTGATTGCTTCAGAGCAAGACGTTGAACCTCCTCTTTTAGAACCATTGGCTCCCAGATCTCCAGCAAGGAAAAGGAAGGGTACTACAGCAGCATCTTCTCCAAGCACCACTTCTGATAGGGACATGGGGTGGACCCCAACAGAGACCACGAGACAACAGGAGAGGCAAGGGAAAAGAAAAGTTCCAGAAAGACTTAGACTTATGGAATGGGATGAAGAGGAGGATGATGATGACAAGGTAGTCATGATGGAAGGTGACACAGAGGAATCTGACATTGCTATTCAACCAGCTCCGAGGGATGTGGCACAGGTAGCACCGCCACCAGCTCCCATATTTGCAAAGCCCCAGCTGAGACCTGCACCAACCCCTGCCTCAGGAGAAGCAGAGAGGCAATCAACGACATGCCCAGCTACCTCCAGTTCTTCTTCAGGCATTGGCAGTTTGGGGCTCTTTTACAGTTAGCAAAGAGAGGAGCACATTGCAGTATGCACCATTTGCCACACAAATGTTTGTCGAGGTAAGCCTGGTACACATTATGGTACTGGAGGGCAGATGACCCATATGAATTAAACACCACACAATCAAGTGAGAGGAGCACCTTAAATTTGTGGCAGCCATCTGCCCAAAATGAAAGGTACCAAGTAGGACCTATTTTGCCAGAGTGGCTGTTCCAGCAGTGCATCATGATGTGCTGCAGTTGGTTGTACAAGCTTTGCAGCAAAGTGTTGTTCACACCATCCACCTGACGACAGACATGTTGGCCAGTGGTCAGGTGACTGATTACATGTGCATCACTGCACACTGTATCTCTTTTTCAGGGGTAAAGCAAAAGATATCTTCAGGTCTTGGCCCTGAAGAAGGTTTTAAGAGTGTTCGGCGGCATGCAACAGTGGCCATGTTCACAATGGAGAAATCACATACAGCTGTAAACATCTTGGAGGAATTTAACAGCAAGGTGTATGAATGGCTGCGACCCAGAAGTCTTAGATTTGGATTTGTTGCCACAGACAATGGTAGTAACATAGTCAAGGCCATGTCAGACGGGGGCTATTTCAGGGCCCATTGCATCAAAATGGTGGTGCAAGACTTCCTCAACAAGCATTGGCATAACCAATAGGTCTCGCCTTTGGAACCTTATAAGTATTTAGTTATGCAGTACAATATCCTTGGTGCAACAGCATCAACTGTTGCATGGCTAAACACTTATAAGGTCCCAAAGGCGAGACCTATTGGCTATGCCAAAGCTTGTTTAATTTAGAACATTCTACCCTTAGTGGGTGAGTGAAAGGGAGGATGGACAGATGGATTGAAAGTGTGGGTGGATGGAAGGATGAATGAGGGAAAGGATGGATGAGTGAAAGGATAATTGGAAGAACAGATGGATGAGAAACTGGTTGGTGAGTGAAAGGGAGGATGGATGGATTAATGGATGAATGAAAGGGTGGATGGATGAATGAAAAAGGATGGATGAGTGAAAGGGTGGATGGATGGTTGAGTGATTGGGTGGAAGGAAGAGCAAAAGGATGGATGAATGGATGGCTGAGTGAAAGAATGGGTGATGAAAGAGTGAAAAGAAAAATGGCTACATTGAGTACAAGGATGGATGACAAAGGATGGATGAGTGAAAGGATGGATGAGTGAAAGGGTGGCTGAAGAGAAGGATGATTGAAAGGATGGACGGCTGGATAGATGGATGGATGGATAGGTTTGGAGATGGATGCATAGGTGTGAATATGGATGGGCAGAAGGACGGAATGGTGAAAGACTGAATTATAGATTAAAGAATTAATGAAAACAGAATGTAAAGATGAAATTGAGGATATCAGCAGGTGGATGAATGGATAGATGCTTGGATGGACGACAAGAGAGCTCTTCTGGGGAGGATCGTAATGACTTGTTTCGTTTGCTTAATGCCATAACAGCCTTGGTTCAAAGTGGGGGATATTTGAATTGTCTGGCTACTTCCTTGGCTAAAGCAGTCTGTTGGCAAGACCTAAACAGGACCCCTCGGATTAGACTGGCTGCTGCCACCACTTCCGGAGTGCCTACCACTTTAAATTTATTTCAACAAATTCCCGTTTTCAAACATTCATGCAAAAAGTTCTGAGTTTCGTGTACAGCAGTTACGCAGCATCAACATGTCAAACCGACGTGGAGGAGGAGTGTGTATGAAAGACACAAAGTGAGGTGATGGCGTTTTTAAAGCTAAATATTCCAGAACATTTCAAGTTTCTTCAGCGCGCCCATGTGACAGCGCAGCTTGAAGCACTCGACCTTCTGCTGGGAGCATCTCTGTGAGAACCAAGGAGAGGCGTCAGTAATGCAAATAGCATGCAGCGGACAACCGTTCAAAAACAAGGTCACCTTTTCAATAGAGGGGCTTGGATGAAGAACGTTAGTGGAACTAGAGATTTTCTTAACTACGCAGTACACCGAAAATAAAATATTAACTTCAGAAGTGCTTCACAAAAAGGGTGCCAATACATTCACTGCAATCCAGCAAGAGTGATAGAGAGAGGGAAAATATAAATACAAAATGTAGAAAAGCTTCAGAGGACAGTTATGTAGCAGTAGAGTACGGGCATGGAGCAAGCATAACCCTGTGTTGTTGCTACAGCAGGTAGTAAAGAGGTAGACTGAGTGTGCTCGACATTCCTTATCTCCCAAAATTTTCATCACTGAACTGAAAATTACTCAGCCTCCCTGCCCGACTGAGAACAAAGACCCGACAGTTCAAAAAAGAAAGGTCACAGCTTCAAACACCACAAGTGATTCTTCAAAGCAGGGCACGTGCGTTCCTGAAGAAAGGTTTTCTGAAGACGTCCTCTGAAAGCGCTCTTCTCTAGCAACAAAGCTAACAGAAGCACGAGTGACCTTTTGGAATCGGTCAGCTCTTTTCAATACTTGTGCTTGTGGCGGCATCCACCTTGCGGGAGCGAGCAGACGCATGCGCGGCCATGCTAATTGGAAACAGATGGCCCCTGCGCACCGCTGCTCGCTCCCGCAAGGTGGATGCTGCCACAAGCACGAGTGCTTGAAAAGAGCTGACCGATTCCAAAAGGTCATCTCCTAAAGCAGCGCATGCGCGCTGCCTAGGCGAGACCTAAAAAGGAAGACATAGTCAGCAACATACTGACCGCCTGCAGAAGAACCTGCACCCATTTCAGCCATTCTTTTAAAGGCCGGAAGCAGCTGCGTATTATTCAATGTAATAATATAGCACCAGTTAAAGCCCTGAAGCAGGAGGTGCCAACACGATGGAACTCCACAATTTACATGCTGCAACGTCTGTTTGAGCAGCACAAACAGATCAATGACTATGTCATTCAAAGAAGAGGGGATGCAGTTGGGAAAGCTGTGACCATGGATGCAGACAAATGGGGCCTATACAAATGCCTGACACAGATTCTTCTCCCTTTTGTGGTTTCAACACAGAAAGTTAGCAAGGAAGACAGTATGTTGGGCCAAGCTATCTCGTTGTTGCATCTCCTACAACACCAGGTAAAGAAGGCATCTGAAAGGTTCGCCCCTGCATGTGTGAATAAAAACACAGAAGCACCTGCCTTGGTCGAGACCTTAGTCCTGCACTTGGCTTCTAATAAAGGCTGCAACATGATATCATTGAGTCCAAAGAGTACATATGTGCCACACTACTTGATCCACGGTACAAAAATATTCTGCCAACTTTCATCCCTTTTTTTGAAAGGGATGTTTTAAAATACTAGAGGTGGATTGTAGAGCAAGCCAGAGACTTGGAAGAAGAATGGCTGGAACTACGAGTCCCACTGCGCTGTTCTGGGATGCTGCCTTCGACTTCCAGAGAGGGCAGTCTTGTCTCACAGCAGCCAACAATACCATCTACCAGAACACCGGCAACAAGGGCAAACGAAGGACTGGACCCAACCTCTGCATTGTATTGGTTTCAATTGGCAGGGCCCAGGTCCAGTGCAGAGGCAATGGCAAAACCGGTTGAGCAAGTAGCAGCACCAATGACCATCCACAGGATGTTTCAGGAGTATCTGGATGATCCAAAAGAGGTCTATGTGGACCTAAAGCCATTGATGTATTGGTATGAGAAGAAGAGCCAATGGCCAGAGCTCAGCAGGCTGGCAATAAAGTATCTGGCTTGTCCTATCAACAGTTTGTCTGCTGAACATGTGTTCGGTGCAGCTGGTGAAGCTGGTGCAGCTGGTGCAGCTGGTGCAGCTGGTGCAGCTGGTGCAGCTGTCACAGTGAGACGGACCAGTCTCTCATCTCAAAATGTGGAGACATTGACTATGATCAAAATAAACCAATATTTTATGCCACACAATTACACCATTCCTGAAACAGCAGCACAGGAGGAGGAAGAGGGTGATTGGTCCGAAATGTAATCAAATGTGTTAGCTAACCAACTTCTGGGTGAACCACCTGAGTTTGAGGACAAACTCTACTTCCCAGACTGAGTATGCCAGTGCTCCCATAAAACTTAAAAAAAATTCTCGTTGAACTTAGTTCTTTCTTTGCAAATAAACAAAAAAAAACATTAGTTAGAGGAACATTATTATTTTTGTGTCAGATTTATGCTGCCCCACCTTTTTTATTAGTCACATATATATTGCCAGATTGCAGTTGGACCAGTGTGCATTGAAGAAGCTTCCACAATTCCTTCATGACATTGGGGACAATGCCTGCCCACCTTGAATGCCTATTGCCTAATGCCTATTCCTTTTTCCATCACTTAGCACTAGAAGGGCGGCCCCATAATATTATTTATTACCTACAAGACTGCCTGCCAAGACCAAATTCCAATGTGTTGCCTGCATCAAAGATTATTGAATACCTATCTGAACTACCCGTCCTTGGGTTGGATGAGGTAACTTCAACTAATGCAATGGTGAGTGACTGATTGCATGAGTGATGATTTAAGTTTATTGGTGATTCATGTGGTGGCAGACACTGAGGGAGGGTGTGTGTTGAACTGTAATATGGGAAATTTCTATAGATGATTATTGATCTGCATTGTTTGGGGCTTGAGTGATGGGCGCTCATTTTTTTCCCTGTAGGTGATGATCAGCCCTTGCACACTTAGCCAGATTGAAATAATTGCAGGGTGCTCTCCTTTTTTCTGGTTCTTCAGAGGACAGAACAGTGGCAGATCAATTCTACATTTAGAGCTCACCTGGGTGGAACTGGAAGTGGACCTCGTTTGTGAAGTTGTGATGCATCCCCTGTTATTGATGCATGTATATTCAGGTAAGACAACTAGTATGGATGTAATTTAACTTAGTAAGAAATAAATTAACTGCTACTGTTTTTTATCTAGATAGTTCAGAACTTCGACACAATATATGTCATCATGGCAGCATTCCCGATAATGGTCAAGATAGTTAGAGAATTATAAGCCTAGACTCTACAATTAAGTGCTGGGCCCTCTCTTAAGTTACAAGCACATAAACAGGCTGAATAAAACTACTTGAAGTTAGCAGTGCAAAGTCAAAGTAAAAAAACTAATTCAGGTACAGATTTAGATTCCCCCTTTATTTAGTTACAAAGCAACCTACCCTCTCCACCCAAACAACATGCCCACCCCTCTCCCAAACAAAACTGACTCAAAATGTCCAACAAAGTCTCTCCAGTCCCAACTCCCTTCCCAGCCTCTCCACCCAGCTCCAACTCCCTTCCCACCCTCTCCACCCAGCTCCAACTCCCTTCCCACCCTCTCCACCCAGCCCCAACAAACTAAAAATCCCTACCACCCAAAAAAACAATTAAAAAGTGTTAAAAGAGGACATTATGGATGACAGTCAGGAGCTGGTCCATGCTCTGCTCCATCGAGGTGAGCCGGCCCTCGATGGTGTCTAGCCACTGCAGGATGCGGGGCAACAATGACCTGTTGCCATTCTGGTGGGGGGTGGCAACAGTTGGCTGGCGGTAGCGCTGACGATAGGATGGGTGGGAGGCTGGAGGCCTAGGGGGACCGGCTGCACTGGGGCCCAGCTGTTGTGCATTTTTTTCTTCCTCCTCATGTTCCAGGACCACCAGCTGCAAGTATTCCTGCTGGATACGCTCCAGCCTCTGCCGCCGCAAACGGGTCGCTCTCTCCTGCCTATCGGGTGGTCCGGCTGGACCAGCAGAAGCAGCTATATTGAGAAAAACAAAAAAGGCAAATTGTAAATAATGCTCTGTCCAAACAATTGTTTTAAATAACTGGGTGACACAGTAGAAGTGCATTGCTTGTCCCCTTGGGCCATTGGAATTTATTTGATGAGGAGAGTCACAAGGCCAATTTTATGTTTCACCCACACATGTTGCCAAACATAAAAAAGCGCTGTCTGTGTGGCAGAAAATTAACAGGCAGAGAATAACATCATAGGATTAAAAAAACATTAATTTGAGTTTTTGTTTTCTGAAGGCTTTTTAAGTAACTATAAACAGAGTAAGACACTTTGAGTTGAAAAATAAATTACTTCTTATTGATGAGTAGGGCATTATGCACTGCATGTAGTACGAGTTGTGTGTGGTGCTAAAATAATAAAGACATGCTCATTGCTAGTCAGCACCTCTGCTAGTTTGCTACTGTCTACAGCTGTAGTCGACAATTATCTATTTTTTATTCCAATGACCCTGCTCTTTGCCAAATGCATTTCTCTTTCTACCCTGTCTCCAAAGAGGCAGATGAATAATAAATAAGATACTACGTCAGTCACACACCTCATGTATGAAATGTGGATATTATTATATTATCATGTCTGCCGTAAGTAGACGTTGAGGATAATGAATCTAATGGACTGCATTACAGGTAAAGGAACGGATTATATGGATTTTCATCACTGTGTATCCCATATGCCAAACTTGATATCAAATCATGCACTAACTCCCACTTTACTCTGTGGCCTCGCCCGCCACCACGTATTTCCAACAAATTCATTTGCTGGGCAGTAACCAAGGAAAGGAAACTTAGTTTTCTGTACTGCAGGGAGTAGGGTAGAGGGATTAGACAGGTAGGGTAGAGCTTTTTATATATATAATAGAGGGGGCACTACACTGATTATCGATTCATCATCTTTGACTTATTCAGTCAGAGTATAATTCAAAAGGGGAAAAATCTGAACAAGTGTAAATTAAATCAGTTATGGAAAAACCATGATATATGTTCTGGAATCACTTCACATGGATATCGCATGATTAAATGTGGCTCATGCCAAGAATGGATTTTCCAACTTGGTTGGCTGGGACGGAAGAACTTAGGAAAAATAAAGGAGTGAAGTACTAAGAGGTGACTGAGTGGGTGAAGGGACAACACACCTTGGGTGTTCAGTTTCCAATGCATTGAAAACATTATAAATGCTGCATTAACTGAAGCAGATGCACATTACACAGCCAACACTGCAGTCATAAATTTATTGCACCATACTCCAGTTCGGTCATAGTTGGCAAAAATGCCATGGGCGGGGAGAGGGTATGATAAATGATAGGTAGGATAGATCTGGCTCACAACAAATACAGCATGTCAAGGAAGTAGAACAAAGAATAAAATAAATAAATAACCCCAACTTAGAAGAACCATAGCTGTGAATGATAGTGATAGCCCTACATAAACCAAGTAAACCGAGTAGGTGAGCAGCAGCACACTCCTCATGAGAAGAGTTGCCTTGCTTATTCATCCAAACAATCCAAATATTCATTCATCCTTTCATTCTAATTCACCCATAGCCACCCTAATTAAGCTTTACTTTCTCCCATCCAGTCTTTCCCCAAAGGTTTTAGTACATTATCCACCCATTCAGTACATAGCAACACTTTCTTCAAACCATCCTTTCGCCCATCCACTGCGCACCCTTTCACCCACCCATCCTTTCACTCATATACCATTTCCCTTCTTTTAAGTTACCATCCATTCTTTCATGTCTCCCTCAAGCCACCAAAGCTCATTATGAGAGATTTTGCTGCATGGCAGATAGAAGAGGCCATAATATTAACCCAACCACAGCTGTGGCTGGTAAAGCTGGGGGGGTTCACCTCACGGTAATTTTTTATGACACCATGGCAATAGCTAGTGAGCATAGTAATTGCAAGAAATTATGTGACTTACCAGCGCCCGTCCCTGCTGCTGTTTCTCCCCCTCTAACTGACCCTTCGCCATCTCTTCCTGCAGCGGCACTGGAGGTGGCATCGCTGATGTTCTGTGTAGCTAGAATAAAACATTACACATAATTTAGATCCCAGATATGCAACCCCAAATACAACAGCAATGCAGCACTACGGTAAACATCCTTTACAACGCATGAGTTACAACACATGCCATTACCCTGCGTTTTTACTCCGCAAAATCTTTTACAAAGCAGGGCTTTACACCGGAAACCATTACAACGCATTCCCCAAAGTAACGCCCCGGTGGATTTAGAATAGTAAATTGTGTTGTAATGGGGAATGCGTTGTAATGGATTGCGTTGTAAAGCCCTGCGTTGTAAAAGATTTTGCGGAGTAAAAAATGCGGGGTAATGGCACGTGTTGTAAAAGCGTGCAGGGTAAAGTGTCCTATTCCAGCACTACAGCTCAGTTAGCATGTCAGTACCTTCCACATATCACTCTGGGCATTTGATTGGTTTGTTCACAAAGTTAGACAAGCAAGGCATGGGATAATGTTCAATGAAAGACATATGGTGTTGGATGGCAAATGCATTGGGAGTGGGACCTTATACTTTTTTCCAGCCTTGCTGCACTGCCATTGGAAACTGCTGGTATACTGTAACTATAAATGAACAGGTCTGTAGGCGTGGGCGGTGAACTTCGCTCCGTTCGCGGAGTTTGCGGAGTTTTCTGCACTCCGCACTCCGCGGAGCACGCGGAGTGCAGAAAACTCCGCTTCGCGATGTGTAGCGGAGTGTTTTCCCCGCTCGCGATTGCAAACGGTAAGTTTGCGAGCGCGAGCTGCTGCTCGGTTAGAATTTCTACCCGAGCGGCAGGAATACCAGCACAAACTGCAGTTCGCACTGCAGTCCGCCACTCGCGGAACTTCGCAGAGTTTTTTTGTAACTTCGCGGAGTTCCGCGTAGCTAAACTCCGCGAACTATGCCCAGGCCTGCAGGTCTGCAGCACACTACATTAGGGGGGGGGGGTGGTCCATGATGACTGACCATGGCCACTGTCTCATGAACTGAACTGTGTTAGAGCTAGGCATAAGCAGAAAAAGAAAGCCTTCTGAACAAACATACATGGTGATTTTTATTTAAAATACTAGCTTACTTAGTCCTGCTATCTGCATCTTCACGAATCATTATAGATAACACCAACATTCCAATGGACCAATACCCCAAGATTCTATGGTTCTACCCTAAGAAGTCCACAACAATCATAAAAGGACTTACTGGGATCAGCAGAGCCCTCGGCATCGGGGTTGGTAGTGAACGCCGGCTGACCAGCTTGTCCCAGATCCTCCAAATCGTCCCTCGTCTTGCCCTTGGGTGCTGATGAAAGAAATTAAGAAGATAAATAAAAATAGATTAGTGATTCTGTAATGATCTCCACAAAATGTTTTATGAAAAGCAAATGCAGTCCCAAAAACAGATCACCTATAGGACTACTAGTTGTAACTCGAATCTATCAACTGTCATTAAATCCATATTCCAAATCTCCTTAACAAAAACTACATTTGGAACTAATGTATTGCAGTGAATGATCTTTGATTTTATCTATGTCCATTTCTCAACACCCTTGATGAGCCAACTCAGACTCCCTTTTCTGCAATGCATAGATGCACACTTCATATAATCACTGTGAATTCAATTAAATAACCTGGAACTGTACGAGCTACATAAAAAAAGTTGCAGAGAGAACGCGCTACTCAGTGATTCACTATAGTGACAGAAGAAACAGTCTACAATGGCTTCTTAATTAATCAGCCAAAGTGAGTGCCTGATAAATGCGATTAGTTAGCGCCACCTACCTAGCAGAAACTAGAAACTGGATCACACAATAATGTACCAGTGTAATCTTTACTAAACATAACTTACTTCTGAGTGTAAGCAGCATGCTATTCGGATTTTTTTTTAGCATTGTAGAACACAAACACAACAAATAATTAATACTCACCGAGCCCTGGAATCTCGACGACTAGCAGGTCCTGTTCCCGGTCCAGAATGTCCGCACAGTGGTGCACCGTCTGCCAGTACTGTCGATGCACCCGCAGGGGGTAGCCGCTACCGGGCCTGCTACCAGCATAAAGGGGAGGTGGCGATGAACAAAAAAACTAGTGCTGCCACCCCCTCCTCTCCAAAGATCGCCCGGGGCTGCACACCTGGGCGGCGGCACCGCCGTCATGGAAGTCGCCCCTTTGCCATGGCACTGGGTGGGGAGATAATAACTAAGAAGAAAAAAAAAAGGAAAGTAAAGACGAAAGAAATAAGGAAAGAAGGGGAAGTAAACTAAGTCGTAAAGTCACAAAAACACAAAAAAAATTAGACAAAAACCTAAAAGTCACAAACATAAAGACACACACTATTATAAAAAATAAAAATGAGGGGTAAAAAAGTAATAAAGGAGGAGAATTACAAAGATTAAGTAGAGATTAAAATTTAGACCCAGCACCATAACGGAGATCAGAAAAACAAAATGGCCGCGCCCTTGTCAACAGCGTGGTCCTGTTCGCGCACAATTTAGAACTCGAGCACACTTCAGGACTGCGTAGTGCCATTCACGTGTGATTTTGGAGCGTGTAGACGCATCCTGCATTCCCAACGCAACGAGTACGGGCGCGCCAGCAAACTCAGCCCGAAAGCACAACACAGCGCAGCGCGGCAGAGTTTTTTGCGACTCTGCGGACTTTTGTGTGTTAGGACTCCATGAACTCCGCCCACCCCTAGTAACCTCTTCAAAGTGTCAAGTCTCCCAAGTCACAATGTTTAATTTTACATGTGGTACTGACTCCTGCCTCTTATCTGATTTTCTGGCATATTTTATCACATGAGAGAATTATTATTCAGCTCCATAATCCAGAGGTATTCAAGGTGAAATAGGAGAGAACCCAGTGACACCAGAGATGGTTGTACAGTATTGTATTTCAACACCTATATAACGCTTTCCACCTCTATGCAGGGGCGCTGAAGCACTTGCCTACATGGGTAGCTTGGGTACGTGGTTGGAAGGATTCCTTTTTGTTGCTCAGTGTAGAAATGAAAGCTGGGATGATAAAGAGAATTTGTACAGAGTTTGAAGAAGTAGACTGTCATCAGAAATTAAGATGGTGGCAGTGGCAATCCACAGAAAATAAACAGACCAGAAAACTGCAATCAATGTCTCACCCTTATGTGAAGCTGCTTTCATAAACTAATCAAATATCACAACTTAGGAGTTTGAATACACTTAACATTAAAGCTGCTATCTCTCTTTGCCATGTGGTTGCGGTCAAGAAAGTGTGCTGAGCTAAGGCCCCACTGATATTGTGGGCAAGGACCTCAAAATGGAATCTGATGCACTAATAGGACAGGAAAGTGGATATCTTGCCCCTATTATTGCTCTGCCATACACTATGAATTAAAAAAATGTCACCACATATGATGAAATCCTTAGCAGGGATGAAAAAAAACATATCTGTTGGAAGGTGATTTAATGGTGGTGGTAAGTATGCCACCAGTAGCAAGGCCACCAACACTGTACTGTGTCCTAAAAAGGGCCTCTATACATTAGACCCTTGCTCAACCCTAGGTAACTGACTCCGAGCAATAAGGCTTAACTTAGGAGACAGGCATGTAAAGCATTTAAAAACACCACTACAGCAAATAAGTAAGACACAACACACAATAAAAATCCCACATCAATTTATAACAATAGGAAATATTTGTATCTTTAAAATGACACCTCCAGACCAAAATCCAATATAGGGAACCGGTGACGTGAATTTTTAAAGAACAAACACTTTCGAGTGCTTAGAAACCAGTAGCCCCACTCTGGGACATCCGGTCACACTTCACTGGGAAAAAAAATCAAAGTTTTAGGCTGACTGTGATGGAGCCCTGGTTGGATACACTGAGTGGGAGGCCCCGGTCAACATTTTAACTTCACACTTAGAAACTTTTCCGGAGCTTTTTCTTCTAGGGGCCCTCGCTGCTCTTCACCATGCTGTATTCCATGAGGGTTTGCCGGCTTGACTTTCAGGAAGCAACCAGTCAAATCCTGGAAGTCGGACCTCCGGAGCTCTTCAGCAGGAGAAACCTGGAATCCAGGCTGGGTCGAAGTTGAGGGTGGCCGGCTTGGCCCATGCATTCAATTTGGTCACCTTATAAAGCATTTTCCCAAAACTTTCCCAATACTTTCTCAAACTTCTGGAGGTCCTTCAAGAACATCTCCTTGCAGGTTACAAGGATCCAAAACATAAATCCAAGGGTATGAAATCTCCTAAATGCTCTTTGACAGGCCTTCACTACACTTCGCACAATGCACTTTGTCACCCCCTTACAAGTCCACTGCACTCCAGGAGAGGGACTCTGGCTGGAGAAAGGTCAGTTAAGCTCTGTTAATCTGTAGCTGCAGGGAGTCCACTGCTTACTCCTTCTTGAAGTAAGGCAAAGTCCTCGGAGATGTAGTATTAGATAGTGCAGCACTTGCAGCCTTCACTAGGCAGGCCTCATGAGTGCAGATCAGGATTCCAGTACGACAGCCCTCCTTCTTCTTGGAGTTTCAGGCAGCAGAACTGAGAGGCTATGCACCTCTCACATATATTTATTCTCAGCTTCTGGGCATCAAGAGGGGGGCACCCCATACCAATGAGATGCAGGGTTCTACCCAGGTGCATGAGCACTTCCTCCAAAGTGTGGCATCTTCTTGTCCCAGAAATCACTATTCCTCCAAAATCCACGATGGCGGAAATTTCAGCAGAACAGTATAAGCTAACTAAACCAACTCTCAGTGTGGCTCATTTCCATATCTCTTCTTGACCTAATATCTGCTAATTCCTTTCTTAAGCCTGCTATCTGGCTGGGGCACAGGGGGCCTGGCATTCCCTGCCTGTCCTCCTTTGAAGCCTCATGCTTTGCGGCCCCTCCCCTTTGCCATGGCATTCCTGTGTAGCTGCAGAGCTCTCTCCAGCAGATAGCCTCTCCCCTGGACAGCCACTTATCACCTAATCAAGCCAGCCTTTTATTTTTTTTATTTTACAGAGTTTTATATAGCGCGAACTTGACCCGAAGGTATCGGGTGTCAGAGCGCTTTACATAGCACCAGTTGCGTTACATGAGGACACATTCATTTTTTTTGTTAGGCACGGGGAGATTAAGTGATTTGCCCAGAATCACAGAATGTTCAGCGTCATTGCCGAGACTCGAACCCAGTTCCCCAGATTCAAGGTTGACCGCCCTAGCCGTTAGGCCAACTCCTCTCCACAGGAGGCCTTGCTAAGCCTGTTAGCACCGACCAAACAAGGAAGACTGCAGGAAAGCTGGATTTTGGCTTACAGAAAAAAAAGTGTTATAACTTATTTTCTGTACAAGTTATGATACATTCAACCAATAAAAGAGTAATCTGTTGGACTTATCAATACTATTCTGTTAAATCTTTGAATTATATATTTTTTATACTTTTCTAGCAACAGTTATGCATCCTTCCTCACCAGGGTTTATAAAACATTTTTTATAAGGACCCTGGTCATAATTACAGGACCCCCCACCTCTTGGACACCTTGGGGAGACCTAGGGGTTGCCTATTATTTGGAAATTATGTCGATTAATACTTCACAGCGCCCACAGCACCAAAGTCGACTTTACAGGGGATTTCCTACACCGGCGAAAAACACAATTGCCAGTTTTCCCTCACCAGGGTTTAAAAAATATCTTCTAATGGGACCCTGCTTATAGTTGCCTAACCCCACCATCCCTGGAACTGGTAGGGGAGACCTGGGGGGTCCCTGATATGTAACAATAATGTAGATTATCACTTTTATAGAGCCCCTGCCACCAAAGTCTAGTTTGCAATGAATTTACTTTTTAAAAGCAGTGCTGCAACTCAGGACTGCTTTTAAAATCAACGCAGGCTCTCAGCCGTGCATGCTTGCAAGTGCAAAAAAGGATGCTAGCCTCTAAACTGCCAGGCGCTATTATATACTAGGGACTTAATAGGTAGTTTTCATCCCCTTGCTCTATTATCTACTAAGGACCTATAGGGTAGGTCATGCCAATTATAAGTGTACCTCAATGCAGGGGTGTGTGTGGGTTTAACATAGCACTGGCCCTGGGCCTGACTAGCAGGGTTCAGGGCACAGTCACAGTCAGCTACCATTAGTACCAGTCAGCACACAAAAATTGGGGCGAACAGGCCAAAAGGGTGACTTTCTAACAATATCCATGAAATGCCATTCTGTAATACTAGAAATTAATCCATATATACAGTTAGGCAACTGCAGAATCAACTTTAAGTTAGATGAGAAAACTCGCCAAATATGTGAGTCGGCCTGGAATAGACAAGATGCCAGCATAAATGGCCATTAACAGTACCCAAGTTTCAGAATCAATTATTATACAAAGGAAAAAAAGATGCAAGATCCTTAGGCCCTAAGAAAAGTGATGAAAAGCTATGTTGTTGGAGATAGAGTTTAGCAGGTTGTCTGTATTTCTGTTTAGATTGTAATTCCTTTCTCTAATCATAATACTTGCTATCCGAACTTGGGCTATTGGAAAACCCTTTATCCATTACTAATATACTTGATCCATTGACCCGTGTCGTCAAGCAACGCTATGTGCAGCTTGAATCTCATGAGACAGGGCTGCACAACAGGTGAGACATAAACGTCTATTTTGATGAGGAGACAAAGTAAGAGAAGGTAGAAGGTGATGGGGAAGAAGGACAAAACCTCATTTACCTGGATACTGAACCTGCAGAAAAATCAAAGATCGAAGAAATGAATGAGGAACTAATCTCCAATCATTGTTATGCAAATAATGCTATTGAAATGAGTCCAAGATTGCTGGATGTTAAAATGCACAGGACTGAGTAACTTAGATACACAGGTGGATTTACTTGTCAGGAATTTTTAATTATATTCCGCTCATCTGGGCCTAGTTGAGAAAATAGTTATATGTCGAGAATCTGAACTGAGAAAATAACGAGTGAGAGAAAACACCTAAACCGTGTACTGTCGTATGAAGGCATAAAAGTGCTAGGACTGATAACTAGCGACCAAGGGACTCAACATAAAAGGTGAGACTTGAGTACTTTTGTTAACACGTGGTAGTTTTCATCTGGCAAAGCAGAAGAGGCAGCGAATTTCATAGCATTGGCGCAGTTGAGGAATATGCTTATCATAACGAGCTAGCTCTTGCAAAATGTGAAATAGCCAAAAGAGGCAATGAACTGACCTTAGAGATCGCTTGTGCACCACGGGGCCCACTCATAGAAGGCTTTATGACAAAAGCAGAGATCCTTAATAAAATTCGCCATGAGACTGGGAGCCAGTGCAGCATGCACCAGATTTCTAAGACCCTATCAGTTTGCGATGGGTTTGCGTTACCTTTTTTATGCAGACCCAACCCAATGTGTTGGGTTGGTATTTACAATCCAATGCAATTCCCGATTTGCATTGGATTGTTGGCCAAAGTAACGTAACACAGCGCAATGCACTGCCTTGCATTACTTTGCATCAAAGAGGTATTCCATGGGGCTGCCTGTGCGTTCCCGTGCATCTAGCCATGGATTTTGACCCAAATCCATATCTATAAAAAACGTGTAGATATGGATTTGCACCAAAATCCAGCACCACCGTGAGGCGTAATTGTGCAGCACATACAGAAAGACGAAATTGCCTTTTAGCATAGTTTTAGTGAACAATGGAATTCCTTGCTGCACAAAAACTATGCTGCCCACAACACAGACACCCTTGTATTATGGTGTAAAGGTGTCTGCGTTGGCACATGGCAGCATAAGGTATGCTAGTGCAAGGAGAGAGCAGTACACCCGCAGAAGGAAGGCAGCTGATAGGGGAAAAAACCACTCTCGGGCAATGTGATCACTCTATTATTTGAAGATGCGGGCCTGCGTCCAGAGTTCTGAGTTTAACTCCTGGTTCAAAACTTGGCATCACCAACTCGGCCTTTTATGCTGCTGAAGTTGATAAAAGGAGTACCAGTGAGTCATTTGATAGGAATACGTATCCTTTTAGTGCTTGGATAAACGAGTGATATTTACACAGCCTACAAATGTAATAAGTAGTATGACTCTTACACCTTCTGCCCACTCTCAAATGAGACAGCATTGAGAGACACTAGTACTGCTGCCACAAAATATTCTTATCTGCAGAATGTTAGTCAGAAATACATTACATTTCAGCTAACTGAAATGTCAGAACTGACTGCGTTTGGTTGGGAACATTGCAGGAAGGACATATAACATATCTGTTATTAATCAGCTAAGCAGCCAATGCTGTAATTCCTTTACGAAATTAAACTCATGGGAGAAACTTTCAGAACTCTTTTCCCCAGCAGCACTCTCTTCACTGTGTAGCGAAAGGGCGGCTTTCTCCATTAAATGTTGATTCAAGTGTTGAGCCCATCGGCTAAGACTAATGCACATGTGAATAGGTGAACTAACCCATTTTTGCAGACTAATTTGAACATGTTATTTTTCTACTTTTGAAATCATTGTGCATAATATAAGCCGAAAATGATCAACTAAAATTACATTTTCATCCAGTTTCCACAGTCTAGTGTAATTTTAATATCTGCACTTTCCAACCTCCCATAGCAGACAGGCTCTGCATCGAAAAGTGCGAAGAGGCTAAGCAATTGACGAACGTGTGCTATATAAAAACTGTGTAATATAGCATAGCATTTACAAATTACATGATCCCTCTGCACCTGGAAGCATGTAATTTGACTTCGGGCTGGAGTTGACGTTTGGCACTTGTTTCTTAAGGGAGCATTTGGGCAGCTTCAGATCTCCAGATGCAGATATCTGTGCTAGGGCCACACTTAGAGCAGTCCGATAGTAGGCGTCTGTCTATGGCATCACGGGATGCCAGACTGTGCCTTGATGCAGCAAGGGATTGGCTGCCTGCAGGCTTGGGGCAGCGGGGGTGTAAGCTAGGCTGAGATCACTCACAGGGGTGGGCATATAGTGAACTTGAAATATGAGAAGAAATTCACAGAAATTCACTGAAAATACAAAAGGTGAAAGTGGATGTTATTGTTAGGTATGGCAATAATATCTTAACATACATAAAAAACAAATTTACAAAAAAAACAAAGATTAAAGTGAAGTTCTAGTTGCGTGTTGAAATGAGATGGGAACTAATGTTTAAAATGTGAAAAAACACTGAAATTCACCAGTTATAGTTTTGTGAACTAACTATAACTTGCACTCCTGTCATGCACTGCTTATGGCCCCAGTTATTACATCACTCATAAAAACTTAAATGACATAATTGATGATATCACCGATTACATTATCCAATGTCTGTCACAGTGTGCAATAGGCTTTGTGGACTGGAGGTAATTAAACAAGCTACACCAGTGCCCAATTTTCTTTCACCAATCAATTTATAAGTGATATTATAGTTAAGTCTTGTAATAATGTAAAAGCTAACAGTTAACATTAAAAAAAAACACTGAACCCACCATGCACTATTTATGACATCACATATTACATTGTTGAAGATATGTTAAATTACATTATTGATTATATCACTGATGACATCTCAAATTATATCATTGATATCACTGTAACATTACTTATTATAACTATTTAATTAAATTATATTATTATTTTCAAGTTTAATATTTTAAATAAATTACTTTAAATGCTATGTACAATTAAACTTCGATATCCTTTCCTTATTTTTGGCAATATTCGTTTCCTCAATATTCTTTATACAATATTTTGATAGTTTACATGCTTTGCATGTAAACTCAATATTTTTGTAGACAGTATTTCTGACACAATAATCTTGTGTTGCAATATTTTTGTTCATGGTATTTTGTCAATAACCTTGGAACAAACCCTGCCACAAATGGTAACTTCAGAAGCTAATCCGCTGGATGGCCTCTAATCTGGTTTGCAACATTTTAATAATCTCAACAGCCCTTCTCTGAAAGCAACCAAGAGGATACTGGTTCCATGGCAAAGGGGTTCACCATATCCAATAGGAAGAGTTTATCATTATCCTGGGTCTGCACAGTCCACAGAGTGAATTGTGGTGTCAGACCTGAGCAACACTGGAGCATTCACCAGGACAAAACAGATCCCTTATGACTTTGTAACTATACAATACACTGTTTTCAAACGCTGATTGCAGTCCAAAACCAGTATTTTTGCAGCCAATGTGGAATTTTGTGAACCAATAGATTGGGTCTTAAAATTCTGATTCAGAGTGTGTCACAATCCGAACTGCCTCATTAATTTTTTATGAGGCAGGTTGCACATTGTGACTTTCTCCAATTGGGGGCTATAACAAGCAAGGTGGCTTGCAAGGGTCAGCAGACCACCATATCTGTGATTGCCTTTCAATTAAGAAATGTTTTGTTTTAAGGCAGCTCCTTTTACTGAAAGGAAATAGGGCTGCTTTAAATAAAATAATAATAATAATTAAAGTTTCTATGAGAGTTAGCAGTGGTTCCCAGCACCACTGCCTACTCTCCCTGATTTCTTAACATTCAAAAAGGAAAAGAAGTCTAAAATTGAAACCCTTTCCTTTTGCAAATGGGTTACCACACTAATTTGAGGGTCTGTACCTTTTGAATGATATGAGATCAAAATTATATTACAAACTATTGATACACTACATACCAATTCGGTATTTGGAAGGGACGTCCAAAACGCCCATTCGAAATAGTGAATCAATATCTAGTCGCAATCCTCATTTAGGAGCTGGTAAATCTTTACTGACACCTAAAAGGGAATTCATACATTGCAAAAACCATTTTTGCTGTCGTAACCTTTGATTGAGAGTGTTTTCGACTGAAGAATTGGTTCATACATCTCTACCCTAACCCTTTATGTTAGCCTGTAGTAATTAGTATATACCACCAGATTTGGATTATAATTTTTGGCCTTGGTGTCTTAGCCAGGGTAAGACAAAATATTGAGCCCTTAGGGGCTACTTGTACAATGGTTCCTTATATATCAACCTCTCGCTGATCATCTCCAGGTTCCCATTGGCCCTAAAGAACAAAAAACCACAAGCAAGTATGGCAGTCCCAATTAGGTTGTTATGCCTCTTTATTGCTTTATGTTCATTATTATCCACTAAGACAAGAGATTTAGTTACGGTGACATAGGAGTGTTTATTTTGTTCTGAGAAATGCCAGAGACCACAATTGGCTTTGTACAGAAGGCTGTTGACTATAAAATACATAAGGGGTCTAAATAACCCAAGTATTGTTTTTTGTTTTATTCCTGCATTTTGGAGGTCTTCCAATATGCAATTTTAACTTCATGACCCCTCAATTGGAAATTTACTCTTCAGGACATTATAGGCTAAAGACAGAGGAACTTGTTATAATGAAAAGGATTTAAACATGCGCTCACTGTGGCTTTCATACGACAGTTATGAGCAGACTTGATGATGAAACATTCCAGATTGCATGGGTGAGAATGGCAATTTTCCAGTTGAAATGAATAGAGAAACAAGATTTCATTAAAGAGAGGGAGGCTAACATTATGCATTACTTCTTTTAATGCCACTGCTGCTGCACCTTTAAAGAACCTCAAAACAATACCATCAATCTAGAACTTAGAATGCTGTAGTCCATAAGTAGTCCCTTTTCAGAAAATGCTGCGAAACATCAGTCCTGTATCTTCCTCTTCTCTGTTATCTGTCAACTCTTACTTTTTTTCCTTCTTGTTTATTTTGACTCTGCAGAAAAACACTAAACCTGTCATCATCCTATACCTTTACATTCCCAAGTCCTATAAAGAAAACATATTTATCTTCCTAATCATCAACGCGTATCCTTATTTATACTTCATTTCAAAATACTGTTCTTGATTATTCTCCTTCTCCTTGCTATTTTCTATTTTCTTTTTTTTTTCTTTTCTTTTTTCTATGAAGGGATGTGGAAGGAGGGATAATGTAAGCCTCCGTGTCTTTAATGTAATCTTGAATCTCTATTCATTTCAATTGGAGAATCTCCATTTCATTGTAAGACCTGAGGCTACCATTAGGCATGTTGAAAGCCCTTCAACACCACATTTGATATATGCTGTATTGTCCTCAAATAATGTTTTGCAAATGTACTAGCATTTGTCCAATCAGCTGCTTTCAGAATTTCTTCAAACGCCCACCAGACATATACAGTTTACTCACCATTGCCCCTCATAAGGAATGTGGTTTAAATGTGATCACATCAATACTGCTTGCTCCATAATGTCTCTTACCCATCTGGTGATCATTGATGCATCCATTGCACCATATGGCTTAACATAAGAAATTAGTAACTGATTCTCACCATGTCTCCTATGCTCCATCATTCTGTTCTCATATTTAGGTAAACAATCCACCTCTCACAATTTTTCTCCTCTGGAAAACATTGATAAAAGACTGACTCTGACATATTCTTTGTTCTCTTCCAGATTTTAAAATAAATTCCATATGGACCGTAAACCTTGTCACTTACCTCTAATGCCTTCACATCAGAAACACTTCTACATGAAATTAAACATAATAGAGTAGCTAATATTTTGGAGTGTCTCTTCAATTCCAAATACCTATTCATAGGGCATGATAAAAACAGTGACAATACCACATTTACATCCCATAATACATCATATCTCGATCTAGGTGATCTCCTTAATCTCGTCAATGACCAGTTTAGAGCATTCTGCTCTCATCACTCTTCTTGCCTCCTTATCTAGAGGTTTACAAATCCATTCTTTAATAAATTTAGCCACATGCTCCATGGACCACCAGTAACCACTTCTCTCATGCCTAATACTTAAAGGTGAAAACATCTCTCTTCCAAAAGGGTCTCGTATTACCTCTAATGAACATGCACTCTCTAAATTGTGGAATTCGTCACTGAATTCATCATATTGTTGAATGTCAAACACATATTCATCATACTCTTTACCATTCTTTGTTAGAGAAACAAGACTCATGTCTGCTTCAAAGCATTTATCCTCCTGCATACTGCCAAGGACACCTTTGCGTGCCACTAGGGTCACCTGTTCTTGGCATGCCACTAAGGGCACCTTTCTTTTTAATGGTATAAAACCCAATCTTCCCTCTTTTTGACATAGATATGTTGTCCAAATGTCTGGTCTTCCTAGCTTTCATACCTCCTTTCTCTCCACTCTTCTCTTCCTTCCTCTGAAAAGGAATACAACTGTTATCCTGACTTTAAATCTTTTCTATTCTTACTTTTTAAAATACTTTCCAATGTTTCTTTAACTTGGCTTTCATCTCATGCTGAATCAACCTTCTTACCACTTCCTCATTAATCGTTGCTCCAGTCACCTCTAAACTACTTCCTTGTCCAGATTCCATAATCCACACTGAAATAAGCCCAATGAAAACACTGTATTTTCCTCACTACTCTTACTAATATGCCAAGCTTTATATTAAAATAAAACTAACACTAACTAACCTAAAAGCTATGCTTTAAACTTTTAAATCAGTTTTTCTAATACTGTTTGTAATCATCCAATCTCTCTCCGTATCCAACCATTCAACGTTTCTGAGAAGTGGTTTTTTCTTCAAACGATTCAAAACACTCCATTGCATCGTGCCAGTGTGCTAGGTTGCTTTCCAATGATAATTTGCCAGTCCCAAAATGTTGCTTAAAACACACAAGATCACTCGCAATATTTCATCCCATACATGCCACAAGCTGTCCGACCAGACAAATGCTCTTGAGCGTACCTGTGTCACAAGTCGTATGCATGCGAGTGGGGACACGACTGACAACCACACGTTAAAGGTGCATTCCTCTGCCCCATGCGCTCTTTCTCCATTTAGGCCATAAATCTCGCTCGAATGCCAATGAGACACGTGACAATGATTTTTGGAAGTTAAACACGCCAATAACCCGGCCGCGTCTATACTTTACAATACCACAAATCTGAATAAATACAGTCATACAAATGCTCCGCCTACTCGTATTTCCTAAGAAGAATTTTGTTTTTGTAAATTTTTGAAATGTATGTATTTAGTAAACTAAACTAAATATAACCTGCTTCTATATATTGGAAGCTAGGGTTCTTGACACAATTTGCCATTTACTACCAAAACTTATAATTCAAATAATATATTAACTTAACCATATTACTCTAATAAATAAAAGATACTTATCTCACCAGGTGCAGCTTTTAGAAGTGGAAGAATGTTCTGAAAAGGAACTACTTATGGACTACAGTGTTTTAGGTTCTATATTGATGTTATTGTTTTGAGGTTCTTTAAAGGTTCTGCAGGAGTGGCATTAAAAGAAGAAATGTATAATGGTAGCCTCCGGTCTTGACATGAAATTCAGTATCCTTCATGAGAAGTACTGTACTGAGAAGTACTATACATGGGATCATACATCAGTAGTACAGGCTATCATCTGATCACATACAAAAGTAAAAATGAGAAACATTGTTTCCACTCAGAGGGTCAGGGTATTGTTTTGTTAGTTTTTTATGTTGTGGGAGGATGTACACTTGACCCTCTAATCAGTTTTGCACGCCATCTTTGTGTACACATACATTGTAGGCTGCCTGTAAAACAATGGAGTCTAACATACTATCAAAAGCAATTAGAAATCCTTGTTATTCCAGATGAAGTACTAGGACCATGTGTGGCAAGGCTTCTATACGTATTGCTAACGTTACACTCCAGTCTCATTATATGTTAACATGGTCACTGGGATTAAAATGCAAGAGAGTGTGGAGCAAGAGCAGGTCCTAGGAAGCTGGCTTACTTGTTTGGATGATGCAGCATAGACATCTGGATCCGTTGTCAGGTTTTCCTTATTCTCTATGCATATCTTAAACTCCTGCTAACAAGGCAGATAATTAGAATTTCAATTCTCTGATGCATGTTCTGCAGAGCTCGGAAGGAGAAATATTACTACAAAGATAGATGACCTTTTGTATTCTGTTTTACAAGAAAAAAGGAAGAACAGTAACATTAAGTTTCTGAGAATAAATATATTTCGAAAAATAAGAATTCTTCAGTTTCCTGTGCAAAAAAACACAGCCAAGTTTGAGCAGACGCCCCTGACTCCATAGAACACCATGCATAAAAAAGGTATATACGATTTCTGTGTAGTGGTGGGGTTAGACACGCAAAATGTTTGCTGGAGAGGGTGCTGAAATACAAAGTTAAACTTCAGGGCTGATGGCAATATAAGGTACCCAGGGAAGCTTTACATGACTTGCCATATTATAGTATGTGAGCACAACCATGCTGTTAGACAGCTAATTATTAATCATGCAGGTTTAAGTCTATTAGGCTAGAGATGTGTGATGAAATATGGTTGTGACTTATCCAACCTTTCTCCTATTTCGTAAATCAACTGTTGAGTTGTTTGTAATATTGATAATCATTTTAAGGTACGTGATTTGAAGATAAATAATGTATAATATAATAAAGATACAGTGTAAAATACCAACTTTTGTGGGTGTTAACTTATTTCGAGTTTCAGATCGGGCTCTATATACTCCACCTGCAGATGAGAGATACTCTGACAGGTCTATCAGATTCCAAACACTCCCAGCTACTTGAACAATACTCAGGTGTGAGACAATACTGCCCGTTGTCCTTTTTCTAAAATGGCAATAGTTTTATTTTGGGGCTTAGGGAATCTACAGGGTGTGACACCATCTTTTTAAGACAAAATTAATGTACTGGGTGTGACCCAAATCATTTCAAGGTAACCTAACAAATGGGTCTCATCTGCTAATAGGCCTAAATATACACAGATGACAGATTGAGTCAGAAAAAAGTCACCCTCGCTCACGTTTCATATGAACTTACTTGTACCAGTCAGTAATCTGCAATCTACCTAAAGGCCTTTTCCTAGCTGTTCATAGGCAACTGACCTTATTCTAAAAGGTGGGCATTATAGTGTGAAACAAAGTACGTAATTTTAACAGTGCATTACATTGGGTTAGAATCCATTTCAGAGTCACACCTCATGGCAAATATACAAAACTAGAGGTTCAAAATAAAAAAATGTAACTTCTAATTTTCCATTGTCAGTAAAAGTATGCTCAATAGCAACTACGTTTCAAGAAGACCAGTAAAAGTTTGCTAGAGCATGAAAAGTCAAGAAAAATAATTGCCTAGTGTGAGAGAGTGGTTTATTAGTTAGGATGGCTGGTGTCCACCATAAGTAATAATGTCACTAGATTGTTAGGTCCGGTCAAAGGTTTCAGTAATACAAACCTGAGCTCAAACCCTGATAACCTCTGTGTAAAGCATTCAGAAATACCACAACAGTTAAAGGTTAAAAAAACACAATGCAATGAAAATCCCACTGCAACTTATGAAAAGAGGGAAAAAATGAATGGGCAAACTGACACCAAAATGACAGTATCCACAGACGTACACTTCCAAAGCCCCCAGAGTTTTAATGGAAGCACTTAGAGAGAGACTCTCATGATATCAGGCAGAGGGGAACAGCAAAGTTCAGTCATGGTCCAGTGGACACTGGTCAGTTAGGATTCTTCTCAGGGATGTCTTCTTCAGGTTGTTTATGTTCCTGGAGCTAGCCAGGAGATCAGTCTTATGAGCCTTCAAGATATTTCTGTTCTTGGATTTCAAGTGGAAGGGGGTTCAAACTCCTCAGCTCCTTCTCCAAGGTCATAGATCTCAAGTGCAGCAGGTTTTGTCAACCTGTATCCTTTCACAAGTCCAGAAGTGTACTGAGGGGGTGCCTTAGGATGGCCATTTATGCCTGGCGCTAGTTAGTGGGTGGGAATGACTCCTGGGCACTCCTTAACCAATGGAGGTAAGGTACATTACATTTTTACATGTCTAGGGGGAGGAGCTAGGCACTAATGAGAAAGATGGCTCATCCTTAGCTCTCCCGAGCCAGGTCCACACTGAACTACTAGGAAGGGACGGAACACAGGACCGAAGGGGGAGCGCAGCACTACACCCATCAGAGGTTTCCAGGTGACAAGGGAGGATTTGCCATCCTATTTGTTCAGGAGGCACAGGGCTGTGTACAATACCTGGCCTCGTGTGATCTGCTACATGGTATGATGACTGTTGACTCCACCTCCAGCTGAACCTCGAAGATGCTGCACCATTTGTGCTGCACCCTAACACCCAGGTGGACTCCTTCCTATGAAGAGCCTGCGGCGGGCCCTGTTGAGTGACTAGCCCACCCTGTGGCAGCTGTCATCCCACGCACACTAACACTGGGGCCTCTGACCTACGGCAGCATCAGTGATCCCCACAGGGGCACAGGAGCCGAGTGTGCTTTGCAGCACTGGAACCATCTGAGTCCGCTGAGCTGTGGTGGAGTGCTCTGTTAATCTTGCTTCCTGCACGTGTGCCCGACCCTAGAGAGAGGCCCTCACTGGACACCTCTGGCCACCCTAACAGGGGATACTTATCCCTCTGACTCGCTGTGTTGCAGGTGGATCGGTGACCAGGGCATTCAGGACCTCCTCAATGCCTGGACCAGGGGCAAAGGACTCACTAAGCCTTACCAATCTCCTTCTGGTGGACCTTGGCCCCCCTCATCTACTTACATAACAAGCCTCTTCTACTGTGGAGCTGGGGGAGAAGTCTGACATGATCTGACTTCATTCTGATGGTTGGCCACATCCAGAGATCGCCTTTGTTCCTCCTTCCAGCAAAAGGTGACACCACTTTGCCTGTGCTGCATGCCTTTGACCCCAGGACATTGTGACTGCCCACCCCACGTCATCTAGTCAGTGGACACACCATCTGGAAAACCTAGCTGAGACCTCACCACTTGCGTGGGTGCTGGCCATAGCAGGACTGCCCCTCCTGCAAGACTAATTACATGGTGGGTCTTGACACTCTGGGTCATTGATGCCCTTAGCTGTGAAGGCTTGACCGTGGTTCTGTTTGTTTCATTCCCATGCTGCATTGTGCCATCCACAGTCCTGGCGCCCACAGCTCACCCACACTGCCTTTCTCTGGTCACCCTTCTACCACCCACACCATTCCACGTCTAAATACAAACCTGCTCACCAACTGTCATTCCCAGAAGCTATGGCGAACATCACCCAGGCTAAAGCAGCGTACATGAATGCACCTCCAACCCAGGCTGTCAGGGAAATGGCACTCACGATGCTAAGGAACGACTTGACTGACATCAAGGGATCCATCGCTCAGATTACCTCAACAGTAACTGAAACTAACAAAGAGGTGCAATGCCTGTGGGTTGACATCGGCAGCTTCCAAACCTGACTTACTATGATGGAAAGACAGCTGGCAGATGTGGAATCTCAGCTGAATGAGACCTCAGACTGAAGCAAGACAACTGGCATCTCTATGTTTTAATTCCAGTGTACGGTTATCCCTACCCTTCTGAATCTCATGTTCAATCCTCAACTTCAATTTCAAAGGGACCACAGAGTCCGCTCCAATCGATCATACAATGATCAACCCCCATGGCATGTCTTGGTGTGCTGCATGAGGCATCAACATGCATGACAAATCCTTCAAAAAGCTAAGAGACACGGGCCATTTCGCTATGAAAACACAAAATTCCTGTTTGTAATGGACTTTTCAGCTCCTTCTAATGCAATTCCTGGCCATACGCCCTAAACTCAAAAAGAGGGACATCAAATAAGGTCTACTGGAATTTGCCACCATGATCATCACCTTCCAAGGAAAAACGTCTGAATACCACAACCCCAGGGAGTTAGAAGTCCTTCTGGACACACTCGACGATATTACCATGGACACCACACAGACCAAAGACAGCTCCACCTCTCCTTCCACAAGTCACCAGGATGTGACACACGTGGACACATCTACACAAGATGGGACTCATTAACGCAAAAATGGTCTCAACTCACAAGACCACAGTCTAACATGACTTCCCATACTGGAGATAATCTAGATCGCCCCTCAAATCCTGAAGCCCGTCTCCTTGTGTGTAATGTTTAACTGTGTGTCTTTGTGTTATATTTTCCTTACATTCTCCCCCTCTCTCTCCCCCCATTTGCTTTCGATTGTTGATGTTTTTTATGAACCAGGTGGTTCATTATTGAGGGGGAGGAGTCTGGAAGGGTAGGGGGACGAGAGACTGACTTGATGCTGTGGACCTTCTTACTGGTCCCCATGGTCCTTATGTCCCAAACCCCAACCATGGACCGAATTTCCTCACTCTCATCGCACCTGTTCCCTTCAGATTTGGCATTTTATCCCATGGCCAGAGGACCAAATTAGATGCTGCACAGGCCGGCGACAATGCTTTTTCAAGTATCTGTGCTCCTCTTGTCCCCGCTCCTACAGGTTTGGACCCAGGGTCTATCAGAACCCCATGAACGCCCGAGACTTACCCCCTCCAAACGTGGGTTTCCCACCTTCCAGTGGGTGATCCTGTAACTTGCTCTCCGTGACCCAAACCCGCCAGTACACACCCGCCCCTTCTTCAACACCCTCCAGCCCCCCCCACTCATCTGACCACTCCCGGCCCATCCATTCTTGGTATCACTGGTTCCTTGACTATTTCCTCCCTATAGTTTGAGCATGAACACTAGGGTAACAAATGCACACTATGGCACAACTCTCTCCACAGAGACCTTGAAAGTGCTATCTCTCAACATGCATTCAGATGTGGATGTTGTCCTCCAGGGCACTCCTCACACCCTCCTGGTCACTGAGTTCCTCTGTGTCTGACGTCTCACTTCCGGAACTGCTGTGACCATCTGTGTCCCCACTGACGTTGGCCCCTTCTCCTCCACTTGCACTGGATGTATCTGAAATGACATGTAGAATGGGTTTATTGCAACTGCATTTCCACATCTGACCATCACAAGTCACCAGAAAACGATGAAGAAGTCCACATATCACACCACCTTCATGGTTCACTCCATAGGCTTCCAAGTTAGCATGAGAACAGTCATGACTGCTACATAACCTGTAAACAGTTGGGTCCACTCGTGTCAGTACCCCAGACAAATGCATGGATGGAATTCTCCACACTCCATCCTTATGTCCATACTCAGATAGTTGATTAACTTGCATACTTTGGCACTTGCTGTAGACCATTGTAAAGAGATGCAACCAAACAGGATGGATACAATTTTGAGATTTACACAATGCTCACACAAGGCCCAGAGTCCAACAGATCTACCTATCCCTCATTACACATCATGATGTCATGAAGGTCAAGCTGAACACCAATGTACCATCAATTACTGTTGTGGCAGACATCATGTCACATGCAAATGCTCATGGCACACTGATGACGCTTTGGACTCCAAATTACATCATTTGACCACTACCTGAAAAGTCAATCAAAATTTCGACAAATGTAGTTTAGCTATGTATCACAAACAGATAAAGTTCCAAGAAAAGAATGACGTCATAACATTTGGGAGATAGATACTCTAAATTCACACAGCACAACACTCCATATAGCCATATAAACATCCACAATCTTACTTGGTATAGGTGATGACGCCAGTCAGATATTGTATATCCACAAGCCAATACACCTTTGAAGATTTTGGGTGTCCCTAAACATCTATGACATGAAGTTGTGGGATCACTAGAGTCACAATGGGCAGGCACATCACACCAGTCTTTAATATTGCACACTCAGATTGCCTTGTGAGGATCAGTGTAGACACTCATATAGGATCCCCACAGTTGTACATCTCACTCACTCATGCATGTCACCGGTCGGTGAATGAGTGTTTAGGAACACTATTGCAGATTTATTTATTTATTTATTTAAGAGTTTTATATAGCGCTGGCCAGACCCAAAGGTATCGGAGCGCTTTACAACATTTGTCTTTTGGCAATCGAATATACAGAAAAACAATAGTAAACACATTGATTCGTGACGAGTCCTGTTCAGGGAGGGGGGACACGAGCAAATCCAGAGGGGGGAGAATGTAGAAGCCTTCTTATCAAAGTGACTATATACTCCAATAGGCGGCGGCTATCCCATCGGAAGAGTTCGGTTGAGGAAGAGGTCTTTGAGCTGGCTTTTGAATTTTATGAAGGAGGGGTTAGTCCTGATATGGACTGGGATGTCGTTCCAAATTTTGGGCGCATTTCCAGAGAAGGAGCGTGATAAGGTTTTTTGTTTGCGAGTTTTCGGAGGAATGAGAAGTAGAGTGTTGGTACTCCTGAGATTCCTTGTCTGACCAGCCTTATTGAGTTTGGAGGCCAGGTAGGCAGGTTTGCCAGTGTGCAGGGCTTTGTGTGTGAGACAAGCAGTTCTGAAGTTGGCAAGCATTTCGATTGGGAGCCATTTTAGCTCTCTGAGAGCGGGAGAGATGTGATCGTATTTCTTTACTCCAGTAACCATCCTGGCTGCTGCATTTAGGGTTGATATGAGGGGAGCTAAGTGAGATTTAGCCATGCCTGTGAGGGTTGCGTTCCCGTAATCCAATCTGGACAGAACCAGGGATTGTGTAGCCTGTTTAAGGTCATTGGGAGGGATGAAGGGTTTTATTTTGTTGAGTAGTTTTAGGTTGAAGAAAGCGCTCTTTGCGGTGTTCTTGATATGTTTGACCATGTCTAAGTTTGGGTCCAGAGTGATTCCCAGTGATTTTACGGACCCGGCCGGGATGAGATTGCAGTTGAGAGCATCAATGGTTTTTAGCCATTCTGTGATATGGGGGGTCTGCTCTTTGTTGGATATGAGGAGGATTTCCGTCTTATCTTGGTTGAGTTTCAGGTGGTTGAGGGATAGCCAGTGTTGGACTTCTCTTAGAGTGTCGTTTAGTCTTTGAATGTCACCAATGGAGGAAGTTTCTAGGTAGATCTGGGTATCGTCTGCATAGAGGTGGAAGGGGATGTTGGCTTTTTTGAGTATGGTGGTGAGGGGCTCCATGTAGATGTTGAACAGTGATGGGGGAGAGAACTGATCCTTGAGGGATGCCCCTGCTTATGGGGAGTAGGTCAGATGTGAAGTTTTTAATTTTTACTCTTTGTGAGCGGTTCTGCAGAAAGGAGGTAAACCACTGTAAGACCACCTCTTCTGCTCCAACCCTTTCCCTGAGTACATTAATGAGCAATTTGTGGTCTACCATGTCGAATGCTGCCGATAGGTCCAGGAGTATGAGTAGACCGCATAGGTCTGAATTGACTGATTTGTGGACTTCATCTATGACATTTAGGATTGCTGTCTCTGTGCTGCAACCTTTTCTGAAACCCGATTGGTGAGGGTCTAGAAGGGTGTTGCTGTCAATGTGTTGGGTAAGTTGAAGGAGGACACATCTTTCCAGGATTTTGGCTAAAAATGGGAGATTGGAGACGGGCCTGAAGTTATTGAGATCGTTTGGGTCAGAGCCCGTTTTCTTTAGTAATGGCATGACTTGGCCGATTTTGAGACAATCTGGCATGATTCCGGTTGTCAGGGAGCTATTTATAATCTTGGCCCAGAGCGGGGCTAGGGTGAGTTTGAGCTGTTTAGCCAGTTGGGCAGGGATAGGGTCCGCAATGTGTGACGAGGGTTTGGATCTGGAAATCATTTCAATAATTTCTGCTTCGGAGATGGGATTGAAAGACTTCCAGTTGATAGGGGGGTGCCTGGGTGGGTTGTTGTCTTCTTTGCAGGGGGGCGGGCCTTCGTTGGGTGGACGGAGGTGGTCGTCCAGGGAGAGCTCAATCTTGGTGATTTTATCGTTAAAGAAGTTGGCAAAGTTATCACATAGGACTTTGGAAGCCTGCACTGAGGTTGAAGGGGGCTTGGATGTTTGTTGTCTAATGAGATTAAAGAGTTCTTTGGGACGATTCTTGGCATTGTTTAGTGCACCACAGAAGAAGGAATTCTTTTAATTTTTTATGTGTTTTTTATATTTCCTGCGTTCCGTTTTGAGTTGATCAAGGTGGATTGTGGACGGGTTGTTCCGCCAGAGTCTTTCTGCAGCTCTTAGTTGTCTTCTTTCAGAGTTTAGGTCTGTGTTGAACCAAGATCTCGATGGAATGTTCCTGCCTCTTTTTTGTTTCAAGGGAGCTATTTGGTCAAGTATGGAAGTCATTGTTGCATTGTAGTGTGAGGTAAGATCAGTTGTAGAAAGGTCGCATGTGGTGGTGGGAAGGAGTGAACTTACCCTTTCTTCCAGGTCGGCAAGGGGAATCTGTCTGAGATTTCTTGCCCAATGGGGAGATTCCTGAGTACGAGGTGGGCAATGGATCGTTTGGTTGATGTGAAATAGAATGATGTGGTGGTCTGACCAGTCAACAGGAAGGATGTGGTCAATAGTGAGTGTATCTTCGTGAGCTATAATGGCATCCAGGATTGAGCCTCTGTTATGGGTTTGCACTGTGCAGTGTTGGATGAGATTATTGTTGCGTAGAAGATCATTCATGGATTGGATCAGAGAGATATTTTCATCATTCCAGTGTAGGTTGAGGTCGCCTAGTATTATGTTGTTAGAGTCCAAGAGTGAGCAGTGTGTTATCAAGTCGGAAAGGTGTTCTCCAAATGAGGGGGTGTTGCCTGGCGGATGGTAGAGGAGATGGCAGTATAGCGTTTTGTTGTCAGTCGTCTTAATGGTGGAGGTTAGATATTCAAATGTGTTATATTTGAAGGAGTTTGTTTCCGTTACAGAGATGTTGCTCTTGTGGATGATTGCAATACCCCGCCTCGATGGTTCTTCCTGTCTTTATTGATGATTGAGAACCCCGGGGGCACAAGCATGTCAATGATAGGGGAGGAGGACTCATTCAGCCAAGTTTCTGTGATGAACGTGATGTCTATGTCATGGGTGAGGAAGGTTTCTGCCAGTTCTGTTGCATGTTTGGTAGCAGATCTGCAGTTTATGAGCATGCAGTTAGTCGTCCCCTTGTTGTTGAGTTTCTTCGTTAGGGGTGCCATGGGGATATTAGTGAGGAAGGCTGGAGGCCTCGACGTTCTAGGTGCGATGCGGTCTCTTCCAAATCCTGTGATAACCTGGATCTTGGAGCTGGGGTTGACAGCTGAAGTTGCGTCATAGGAGTTGGCAAGATCAATCGCCTCTCTCACGGACATTGCGGCGCTTGTTCTTTTGGGTCTCTGGGGCTGGTTCATGAAGGGGGTTGTGTTCCAGCTGTGGCATTGGGCCTTGGGAGATCTTAAGTGTTTAGTGTTAGTAACTATGGGAGTAGGGTGAGGGCGTTGGGAGGGCTCCAGAGGTGTGGTGAGGATCGATATGATTTTGTTGATACCCTGTATTATGATCTCTAGCTGGCTTTCCATCAGGGCAAGTCTCTGAGTCATATTCCTAGAGGAAGAGGTAGGGGAGTTTAGGTTCAGGATGTCCTGAGCGGGACAGTCCAGGGATGAAGAGAGCTTGTCAGTGGGAGTGTGGCTCACAGTGTTAATGTTGCCTATGTTGCCCCTGAGGCTAGCCATGGGCATGTGGTGTGAAAAGTCCCGTTGTGAATCAAGCGGCAGCTTCTTGGGTGCCGGTGAAAGGAGAGAGCTAGGAGCTATTGACTGAGGGTCGGTTTCACTCGTTGCTTGTTGAGAATAGTAACGTGGAGGGGGGGTGGAGGTCGGCAAGGGGTTGGTGAGTCTCAGCAGAGACATCCCTTGGGTTTGTTCTGGATGAGAGGTATGTATTGTGCGAGCCAGGGGGAGTGGAGGAGGGGGAGAGGGTGGCGTCGGAGGGGGATAAGTTGGAGTTGGTGGAGTGTGTCTTGGGATTGTTTTGAGAATTCTCCAGGGTGGGTCAGTCGGTTGGGGGATAGGGAGTTGTTCGAGTGGGAATAGTGTAACTGAATGAAGGCGTTGCGTAGCGTGGGGAAAAGGGAGTCAAATGAGTCAAGGTTGTCATTGTTGGCTTGGATCAGGACTGTACCGTTGCTGTAGATGGTCGCAAAGGTGTTGCCACTGTACGTAGGGGGGTTTGAGATTGAGAACGTCAGTTTGCAGCTGAGAGGAGTGCTAGTTGTTTTGGATATATGAAGGTGGGTTCTAAGAATGGTGTTCCATTTCGCAGGGCTCTGGGTGTGGAAAATGAGTTCCATTTTCTGCTGGCCTTTGGAGGAGCAGTGGTATATGTCAGCGAATAGTGTTTCCGGGTGTTGTCTTATCAGCCTGGGGAAGATGATGGAGAAAGAGTTAGGGCCATGGGGTTTCAGGCAATTCGGAGCAGAGGCGCGGAGGGAAGTTAAATTGGCCGGTATCATTTTGACTCTGTTAGATAGGGGATTACCACCCAGAGCTCTCCCCAGTCTATTGGTCTTAGAGGGGTAGAACTGGGAGGAGTCAGGGACTAGTCTCACTCTTAGTGGCTTAGTGACAGTTAAAAGTGAGCCCCTTCTCTTTCTAGGAAGACGTGCTCATTATTCGGGACATCTCCCCAGTCATTAGACTTGGAGGGGTAGAGCTGGGAGGTATCAGGGACTAGTCTCACTTGAATCATCAACTGCTAAATGCACACTGGCCAACATGTAGGCACTAATGCTGACAGCACCAGTGATGTTTGCACACTCATTTCACTGCATAATCAGTACTTACCAATGGGAACTGTTGCAATAGGGCCACAATCAAATGAGAGACAGTAGTGAGGGTCTATCACTCCTCACACAATCATGACCAGCTAGTTGTCTGTGTGGTAGAATTGTCACCCAGATTTACTGAGAACATGAGATGATTACTCACTTCACTCAGCCAGATGTCTGCTCAAAAGGAGAGGATTGGATGTGGGCAGGACTCTGCTGTCTTCCAGGTCAGAAAGACAATAGCCACAGCACAGCAGCATGCACCTAGTACCACACTTACACTAACAATGAATCAACTTGTATGTGGCACATGGGCCACCACTACTCTTGGTTTGGGCATGCCTGCCTATAACACACAACATTGGCAGAGTAGCATGTATGACTTTGGCCAGGACTCACCCCCTTGTTGCTGCTGTTGGGCCCTCAACTGCCCATCAAGGTCCGGGTAGGCCACTGCCAGTATGCAGGCCATCAGGGGGGTCAGGGTCTGGGGCTTGCCCTTTCCACATTGGGAGGACTTCCCCAGCTGGACCTCTGTGATCTTCCGTGTCCAGCACTGCAGGTCCTCCCACCTCTTCCGGCAGTGGGTCTACGCCGGTTGTAGACCCCCAGGATCCGCACCTTCCAGGCGATGGCTTTTCAAATGGCCTTCTTCTGATGGGCGTTGACCTGTATGAATGCAATAGATGTAGAAACAGATTGTAACTGCAAGTTGGAGGAGAACTGTCATCTCGATACACATCACGTTGACATGTAGCACAATCATTCATCAAGAGTCAACATATTACATGTGTCCATGTCACATGCTAAGCACAACTAAAGCATGGATACACACTTTTGTGGTCATCTGATGACTATCCTCAACCCTAATCATGACCTACACTGACTGAGCCACCCCACTAACATCATGTAGGCCTGGCCCATCCTACGTGGAATGTGATGTGAGATACATATAGATATAAATCATAGACTGTGGCTACCTACCACAAAAATTAGGTGTAGAGTTTTAACTGTCAACCATGATATTTATGTATAGAGCTAGGACAATCCACGCCACTTCAGCACCTGGTGTTCAGGGCAAGTGTCATCCATCCTGGAGCGCCCTCTGAGCCCAAGGCGTTGGTATGTCTGAGAGGTGGCTAATAACAAAATTTAAATTTTAGAGGCTACTTGGTAAATCTTGATGGAAACCCCAACTTTTTGTGTTGCACCACTACTTCTACTGCAGCAGTTACTTAGATCTGCATAGTGGCAGCTCAAATCGAAAGAAACGCATGACCTGTGATGCGAACACAGTGGCATTCAAGCCAGGTAATCAATGTAAAAATGTGTCACAGTTACCAGGAGAGAATGTATATTAGGCAGACAATGACCTAAAATTATTACATTTGCAGAAGTCACTAACCTGTGAGCTGCAAGTGTTTCAACGAAGCTATGTGGAAAGGAGATTCCCCTGAGGAAAATAAACTTTTAATATTTTTAATTTTTTCTCTGCACTGTGACTTGATAATTTTAATACTTCTCAAATACAAGCTATGCTCGATTCTATCAAATATTTAGACTCTGTAGATCCGATTCACACACTTTGTTGGGTTCATTATTAATGTGCAGAAACTTGCGGTGCGGCTGGGTGAGTCAGCTGACATGTTGGATGAACAGAAGTATGGCAGCAAGAGGGAGGTGAGGTGAAGAATAACTTAGAAGAGGGTAGGGAGGAAGGGTAGGAAGGAAGCAGAGAGAGACGGAGGTAAAGAGGGGTGAGGAGAGAGAGATGACAGAGCAAGAGATGGGCGAGGACTCGGATCTAATAGTGTAAGTGGGTGGAGTCTGTGGAGGAAGTGGGTGGAGCCAGAGAAAAGTAGGTGTGGCCTCCAACAAACATTTGAGCACCTGCACTTCATATTTTACAAATTAAGCACTGACCAATTGACTCTACAGCGCCTGTTTATCCACACACAGCACTAGACAAGGTTGATCAGCGTCACCCTCCATTTCAAAATCATATATCAGGTCTATAATATGGCAAGCCTGTATAGAGATGTAGGCTGTATAATGACACAGCTATCTCACATGACTCAAGTTGCACCTCAATGATAAGCCCCAACAAGGCTTAAAACCGTCCAGTCCAGGTTCTATTTTGGATCATTAACCCCTTCGCTGCTAGGCCTTTTCCCCTCCTGTGCTAAGCCTTTTTTTGGCTATTTGGGGTAGTGCGCGCTTAGGCCCCTGTAACTTTTTGACCACATAAGGTATCCATGCCAAATTTGCGTCCTTTTTTTCTAACATCATGGGCATTGTAAAGGTACCCAGGGTTAGGTAGCCACGGTCTATGATTTATATCAGAGCTGCCTGAAGTACAAGGATGACCAATTGACTCTACAGCGCCTGTTTATCCACACACAGCACTAGACAAGGTTGATCAGCGTCACCCTCCATTTCAAAATCATATATCAGGTCTATAATATGGCAAGCCTGTATAGAGATGTAGGCTGTATAATGACACAGCTATCTCACATGACTCAAGTTGCACCTCAATGATAAGCCCCAACAAGGCTTAAAACCGTCCAGGCCAGGTTCTATTTTGGATCATTAACACAGGTTCTGTTACCCAGAATCCCTTGCAAACATAACAAATTGTCAAAAAAACCACATTTTCCCCACATTTCTGTGGTGGAAAGTTCTAGAATCTGCGTGGATCCACAAATTTCCACCCACCCCGCGTTCCCCAAAGTCTTACGAGAAAAATGGTACCTCACTTGTGTGGGTCGGCCTAGTGCCTGCGACAGGAAACTGCGCAAAACGCAACGTGGTCACACCTCAATTTCGCAGTGAAAAATGACCCTTTTTTGGCAAAGTGCCTAGCTGTAGTTTTTGAACCCTAGCTCTGCCGGCACCTAGGGAAACCTAGCAAACCTATACATTTTTGAAAACTAGACACCCAGGGGAATCCAGGATGGGGTGACTTGACTGCCTCCCACCAGGTTCTGTTACCCAGAATCCCTTGCAAACATAAAATATTGTCAAAAAAAACACATTTTCCCCACATTTCTGTGGTGGAAAGTTCTGGAATCTGCGTGGATCCACAAATTTCCACCCACCCCGCGTTCCCCAAAGTCTTACGAGAAAAATGGTACCTCACTTGTGTGGGTCGGCCTAGTGCCTGCGACAGGAAACTGCGCAAAACGCAACGTGGTCACACCTCAATTTCGCAGTGAAAATGACCCTTTTTTGGCAAAGTGCCTAGCTGTAGTTTTTGAACCCTAGCTCTGCCGGCACCTAGGGAAACCTAGCAAACCTATACATTTTTGAAAACTAGACACCCAGGGGAATCCAGGATGGCGTGACTGGACTGCCTCCCACCAGGTTCTGTTACCCAGAATCCCTTGCAAACCTAAAAAATTATCAAAAAAACCACATTTTCCCCACATTTCTGTAGTGGAAAGTTCTGGAATCTGCGTGGATCCACAAATTTCCACCCACCCCGCGTTCCCCAAAGTCTTCTGAGAAAAATGGTACCTCACTTGTGTGGGTCGGCCTAGTGCCCGCGACAGGAAACGGCGCAAAACGCAACATGGTCACACCTCAATTTCGCAGTGAAAAATGACCCTTTTTTTGCAAAGTGCCTAGCTGTAGTTTTTGAACCCTACCTCTGCCGGCACCTAGGGAAACCTAGCAAACCTATACATTTTTGAAAACTAGACAACCAGGGGAATCCAGGATGGGGTGACTTGACTGCCTCCCACCAGGTTCTGTTACCCAGAATCCCTTGCAAACATAAAAAATTGTCCAAAAAAACACATTTTCATCACATTTCTGTGGTGGAAAGTTCTGGAATCTGCGTCGATCCACAAATTTCCACCCACCCCGCGTTCCCCAAAGTCTTACGAGAAAAATGGTACCTCACTTGTGTGGGTCGGCCTAGTGCCTGCGACAGGAAACGGCGCAAAACGCAACGTGGTCACACCTCAATTTTGCAGTGAAAAATGACCCTTTTTTGGCAAAGTGCCTAGCTGTAGTTTTTGAACCCTACCTCTGCCGGCACCTAGGAAAACCTAGCAAACCTATACATTTTTGAAAACTAGACACCCAGGGGAATCCAGGATGGGGTGACTGGACTGCCTCCCACCAGGTTCTGTTACCCAGAATCCCTTGCAAACATAAAAAATTGTCAAAAAAACACATTTTCCCCACATTTCTGTGGTGGTAAATTCTGGAATCTGCGTGGATCCACAAATTTCCCCCCACCCCGCGTTCCCCAAAGTCTTACGAGAAAAATGGTACCTCACTTGTGTGGGTCGGCCTAGTGCCTGCGACAGGAAACGGCGCAAACCGCAACGTGGTCACACCTCAATTTCGCAGTGAAAAATGACCCTTTTTTGGCAAAGTGCCTAGCTGTAGTTTTTGAACCCTAGCTCTGCCGGCACCTAGGGAAACCTAGCAAACCTATACATTTTTGAAAACTAGATACCCAGGGGAATCCAGGATGGGGTGACTGGACTGCCTCCCACCAGGTTCTGTTACCCAGAATCCCTTGCAAACATAAAATGATTGTCAAAAAAACCACATTTTCCCCACATTTCTGTGGTGGAAAGTTCTGGAATCTGTGTGGATCCCCAAATTTCCACCCACCCCGCGTTCCCCAAAGTCTTACGAGAAAAATGGTACCTCACTTGTGTGGGTCGGCCTAGTGCCTGCGACAGGAAACGGCGCAAAACGCAACGTGGTCACACCTCAATTTCGCAGTGAAAAATGACCCTTTTTTTGCAAAGTGCCTAGCTGTAGTTTTTGAACCCTACCTCTGCCGGCACCTAGGGAAACCTAGCAAACCTATACATTTTTGAAAACTAGACACCCAGGGAAATCCAGGATGGGGTGACTTGACTGCCTCCCACCAGGTTCTGTTACCCAGAATCCCTTGCAAACATAAAAAATTGTCCAAAAAACACATTTTCCCCACATTTCTGTGGTGGAAAGTTCTGGAATCTGCGTGGATCCACAAATTTCCACCCACCCCGCGTTCCCCAAAGTCTTACGAGAAAAATGGTACCTCACTTGTGTGGGTCGGCCTAGTGCCTGAGACAGGAAACGGCGCAAAACGCAACGTGGTCACACCTCAATTTCGCAGTGAAAAATGACCCTTTTTTGGCAAAGTGCCTAGCTGTAGTTTTTAACCCTACCTCTGCCGGCACCTAGGGAAACCTAGCAAACCTATACATTTTTGAAAACTAGACACCCAGGGGAATCCAGGATGGGGTGACTTGACTGCCTCCCACCAGGTTCTGTTACCCAGAATCCCTTGCAAACATAACAAATTGTCAAAAAACCACATTTTCCCCACATTTCTGTGGTGGAAAGTTCTGGAATCTGCGTGGATCCACAAATTTCCACCCACCCCGCGTTCCCCAAAGTCTTACGAGAAAAATGGTACCTCACTTGTGTGGGTCGGCCTAGTGCCTGCGACAGGAAACGGTGCAAAACGCAACGTGGTCACACCTCAATTTCGCAGTGAAAAATGACCCTTTTTTGGCAAAGTGCCTAGCTGTAGTTTTTTAACCCTACCTCTGCCGGCACCTAGGGAAACCTAGCAAACCTATACATTTTTGAAAACTAGACACCCAGGGGAATCCAGGATGGGGTGACTTGACTGCCTCCCACCAGGTTCTGTTACCCAGAATCCCTTGCAAACATAAAAAATTGTCAAACAAAACAACATTTTCCCCACATTTCTGTGGTGGAAAGTTCTAGAATCTGCGTGGATCCACAAATTTCCACCCACCCCGCGTTCCCCAAAGTCTTACGAGAAAAATGGTACCTCACTTGTGTGGGTCGGCCTAGTGCCTGCGACAGGAAACTGCGCAAACCGCAACGTGGTCACACCTCAATTTCGCAGTGAAAAATGACCCTTTTTTGGCAAAGTGCCTAGCTGTAGTTTTTGAACCCTAGCTCTGCCGGCACCTAGGGAAACCTAGCAAACCTATACATTTTTGAAAACTAGACACCCAGGGGAATCCAGGATGGGGTGACTTGACTGCCTCCCACCAGGTTCTGTTACCCAGAATCCCTTGCAAACATAAAAAATTGTCAAAAAAACACATTTTCCCCACATTTCTGTGGTGGAAAGTTCTGGAATCTGCGTGGATCCACAAATTTCCACCCACCCCGCGTTCCCCAAAGTCTTACGAGAAAAATGGTACCTCACTTGTGTGGGTCGGCCTAGTGCCTGCGACAGGAAACTGCGCAAAACGCAACGTGGTCACACCTCAATTTCGCAGTGAAAAATGACCCTTTTTTGGCAAAGTGCCTAGCTGTAGTTTTTGAACCCTAGCTCTGCCGGCACCTAGGGAAACCTAGCAAACCTATACATTTTTGAAAACTAGACACCCAGGGAAATCCAGGATGGCGTGACTGGACTGCCTCCCACCAGGTTCTGTTACCCAGAATCCCTTGCAAACCTAAAAAATTATCAAAAAAACCACATTTTCCCCACATTTCTGTGGTGGAAAGTTCTGGAATCTGCGTGGATCCACAAATTTCCACCCACCCCGCGTTCCCCAAAGTCTTCTGAGAAAAATGGTACCTCACTTGTGTGGGTCGGCCTAGTGCCCGCGACAGGAAACGGCGCAAAACGCAACGTGGTCACACCTCAATTTCGCAGTGAAAAATGACCCTTTTTTTGCAAAGTGCCTAGCTGTAGTTTTTGAACCCTACCTCTGCCGGCACCTAGGGAAACCTAGCAAACCTATACATTTTTGAAAACTAGACAACCAGGGGAATCCAGGATGGGGTGACTTGACTGCCTCCCACCAGGTTCTGTTACCCAGAATCCCTTGCAAACATAAAAAATTGTCCAAAAAAACACATTTTCATCACATTTCTGTGGTGGAAAGTTCTGGAATCTGCGTGGATCCACAAATTTCCACCCACCCCGCGTTCCCCAAAGTCTTACGAGAAAAATGGTACCTCACTTGTGTGGGTCGGCCTAGTGCCTGCGACAGGAAACGGCGCAAAACGCAACGTGGTCACACCTCAATTTTGCAGTGAAAAATGACCCTTTTTTGGCAAAGTGCCTAGCTGTAGTTTTTGAACCCTACCTCTTCCGGCACCTAGGAAAACCTAGCAAACCTATACATTTTTGAAAACTAGACACCCAGGGGAATCCAGGATGGGGTGACTGGACTGCCTCCCACCAGGTTCTGTTACCCAGAATCCCTTGCAAACATAAAAAATTGTCAAAAAACACATTTTCCCCACATTTCTGTGGTGGTAAATTCTGGAATCTGCGTGGATCCACAAATTTCCCCCACCCCGCGTTCCCCAAAGTCTTACGAGAAAAATGGTACCTCACTTGTGTGGGTCGGCCTAGTGCCTGCGACAGGAAACGGCGCAAACCGCAACGTGGTCACACCTCAATTTCGCAGTGAAAAATGACCCTTTTTTGGCAAAGTGCCTAGCTGTAGTTTTTGAACCCTAGCTCTGCCGGCACCTAGGGAAACCTAGCAAACCTATACATTTTTGAAAACTAGATACCCAGGGGAATCCAGGATGGGGTGACTGGACTGCCTCCCACCAGGTTCTGTTACCCAGAATCCCTTGCAAACATAAAATGATTGTCAAAAAAACCACATTTTCCCCACATTTCTGTGGTGGAAAGTTCTGGAATCTGTGTGGATCCCCAAATTTCCACCCACCCCGCGTTCCCCAAAGTCTTACGAGAAAAATGGTACCTCACTTGTGTGGGTCGGCCTAGTGCCTGCGACAGGAAACGGCGCAAAACGCAACGTGGTCACACCTCAATTTCGCAGTGAAAAATGACCCTTTTTTGCAAAGTGCCTAGCTGTAGTTTTTGAACCCTACCTCTGCCGGCACCTAGGAAACCTAGCAAACCTATACATTTTTGAAAACTAGACACCCAGGGAAATCCAGGATGGGGTGACTTGACTGCCTCCCACCAGGTTCTGTTACCCAGAATCCCTTGCAAACATAAAAAATTGTCCAAAAAACACATTTTCCCCACATTTCTGTGGTGGAAAGTTCTGGAATCTGCGTGGATCCACAAATTTCCACCCACCCCGCGTTCCCCAAAGTCTTACGAGAAAAATGGTACCTCACTTGTGTGGGTCGGCCTAGTGCCTGAGACAGGAAACGGCGCAAAACGCAACGTGGTCACACCTCAATTTCGCAGTGAAAAATGACCCTTTTTTGGCAAAGTGCCTAGCTGTAGTTTTTTAACCCTACCTCTGCCGGCACCTAGGGAAACCTAGCAAACCTATACATTTTTGAAAACTAGACACCCAGGGGAATCCAGGATGGGGTGACTTGACTGCCTCCCACCAGGTTCTGTTACCCAGAATCCCTTGCAAACATAACAAATTGTCAAAAAAACCACATTTTCCCCACATTTCTGTGGTGGAAAGTTCTGGAATCTGCGTGGATCCACAAATTTCCACCCACCCCGCGTTCCCCAAAGTCTTACGAGAAAAATGGTACCTCACTTGTGTGGGTCGGCCTAGTGCCTGCGACAGGAAACGGTGCAAAACGCAACGTGGTCACACCTCAATTTCGCAGTGAAAAATGACCCTTTTTTGGCAAAGTGCCTAGCTGTAGTTTTTAACCCTACCTCTGCCGGCACCTAGGGAAACCTAGCAAACCTATACATTTTTGAAAACTAGACACCCAGGGGAATCCAGGATGGGGTGACTTGACTGCCTCCCACCAGGTTCTGTTACCCAGAATCCCTTGCAAACATAAAAAATTGTCCAAAAAACACATTTTCCCCACATTTCTGTGGTGGAAAGTTCTGGAATCTGCGTGGATCCACAAATTTCCACCCACCCCGCGTTCCCCAAAGTATTACGAGAAAAATGGTACCTCACTTGTGTGGGTCGGCCTAGTGCCTGCGACAGGAAACGGCGCAAAACGCAACGTGGTCACACCTCAATTTCGCAGTGAAAAATGACCCTTTTTTGGCAAAGTGCCTAGCTGTAGTTTTTGAACCCTAGCTCTGACGGCACCTAGGGAAACCTAGCAAACCTATACATTTTTGAAAACTAGACACCCAGGGGAATCCAGGATGGGGTGACTGGACTGCCTCCCACCAGGTTCTGTTACCCAGAATCCCTTGCAAACCTAAAAAATTGTCAAAAAACCACATTTTCCCCACATTTCTGTGGTGGAAAGTTCTGGAATCTGCGTGGATCCACAAATTTCCACCCACCCCGCGTTCCCCAAAGTCTTACGAGAAAAATGGTACCTCACTTGTGTGGGTCGGCATAGTGCCTGCGACAGGAAACGGCGCAAAACGCAACGTGGTCACACCTCAATTTCTCAGTGAAAAATGACCCTTTTTTGGCAAAGTGCCTAGCTGTAGTTTTTGAACCCTAGCTCTGACGGCACCTAGGGAAACCTAGCAAACCTTTACATTTTTGAAAACTAGACACCCAGGGGAATCCAGGATGGGGTGACTGGACTGCCTCCCACCAGGTTCTGTTACCCAGAATCCCTTGCAAACCTAAACAATTGTCAAAAAAACCACATTTTCCCCACTTTTCTGTGGTGGAAAGTTCTGGAATCTGCGTGGATCCACAAATTTCCACCCACCCCGCGTTCCCCAAAGTCTTACGAGAAAAATGGTACCTCACTTGTGTGGGTCGGCCTAGTGCCTGCGACAGGAACGGGCGCAAAACGCAACGTGGTCACACCTCAATTTCGCAGTGAAAAATGACCCTTTTTTGGCAAAGTGCCTAGCTGTAGTTTGTGAACCCTAGCTCTGCCGGCACCTAGGGAAACCTACAAAACACACACATTTCTGAAAAGTAGACACCCGGGGGCTTCCAGGGAGGTATGGCTTGCGTGGATCCCCCAACGTTTCCTTACCCAGAATCCCCTGCAAACCTCAATTTTAGCTGAAAAAATCACTTTTTTCACACATTTTTGTGTGGGAAAGTGTGGCATTACTGGCCTCACACAAATTTCCTACCACCCAGCGTTCCCCCAGGTCTCCCGATAAAAATGGTGCCTCACTTGTGTGGGAGGCCCAAGTACCCGTGACAGGCAAGGGCCCACAACGTAGTGAGGCGACCTCAAAATTGCCTATCTCAAAACCACCTGGTTTTGCAAGGGGGGTCACCTGGGTTTTTGGCCCTGTGCTCGGCGGCCATCTAGGGAAACCTACCAAACCCACACTTTTCTGAAAAGTAGACACCCGGGGGCTTCCAGGGAGGTATGGCTTGCGTGGATCCCCCAACGTTTCCTTACCGAGAATCCCCTGCAAACCTCAAATTTTAGCTGAAAAAATCACTTTTTTCACACATTTTTGTGTGGGAAAGTGTGGCATCACTGGCCTCACACAAATTTCCTACCACCCAGCGTTCCCCCAGGTCTCCCGATAAAAATGGTGCCTCACTTGTGTGGGAGGCCCAAGTACCCGCGGCAGGCAAGGGCCCAAAACATTTTTTGATAGGCAATGTTGATGTTGCATGATGACACATGATCGTGCAGCAGGAATGCACAAAAGAGGCATCGGGGGAAAGGAAAACCCTTTCCCTCGATGCCTCTTTTGATACAAACCCCCCCCTCCCCGAGCCAAACCTCACCTGATTTCCCCGACGCGCTGGAAGCAAATGGCTTCCAGCGCGTCGCGGAAGAAAGGAAAACCCTCAATGATGTCAGCGCGCCTCGCGCGCTGGCGTCATTGATGGGGCGGGGGAGGCAGGGGAAGCCCTTCCCCTGCCTCCCCCAAAAAAACCTAACGATCGGATTCCCACGGGGGAGCGCCAGCGCTTCCCCGTGGGTGGTCTTATGACGAGCTGGACTCGTCATGAGCACACGAGCACTGTGTGCCATGACGAGTCCAGCTCGTCATAAGTACCGAAGGGGATAAAGGGTCAGAGCAGGATCTCAGCGGCAGACGAGGAGAAGGAACCTCCTGGTCACAGGAACTACACGAGCATTGCGCTCGAGAAATTCAAGGATGCAAAGACCTCCATCAAGGATTACAGCTAACTTTTCAGGGTGTAAATGGAGAGAAGCCACATCTGCTTAACCACGCTCACGAATTCTACACGAGAATTGCGCTCGAGAAAATGAAGGATGCAAAGACCTCCATCAAGGATTACAGCTAACTTTTCACGTTGGAAATGGAGAGAAGGCACATCTGCTTAACCACGCTCACGAATTCTGCACACCTGCCCTGCATATTTATCCAAGAAGATGCCACCGTTTTGTGCAATACCTCTACTCAACTGTAGTACTGTCTACTGGCTAATCAGTAAGTGTTACCTCGTTGGGTAAATGTATAGTGCCTTTCCTACACTACAGCTGCGTAAAGGACCAGAAGAATTGTCTCCAGTGACCTGTGTGTCTGTAATTTTGCCACCGCGCCGAAAGCGCCTGGAACCTTTGATTAAGCTGTCCATCATAGTGGGGAAAGGGCGGGCAGACGTTGCATACCGCTAGTGTATGTGTGGCGGGGCCAAACGGGCGGGGCTTCTAGGCCCGTTCACATGCCTCTTGTTTATAAAGGGTCAGAGCACGATCTCAGCGGCAGACGAGGAGAAGGAACCTCCTGGTCACAGGAACTACACGAGCATTGCGCTCGAGAAAATCAAGGATGCAAAGACCTCCATCAAGGATTACAGCTAACTTTTCAGGGTGTAAATGGAGAGAAGCCACATCTGCTTAACCACGCTCACGAATTCTACACGAGAATTGCGCTCGAGAAAATGAAGGATGCAAAGACCTCCATCAAGGATTACAGCTAACTTTTCACATTGGAAATGGAGAGAAGGCACATCTGCTTAACCACGCTCACGAATTCTGCACACCTGCCCTGCATATTTATCCAAGAAGATGCCACCGTTTTGTGCAATACCTCTACTCAACTGTAGTACTGTCTACTGGCTAATCAGTAAGTGTTACCTCGTTGGGTAAATGTATAGTGCCTTTCCTACACTACAGCTGCGTAAAGGACCAGAAGAATTGTCTCCAGTGACCTGTATGTCTGTAACTTTGCCACCGCGCCGAAAGCGCCGGGAACTTTTGATTAAGCTGTCCATCATAGTGGGGAAAGGGCGGGCAGACGTTGCATACCGCTAGTGTATGTGTGGCGGGGCCAAACGGGCGGGGCTTCTAGGCCCGTTCACATGCCTCTTGTTTATAAAGGGTCAGAGCACGATCTCAGCGGCAGACGAGGAGAAGGAACCTCCTGGTCACAGGAACTACACAAGCATTGCGCTCGAGAAATTCAAGGATGCAAAGACCTCCATCAAGGATTACAGCTAACTTTTCAGGGTGTAAATGGAGAGAAGCCACATCTCGCTCACAAATTCTACACGAGAATTGCGCTCGAGAAAATGAAGGATGCAAAGACCTCCATCAAGGATTACAGCTAACTTTTCACGTTGGAAATGGAGAGAAGGCACATCGGGCGGGGCTTCTAGGCCCGTTCACATGCCTCTTGCCCTCCCTCCCTCCCTCCCTCGTGCCTAGTGGGCATTCCTGCTGCACAATCACATGATCGTGCAGCAGGAATGCACAAAAGAGGCCTCGGGGGACAGGAAAACCCTTTCCTTTCCCTCGATGCCTCTTTTGATACAAACCCCCCCTCCCCGAGCCAAACCTCACCTGATTTCCCCGACGCGCTTGAAGCAAATGGCTTCCAGCGCGTCGGGAAGAAAGAAACCCTCAATGATGTCAGCGCGCCTCGCGCGCTGACGTCGTTGATGGGGAGGCGGGGGGGCGGGGGAGGCAGGGAAGCCCTTCCCTGCCTCCCCAAAAAAACTAAAGATCGGATTCCCACGGGGGGAGCGCCAGCGCTTGCCCCGTGGGTGGTCTTATGACGAGCTGGACTCGTCATGAGCACACGAGCACTGTGTGCCATGACGAGTCCAGCTCGTCATAAGCACCGAAGGGGTTAACACATTGGTATGACACCTTTAACCATTATTATTTTCCTTAACAGGGTGATGCAGAACTCAGACACATAACTGTTGTGGCCATCCACAGCAGAGCCAGTCCATGGGCCAGTACAAGCAGTCAATAAGAAGCCAATACGAAATAGACGATTTGCAACACATATGAAGTAAATTTTTTCGTAGCGTTCATTGCCACTTCAGCTATTTTTTGTTCCCATGTTTCCCTTTTTCAGTATTCACTGCAGACCTTCCTTCATGATAGTGTGCACCTCGATATGTCCTATTAAGTCTTAGGTCGTTCAGTGCCTTGGTCCAGAGTCCTAAACATAAAACTTCTTACTCCGAATGATAAAGGGTCTACTAAAATATATGCATCATTAAAAACAGTCCAAATAAGATTTCATTTTATCAAGCATTATTTAAACTTGGGTGCCCTTGGCATATTGATGTCCTGTGAAAGAAGCCTTTGTCACCCAATGTGAGGATTTTTAGATAAATAACACTTTCCCCCCTCTCTGCTGGGCTTACTTGAATGATGCTTCAAGTACATTTCTGAAATGGCCTCATTTATAAAAACGGCCTCAATTAAAAACAAATCAATGCCATTAAGGGCATTGTACTTGCACGCAGTGCTCGGCGCCAGGGGCTGCGAGGCAAACGAGGGAGAGCAAAGTGGAGCACGGAATGTGGGGGGAGGAAAGCAAACAGGTGAGAAAGAGAGAAATATGGAACTGGGAGGGGGTGAGAGGCATACAGGCGAGAGAGCAATGCGGGCTGTGAGGCATGATTGCTCAGGGCAGGCCTTCGCCTTGAACTCGTCACTCCGTGGTTCACTTTACAGTTCACTTCACTTCGTTCATATACGTATGAACTGAAGTGAACTGTAAAGTGAACCATGGAGTGTTGATCCAAGCCAGGTCACCCGTTTGCCCTCGTGGGCCCCCCCATGTTGCTTCTATGCCCACCACTTGCTTTCACCCAAAACACCCTGTCACCGTGTGTACTGGAAGTACAATGCCACTGACTGCTCGGGCTAGGAGAAGGCTGGAACTTAAGAAGCGCGGTGGCCGGGCCGGGCCTTATCCCCGGCCCTATCATGATAAATGTTCTAGAAGAGGACTACAAGCTCTTTTTCTTTCTTTACTGGTTTAGCGCATTTTTAAGTACATGATTGAACCCTCGCCGGACTAGGCTGTGGTTCACTACACTGGGGTAATTTAACCCTGTGCTGACGTCGACACAGGCTGCTCCCAACCACCCTGAGTTAATTCAGTTAAATGAATCAATTTGTCTGTGCTGTGCTGCACACCAGTACTGCTGTGCACACACACACTTTACTCTGAGTCATTCTGCCACACTTGTCAGCGGCTAAGGTCAGCAGCGCCTGTTCTACTGCACATAGATATACCAGAGGCCGGGGCCCTGTGCAATCATCGATTCTTCATCTGGAGCGGGAGCCGGAGCTACCATGGTGACCGTGACCATCACGCCACACAACACACCACCCACCACGGCCACGCTCAAGAAAAAAAAAAAGCAGCGTTGGTTGCTACACTTACGGTTAGGTGGTGGTGGGCAGTGGCTGTCTGCCTTTATTAATTTTAATTGATAACTGCGATGGGCCTGCTGCCTGGCCTGCACTGATTCGACGTCGTCACTCTTCAGGCTAACCACCAGTTACCGCTTGCTGATGTCTCGTGGTGGGGTGCGGGTGTGCCGGGGCGTGGCATTTTTAAAAAATCTACGCACACTGCCTGCCGCACAGCCCTACCCCCGCCAAACCAAATCAAGCCCAAATTGAGCCCAATCAGTGTCCCGCCTACAGTGCAACACTGAACTAATGGCTGCTGGCTGCCGCCTAACTAAGGCAAATTCGCAATGCGCATCGTCACCAGTCAGTAATAGTTGAATGTTGTGAATGAATCATATTGGATTTGAAAACGGAAGAATAAATAAATGATGGTTCGAGTCGTACGGTCTGATGAATAATATAATAGCATTATAATGCCGATCGATGTGAATATTTTTAATGGCTCTCACAGCCACTGCCACAACACACTGACTTCACCGCAGTACTGCTTCACGGGGACTCGGCCTCGGGAGACGAACGAACACCGCCAGTCTGCCAGTGCCAACACAACACTGTTTGCGCCGAGTGAGTCAGTGAGGAAATTTTATATACTTCCTACGAGCGCCACAATGCCATATGACGTCCAGAGTTGCAGCGTGGGGTAGACCCGGCCCTGATCAATAAGTGCCGGTGCTAAGCACCGGAAAGCACCGGCACAAATTAAGCACTGAGTTGAGGCGGCTGAGAACCCACCTCAACAAGTGGTCAAGGTGAGCCACAAAAGTCCCTAAATTAATCTTTGTTTTACTCTCTGGTAGCTTGGCACAAAGCAGTCAGGCTTAAGTTAAAAGCAATGTGTAAAGTATTTAGGCAGTACTCAAACAATAATAAAGTGAAATCAAAATACAAGAGAACCAATTTATAAAGATAGAGTAAATGGTAATAAATTAAATGACACTAAAATGACAAAAATCCAAGTAATACAACCAGAGTTGTGTGTTTTTAGATTTAAAAGTGTAAAATAGTGCCAAAATGCATTAGGTGCTAACCGTGGTAACCTGGTTGCACTTGACTAGGACAAAGTCAAAAGTTAAGGCCAACCGCAATGCAATCCAGGTCAGATACTGGGACCAGGTTTGTCCCAGTGAAGAGTTTTACTTTGGGACTTAGTCTCTGGGTTGGAAGTCAAAAATCTTCAGCTGGGCAAGGCAGCAGCCTGTAACCAAAGAGGGCTCCACATTGTTGAATAGCCACTGGACAAGGTCTCAATGAAGTTGCTGACTTTTGGCGGGAAATCTCAGAGCAGAAGAAATTTGAATTTCATGCCCAGAGAAGGTCCCTCGCTGCCCAGATATTTTTCACATCTTCACTCAGTGAAGATTTCTACCTTCTGACTTTGTCGCTTTTTTTGGTAGCTTGGATTCCTCTATTGCGCAAGCCCAGAGGCTGCAGCAGAAGATTGCTTCTCGACGCTATACATCTTCTCCGCAAAATTACGCTAGATAGGATTTGCTGCTGTGAAGAAGAATGTAATGGGAGCAACCTGAATCTTTGGCCCAGCATTGATGCACCCTTTTCAGATCAGCTTGGCAGCTTAGTCCTGGTGCCCCGTCAGTTCTCAGAGCAAAACGTTAGCAAAAAGTCTCTAAATACTAGGTTTCAGGAAACTTTAGAAGGAGTACACTTTGACTCTAGCCAAGGGTCCAGGACCCGGGGGCAGAACTTGGGGGTCAACACTAACTCCAGCAGAGGCCAGCAGCAGGGTCCAGGGAAGGTCCAGTTGGAACTGGTCATCTGGACAGTTGCAGAAAAGGCCTCTGGAAGTTTGTTGTGTCCGTTTAGCTCAAACTGGAGGTTAGCCAACTGACCCTTGGAGTCACTTCTTGGGTCCGTGGTTCAAGGTAAGCATGTCCATTCCTACTTGGATCCTGCTGCTAGCCTCTGATAGAGAAAGTCCTAATCCTCAACTGGTGTCCCCAGTCATGGACACTTGGCTGGTTTTAAGTGTGTAATACTCCTCTCCTCAAACTGCAAGCAGTGGGACTTTCTACCTGCGGAACTGAAGAAGACCAGGATTGTGCCATCCCGCTGCCATCAACACTGAATCAACTTGCCAACGTATACGAACAAGGAATTCACATTCAGGAGGCCAAATCCAAGCCCCGCATGCACAGTACTCAATTCGGGGCTTGGATTCACACACCACTACAAACAAGGAATTCACATTCAAGAGGCCAAATCCAACTCCTGCATTGAGTACCATAACCATTTGGTGCCCGCTCCCAGTGTCCTGGGTCAAAAAACTGTGAATGGCTTTCTGTTGGGGGTTTGTGTATTCCTGCTAGACAGTGAGACAAAGGGGACTTGGTGTAGACAGGATGAGCCATCTTGCCTAGACGGCTGGGACGGAGCAGTACCCTTCACCACTTACAGTTCAAAGGCTTGCCTCCAGCACACACAAAGGAACCTGACCACCAGCCTTTTGTCACCCCAGAATTCTTTGAGCCTTGGCAGGTAAAGGGAAGAATTTTCCAGAACAAGATTTGGGGGTAGATGAAGATGTTCCCCCACTTCAAAGTCTGGCACCACGTATAAATATTGGACCCTCAGAATACCTCTTCAGTACAGTCCTGGACCTGTGAAAAATGTCATAAGGTCTGCCTGGACCCCCAGAGGACTGTCCTGCTGCTTGAAGGAGAACTGGCCCATTTCATTGAACCCAGGACTACCAGAAGTTACTCCAAGGGCTAGTGGGCTGGCCTCCTGTGTGAGCTACAGGGACATAAAATTCCAGAGACCATCCTGGCCTCTGCTGGAGACATAACCCCCCAAGTGGTGCTTCCCAGATCCTGCACCCTTGGAACTGGTGTAATAGGTGCTGCTCCTGCCTAACCCTAAAACTTGCGACTTAGAAAGTTTTCCACCAAAATGTGCCCTGAGAACCAACAAAAGACCAGCACCTACCTGCAAGCCAATCCACCCAAGGTGCATCAACAGTCGGCCTGACTTTGTGGTGGCTCTCGCTACACTTTTCTCTGCAGAAGCAAATCTTGTTCAATGGGACCTCTTGGCGAAGGTATCTGTCCTCATGGAGCCCTCATTTTCTAGAGCCTGCAGCTTCACCCCTTGGAGATTTTCGATTTCCAAAAGGTAAAAATCTTCACCCTGACTCTCCAACAAGGACAACGCCTTCTCCTTGGACACCATGTGCTGCCTTGCCCTGCAGAACTCTACCTTCTCAGGAACTTTTCTTCAAAATTTCTTCTAAGTTGAAGGTAAGCCAAGGCTGGGCCTAATCCACCTCATGGATCCGACCCACACTCTACCATGGTCAGCCTTAACTTTTGACTTTGCCCAAGTCTTGCACGACCAGATGCCTGCGGTTGATGCGTTGATCTTTTAGGCACTATTTTGCACTAGCAACTTTAAAAATTCATAACTCCAGTTTCAGTGATTGGATTTAATTTGTGTTTGTGTCATTTTATTTACTAAACTTGATTCTATTTTTCTAAAATGATTTGACATTTTTCTTATGTGGTGGTTTTCACTTTATTACTGTTAATGTCCTGCAAAATATTTTACTCATCGAATTTAAGTTAAGCTTGACAGCTTTTGTGCCAAGCTAGCAAAAGGTTAAAACCATGTAAATTTAGTGACTTTTGAAGTTTAGTCTGACAATGATTGTGTCTTTTGCCTGAGTGGGGCTTCCACCCCCCTCAACCAATAACTAGTTCGCAGAGCATTGTGAAGTGACCAAAAAACTCTGCCACGCTACGCAGAGTTCCGCAAGTGGCGGAGTGTGTTAAGTTGTGCTATTGACTCTGATTTTTAGCGCCAGGTGTTAGTCCCGTGCTTGAAAATCAGCACGAACTGCACTATGCGCTGCACAAGAGGGTGCTGCTTCTTTCTACCTCTCAAGTAGATGTTCTACTCAAGTGGCAGCTTCCTCAATGCGATCAGAAGGTTAATCAACGAGAGCGGTAGCAGCCATTTGTGACCACCAACGTTGAGAAATCTCAAGAGTTTCCTTGCTGCCAACTTAATGTTGGCAAGCATGAGTGAGGAAAAAATCTGCTCTGCTCCGTGGAGTGGAGTTTTTTGGAACTCTGCGTGCTATGTGGAGCACAGGGTGGGAAAAACTCTACAAACTCAGCGCGCTGAGCAGAATTTCACACCCAGGCCTAAATATAACCCAGGTTCATACACTACCTTACACTGCGGGCCAAATTACGATGGCAGTCGGTCAGGTGACCGACCGCCATCGCAATGGGAATGAGACCGGCCGAGTCCAGGTGCAGAAGCAGATGAGTTGGAAGTCTTTCTCTGACACTGCACATAATGAGGCCAGCCAGCTAGCCCTTGGAGTCACTCTGGGTTCAAGTAATGTAGGTCCAGTCCTTCTCATTCAGGCATAGGAACAGCAGGCAGCACAGCAAGGCAGGAGTCCAGCAAAGCAGCAGTACAGCACAGCCAGAGTCCTTCAGCAGCACAGCAGTCCTTCTTCCTGGCAGAGTAGTCACAGATTCAGAAGTGTACTGAAGTGGTGGTGTCAGAGGTCCAGTATTTATACCCAGTTGTGCCTTTGAAGTGGGAGAGACTTCAAAGGCATGCTTTTCAAATGCACAGAGGTCCTCCCTTCCTGCCTTGGCTCAAGATTCACTACTGGGGGCTATGCAGCCCTTATGTGGGGACAGGACATAGTCTACTCAGGCGTAAGTGAGGCTGGGTCCAGCTCCTCCCTTCCATCCTGCCAGGATGGCCCATCAAGTCGCACCTAAGCTTCCATTGTTTGAGAGAATGCACAAAGCCCAAATGTCACCCACCCTAGACATGTAAGCAGAGATAGGCAGTAAGCACCAAATGGCCACCGCGCTTGTTCGCAGGTCCGGCGTTACCCCTTAGAGTGCGAACCTAGGGGTTCCGCCTTCCCTTCTGTTGCCACTGTCAGCAACCGCTGACGGTTTCACAGCTCCCTTACTCTCCACGCTTAGCGTTTCTCACGGCGAGTTGCCTTAGTATCCGGCCCCCCATTTTTTGATATCATGCCATTTGCCACTCTACTTTTATTGTGTCTTTTGGCTTATTCTGCAACCAATTCACCATACCATTGGTTCTACAGCTTCTATCCACGCAGCCTTTAGTGCACCGCCTGACATTTGGTTGCTTTGTTGCTCTGTCTGCTTCCTGGGTGCATCTGAGCCTTCAGCTTTCCTTATGCTCCGTGAGCATTACCTCGCTAGGTACTTTTAACTTAGACTCCGGATCATTTCAACTGTTTCACTATGTGTGTATGTCATGACTGTGATACACGGTTTTATTTTGCTCCCTCCATTGTTTCATTGACTTTCAGGTTATTACAAACCTCTTTGTGTGCGCAGAGGATGAGTATGTCACTGTGTCCCCGCCATCTCTGGGTAAGCTCTAATAAGTCCTTGCTTTGTTTGTCTACTATTGACTGCACATAGCCATGATGCCTATATTTTTCAACTGTCTAGGCACGTTGTTCAGAGTGTTATTGTGTTTAATCTTGACTGTCTCGCTAAAACACACAATTTCTAATTTATAGGGACACCGCTGAACTCCAGCCTCATACGACTGATGCTAGTTCCGCCAGTCACAACATCGTTTGTACACCATCCTAAGTTTGATTTGGTGTCATACACCACTTTTTCACTTCATCACAGAGGTCCTGAAGAAAGCCATAGCACCTGATTCGAGGGCAATTAGACTGAAACATGTCGACCCGACTTCACATTCACTAAGCTGGGTTGAATTTTCCAGGCGTGGTGGCATAATTGTTTTTAACCCTGACCCTTGGGTGTACCATATAAAATTGATATTCACACACCAAGTAGCCAGTTTTAAACCTTCACCCACACTTTATTTGTCTCACACACTCCCTCGAATCCAAAGCTCATCACAGGTTTTAGTACATCTACTGTCTCTTATCATCAAAACATCCCTGAGCTCCTCCCTCTCAGAGAGGGGGTTGTAGCCCGCACTGCGACCAGGTTCACAGTGCGAGGAGGTTCCCTATGATGAAGCATGTCACCCATGGGTGAGTGAGGGAATTTGTCCTATAAAAAGGAATCCCCCCTATCCTTCCTCTCACACTCCAACTACTGATCTTGCTCACTTTTGTTGACCCAGGGTGGCTTTAATGTGTTACTAGTAATTTGTTGGGGAGCCGCCCCTTGCTGGTCGTTAAACCTCCTCAGGCCTCCTTTTGTGTTAATAAAGTACTAAAATGCCACCTTTCTAAAAGTGGCATTTTCAGAATTGCAATTGAAAATCCAACTTCACCATAAGTTTGGATTTTAAATTGTGATTCCAGAGACACCAAACTTAAATAGTCTAATTCTTCACAATTGGAAATTACACTTAGGCAATAGACTAAGGTAATCCCAATGTTATCCTATGGGAGAGATAGGCCATGCAGTAGTGACAAAGGAATTTGAAAGATTTTCACGACCAGGACATGTAAAACCTAAAAGTACATGTCCTACCTTTTGAATAGATTGCACCCTGCCCCCTGGGTTGGGCAGAGCCTACTTTAGGGGTGACTTAAGTGTATAAAAAGGGAATGTTTGGGCCTGACGAGGTTTATTTTGCCCGGTCGAAATGGCAGTGTAAACTGCATGCACATGCTCTGCAATGGCAGGCCTGAAACATGATTAGAGGGCTACTTAAGTGGGTGGCACAATCAGTGCTGCAGGCCCACAAGTAGCATTACATTTACAGGCCCTGGGCACATGTAGTGTTCACTACTAGGGAGGAGGTAGGAGGGAGATGGGTCTGTAGTTGGAGAGCATGGCCGGGGCAGTGGATGGTTTCTTGAACATAGGCATGTCAGCGGCATCTTACCAGGTATCCAGGAATGTGGCTGAGTCAATTGAGGCATTGATGATGGCTGTTAGTGCTTTTCTGATTGGTACGACTCCTTTGGTGAAGTCATGGTGGGGGCAAGGGTCAGATGGACCAAGTGAATGATCTTCATGGTAGCAGCGATTTTAATGGTGGTGATGGTGGATCACAAGGGGAGTGTCTGTTCTCCGGCCTTGATGTGAAGATGAGTTGCAACAGGAACTGGTTGTGTTCGGAGTTGATTTTGTCAGAGAAGAATTCAGAGAGTGTTGCAAAGGTCGTATGAGGGGGTAATGTTGCTGGCGGTGGCAGGAGGGGCACTGAAATCTTTGATGAGGTCAAAAAGTTCTTTGCTACTGTTAGTGACGGTGTTGATGCAATCTGCAAGAGCTGTGTGTTACGAATTTTGTATGTGATAGCAGCAGTGTCTTAGGGCTGATTTGAAGATGCCTTTTTTCTGTGGTATCTTGACTTGTTCTCCACTTGCGCTCCAATTGCTGCCAGTGGCGTTTTGTCAGCCTGAGTTCCTCTGTGAACCAACTAGCCTGTGGTTGGACTCTTGCCATTGGGTTGTTCTTGAGGGGAGCCAGGGTGTGGGCACATGCTTTGATGAAGCTTTTAAGATTCTTGATGGCTTCCGGCCAGTTGCAAGTGTGCTCGGCCAGTGCATGAAGTAGAGGAAAGCCCTCTCATCTTCTGTGATGCTTTTTCAGCTGAGGTGGGTGGTTCCAGTGGTGGTAGGTCTTTGGTGGTGCAGGATGGGTATGCTGACACTGACAAGGATGTGGTCTCTCCAGGTCATGATTTCTGGCTTGTCGACTGTGATGTTGCTGATTGAGGAGAAAATCAGTTCCAAACGGTGTCTTGCGGTGTGGGTGGATTCAGTAACGTACTGGGTGAGGCCAAGCTTTCTTAGATTTTCTATAAGGGCCATAGACTTTGGGTTGCTGCAGTCTTCTAGGTGAAAGATAAGGTCTCTGAGGAACATGAAGGTGCGGGCGTTGATGATGTGGAGTGCAACGAAGTCTGTGATGTCAGTGGATAAATTGGTGCGGGTTCTTGATGGTCTGTATACAGGGGTTCCACACTGTGAGAAGTTGGCTGTGATGTATATCTTTAACATATGGTGTTCCATGTACCTGGTGGTAGTGTCCATGTAGGTGGTGCAGCTGATGTATCTTTGAACATGATGGCGATTCCACCTTCGGGTTTTTGCTGACAGTTTTACAGCCGGCGTGGATGGCTCTAGGGAAGTCCTGTTACAGAGGTTCGGTTAGCCTTGTTGCTATGAGTAACAGTATTTCTGTAGCATGGTAGTGCAGTAGGCACCATATGTCCATGGCGTGTTTGCTGAGTGACCGGATAATGAGGAGCATGCGTGTGAGTATGCATGTTGTGTGGGTGGTGTTTGGTCTGTGTGAGAAGTGGTGGGTGTAGGGTATGGGAGAGTGCATGAGAACTTGAAAGAGGTGCATGTGAACGCTCTTTCTGTGGTGTGTGATGTTGCAGCAGTGCGATGAGCGGTGGTCGGGGTTGAGAGCATGAAGGAGCGCAGCAGGGTAGTCGTGGGTAGGGGGAGAATCAGGTTTCCTGGTGGTAAACGCAGCCCAGGGACGGGCAGACGCAGACTGGCTTGCCTTTGGCACGCACACTGCATGCATCCATTGTGCATCCTCACTGCAGCCACCATTAAGTTTGTCCTCAGAGGGGGAAGGAGCGCAGGGTGCTGTGAGGGGGGAACCAATGATGAAGGATGATGGGAAATCCAATGATGTCACTTCCTGTGCAGATGGGTGATGGGAAATAAAGTGCTCCTGCTTGGCTTATTCTTTTAAAGATGCTTGTGTCGGGAAAACAGAGATGTCGCTTCCTGTGCAGATGGATGATGGGAATTCCAGTGATGTCACTTCCTGAGCAGATGGCTGATGGGGACTGCAAAATGGAATGATCTATCCCGTAAAAGGCCATCCTCATTCTCAACAGCTAGTCCAGATGATAGATATGGGGGTGTGCCATGTCAAAAGTTGCAGAAAGGTCTAAAATATTGAATGTAGTAGGCCTCCAACTGTCCCCCTGCTCTAGCAGCTTCTCTCTCTCATATCCATCATAACTGTCTCTACTTTATTACTTCTACAAGGGCAAAAAACACAAGGAGTCTCTGACAGTAGTAGATTGTTCTCTTAATAAATTGCAATTGATTATTGACCTCTGCTTTTATAATTTTGGCAATAAGGTCAGAGTAGATAATGGGCTACAATTTTGAAAATGTGTTATATTCAATATGGACTTTTTTAATAAAGGCAGACCCTCTGCCTATTTTAAAATCACTGGTTCCGTGCCCCTCTTCTGATAAATATTGATAAACAGGTACAGGTTTTCTGCCATGACTCCAAAAATATCTTTGAAGGTATGTAGACAGGAACCAAAACCCCTCAACTGGCAATAAAGTGTCAAAATCAGAACAGTGCAAAATTGGAAAATTGAAAAAATGGGATCACATGGCTGTATTGGTATAGTGGTAGTCACTGTTGTATCTTGGGATATTTTAGCATGAATATCGCTCAGGTTTTTATTAATAAAGCTAGCAAGCATGAAATATACTTCTTCTGAGTGAGATATTGTAGCACTCTCGCTAGTAAGGTCTATATACACCTAAACATCTCCTGACTTTTATTACAAGCTTCTAGAATCCTGTTGCCGTAATAGATTTTCTTAATATTAAAAAACATTCTGCTCTAAGCTAGTGGTGATCTTTACATAGCTGTTATATTAACATCTCATAATGGTTTTTACTGCTGCTTTTCTGCTTCATGATATACAATTAGGAGGTAAACCAAGGATTAATCCACTTTCTTACTGACATATTTTTGTTGTGCTATCCAAATAACCATTAGTAATGTTATATTCATGGGTGAATACATCAGGGTTCCAAGGCTTTAAAAAACAAATGACTGCCAATTCAGACACGGAGGCCTGCATGGACAGCAGCTCCATCTCTGCCTTCACTTTTGCAATTTACTACCTTAAACCATGGTCTCTGGAAGAGATTGTGAAATGTAATTGTGAAATGGAAATATGGCAAAGCACCCAGTCGTTCATGGGATTTTCATCTGTTAGCTCTGTATAACTGAGCCTTGAACAGTGGAAGCTTCCCCTTATGGACAACTTCCACTCTACAAATGGTTTATGAAAACAGTTTCCAGTCAGTAGCCATTCAATGCCTTGCCACTGCTGTATTTCCCTGCAAGTCCTACTAAGGACTTCAAGGGACCATTTTTACCAGCGGCTCCTCCGCAATGGCAGAGAAGCGTCAGCCCACTGCCTGGCTCAGAGACAGCAAATGTAAAATAAAACGATGTTCTTTCATCATTTTACTTTACCTTTGCCGGCTCTTAGCCAGCGGTGTTGGGAGGGGCGGGGCCTAGGCATGGGAGTGGGGAGGAGGAGTGCTAGTACACTCCACTCCCTAAGTGCTCATGTGTGTTTGGCCAGCTGCCTTAGGCCGACCAAAATACACAGGCGCATTTAGGTTTTCTCCAGCCCAGCTGCATTGAGCAGCCAAGCTTGAGAAACCCCACAGAATCCCTGGTCTAAGCAGGGCGTCTTTCCTGCCTGCTCGGCTTCTGGGACCAGCAGGCAGGAAGAGGAGAGGCAGTGTGGCAAGACGCGATGGAGGTGGCTGGTGGCAAAAGGTACGTTTTATTTTTTTAAATATTGTATTCCGCCCGCGCCACCCTACCCGCCCCACCAACCTTTGTTTATGGCGGCCACAGCTGGTGGCTCACAATGACACACAAGGTTGATGTTTCAACTTGTAAGTACATTTGCAATTTGCAATGTCATATTTTGACATTGAAATGTGTTGTTGCATTGTGTGCACAAAGCATCACACTTAGCACAGTGTAGATTGTCTGTAGAATGGATTTTTAAAGATAGATACTGGCCCAAACCACAGACTGTTCAGGTTTAGAAGAACCAGGAAATAAAAGAAAATTAAGATGCCATCATAAGTCATTTACAAGACACAATGGTTAAGTCCCTGATTTAGATATGGGCGGATCAGATCCTGCTGTAGCTTTTTCAATAGTCTTCCTGCCTTTGGCGGTCCACAGGCTGTATTTAAATGTTAGCGGGTCTATGGAGGGAAGACTACCAGAATGTTGCTCCCCACGTTGACGGCGTCAAAGGCAGAAGCGGCTGTCAGAGGGACTCCAGCCAAGATTCCCGCTATCCCGATTACAATGTCCTTTCCGTTGAGGCAACTGTTGTGGAGAAACCTCCAAACTTGAGTTGGTGGAATGGAAGAAAAACAGGTGGAAACATTTCCATCTTGAATCCAATTGTCCAGGTCCTTCCTGTGCTGCAGCTACTTCACCATGACGCTCAGCAACCCCTTTCTTACCGGAATCTAAGGTAGGCTTCTATGCCACTTGTCTCACTAGGATTTGTGTGTTGGGCTTGTGGTGCATATGGGTGTCCATTCAATAGTGTGTGTATTTGTTGCTGGTGCGCAATCCTATATGTAATAAAGGACATTATACATTACCTATACATACATTATGACACATTAACAACATATTTTTTTTTTTTAGAGTTTTATATAGCGGGAACTAGACCCGAGACATCGGGTATCAGAGCGCTTTACATCAGCACCAGTTGCATTACATGAGGACACATTCATTTTGTTAGGCGCGGGGAGATTAAGTGATTTGCCCAGAATCACAGGATGTTGAGCGTCGTTGCCGAGACTCGAACCCAGCTCCCCAGCTTCGAGGTCGACCACTCTAGCCGTAAGGCTATATCCTCTCCCCTATATATGTGTAGAAAGATAATGATGAGTAGTACTTACCTGTCTCCACACCACCATGACCTCGCTCTGTCAGGACTCAGCCTCCACGACCCCGGCAGCATAGCAGGAAAATCTAAATCAGCTTGACACAAACCTGGGGAATGACAGAAATGGAGTACTGTGTGTCAGCAGAGAAGACCGCCACCACGGTGGTCAACTGTCTATTAACGCAACATTTATATTCAGTGGGTGGACCACCGTCAGCTTGATGGCGTACTTGGAACCACCGCCATGGCCCGACGATGGTGGTGCCGTAAAGATCAATGTTGGCAGATCAGGTCCTGCCATCGTTTTTTAGACAGTCTTACTGCCTGCCAACTTGGCGGTCCACCCGCTGTATTTAGATGTTAGTGGGTCTATGGAGGTTAGACTATTGGAGTCCCGCCACCATAATTTTGCTCCCATGTCAATGGTCTCAGAGGCAGAAGCTGCTGTTGGAGTGAGTCCAGCCAAGATTCATGTCATACCGATTACGATCTGCCTTTCTGTCAAGGCAACTGTGGTAGGGCAACCTGCAAACTCGAGTTGGCAGAATAGAAGAAAAAGAGGTGAAAACTTACCTTTTTCGGTTTCCCACTTCCATTTCCATTTTTAACCTCATTGTCCCGGTCCTTCCTGAGCTGCAGCTACTTCACCACGATGCCCAGCAACCCTGTTGTTGCCGGAATCTAAGGTAGGCTTCTATGTCACTTGTCTCACTATGATTTGTGTGTTGGGCTTGTGGTGCATGTGGGTGTACATTCAATGTTGTTGGTGTGCAATGTTATATGCCAAAAAAAGGACATTACACATTACCTACACATATAGTATGCCACATTCACAACATACATGTGTAGTAAGATATTGATGAGCAGTGCTTACCTGTCTCCACACCACCATGGCCTCACTCTGTCAGGACTCTGCTGCCAGGACACACAGCACAACCGGAACATCATTGGCTCAGCACAAACCCACTGGCATGACGGAGTACTGTAAGCCAGCAGAGAAGACCGCCGCTGCTGCGGTCAACTGTCTATTGTCACAACATCTAATTACATTGGGTGGACCGTCATGAGCTTGATGATGTACTTGAAACTGCCGACACGGCGGGACAACAGTAGTCTCACCAAGATCCAAATCAGGCCCTAAGACTCATACATAAGTCACGATGATGGCATGGGAGAAACCACAATGGCTACTTTTGCTAATGGCAGCTCAGGTCACCTCATGAACTTCATTGAGCGAGGACCATCATTATAGTGTCAGGGATATGCTAGCAGGCACTGATCAAACTAAGTAATTTTAGCAGGAGACGGATACATGAAAAGTATAAAGGTTAAAGGAGAGCAAACATAATTAACTGGTTTGCAGCATACTCTCTGGCTTAGTATTTAAAACCGTGAAATGTAATGTTTCTTTTTCTATTAAAACAACATCGCCATAGTAATATATCTAAACAGAAATAAAGTGATAAAGCATAAAAAGTATATTCCATGAAAACATTAGGTCATGGTTTCTCTTCGTTATATAAATGTGAAATTGTTGCTATTGACAACAACAAACACTCTCCAAGGTTACAAAAAATATAAAAAAAGCAATCTGGGAAGAGACAGAGAAACGAGGATGTTTTAAGCTGAAATGTGCTTTAAAGAGAAAAAATAGCTTTGATAAGAAATAACTGAAGCATTTTCAGTAGATGTCCCAATTCTGTCAAGTTTGTCCTACTGAGTTCTGTTTGATACTCTTCACTGGATAAAAACAAACTGTAGGAAAAGAGAAACAGTCGGTTTGAGCCAGTAAACCTGCACTGTGGAGAAATATGTGATGTTCCACTGAATGTTACCTGTCATTGCCGGATAATAAGGTGGAAGATGTCATGATAGAGGACACTGGAACCATCCTTTATTGCTGGCAGCTGTGTTGGGGGATGGGCTCAAAGCAAGTGACAGAATGTGTGGATATTCGGACAGACAAGGTGAAGGGACCGTTTAGCGTCTGCATACAAGATGAAGCCTAAACAATCTTTTGCAACAGAATGAGAAACTCTCCGGTTAAAGCAGGGCTGTAATGTCTCCCTGTGTTATCATAAGGTACATGGATTAATTAAGTTTCCTTGTTGGAATGAATGGTTCTAAGATACCAATTTAAAATAATCGAATACAGAATATCCTAATACAGTATATTTACTAATGACGCGTTTTCGAAAATCAGGACAGCAACATGCGGGTAGCCCTGATTTACGGGTGCCGTGGTTTGCCGAGCCGCGAAATGGCCACTGAGTAGGCGAGCTCCGCCGGCCGAGAAAATTATCCGACAAATATTCGCACAACGGCTGTGCGCAGACTGTGCACCTTTATGGCATGAAGGAGCGGACGGTGTGAAGCACCCACCATCCAAAATTCAACGACCTCAGAGCCCGGGCAGCGCGGCGGCGTGGCCCGATCTGTGGAGGCCGGTGTGCCCCTGCCGCTGCTGTGATAGAGAAGCAGATCGCGGTGGAAATCAAGCCCGCGGCGCGGCTGCTGCGGTGGGTCGCGTTCACGAACGGAGGTGCCTGTGCGGCGAAAATCGACCTGAAGGTGGGGGCCCCGGCAAATATAAGCTAGTAGGGGCATGCGGAGGAGCGGACGGTGTGTGGCACCCACCATTAAAACACTCAGCAGAATCGGAGCCCGGGAAACGTGGCGACGTGACCCGATCCGTGGAGGCCGGAGAACAACTGCCGCTGCTGGGACGAGGAAGTGGACTGCGGCGGAAATTAAGCCCGGGGCGCCGCTGAAGCGGTGGGTTGCGCTCACGGCTGGAGGTGCCGGGGCGGCGAGAATCGGCCTGTGCGGTGGGGGCCCCGGAAATTGCCAGCTGCACGGTGTGGGAGGAGGAGCGGACGGTGTGTTGCACCCACAGCCCAGTAACCAGTAACTCCGTGCCCGAGAAGTGTGATGGCGTGACCCGAACTGTAGAGGCCGGAAAGCACCTGCCGCCACTGTAACAGTGAAGCGGGCCACAGCGGAAATCGAGCCTTCGTCGCCACCGCTGTGGTGGGCCGCGCTCAAGTCCGGAGGAGCCAGTGCGGCGTGGATCGGCCCGAGAGGTGGGGGCCCCGGCAAATACCAGATAAAAGGTGCGAGTCGAAGTGGTGAACAAGAGAGGCACAGTCAGGAGGCTGTATTGATCCTGGACGGTAGCCACGTGAGCACGGGCCCCGTGAGAAGAAGGGGCAAAAAAGACCCAGCAGCCCCTGGGAGGCCGCACAGGTGGAAGGTAACTCGGAGAACCCGGGGCCGTCTCGCTGGTTAGGTGAGAATTGTCGATCGGTCGTGGGGCTGAGAGGGATTGCTCTAACTTACCCTTGGTTCAGTTATGTGAGGCCTAGGGAGAGGCCTATAACTACCAACAGGCCCTTGAGCGGAGGAGGAGTAACAGCAGCCCGGCTGGGAGAATAGATTTGGGACCTGCGAACCACGACGGACTGACACTCAACACCCCCACACCGGACGCCCTGAGTCACGGGGGAGTTGTGAGATTTGCGAAGAGCTACCCAGGGTATGACAATGAGACAGGCGAAGTAAACTCCACTATTACAGGGGGAAGTCTGCGGCCTGCAGGGAGAGGCCAACGGACGTGGAGGTCGGATGCTGCACGCGGAGCCTGCTGGGGGCCCACTCACTACTGGGGTCCAGACAGCGGACACCCTGGTACCGGTTGGATTGCTGGTAGAGAAGCGGGCACGGACCTCATCGGTGAAGTGCACGAAGGAAAGGTGATTCGGGCGGGGTGGGTCCGCCTATCCAGCTGCATCATGGGCAAACAAGACGCCAAGCAGCCGAAGATCTCCTTTGACCAACGGAGAAACACAAGGAACGCAGAGCATGAGTTGGAAGCGGGAGCGGAGCGAAATCCAGACCAACAGGAAGAGGACCAAGGGGAAGATCTGAGATCCCTAATGCTGGAAATGAGGTCCAGTCTCCGGAATATTGATACCAAATTGGACACGCTAACCTCTCAACTAGATGCGGTTAAGACACAGGTGGGAACACACGAAACCAGACTGGATATTTTGGAAAACCGGGCCTCGGACTTTCATGACTTCCAAGTGGAAACGAAGGAGCAACTCCTCCAAATGGACAAGGTCCTTGGGGTCATCAGAGCGAAGAACGAGGATTTGGAGGCCCGTTCGCGCCGCAACAATCTCCGCATCACGGGAGTACCGGAGACAACTGCCATCACAAAGATGGAGACGTATGTTGCGGACATGCTCCGTGAACTATTTGATCCCCACCTCTCTACGGTCTTTGCAGTGGAAAGGGCGCACCAGGCATTGGGCCCCAAACCACCGGTGGGGGCCACTCCCAGACCAATACTGGCCAAGATCCTCAATTACCAGGACCGTGACACTGTGCTCAGGCAGGCCCGAGGCAGGGGCACGATCACATATGGGGGCAACACCATCTCATTTTATCCCGATTTTACCCCGGCGGTACAGGCGGCGAAGAGGGAGTTCCTGCAGGCCAAGAGGATACTACTACAAGCCCAGATCCCATACGCTCTTCTGTACCCGGCAAAACTCCGGGTCAACTTTGACGGAACGGCCCACTTCTTTACAGATGCCAAAACTGCCCTTAAGTTCGCCAAGCATGTCGGGGGGGAAGGCGGCCAGACAACACCTCAAAGAGTCAGCCACGGATCAGACGGGCCTTAGCGACAATGACTGAATGTTCTTTTGACCCTGAGGGACTCCGGATCATCACTCCGATGGGCTACGTAACTATGGTTTGGGGCTTTATGCTTGTTTAGAGGTGGTATGTTGAGACTACAGGTATAAACTGTTATACTAGGAGGTCGCCTAGCTTAGTAATAAAATGTTCATAGGGGGTCGGAGCAGCATATGCACGTCTAGGTGAATCACGAGGGCCAACAGAGCTAAATGCTCATCACTGGGGATGTACTGTCAGAGGGGGTTGCAATTTTGCATAGCAATTCGAGAGGATTGGGAGGTGGGTTTATGGAACTGAAAGGTGCCAGGGGGTGGCACACCGCTTTTATTTCTCGGCCACCCTGAGAAATCGGGGGAGTGCGTCGGTAGCACCACGCCCCCATGGGAGAGCTCCCACAAGTTATTGTATGTTCCTTTATGTTGGGGATGGGTACTCTACAACCTGATTGGGGGGTTGGTGTGGGAGGTGGGTGGGGGGGAGTTTGTTTTATTGTTTGCCACAGACATGCCTTACACTGTACAAAATAATTGCTTGGTACACTTGTATTTGTTCCTACGCCGCGCCCCACTTGCCCAGGCACACTGCAGCGGCATGTATCCCTTATGACTGCTTTAAACTTTCTCACCTGGAATATCCGGGGGTTAAATGACGGTAGAAAAGCTAGGTTGGTGCATTCTTATTTGGCCCGACATCAAATTGACATTTGCATGCTACAAGAGACACACCTCAGTACTCCATCGTCCCCCAGACTTAAACACGGGAGATGGGGGTCGGTCTACTCCTCCATTTTTTCCAATTATTCGAAGGGGGTGGCTGTCCTGATATGACGGGGGTTGGACTGGAAGGCTGGTGCGGTATACTTAGACCCCGACGGCAGATATGCAATAATCCAGGGTTCTCTGAGGGGACAACCGTTGGTGCTGGTTGCAGTATATGGGCCTAATTCTGACTCACCTGAGTTTTTCCAAACTGTATGGGCGAGGGTGAAGGCGGCCAATTGTGATACCATTATTTGGGGTGGGGATTTCAACGCCATACTTGACGACGAGCTTGACCAGAAAGGGGTTTCTAGAACACTGCACCCGATGGCTAGTGGGGCACTACAGGCTATATTGGCAGATGGGGACCTGATCGATATTTGGCGGCGCTTACACCCTGGGGTTAAGGAAGGCACATGCATTTCGGAGTATCACAAAGCATGGTCCAGACTCGATTATTGGGTGGTATCCCGGGACGTGGTTACATGGACAAGGGACGCCCTACATCTTCCTAGGTCCCTGTCAGACCATGCGCCTTGCCTTCTGCGGCTAGAAATGCCACACACTGTTCCTCGTATGTTCACGTGGAGACTGCCACAGGAAGCACTGTTGGACAAAGCATTCAAAGAGGAAATTAGAGGGGACATAAACAACTACTTTTCCCTGAACACGGGCTCGGTGGACAAGGTGGCCACCCTGTGGGAGGCGTTCAAAACTGTGATAAGGGGGAACTGCATAGCCAGGCAAGCGGGGGTGTTGAAGGTCATTAGGGGAACTCTAGAGGCGCTTGAGAAACAGATAGGGGAGCTGGAGGCTCAGTTCTATTCCTCCGGGGAATCCACCGTCTTGGCATCCATAAAAGAAAAACTGTTGGAATTTGAGGAGGAGGCGAGTAGGGAGGTTAAGTTTCTGGGGAAGCATGCTCAAGCTAGGAGATATGGAGAGGGTGACAGGCCCGGGAGAACACTAGCGACTATGCTCCGCCCCCCACGCTCCACAGCCTTTGTGACAGAATTCACCACTGCAGATGGGTCGAAGGTTAGGGGTCAGAAGACTGTTCTTGAGGAATTCTCTGGTTTTTATCATAGGCTTTATGCAACGACACAGCACTCTGCTCCTGAAGGGTTGCTGCCATTCCTTGATTCTCTGGAGCTGCTGTGGTTGGGCAAGGGGCACAGGGACTATCTTGACTCTCCCTTTACGGTTGAAGACGTGGCGAAGGTTATAAAAAGTCTACCGATAAATAAGGCCCCGGGGTCGGACGGGTTGACCACCGCATTTTACAAAACATACGTTGAGGAATTAGCGCCACGATTATTTGATCTATATGAGGAGGCCCTTGAGTCTGGTGTTCTCCCGCCGTCGATGCGAGAGGCGATAATTATCACCCTTTTAAAACCGGGGAAGCCGGAGGATGAACTCGACTCGTATCGGCCGCTATCCTTAATCAATGTAGATGTGAAGATTTTGGCAAAACTCATTGCAAATAGGCTGCAGCCCTTGCTACCACTGGTCGCCCGCCCAGACCAGTCGGGATTTATCCCGGGGAGGTTGACATCTCAAAATCTCAGAACACTGTTCTCCGTGCTACATTACTTGCACCCTGAGGTGCAGGCGGCGGCGGTTTTTTAGACGCCACAAAGGCATTCGATACATTGGAATGGCACTATCTTTTTACAATTTTGGGTCGAATGGGATTTAGTCCGCTTTTCATTAACATGGTGAGATTACTTTACACCCGGCCGATGGCGCGCGTGAGAGTCAATGGCCTCCTCTCTGAGCCGTTTGCTATATCGAGGGGAACAAGACAGGGGTGCCACCTGTCCCCGTTGCTCTTCGCGATCGCGATGGAGCCCCTGGCAGCGCGCATCCGACAACACCACACAGCTAAGGGGACTGGATTCAGTGCACGAAGTCTCCTAATCTCATTATATGCAGATGATGTTACACTTTATGTCTCCAATCCAGCGTCAAATCTTGACCCGATATTGCGGGAATTTATTAGATTTGGGGGTCTTTCCGGCATTTCTATAAATTGGGCAAAATCTGTTATTTTCCCGCTGACTGACACCACAGTCCAGACACCATCTGAGTTCCCACTTAATTGGACAATAGAGCCCGTGAAATATCTAGGGATATGGAGAAGCAGAGATATGCAGGAACTGTGGCAGATGAATTATGGACAAGCCATGGCATGGCTTGAAGGGAAGATTGTTGCTTGGGCTGGACTCCCGCTCTCTTTGGCTGGGAGGATCGCGTTGATAAAAATGGTGGTATTGCCAAAGTTCCTGTATTTGTTCGTCAATGTGCCTGTCGTACTTACAAGTGCCTTTTTTAATACCTTGTGATCCATGTTGATCTCTTTGACCTGGGCGGGCGGGCAAGCCAGAGTGTCCTGGGAGTTACTGACGCTACCGCTGCGACAGGGAGGCTTGGGGGCGCCGGACATGCAGCTATACGCCTGGAGTGCGCAAGCGCAATTTTTCCACTACTGGATGCACCCAACTACCTTTCAACCGCATGTTGCCGTAGAGGTGGACATAGCCAAACCCCTGCCCCTGCGTGTAGCTTTATTCGGACAATATAAACGCCCTAGGGACGGCATAGACACAGTGGAGACACTTCGGTGGGCCTGGCAGAAGTTAAAAGGGAGAGCTGGCACGGCCCTTCTATATGCCCCATCCATATCCCTGGCCAACACGCCGATGCTGTTCCCTTCAGGAGACGGCATAGGGACAGATCTGGCACGCACAATGGCATTAGTTACCTTTGGGGATCTCTATCCGGAGGGCTCGTTTCGGCCCTCGCCGGAGGGGGTGGATGGACGCCCAGTGGCCGTTGCCGAATCTTTTGCATATCATAAAATAAAGATGGCATGCCGAGCTCTGCATAACACTTTTCCAAATGCTCCACCTACATTGAGCGCGCTAGAAAACGTACTCACAGTGGCCTCCCCACGTCGGCTCATTACAAGAATATACAATCATATGCAGACGTCGGCCCCAGTTGTACAACCCCGTGCGCTCAGGGCATGGAATGAGGAGCTTCAGGACCCGCTTACTGGCGATCAATGGCTCTATTGCTGTAGTCAGTTAACAGCATTGTCCCCTAAATACAAACTCCGTCTTATCCATTTTAAATTTATACATAGATTTTACAGAACGCCAACTGGACTGCACCATATAGGCCTCAAAGATGATGACAGTTGCTGGAGATGTGGTATTGCACCTGCAGGGTTTATACATGTTGCATGGGACTGTCCGCGGCTGGCGACTTATTGGACGAGTATATTTAGTATCATAAGTCAAATAACGGGAGTGAAGGGGGAGCCCAATCTTCTACAGGGGTTACTTGGCTATGTGAAGGACACACCGGTACAATTTAGGAAATTACACGCAATGCTTCTACTATATGCTAAAAGGCGAGTGGCCATCCACTGGGGCAGCAGAAGGGTCCCGTCTAAAACAGATTGGTTGAGAGATGTAACATTTGACCACTCGCAACTGACCTCATTCTGGGAGCTGATGCCCTCAGCATCGCGTCCAAAGGATATTTGGGAGCCGTTTGTGGTGTGGGTCCGTGAGCACCCAGGGTAGTTGGTAGAACTCCAGCCCCAGGAGTTACTGGGAGAGAACGGCAGTGAGGGGAGGTGCCCATAACAGTAGGACATGTGTCCGGGTTGATATGGAGTAGCGAACTCCGGGTAGGTCGGGAGCATGGTAACGATGTACCGCATGGGGCTAGGAAATAATGTGATGCAATAAAGATTTCTGTTATCAATGCTATAGAGGGTGCGGCTGGGGCGGAGATGGGGGAGGAGCGGATCTGTGGGAACAACATGTGATTTGAATACTGTAATCATGTAATGCAAGTGTTATGATGACTATACAGCCTCTGGCATTCTGTCTGGTATGTTATGTTTTGTGTTCTAATTGTTATGAAATGCTAATAAACACATTTAAAAAAAAACCCCTGATTTACAAGTTAGAAAATAAAGGCTTATTTTTCATGTTTTACTAATGAATCAAAATAAGGAGAGGAAGAAATGCATGGATCCTGCCGTACACCATAGAGTTTTTATTGGGGTGTTATAGGAGAAACGAAAACGATAATATTTATCAATATTATTGTTATGTAAAACACAAAAATGTATGGACGGATGTATGCAAGTATGTGATATTTCTACAGCGTGAACCTCGTCAAAAGGCAGCAGAACGCTGTAAATGTCTAAGTCCAGCTTTAAGTCGATGAGTATACAGAGAGGTAACTGGTTTTTGGACGTTTAATGTATTGTGATTTAATGTTCTTTAAAGAGGTGCTGTCAACTCTTTCCTAAATGAGAGCAGCGTTGGAACATTCCTGATGGATTAGGGGATGTTTTTCCAGTTTCTGGATGCATAGACATAAAAGGCCTTCTGCTTTGTTTTTTCTTGTTTGACTTCTTAGTCTGCAGTCTGATGGTGTCCTATATGGTGATGTACTGACCACCACCAGAGATGGTGATCTTAACTGCAAGATAAGCAGGGTGCTGGTCGTGATAGTTTTGTAAATGATGCAGCTGGCTATAAAAATGGTGCAGGCCAGCAACAAAAGTCAATGGAGTTCCATCAGAATGAGGGTGATTTGATCATATTTTTTTCAGGCCCTGGATGGGACGTACTGCAAGGTTTTGGATCCCCTTAAGGTGCGTGAGTGTGAATTCTGGAAGGCCATGAATGGGGTATTTACCATAATACAGATGTGTGAGTACAAGTGCATGAATAGAAAGAAGTTGCTATCTGGAAGAAACAGTTTCACTTTGTTTAGGAGAGTTAGATGGTACCAGGCCGTCTTTGATTTTTGGGCAATGTGTTCCTTGAGGGTGAGGTTGGTGTCCTGGGTGAATCCAAGTGACCTAGTATTCAATGAAAGTTGGGCTTGAAAGTCATCAAGTAGTATGTCATTGGGCGTGAAATATACTATTTATATTTTGCTGTTCTTGGTAAATAAAAGAAATTCTGTCTTGGTTGGGTTTAGCTTCAGGTAGGCACTAAGTATCCAGGTCTGACTGATGCTCAGGCAGTGTTTGAGGCATTGAATATCTTAAGTGAAGGAGACTTTCAGGTAAAGCTGTTTATTATGAACATATTGGTGAATCTTGATGCTGTTACCTGTGTAAGGTACCTATGTGAACAAACTTGTGTCAGGTTGAAAGGTAGGAAGAAAACCTGTGAAGGATATTGTCAGCGAATCCCATTCAAGACTATTGGGTGTATATGAGGGTGACATGGCTGACAGAGTTGAAAGCAGTTGAGAGGTCCAGAAATATCAGGAGGCAGGGGTCATCTACATTTTTGGTGATGAGGAAATTGTCTATGATGTGTAAGGTAGCAGTTCCAGGCTGCTGCGTGATCAGAAGCCACACTGATAGTCATGCAGGAGATGGTTAGCATCAATGCGATGTTGAAGTTGACTGCTTTTTCAGTGATCGTGCTGATGAATGGTAGGTGAGTGATGGGTCAATAGTTGGCGAAGCCATCAAGGCCTAGTGTAGGTTTCTTTAGGAGTAGGTGGAAGATCTGGGAAGATGGCTTGAGTGAGAAAGGCATTGACAAAGGTGAGTAGGGGTGAGAGAGCATCTTTAGAGAGAGCTTTGATGAAGGGCAATGGTAAGAAATCATCTTCATAAGAAGTGGCTTTGAGGTCGTTCAATATGTAGTCGAAATCTGTGAGACTTAGGGCTTTAAAGGATGTCCACTGTGGGAATTCACTGAATGGGGTAGGAATAAGAGATGTAGCAGGTTTGATGTTGTTGATGTGCTGTTGAATCTTCTGTATTTTTTCACTGAAGAGGGTGATGGCACTGCACTTTTCTATGGAGTGAAGAATAGCTGGGTCTGCAGGGGATTGACAAGCGTTCTGCTTCTGTTGGTGCTTCGTAGGAGGAGATAGTATAGTGTTATGCTTTGACTGATGTGCTAAGCTGTCACTGTGTTGTGTGAAGAGATTTAAGTATAATGAGGTTGTTGGACTTTGCCCTTTTTTTTGGCAGGGTCATCCCAGGACTTTTTGCCTTCCTCCTGTATTTTTTCTGACCTGTTGTTGGTGGTTTTATCATTCTGGGCACTTTACCACTGCTGATCAGTGCTAAAGTGCATATGCTCTCCCTGTAAATTGTTGTTATGAATTGGTGTTTCCATGATTGGCATATTTGATTTACTAGTCAGTCCCTAGTACAGTGCACTGTGTGTGCCCCGGCTGGTAAATCAAATGCTGCTAGTGGGCTTGCAGCACTGGTTGTGCCACCCACAGAAGCAGCCTGTAAAATGTAACTCTGGCCTGCCATTGCAGAGCCTGTGTGCAGTCTGGGACTGCCATGTCGACTTGGAGAGTGCACACACTTGCCAGTCCCTAAACCTTCCCTTTGCTATCTGTTAATAACCCCTAAGGTAGGCCCAAGGTACCCCTGTGGGCAGGGTGCATTGTATGTGAAAGGTAGGACATGCCCTGATGTGTGTGGCATGTCCTGATAGTGAAATACTGCCAATTTTGTTTTTCACTATTGCAAGGCTACCTGCTCCCATAAAACAGAATGGGGAGTTTGTTTCTAACATCTTATAAACATACCTGCCCCTGGGAGCATGGTAGGAAATAAAGTTTAGTATGCCTGAACTCAGAATGTTAGAATGCATCTTTTAGTGAGGGTGATTTTTACATTCTGTGTTTGAAAATACCACTTTTAGAAAGTATTTATTGTCTTGCTTAGCCATCCAGTGTGCCTCTGCTAGGTTTGTGTATTGCATGTCTGGCTTTTGGATGACAGGGGCTGGAGAGGGGCAGTGGCTCCAGAGAGCCTGATGAGTCAGGGCTGGGCTAAATAGACCTGGGCCGCATTTAGAGTAGGGGGAGGAGATTTACTTTCACCTGAATGGGCCTGGTCTGCCTTCAATAATGCTGTCTGCACCTCCTGCCAGGAAGCTGCACCAGTGAGGACAGAACTGGTTTTGGCTGGGTACAGTCACTCTCTGCCTTCAGAGAACAAAGGGTTTTTGTGTATAAAAAGAGGGGCCCAGACCCCAGACTTTTAGATCACTTCTGGGAAATCAAGAGAAACCTTTGCCAAGGAGAAGAGCCGGAGAACGAGCTGCTGCTTGCACTGCATCCTGTGGGCACCGCACTCCGCAACACTTCACTACACGCTGCAAGAACGTCACCGATTCCGTCGCAGCCCGACCCAAACATCAACCGGCTCCGTCGCCGCACAGTGACTTGCCAGCACCGCAGCGAGCATCGTCTCACCCTTCAACACAAGCCCTGGTCTCACCGACTCCGTCAACGAGCAGCTGCCTGCACCGAATCGTGAGGACATCATCCGCTGCAACGCTCTGTTTCACAACGCGACCATGACATTTGCCCCGACCGACTCGTACCGACGTGTTGGTCGCAACGAGAAAGGTACTGTGTCCGAGTCTGTCGACGCTTTAGCTGGCCCATATCGACGCGGTCGGCTGGAATTGTTAAACTCTGTCGTATTCAGTATCGCGGTAGCCCCAGGAGGAGCTACGGAGTCGGAAGAACTGTGTTTTATTGATTTCCCTGCAATTTAAAGGTTATTTTGCATAAGTACTATTTTTTAAGAGTATTGTATGTTGGATTTTTATCGTATTTGGTCTTGTTGGGTTAGATAAAGATTTATTATTTTTCTAAACTGGTGTGGTGTCCATTTGTAGTGTTTTCACTGTATTACTGTATGAGTTCACAAATGCTTTACACACTGTCTCTGAGATAAGCCTGTCTGCTCGTGCCAAGCTACCAAGGGGGTGAGCAGGGGTTATTTTAGAAGAGTATCCCCCTTACCCTGACTAGAAGCAAGGGTCCCTATTTGGACAAAGGTCCCTACCTCTGCCAACTAGAGACCCCCATTTCTAACAGAGGTCATCTGGAGTTCTGTTGTTCTTCCATTTACTTTCCTGTCTGTGGATGGATAGTTGATTTTCAGAAAGGTCTTTAGAGTACAAAGATGCTGAGGTCTTTGGCTTTCAAATAATGCAGATCATGCAAGAAGTGTACATAAAACTTGTAATAGTCTATGGTTAAATTAATGATTGATTGCTTGATTCAATGAAAGGCACTGTATTGTATCTTGACCCACAGGAACATGGCTATGATAAATCATGTATGTGTTTAGGAAGAATGCTCTGTTGGTCATGCTCATGTGATCTAATTGCATTCTGAGTGACTTTATATTGATAAATACACATATTCTTTATACCCATATCTAATTCGAGCATGTCCGATACAAATTGTAGACATTGTGAATTACAGGTCTTGCCTTTTCTGTCAAAGTAATACACAATGTACACACATACAATGACCAATTTAAAGTTTCTGCCGCCACATGTACTTCTAGATGGCATTCATGCTGCACCCATCAGTCATCATTTGATGACCTCAGAACAATATCTACATTCACATTCCTGTTTGCCATCATGAGGGATTGTAAGGGTGAAATTGGTTGAGTAAGTTAAGGTATTCCATATGCTAAGGTAACATTTCGGTGTGTAGATCATTGACAAAGGTTTATTATTGAGGGGGAAGAAACATGTGCTTTTGCTGTACCTTTGTTGACAATAGTCACCAACCGTTAAAAGTAACATGCAGCAATGTTTACTTTAGATGGGACAGGGAAGAGGGTTATATGACAGAGTTGTCACAGTTACTACTGTATTAATGAAACATGTAATTAGATATAAATGAAGTTTTGGGCCTCTGCAGTTGTCACTTTTTTTTCAGTTAGCAGCAAAGTTAGAAGTGGGGATGACTGAGAACAACAAGACCAAGGGTGAATGAGAAGAAGGTCCTTGTCTCAGCAGGCACAGGAGTAGGACACCACAACAAGGGTTAAGGTGAAGATATAAACATGGACTGTGCACCCACCCAAAGAATACCTCAAATCCAATCAAAGAGAGCTGGCAAGAGACTGTGGAGAACAATCCTAATCAAAGAGATATGAGCGGAGAATGTAGAGACCTCTGATGAGAGGTAGAGCTGGATACCACAGGCCAATAGGAGTCTGATGATGCAGCACCTACTAGCCCAAAACAAGAAACATCTCTGGTCTGCCATCAGCTCATGAAGCAACCTCCTAAGCCACTCAAGAGGACTCCACAACAAGGTGACCAACTGCAACCCTTTTCACTCCTCCTTCTCTTTTAAGTGTCCACCCTCAAGATGATTCGCCTTGGGTAACATTCACTCTAATGCCTCCGAGCCCTCACCTGTAACTACACCTTGAACCCCCAGCATTTCACTAAGGCTGCATTTCAGTAGACCATAATGCAGTTGTTTGCCTGTCAGAAGGCTCTTTTAGGGGCCTTCAGGATGTGGCAACAGTAGTGAAAGAGCCAGCAAAATGCAAAGGTTGACCAGCATAGGGAACTCTACTGCCTCCTGTCCACCTGGACTGCACCCATTTCATCTCGCAATCTCTCATTCCATTGTGACTGTGTTTCTTCACCCACTGCCCATAAACTTAAGACTGTTCCTGGGCCACCTCCGGAAGGGTCTGGTTCTGCATTGCAACCCACAATATCTGTACCAGTAGAGGACCTACAGGTTTTCCTGATGTTTGACCCAAAGAATGGCAAGGAATTTTTTCCCTCAACCCAGAACAGAAGTTGGGACATGCAATGTAGGTTGGGGGGATGACTTTTGTTTATGATAAACTTTTGAATTTTGCTCTGGATGGGAACTTCAATTTGGCACTTTTAAGCATTTGTTTCTATAATTATTTTTGAAAATTGCCTTGTTCTGCATCATTTTCCTCATTTGACTTTATAAATAGGCTTGTCATATGTCCAGATGTTGCACGCCCACTTCCAAATTGATTCTTCCACCCAAGACTCAGGCACCATTTTGATTTTTTCTTCCCTCCACAATCACAGGTGTCATACAGTGCCCAGATCACATGGCTTTTTCACGTTTTTCTTTTTTTTTACAAAAAAGTATATAAAAAATCTTTGTTGTTTAAAACTAACTTGCATGAGCTGTGAATTTTTCAGAACATGTGTGCCATTGTAAATGGATGTGAGTGTGTTGAACTAAAGGTGAAAGATCTAGACTGTCAAACACAATCCGTGACAGTACTCACACACACCTAACTTCATGGCCAGTCACACATGAGATGACACAAAGGTTGTAGGTAAGTGCAATTTGGTTTTGGTTTGAATGTGTTTACTATTTTGTAGTTAACAATACAACTAAATAAGCAAGATCTAATTCAGGTTACAATACAAGCTCCTTGTCAGGGGATAATAGCATCCAAGCAACTGTTACAAAATTTAACAGACCATCAATATGAGTATGTAAGAACCTCAAGAGTTCATTGTCTGCAAAATACACGCTCATATGTTAAAGAGAACAGTAAAAGGAACCATTCAATACATATTAAGCAAGTTATCTAGAAAGGTTGATGGGGATCAAGATGAGAATAACAATGTTTTCTTCTGCAAGATAAATAAATCAGGTATAACCGAGAATAATAATAATACAGTCTACCCACCTTGTTATAGCAAGGAATGCACTTCCGATATCGTTGGATAATTGGACTTGGTCATTCAGCCTATATATCAGTTGTTCATGGGTTGCCATTGTGGCCATGGCATCCATCCAGTCTTCATGTGTGGAAGGGTAGGGCATTTTCCATCACTGAAGTAGACAGAGTGTTGCAGTCGCCAAGACCGAATCCACCCACGCTTCCTGTGGTTATTCAAACCTGAGATATTGCTTGTGTTGTAAAGAATCGATAGTGCTTGTGAGGGGTGAAATGAGAAACTGCCTGTGTCTTTGAGGGTTCACCATACATGAGACCAATATGTCTGGATGTGTAGAATGCCACCATTTGTGATGGATATTCAGTCTTGATGAAGCTTATGCAGTGGCCAATGCAGATCGTGCAGGATTATAAAGAATCTGAATTTGATGCACACTTCCTGTAGTCCTTCGTCATTTGCTTGGCGCATGTGAGACCAATCCTCATCAGAATATATAATCTGTAGCTGATCTTGCCACTGTAGTCAAAGTGATTTTTCCATTGGTGCATAGAACAGTTTTATGATCGTACAAACCAATGATCACTTACTTGCAGTGATCCCATTTTGCTAAGTATCTGTGGTATGAAGGTGGTGAGTTGAGTCCAGGGTTGTGGTCCCAGTTTGGAATGAAGACAGTGCCTCAACTAAACATTTTACCAGAGTTGATGGTTAGGAAAGTGGAATTCAGATTTCAGTCATCGAATGATCTGATAGTGTTGCCGTTCAGGACTTGATGCAGAGTGCTCAGACCCTTGGATTCCCAATCGTCCCATTTTATTCTTCAATGCCATATTAAGCTATAGGGGTGCATTGGAGTGTAGAAAGCTGTGCTCCCCCAGTAGCTTATGAGTCAAAAGCCAGATATTCTGCATTTCAATCAGGATTGAATTGGAAGGGTTTGAAGACTCTTTGTAGTCATTGTAGAGGGGTGTGGGTCCCTTGATTTGGGTAGTTGTTGTTCTAGTGTGTCCCAGACTGATGTCTCCTTATGAAAGTTCAGACAATAGGCTATCTGTGAAAGATGGAGCGCCCTGTAATATGTTTGCATGTTGGGTAGACTTAGCCCTCCTCAACCGGTAGCGGCGTATCGTTTTTTGCAGCTACTCTGGGTGCCGTTTGTTCCTACATGAACTTCTGTATTGTGGAGTTAATCAGTTTGAGGATGACAAGGGAAATCCTGAAAGGCAGCATGCCGAAAACATAATTAAAGTGGGGGGGGTAATACCATCATATTTGTTTGGACTCTGCCCCAATGTGGGAGATTAAGGGATTTCCACTTGGCAATGTCGGTTTTGCATTCTCAAGTAGAGCTAGAACATTGTCTCGAGCCATGGAGGAGAAGTTGCTTCTAACTTGGATTCCTGGGTATTTTAGGTATTTTGGGATCCATTTCACTTGAAGGATACCTAATACTTGCTGGGTTGTGCAGAAAGTCATTGGCATGAATTTGGTCTTGTTCCAGTTTACTTTGTATTCGAAGAAGGATGAGAAGTCAGTTATGATGTGAATCAATGCCGGGATCATTGTTTTGGTTTATCCAGTGTCAGTAGGATGTTGTTGATGTACAGTAGTATTTTAGAACAGTGGTTACCTCAGTTATATCTGGTGTGGGACAAACAGCTATGGTCAAATGTTCCAAGGCTAGCAGTAAGTTAAGAGGTGACAAAGGGCTCCCTTGCCTCAATCCTTGATGAATGAGATGGATTCTGAGAACAGACCTTTGATAATATCTATGTGGTGGGCCTTGTAAATAGCCACTGGACTATCTTAAGAAAGTTTCCACCGATGCTGAATTGTTCCATGGTTTAGAAAAGAAATAGCCATTCTACTTGGTTGAATGCCTTCTCTACATTAGCGAAAGCAGCAGCTTCTCATCAACACCCTGTTGCGTGAACCAGAGGAAGTGCATCAGACTCCACGTGTGTTCTCAGGAGGAGCATGGTAGAACAAAAGCAACCTGGTTGTGGTGGACCATAACGTGAATCACCCTTCCAAGACTCATAGCCAAAACCTTGGCAAGAATTTTCATGTTGCAACTGATAAGAGATATTGGTCTATAGCTAGCGCAGGAGAGGATGACCTTCCAAGATTCGGAAACCAGGGAACTATGGGCCTTGTTGAATTTGGTGTGTAGGGATCCTGTCTTCATTTCATCCTTGTAGATACACAGTAGGAGTGGGTTTATCTGTGCTTGTGTGACTTTGTAAAATGAAAGCTTTCTCCAGGGATTTTGCCTGTCACCATAGCTTTTATTGCCTTTGCTATTTCATTCTTCCTTATGTCAAGATCTAACTCATCGTGGAGGTACTGGTGTAGTTTGGGGAGTGGAATCTCATGTATGAAGGCATCTTCATTGGAGGTTGTTGCTTGATAGGTGGTGGTGTATAAAGTAGTGTAGAAATGTTTTAAACTGTGCCAGGATATCATCGGGATGTGATGCAGACATACCAAAAGCATTGTGAATGGATGGAATAGTCTATTGTGCCTTTCTCTTCCTCAATTGCCAAGTAAGAAGATTCCATGTTTTTTCCCCATGTTTTTATGTTTTCCTCTGAATTCCAGTTAGGGCCTTCTCTTCTGCTTGTTTCAGAATGGAATTAAAATTGAACTTTTTCCTTGTCAGCAAGTGCAAGAGAGTTGGATTGGGCTTAGTAGCATATATAACCTGGAGTGTGCGTATTTTAAATTCCTGGCCATTTTGCTTGTCCATGGCTGCCTTACATGCAATGTTCGAGTCCCTCATGAGCATACCTCTGAGGTAGGTGTTCCCTGCTGCCCAATCTACTGATGATTCATTGAGATACAGATAAGCTTGGAGAAGGTCATTGAGCTTTTTTTTCTCCTGTGGGAATATCAATTTCGAGATGTTTAATATCCATGTTTCGGCAGTGGGGCACATCAATTGAAGATACAGCGTGAGACATAGGGGTACATGGTTTGAAATGCTGTCCACACAAATCTCTCAGGAGCTGACTTTGGGAAGGGTCATAGAGTTGAGCAGGAAGAAATAGATTTTAGATTCAGAGCCATGCACAGGACAGGTAAGTGTATTCCTTCCCCGTTGGATGTGGCAGGCAGCAGCGGCACAAAAGTGTGTGGTCTGTCATGACGTCCCTGAGGAAGTCTCTGTCACCAATATCTATGTGGGGTCAGCTGCCAGTTTTGTCAAGTGATGGATCTAGAACTACATTCCAGTCTCCTCCAATGATTACTTTGTTCCTGCGGAACTCCATAAGGAGCCTGTTCAGTATTGGAAGCCAGTAGCGCCTAGTGCTTGCTGGGGCATAGATGGCGCGGAGAATATTAGTGTTGTTCATTATTTTCAGTTTTACAAAGATGAGGCATCCTGTATCTTCCATCCGAGTTTTCAGGACTTCTGAGTCTTTTATGGAGAAGGCTAGCCAGTCAGATTTTTCTAGTGGTGGGTAATGTGACCTTTGTATGAAGAGATGCTTTCGATGAGGAGAATAAGTCTCTCTTCTGCTTTTCTGACTCAGCAGATCAAGTAAACCATAGTGGAGGTCTAATTTCTTAAGGAGTGGTTGGAGAACCAACATTTTCTGATGGGTGACAAGGGCCTCATAGGAGAAATAGGCAGATTTGTCATTTTAATGCTTTTATATATGTGCGGGCCATGCTTCTTTGCTGCTTGGGTGATCACTCTCTCATGGTATGAGCGTAGTTAGTTGGCTATAATTGCTTTGGGCGAGCCTCTCTTGGGTTTGTTGTGTGTGAACAATCTGAGGGCTTGCTGAAATTCGAGCGAAAGATTGAATTCTGTTTGTAGCAATTGTGGTAGAAATGTCAGAAGGAACTGGATCATGTCTTGCATATCCTTTTTTCCGGAACCACAAAAAGACATATATTGTCTCGCTGATTCTGTCCTCTCTCTCTTAGGGGCATATTATCAAGAACGGCGTTAAAATTATCGCCGCTTTAGCGGCAGAAAACTGCCGCTAAAGCGGCGATAATGGGCTTGATAATATGCCCTTGAGAATTCCAATAGAAGCCCATGTTGACACCAGAACATGGGCTCTATTGAATTCTCAAGAGCATATTATCAAGCCCATTATCGCCGCTCTACGGCAGTTTTCTGCCGCTAAAGCGGCAATAATTTTAACGCTGTTTCTTGATAATATGCCCCCAAGTTTCTTCAGGGTGCTCTAGAGCTCTGCTTGCCAGTCCATGGTATCTGTGGTTTGTTTTTCCTCCACCTCCAGGCGTTTATCCTTCGGATCCATGCATGATTTGATGATGGTCATTTCGCTCGTTAGGGTTTTTAGTTCTTTATTGGTAATCACCATGGAGTGTTCCACTGGGGCTATAGAAGTTTGTATATTTTTCAGTTCTGCCATGATAGTATCCAGCAGATGACGGGGGAAAACATGGTGGCCGGCTAAGTGGCGGGCTGCGGGTGCCCCCTGGAGCGTGCAGCGATTACTGAGGGTTTACTAACGGGCGGTGCACAAAGAGCGATGTAAAGCGGCGTAAGAGGAGAAAAGCTTGCGGAGGAGCGATAAAGTGACTTCGTAGATTCCCAGATTGAAATGAAAAAGACAGGTTTTACATGGTTGTAGGCTTCGGGTGGATCAGCGTTGTATGGCGGCAAGGACACCCGACGAAGAACGCAGCCCCGTGAGGCTGGAGGAGGAGTCAGCGAGTTCAGCGGAGCTGCCGTGGGGGAGAGCGGCTTCGGAATTAGGCAGGGGACGCCGAGCCGTTGTGAGGATTCCTTTGCGGGGGGTGGACGAGGAGGAGGAAGGCAGGCGAACATCGGTGAGAAAGAGGTTGTGAGGAACCCGGGAAAGCATGTTTCACCGGTAGGGAGCTTAAAGGGACGGGCTCCTATTTTGCTCCACACAGTGCAGGAGATAAGTATCGGCGAAACGACTGAGTTAGAAAAGTCCGCTGATAGAGGGAGGAGGTTGGGAAACGTGAGGAGTGTTAAGACAGTTGCTGCTGAAGGGGAGGAAGGGGGGACTAGAAGGGGGATTTCGAGGTACACCTTGAGAAGTACATTGAAAGGGGAGCAAAGGTGCTTACTGATTTAGATGGTTCACCTTATCAAGCTAAAGAGACCCAGAACAACAAAAGGCAAGTGAAGGAGGTGAAGGTCAGGGGTAGACGCTCTGCTAGAAATAAAGTGCACAATAAACTGGCTAGAGTGGGCTCTTTAGAGCGCAAGATTAAGGTAACACCATCTCTCAGGTCTTATTTTAAAGTGATCCCTAAGACCTTGGTGCTGAGGGAGAATTCTGGGGTACCCCATCAGAGTAAACCAATACAGCAGCAGGGAGAGGGTAACCTGTCACAGTTAGGGGAGTGTCTAGGAAGTGTGTCAGATACAGACCTAACAGATTGGTCTACACATTTGAGCCCAAACCGATTCCTGGTATTATCTGAAGAGATGAGTGAGGATTTAGTTTCTGTCCCGGATGGGGCCGGTTTATGCATTGTGGGAGCTGGTTCAGACCCTGAAGCCACATTAATGTCAGTAGAAGGGGGAGGGGTGGAAACACTAAAGGACCCACAGAATGATATGTTGGGAGGGTTGGAACAGGGGGGACATGTAGGGACTGGTGATTCCTCTATAATTTTGATGCTTACAAACCTCAGTCTTGAGATGCAGAAAAGATTTGAGATTTCAGAATCAAATCAGCAGGGTATAAGGGCCTAGTGAGGGGCTAGAGAGGAAAATAGACGATTTAAATAGTCGGACTATGGCCTTAGAAGTTGAAGTGAGAGACCTTAGGGAGGAGATGATGGTGAATAGGACCGAGATTGAAGGGCTTAAGGTCAGGGAAAGGGTGCAGGAGGAAAGAGTAGAAAGATTGGAAAACTTTCAAAGAAGGAATAATTTAAACATTTTGAAACTCCCAGAAGGTAAAGAAGGAGGAGATGTTAAAAGTTTCAGTGGTGCATTTGTTGAAGAGTGAGTTACAACTGGAGGAGTCAGAAGAGGAAATCTCTAGGGATATTCAGAGAATACATAGGGACCCCTTCAGGCTGATTTCAAATCGGACTAGACCTAGGAGAATTTTGGTAAATTTTCTTACATATACCTTGAAGGAAAAGATTCTAGCTAAGGCCCTGAAAAAGAAAGTTTTGGAGGTGGATGGAGTACAGATTGAAGTTAGATCAGACTTGTCAATAGCAACTTCCAATAGGCAATGGGAGTTAGGTAAAAAGATTGAGCCATTAAGGAAGTTGGGTGCTTCAGTGCAACTGAAATTTCCAGCGTTACTGAAAGTAATGTTGAATAACAAGATGTACTCTTTTCGTTTTGTAGACGAGGTGGATAAGTTTCTTGAACAACAACAGTCTGGGAGCTTATGAAGGATAAATGACGGATGAATGGTGTTATCACTTGGAGTAGGAATATTAGGAATCTGAGTTGTCATTTATGTCATGAGATTTATTATTTGCTCCGCACCAGTGTGTTTTAGGATATAGCACTGCACGCTAAGGGGTCGCTCATAGGGCTTAGCCATGGGCAGTTGGTTAGGGTTTTCCAGGGAAGGGGGGTGGGGTTTTGGGTTTGTTGGGGAGGGGGTGGGTTTGGTGGGTGGAAAATGTAGAAAAATGCCTCATTGGTTTTGTTGCTACTGTTGTTGTTGTCATTTGAATAGGCTGCGCTGGTTTTTCTTTTTTTGGAGATGAGTGGGGTTAGATTAAACGAGCTGAAAGTTCTTTCATGTAATGTAAATGGTCTCCGTGTGAAGAGGAGGAGAGATCTGATAATGGAATATATGAAAGATTCTCCGGCGCAAATTATTATTTTGCAGGAGACACATTTGATGGAGGAAGAGAGTAAGAAGATTTTTGCAGCACAGAGATGGGTTGCTCATGCAGTTTATACACAACAAACAGCAGTTACTAAAGGAGTTGCATTATTGGTTAAGCAAGGTTTGAATATTGCAATAGAAGGTAAGGCTTCAAGTGTTGCAGGGAGGTGGCTTATAGTTAAGCTAAGAATACTTGGACAGGTTTTTGTTTTGGTGGGTTATTACGGTCCAAACCAGGACAATGTGGGCCCATTAGATGAATTAGCTAAGGAGCTTTTGAGTTATTCCGGTCAGATTATAATGGCAGGGGATTTTAATACTGTTTTGGATTACAAGTTAGATAGGTCTGAGAACAGTAGAGCTGCAGTGAATCCTAATATGTCGAACAGAGTTAGATTGTTTATGAAACAGTGGGGTTTATATGATGTATGGAGGCATAAGTTTGGTTCGCAGTTAGGTTATACATTTTATAATAAGAAGTACAAACATAAGTCACGTATAGATTATATATTACTAGATCGGAGGGTTAAGGATTCAGTCTTGGAGGTAGAACATATTGGGGTGCATTTATCTGATCATTCAGCTATTTTTCTTCGGCTGGCGGTAGGAGAAGAGACAACGGGTACTGTTTGGAGGTTAGACCGTACGATACTACTAGAAGAAGAAGTAGTGGAGGCCTTAAGAGAGGAAACAAGGGAATTTTTTTAAAGAAATCAGGGTTCAGCTAAGATTGGCATTGTTTGGGACGCCTATAAGGCTTATCTGAGAGGCAGGCTAGGAGCCCTGGCAGCAAGGAAAAGGTGAATATATTATAGCAGAGTGTCGGCTTTGGAAGAAAATATTCGGAACTTGGAGGCAGGTTTAGTAAAAGTTGGAAGTAGGGAGGCCAGTGAAAAAGAGATGGAGGAATTATTAAATCTAAAAGCAAACTTATCGGGAGTTTTGAGAGACAGAGTTAAGGAAAGGTGGGAAACCAGCCAGCTGGCACATTTTGAATACGGCGAGGGTTGTAGCAAACTACTAGCCTGGAAAGTAAAAAGCCAACAGGTTCGAAGTTTGATTAAGGAAATAATAAGTGAGGATTCGGGCACAGTGCTTAGTGATAGTAAGGGAATTGCTGCAGCATTCCATAGTCATTTTGAGGGGGTCTATAAGGAAGATTTGGTTGTTAAAGAACAGGATGTGTGGAGCTGGTTGGAAAATATGGACCCTCTTTCGGACGATTTAAAGGATATCCTGAATAAAGAGATATCTAATGAAGAGGTTGAGGAGGTTATTAGAGGAGGCAAAAGGGTAAGGCGCCGGGGCCGGATGGCCTTGCGGTAGAGGTTTATAGAACTTGGGCTGGGGTTTTGACTCCTATAATGAGGCAGTTATTCAATGAGATCTTTATGTCAGATGCTTCTCTGCCGCCTTCGTGGAATGAGGCCAATATTTCTTTGATCCCTAAGCCAGGAAGTCATTAAAAAGGTAGATTCGTATAGGCCAATTTCTTTACTGAATGCGGACTATAAGCTTTTTGCTAAAATTATAGCAGGAAGGTTGAATAGTGTTATGATATATTTGGTTCACGAGGATCAGAAAGATTTTATTAGGGGTCGAACACTGAAAGAACTGACATACTCTCTTATTGGTTCTATTGATATGGCCACGTCTTTCGATCTTCCCTTGGCTGTTATTGCTCTAGATGCAGCCAAGGCGTTTGATCGTGTTAATTGGGTATATCTGCAGACGGTGGCGAGATATCTGAATTTAGGTCCGAATGTTTGTAAAACGTTAACAGCTATATATTCGGCTCCTAAGGCCAGAGTATTAGTAAATGGGGTGCTGACTCAGCCAGTTCAGATTACGCGAGGTACTAGACAAGGGTGCCCTTTGTCTCCACTCTTGTTTGATTTATATATCGAGCCATTGGCACGCAGAATAAGGAGTACAGAGGGCATCGTGCCTTTCGAGTTTGAAGGCTGGAGTAAAAAGATAGGTTTATATGCAGACGACATCATAATTTATACACTCGATCTACAACAAACTATGAAGTGCTTGATAGATGTAACTAGCGAGTTTGGTAGTATTTCAGGCTATAAGATCAATAAGGAGAAAACGGAGGTCATGGCTTGGAATATGAGTACGGATGGTATAGTTTGCAAAAAAGAGATGAGGTACCTAGGAGTTAAGATTACACACAATATAGTCGACCTCACTAAGGAGAATTTCAATAAGCTCAGAAAGGAGATCAGTGCTAGCTTACGGGCATGGATGCATTTACCTCTTACTTTATTTGGCCGAGCTATTTTGGTGAAAATGATGATCCTGCCGAAGTTAACTTTTTATTTGAAACAATTCCTTTAAGTTTTAGGAAGGAGTGGTTAGTAAGGCTGCAGGGCGAAATTAGTTCTTTCCTTTGGATGTCAAAAGGGCCACGTTTGTCCTGGAAGAAGCTCAGGAGGAAGTTAGTGAAGGGGGCTTAGCGTTGCCTGACCTGCTGCTTTATTCATGGGCATTTATGTTAAAAAATAGTAGGATGTTATTTGGTACACCTGCAGACACTGAAATAGGAAGAATGTATAGGGAGATGTTGAAGAAGCAGAGAAATGCAGAGAGTCGGTTTTTATTTAAATTTGCTGATCCGAAATATTTTAAGAAGGTTAGATTGAAGGTTTTAAAGGACTTGGCAGAAACATGGTACAAAATTAGAAGGGCTTTAAAAATAATTCCATATTTCAGTCAGCTGGCTCCAATTTGGGACACACCAGGGTCCCCACTTTGGACAAAAGATCTACTGGCTCGTCCCTTAAAAGAAAGGGGTTTATTGAATTGGAAGCAGTTATTTCCGGAAGGGCAGTTAATGTCATGGGGGCAGTGTGAAGAGGAGTGGGGAGCCAGTTGCTCCAGATTTAAATACCTCCAGATTCATAGTTGGCACGTGGCATCCGGCGATCTGATAGGTACTTCTAATGAACTGGAGGAGAAGCTTCTTTCCAACTGTACCTTTAAGAAAGAAATTGCACTGTGGTACTGGCTAATACTTGAGATGGAGGATGGTCCTTTCATGCTACCAGAGAGCATGTGGGGAAGGTGCTTGCCGGAGATTGCAACAGAAGACCAATGGCAAGTAACAATGTCTATGCTTTATAAAACAGTGAAACTTGCATATTTAAGGAAGAACCACTTTTTACTATGCATAGGGCCTACTGGACTCCACGAAGACTTTCAAAATTTGGATCAGGTGGAGTGGTGTTGTGTCCCAAGTGCGGAAGCCCGAATGAAGATGATCTGCATATGTTTCTGCAATGTCCGAAGATTCAGACCTTCTGGGAGGCCGTGAGTAGTTGTCTATCATGGGTTCTAGGCTTACAGATAAAGGTAAGCCCTGAGATGGTTATATGTGGAAGATTAGAGCTGCATGGTAAGGACATGAGCGATAAAGCGAAGCTTGTATTCTATGCAGTATTGCTGGCCCGAAGAGAGATATGTAAACTCTGGGTCTCCCCTGTTAGCCCTACAGAGGGTGGTTGGTTACAATCAATGAAATTTGCTGCTAAGATGGATATTTCGGATCAGACTAAAAAGAGATATAACTTTTGGAAGCCTTTTCTAACATATTATGGTTAAGGGTTGGGTGTGTAAGCTTTAAGAGTCCAATGATTAAGTCTTCATCTGCTTCAACTGGCGAAAATCTTCTCTGTTTACACAGGAAGACTAGGGAAATGGAATAACTGTACGGCTGGGAGAGGAGGTCCTCCAGGGGCAAGAGGTGCAATGGTTATGGGGGGGCCTCCATTTCTAAAGCTTTACATCTACCCTCCTGTATCCAGCAAATGAAGTTGAAAACCCAGGGCGGCATCGTAAGCAGAAGGGTGGCAAGAAGGCGAATGAGGACAAAAAAATTATTTAAAAAGATAAAATTAAAAAAAGAAAAAAAGATAGTATCCAGCATGACCCCTATTGAAGACATGGCATCTGAGCTAGATGGATGTGGGATACCGCTTCAGAGAATGGAGTTGCCTGAACGCTTATTCCCAGACATCTGATGGTGGTGCATGGAACAGAGGAAGGGCAGCCTGGTGGAAGAGACGGATTTTAAATCAGGAATGTAAATTAGGCTAGGCAGAACCAACTTTAGGGGTGTGCCCTATCTTGCGTTGTATGTGTGGGCACTGGTGCAAATATATGAGGTCAAATACCTCATAGTTTGTTGCAGGAGATCTTGTAGCAGGGTTTTGGTCTGTGGATCGAATGCAGTTGGGGCTGTAAACCAGTAGGTGGCTGTAATCTCCTGTGAGCATGAAGCAGATATATAGAAATAGTTCCAGGCCTCTCTCAGGAAAGGAGAAAGAAAGCTCACCCTGGGGGCAGACCCCAAATCAAGATGGCGGCACCTCTGATGTGCCGGTACAGACACACTGATGAGGAATTGAAAGCAGGGGCTCTATGCAGGGCAGTAGAGCAGGCAATACGTTCTTGTAAGGGTTAGTAGAAAATGTCCTGTTTCTCTCCACTGAGTGGCAGTGTAAAAGATGTCCCTAGAGGCATCTTACTGTGCATGGACGGTGTGCAGCAGCACCAGTACCTCCAGAATGAGTAGGGGTGGGAAATCCACTTTGCCAGACGAGTTGGAGAAAGGCGGGCACCGATCGCTGAAAGAAATGGATGCGAGGTCGGGACCAAGATGAAGCCAATCTTTTATATATGAGGCCTGTATGATGTACCTCCAAAGCATAACACAGTCAGAGGTAAAGGGAGGAGCAGCTTTATTTAATACACATCATCCAACAGCGCTCTCTATCCAACTGTCTCTCCTGACACTTCGTGCATTACATCTCTGACCTCAACACATTCCACCCCGGAGATTTTACTATGCACTATGCCACACTTCTCCCTCCCACAATAAATAAAACCACAACAAGCAAACATTCCCCACCCGTTCCCATATATGTTGAGCATTGAATGATAGAACTTTAAAATACAATGTGGTTTCCAAACATGTCAAGAAACACTAACAAAAGCAACACAAACTCTAAACTACAACTTATTTGTATATATTACATCAGGGTAACTGATCCCAGAGAAGTTATCATGAATATCACAGCATAAAATCCTTGAGATAGGAAGGTTTCTTGATTTCTCTAATACTCTTCCTCTGGTTTCCAGTTACATTGGAGTGTGTTTCCCGCGTATTTAGACCCACCATATTTCTCACCACTTACCCAGGATCCGGGTTGGGGGAAGAAAATAAGCCTAGCACCTGATGAAGAACAGTGACCCTGCTCTTATTCAAAATACGACCATCATGTGTTTTGATAGCATTCCTGAAACTTTTTATCACTTCCAATTTGCTAGTATACTTGGACCAATCTGCACAACTTTTGGGTGCTTTCATTTTTACATAATCTCCAACTCTGATCTCCACATTTGCACATCCTTGTTTTTATCAAAATTCTCCTTCCTTTTGCTCTGAGCTACGATCTCTTTATCTCTCCATTCACCCAAAGCATGGTTGACATTACCTTTGCTCCAGAACATCCAGCCAGGACAACCTTTTGTGAATGGGGTTCTCCCTTTCAACAACTCAAACAGAGATTTGCCCGTGGTAGTGTGTGGAGACACACGATAACCAGATAATCTGTTTGATATTCCTTCTTCCAATCTAAGCCATTCAGTCTTGCCAACTGCACGCCTTCCTTCAACATCTTCACAACCCTATCACTGGCGCCATTAGTTTCAGGGTGATATAAGACTGACCTTTTATGCTCAATTCTGCATTCTTTCAGATATGTTTCTGTCTCATGAGAACAAAACTGCACTCCGTGTTCTGTAAGCAGATAACGTGGATAACTTTCATGCTTGAAGATATTTTCCAAAAACCTAATGACTGCAGAAGAAGAAATGCCATGTACGCACAACACCTTAACCCACCTGAAATAGAGATCCATTAGCACCAATACATAGGGAGTGGTATGCTCTCCTTTCAGTGGACCCAAATAATCCATAGTGACTTCCTCCCATGGATATTTTGGTAAATCTCTGTATATCATGGGAAGCTGATTAGTTCTTAGCCCTTTATCGCATGCCACACACTCCACACAGTCCCATATTGTACATTCCACATCGTGGTTTAGTGCTGACCGCCAAAAATCTCTTTGAAGTCTCCCTTTTATTTTTAAGATTCCCATGTGCCCTTCATGGGCAAGTTGTAACACTTTCTGTTTCAAAGTTCCCATGGGACCAACCTTGTTCTTCTTAACAAAAATCCTTTGTCAACTGCAAGTTCATTCTTCCCCATTTTCCTATGTATTCTTTTAACTCCGCTGCATTCAGTCTGTCCAAATTTAACACTCATATCACTTGCCTCATTTCGTCATCCTTCTGTAACTCTTCCATCCACTCACTCTCCATTATACTCCCTTTGGGTAACCTCACAAACACACTCACCATGTCCTCTTCACCCATGTGATCCATTTAATCCGCCCATGGCTTCTTTCTATTTACTCACCTCGACAGTCTGCCAAATAGTTGCTAGCACCAGGAATATATTGCACAGCAAAACAGAAATCTTGCAGACCCACAATCCACCTCCTAATTCATGAGGAGATGGAATCCAACCTGTTCCTTGCAAACACTTCCACCAGTACCGTATGATCTGTCTGCACTGTTCTGTTTGAATCTTCATACACCAATAAACAGCTAATGATTCTCTCTCAATAACAGAATAGTTACATTCAACTTCCTTCAGAGTACACAAAACACAGGCTGTTAAATTCTCCATGACATCTTTAGTTTGAATGAAAAGGGCTCCAAAACCCTTCGCACTGGCATCACACACTACCTTAGTGTCACAAGTTTGGTCATATGCTTGTAAAGAAGGTGCATTGCACAATTCACTTTTCACTCTCGCATTTTCATCCACACACTCATTATCCCAAAGAAATTCTACTGAGCAATTTCCTCATGTTAAGCATCTTACTAGCATAAATTTGATTGTTTCAACCAGCTCAGTACCTGGCTTTATCCCTGTTTCTAAGATTCTGTAACCCAGGTAACTGACTTCACTCACAGCAAATTTACATTTACCAGCCTTGAGTGTTAAACCTGCCTCTGGTAACCTGCCCAAAACCTCCGTCACTCTGTGATCAAGTTCAGTTCTCGTTGTTCCAAAAATAAGAATGTCATCCTCTTAGCATTTCACTCCAGGTATTCCTTTCAAAATGGCCATCATGACCCTTTGGAATACTGCAGTAATGGAGATCAGTAAGAAAGACATTTGTTTGAAGCGATACACTTTAGAAAGGCTGTTAGGTCCTGCGAAACCCCTTCAAGTTCATCTGGTGGTATGCGGACACCAAGTCAAGAGTTGTGAATACCTTTGCACCATAAAACGTTGTGACCATTTCCTCAATGTTAGACAAAGGGAATTTATCTACTACCACTTCACTGTCACACAAAGACGATGGTCCTAATTCCCTTGCATGACACCAGTATGGCGGCTAACCATTCTGTTGCCTCCACAGGTTCAATCCCTCCACACTCGCATAATCTTTCCAACTCACTTGCCACTTCAGTTTGCATGTTCTACAAAATTCTCCTGACTTTAGCCACTACCGGGTTTGCATTCATGCTCAACCTAAACCTTTCAAGTTCCTTTACAAACTTGTTATGATTAAGCCCTACCTCATCTACCTGAACTTGAGGTATTTTGTTAGGATGTGAACTCACACCCAATTTTTTTTGATGAGCCCACCACAACAAATCATCCCCTTTGGCACGACACATAAAGCTTTCCACAGGTTTGTTTCCCACCAATCCCTATGTCGGCTTCAAAATAACCCAACATTTTAATTTTTGTCCCTCCATAACCACCTGGTTTTACACCCATTTCCATTCATTTCCTCCCTTCAGGAAATTTTTCTACAAATGTCAGTTAAGAAACAATTGTGATCTGTGAACATGAATCAAATTCCATTGAGACCTGCACATCATCAATGGTTATTATCTCTGAGAGAAACATTGTGAGCGCCTCGTCTACATGTAGAACCACTTCTTGACACGCTTCATAGCCTTTGTTCCTATTTGTTTTCTTTTCTCAACTCCTACAACACTTGCTAAAATGGCCTCTGACCCCACAAGGAATTATACACCTGGAACCTCGCTGGATAAGATCTATCATTATCTTTATAACCATCGAGCCCACTTCTGAAACATGTACCTTTAAAATCCAGTTCAGTTTTTTTCTGTCCCTTAACTTCTGATTCAATTTTCTTCTAAATATTCGTATGCGTTTTCACAACATATACTTCAGTCATACCTTCCTTTTCAGTGCATTTCACCCCTTTTCCATCTTGAGTTCTCCACACACTTCAAAATGTGTTCAACACGTTTTGCAGCTAAGTGGTGGCTCATCCTTCATCCACAATTCCTAACATATCTTATCACCATTGCAACGAAACACAAATTGGTCCCGGATTCTCTATTCAACAGAACCACCAAATTTGCATATTGATGCCAGTTTCCTTAAACTCATAAAAAATTCTTCTACTGACTCATCCTGACCTTGAATCCTCAAACCCAAAATGGTATCTTTCTAGTATAGAACTGACACGCGGCAAATAAGAATGATCCAGTTTAGCCATGGCTATTTGAAATTCATTGAGATCACACATCTCAGCCTGGCTAAGTTCAGATAAGTTTTCCAACACATCTTGTCCCTCAGCAACTAGACATTGCAGCAGAAGTGCGTGTTTCCTTTCTGCGCTAAGGTTTGTGCCACACACTTGTGCATAATTGCAAAAATCTTTCTTCCATTTACCTCATACGGGCAATGGTTCTACAGGGGATGGTAAGAAAAAAAGGAGCTGTGAGGCTCTGCATTTTCCTCTTTGCAACTTATATTATTCACTTTTACCGAGCCAATAAAATACCAGCACAACTTGACATAAATGGCAAGATTAGAGTGCAAATGGTGTGTGTATCACCGTTGTTTAGATATATGCACACACTATCAAAGAAAAGGTTAAAAAAAGGTTAATCTATTGAGTTGTGCGTGTCACCAATTTATTAATAGGTGCACGCACAGTAGATGATACTGGTGTGCATGTTACCCTTGTATCTTCCAGTGAACTTGCATCAGAAATCAGCCCAAACCAAGATGTCTGCCATTCCTACTGTGGATATTTGCCCAAACAAAAATGTCTGCCATTTATCGGCAGCCCAGAGGAGAGCCAATAGTATGAGCAGCACACTCTGCATGTATGCATTCATTCTCCCCTGTGTTCCACAGTCTGACAATCGCACAAAGAGTGATATGCTGGCCGCACCACACAGCCTAGACAATCACGTGACTGTGGCTTCCTCGCTGATTTCACTCTGTTCACAGCTGATGCCTGATGCACGTGCTGAGACTTAACCACAGTTACTCACACGCACGGAACCATAAATTCCTCAAACCGGTACAAGACCTCCTGTGCTCCCAAACTCCAGGCACCAGGACGCGGTGCTCCACTGTAGCTTAATGTTGTGTCTTGAGCAGAGTTGAGTAAAGAAGATTTGCCACCCTGCCTCTGCGTCAGCTTGTTGAGGTGTCCAGCTGTGTCTTGAACACCATCCTCATCCCGTTGGCAGAAATGTGATTTACCTCCAGAGGATGACATAGCCAGAGGTAAAGGTAAGAGGAGCTTTATTTAATTCACCTCATCCAACAGCGCTCTCTATCCAACTGTCTCTCCTGACAGATCATACATTCCATCCCTGCCGCAACACATCCCACCCCGGAGATTTTACTATGCACTATGCCACACCCCGCTGTGCAAGCAAACCCCCACTCCAATGCAGTTGGCAGCAGAGCACTGTGCAGGCATCCCTGAAATTGATAGAGAGAAGGCCGGTCACAGTTATGGCATGTGGCTGCAGGAAAACTTGCTTTTGTGGTACCATGGCGTGTAGGTTACACTAAACCAGACTATAGAGCAGCTATTCCCAGCATGACGTAGCCCTGTGCCCTCCAATTTGTTTTTATTTACAAATGTGAAAACATTTGTTTTTCTATTTTTTTTCAATGGAGAGTTGAGGATGACTCACTGACTAGTAAGCAAATTGTCCAACAAGTGGTGATTGCTGTCCACACTCAATGGGGGGGAGGGACGGGAGGGATTCCACATCCCTGACTATGCAATACTTTCCCCACACTGGGTTGAAGGTCTGGTTGTGGAGAAGGAGCTGGTGGCTTGTTCGGGGGTGCAAGTGAGTTGTTAGTAGATTAGTGGGTGGGGTGAGACCTGCAGGTGGTTTTTGACCCCCAGTTGCCTGACTGCCTGACTTGGCCCTGTAGCTTGAGACAGGCCCCTCTGTGAGAGGGCTTGTATGAGATGCATGTCTATGGCATAACACCTTGAATTCTCCTCCTTTGGCACTAATGATTTTTCCAGTGCAACTTCACCATGTACAATGTAGAAGAAATGCTCTATGTTCTTCTTGATCTGGATCTCTCTCTGTCAACCCTGTGTTGTCTTCCAGGTGGGGTCATGGGGCACATGGTTGCTCTATTTCAAGATTATCACCCTCACACAGAAGCCTGTTGTTCAAAGAACTGATAATAGTAGCGGGCAGCCTTTGTATTCCATGTAAGGCATTGTCATTTGGGAGGTTGAGTGGGATTATCAAGGGGAAGAACTCCTCCTCACCTGGGGTTTCCCATCTTTGAGAAGATTGAGAGATGACCAGAGGTGCACCTGGGTTGGGGAGTGGACTAGTGTAAAGAACTGAGGAGCCTTTAGATAGAGGGTGGTTGGAGATGAGTCTTGCTTAGCCAGTATGAGCATCTTTGGCTTTCTACCTGGTGCCTGAGAGGCTAGAAATCTGTAGGATGCTCGTGGATGTTGTTGAGATGACACCTCTAAGAGGATAGGTCTTTTTTATTCAGGAGTGCATGCCATCCTACACTTGTGGAAGGTATGACATCCTTATCATGCTATTTATCTCCAAGTGTTATAAGGGAAGGGGGACATGAGTTGTTATTTCAACATTAAAGAGGTTGTATTGGTCAAAACCAAGCATGCTGTCCATTAGCTTTAAAGCCCAGATAACATTTCAACAAAGAAAAATTAAACATAGCGTTATTATGTAAGGGTATTTGTTTCTTGACTTATGTCCATATGCATGAGATGTAATACCTTTTATTGAAATTGGCACAGATTCTTCCTTTGTGAATGGTCTCTTTGATTTAACCTTCTGTATAAGTGTACAAGAAAATGGTGGTGGGACATATGTCCTTTGATGGAGCAGCTGCAGCGAAAAGTAATGAAAAAGTTTAGAATTTTTATAGTATGACCAAATAAAACTGTGATTAAAGGCACATATCGTATAAACGACAAATTACAAAATTAGTTACAAATTGATCTTGTTAATAGTATATCTATTCCGGTCACAAACGTACCTGACCAAGATGGCAGAGAGCCCAATTCCTGACTGTAGTATGTACCCCAAAGTTGTCTGATAGTGGTGCATAGTGTGGATACCAATGAACCATTCTATCATTGATGCTGTAGAGGGCAATAGGTTGGAAACATAAGACCTTCGAAGAAAAACATGACATAATATTGAGGAGCATATTTGAAGCCTATAGACATATGAATATAAGTATGGGATAAGTACATTGCTATGGCTCCAGTCATTGAAGTTTGCCCTGGATCCGAGGTTCTAATTTCGGAACCAAGAAACAAAAAAACAAAAAACGGACTGTCTGTAGACCAGACTTTGCAACCAACCCCAGTATTTAGCGAAAGTTGCCCATCACCCAATGGTTTGGCACAGGGCCTGGTCAGAGGCCAGTAGGGATTGGCCAGCTCTGGCAGGATGTGTGCAGGGCCTGCCCAGAGGCCTGTGGAGATTAGCCACCCATGAAGGTTTGTGTACTAGGGCTGGCCAGAGGCCATCAGAGTTGGCTGCCCAATGTGCTATGGGCAGAGAGCCTGGCCACAAGCGAGTGGGATTGGCCACCACTGCGGGACAACAGGCCTGACTGGAGGCCAACAATGGTTGGCTGTATATGGTAGAATGGGAAAGTGCCTGACCAAAGGCCAGTGTTGATGGGTCACCAACAGAGGGTTGGGCAGAGGGCCTAGTTGGAGGCCAGCTGGAGTTGTCTGCCCATGGTGAGATGGTCAGAGGACCTAGTCAGAAAGCAGCTGGGGCTGACCTGAAGACTAGTCCTTGCAGCCAATTCTTTCTGTGCTCTGCCAAAGGCCGTACACCAATGTGGGATGGCCACCTAATGAGTGTTTTGTACTGTGAACTCTTGGATTTGGTATATGGCCCAAAAACAAATGTTTGCTGAAAAAGAAAGGTTAAAGTGAAGTTCTGGATGGCTTTCTTATAACACCTTGCTTACAAACACCCAAAAATCATGTACAAAAGTACTCTAAGTGCAATTAAGATTACAAACTAAACTCAAAAACTGAAATTTGCAAGGTTTGAATAGGACCACAATTCATAAATTGCACAACTACAATTGACGATGTTCAGTGTTCGGCTTCTGTTTGGCTAGGTTTGCGCTATAGAAATACCATATACATACACACAGACAGCCAGCAAGACAATTCCTTGTGCACAAAATGCAATGATTATGACTACAAATTATTAACACCAATAAATAGCAACATACAAAATAAATATATAATTTCCTACACAGTTAACTGCACATACTCAAAATATAAAATAATATTACAGTCATAGTAATTTCTTTCAAAGAAATAAGGGTAATATGATATTTAATTTCATATGTAAGCTTATTTATAATATTTGAATTATTGCATTTGTCTCTTTTGAGATATCAGCAGTGATATAATCAATTAAGTAATTTAACATGTTATAAGTGATTTAATATGTTAGGTCAAAAGCAGAGCATAATGGGACTCAATTCATGGTTAGTTTACCAAACCACAACTGATGAATTTTAAAGCATTGTTTTGTAACCATGACTAACTTAAACTTTTTTTCCTTGAATTGTTTAGGTTTGGTGAATTTGAATGTTATTATATCTCATGTGTTTCGGCGTGTGTCACGCAACAAAAAAAAACACTTTAACAAATGTTAAAGTGAATGTGCAACATGTCTCGTTAGCTTTTATTACTCCTCTAATTGCAATCTCTGAAGACAAACACCCTGGTGATAATGCAATATCATTCACAAGTGTATCACAGCTTGATCATTAATCTCTCACCCCCACAACCTACCAGATGTCATCTCTCTGTATGCAGTAGAATCAGTTGGGTGTGTCAGATGAACAGGTTTATGGGGTTTAGCGTGGGTAAATGCTATCATGTGGGAGAATCAGTTTAATGAATGAACAACTGCTGCACGTGGTAAGATTTGTAAACTGGGGTAACCATTGCAAACTTGATGCCCATTGGAAGTCTTTCCAAGGTTGTTAGAAAGACAAACCAGAGTCCTGGATAACGATCATAGAGAAATGTTTCAAGGACATGCTGAAGTTGCAACGGAAACATTTATGGGATTTGAGGAAGGGGGATGCATGGTGTCATGCTATGGGTCTGCAGCTCATACAGGCCCTCTTACATAGGGGTCCATCTCAAGTTAGGTGCCTCAGACAACTGAGGGCATCAGTAACCACCTGCAGGACCCACTCCTGTGATATTTTCTAAAACCATTCTGTTCCCTCATCAACTTACCTGCTCCCTCTCCACAACTAGATCCTGAACCCATTTGGACCCAGTATTTTATAGCCGGAGATGTAGATAATCTCCAGTGTGCATGGACAGCAGTCATCATCCTAAAGTAAACAAGTGACCCTTCACTCAGTATCTGGTTGCACAGCATGAATTTAACTATTCACCTCATCAAAATTATACACATATGTGAAGAATACACCATGAAATTATTACTGTTGTGATTCAATCATTGTTTAATGTCATAGGACATTAGTTGTGTAATTTAACACAATTAAGCAAATCCAGATTAAACAATCAATGATATTGTTGTTCAACGTGTTTCACAAAACTATATACAATATGAACAAAACCTTGTTCAGAATTACACAGTTCTTCGACATCCAATAATCAATAATGCCCAATGCATTTCGGGATAATCATTCCCTTCTTCAGGGGCCTCTGTGGATAAAAAATAATAAAGTTCTGTCGGTAAATCATGTTATTGTACTTTTATAAATACTAGGGGTGGGCGGAATTTGCGTAGTTCCGCGAAACGGTAAAAAATCTCCGTGAGATACGCGGAATTCCGCGAGCACGCGGAATTGCTTGTTGCGCCCATTCACGATGCGTTTTTCCTGTTCGGGAACGCTATTTGTGTGCTCGTGGGGAAATATCTCGCGAACTTGCCCATGCGGTCGCCAATGGGCGCGGCCATCTTGTTTTTCACTTGTCCCGCCCGTTCGCGATGCTATTTCCTGTTCCGGGTCGCGTATTGCGTGCTCCCACCTGTTTGCGTTGAGTATTTCCTGTTCGGGAACGCGTATTACGTGTTCGCGATGCTTTTTGCGTGCTCGGGGGGGGGAAATATCGCGCGAACTTGCCCATGCAGTCGCAATGGGCGTGGCATCTTGTTTTTCACTCTATTGCTATGGTTCTGGGCCTGCTTTTCTATCCTCCCTCTATCTTTGCAGTCCTTTGTTTCTGTACACTTTTTTTTAATCTTTTTTATTTATTATCTATCTCTCTATTTTCCTGATTCTGTATTTGAGTTTTTTTCTACTTTTTGTGACTTTTTCTACTACTTTTTCACTCTTTTTCTATAACTTGCTTTTTCATTTCTTTTACTTACTTTTCTAATTCCTCCCTTTTCTTTTCCGCCCCCCCCCGAGTCCCAGAACCATGGCCAAGGGAGAGGGCAAGGGCAAGGGAAAGGGCAAGGCTATCCGTAGCCGCAGCCGCAACCGCCTTCCCTGCGGAAGGCGGCGCCCACAAGAGGTGCAGGCTAGGGACATCTTTAGTGAGGCGGAGGTGGCCGCACTTGTTTTTTTTGTGCAGCGCCACCTCCCCTTAACCCTAGCAGCAGGCGGCAGGCCTGGGCCCGGGTACGGGCTCCGGGAGCGTCGCCAGCGGTGGGGAAAGGTGCACCGGGCAGTGTTTCGCTGCTCTGGTGTCCGGCGCACCGATACCCAGCTGATGCACCGGTGTTCCGATATCCTGGACCGGGAGCAGGACCTGCTGGACCTGCTAGGAGTGGAGGTCCCGGGGCTTGGTGAGTAGCTATTTAATATTACTACTTTGTGTACTTCTGCTCTGTGTTATATATTGCTAATATATATTTTTTCCGAACAGCAAGAATGCTGCTGCTTACATTGCAGGTAAATTACGTTTAAAAATCTTCTGTGATTGTTATGACACAGGTGCTCGGCGCTACTAATCTTACTTGTTTGCAACTTTGCGCTCGCTTGGCCTGATTATGTAAGAGTTTACTTTAGAGAACTTACGTTAGGTAATGCTAGAGAGACTCTAGTCCTTCCTTTGTCCTCCTGCCACTAAGAAGAGATAGTGGTGGATTGATAGGTTTAGTTACTTATTAGTATTAGTTGGTAATTTTTAGTGGTCTGCGTGACGCATCCTCTGTCACGTCACGTGCTGCTGAGTGCTGCTTACCCCAGTCCTTAGTAGAACCTTTTGTAGTTTGTTTAGTGAGTGGTAATAGGCTTATCACTAGCAGAACATCAGCAGCAACCAACCAACAATTTGGTATATGCAAAAATGTATGCATGTGTCCTCCATCTATGCATTTTTGAGGACTAAAATAAATGGAAATGCAGACTTAGTGAACAATTGGCCCGTCTGGAATAGGTGGGCTAGGTCAGGTGGTACTTAGGCTTAGTTAGTATTCTGGAATCAGAATGGAACACTGGATTAGTGTTCATAAATAATAACTAGACGATCCGCGAATCCCGCAATACTAGGCGACCAGATTAGATAGGTCAATTTTATTGCAATTGTTGTTTCCATAAATGTTTTTTTGAGCGTTTTTTAAAATATTTTTTTGTTTCACACCAATCATCCATGTTTGTCTCTTTCTTTCTTACATCTTTCATGATCAGCACCCAGGGGCAAGAAGACGGGGTCGTCGGAGTCGGCGGGAGCAGCTGATGGCCAGGACCGCTCCTCTACCGAGGGCTCTGCTGCTGGCCCCAGTAAGTCTTCCTGTTGTTAATATTAATAATTATACTTCCCTAACTTTTACTGCACCTTATTTTTTTCGAACGGTTTCCTAATTCTATTTTTTACAAAATCTTCTTTGATCTAGACTATCTGTTTCTAAATTCTTGTTATCCCTGCTGCCTCTGCTATGACTCTCTGTACTACTACTATTAGTCTTTCTGTAGCTAAGCTTGCCCAGTTAGCCACTCTTTATTTAAAAGGTTTTAAATAAAACTCAGATTCACCAATTGTATTTATTTTATTTATTTAAACGGTTTTATATAGCGCTGGCTAGACCCAAAGGTATCAGAGCGCTTTACAAGGAGTCGAGAGAGGGACCAATTGCAATATAACATTCGTACAGAAAGGAAAAGTGCAAAATACTCAG